>OX103973.1:36434026-36606526 GCA_944470395.2 Schistosoma turkestanicum | reverse complement strand
GTAGTAGTAGTAGTAGTAGTAGTAGTAGTAGTAGTAGTAGTAGTAGTAGTAGTAGTAGTAGTAGTAGTAGTAGTAGTAGTAGTAGTAGTAGTAGTAGTAGTAGTAGTAGTAGTAGTAGTAGTAGTAGTAGTAGTAGTAGTAGTAGTAGTAGTAGTAGTAGTAGTAGTAGTAGTAGTAGTAGTAGTAGTAGTAGTAGTAGTAGTAGTAGTAGTAGTAGTAGTAGTAGTAGTAGTAGTAGTAGTAGTAGTAGTAGTAGTAGTAGTAGTAGTAGTAGTAGTAGTAGTAGTAGTAGTAGTAGTAGTAGTAGTAGTAGTAGTAGTAGTAGTAGTAGTAGTAGTAGTAGTAGTAGTAGTAGTAGTAGTAGTAGTAGTAGTAGTAGTAGTAGTAGTAGTAGTAGTAGTAGTAGTAGTAGTAGTAGTAGTAGTAGTAGTAGTAGTAGTAGTAGTAGTAGTAGTAGTAGTAGTAGTAGTAGTAGTAGTAGTAGTAGTAGTAGTAGTAGTAGTAGTAGTAGTAGTAGTAGTAGTAGTAGTAGTAGTAGTAGTAGTAGTAGTAGTAGTAGTAGTAGTAGTAGTAGTAGTAGTAGTAGTAGTAGTAGTAGTAGTAGTAGTAGTAGTAGTAGTAGTAGTAGTAGTAGTAGTAGTAGTAGTAGTAGTAGTAGTAGTAGTAGTAGTAGTAGTAGTAGTAGTAGTAGTAGTAGTAGTAGTAGTAGTAGTAGTAGTAGTAGTAGTAGTAGTAGTAGTAGTAGTAGTAGTAGTAGTAGTAGTAGTAGTAGTAGTAGTAGTAGTAGTAGTAGTAGTAGTAGTAGTAGTAGTAGTAGTAGTAGTAGTAGTAGTAGTAGTAGTAGTAGTAGTAGTAGTAGTAGTAGTAGTAGTAGTAGTAGTAGTAGTAGTAGTAGTAGTAGTAGTAGTAGTAGTAGTAGTAGTAGTAGTAGTAGTAGTAGTAGTAGTAGTAGTAGTAGTAGTAGTAGTAGTAGTAGTAGTAGTAGTAGTAGTAGTAGTAGTAGTAGTAGTAGTAGTAGTAGTAGTAGTAGTAGTAGTAGTAGTAGTAGTAGTAGTAGTAGTAGTAGTAGTAGTAGTAGTAGTAGTAGTAGTAGTAGTAGTAGTAGTAGTAGTAGTAGTAGTAGTAGTAGTAGTAGTAGTAGTAGTAGTAGTAGTAGTAGTAGTAGTAGTAGTAGTAGTAGTAGTAGTAGTAGTAGTAGTAGTAGTAGTAGTAGTAGTAGTAGTAGTAGTAGTAGTAGTAGTAGTAGTAGTAGTAGTAGTAGTAGTAGTAGTAGTAGTAGTAGTAGTAGTAGTAGTAGTAGTAGTAGTAGTAGTAGTAGTAGTAGTAGTAGTAGTAGTAGTAGTAGTAGTAGTAGTAGTAGTAGTAGTAGTAGTAGTAGTAGTAGTAGTAGTAGTAGTAGTAGTAGTAGTTTTAGAAAGTGTACAATGACATGCTCAGTGAAAATGTCTGAAACATCTAGTTTTTTTTGTTTTTGTAGGTCTGTTGGTCAGCAAAATTGTATGTGATGAAGGTCAATAGAAAAGAAAAACTTTGAACTAAAATTCAATACGAGTTTAATTATAATGAAAGAAAACATGGCAAGCACTACAAGCAAAATACAAACATCATTTCATCATTAGTAATACTAGAAAAAAGGTGGATGAGGTCGCGCAAAATCTCTAGATTGGTCAGAGATAGACATTAACACCGGTGGATGCCGGCTCAGTGGTTCAGAGGTTAGGCGTTCGCGCGCAAGACCGAAGGTCCTGGATTCGAATCCTACGAGGTGAAGGAGTCGTGGATGCGCAATGCTGATCATCCCTATACCAAGACGAAACGGTCGTCTTTCAGTGCTTCCAGGTTTCTAATGGTAGTCTAACAATGATTGGTTGATTCTTTCAATGTGTAAAAAGATATCTGCCAGAAAGTAGTATAAATTACATATTCAGAATTAATGACTAGGGGGGGGCTTGACAACATTACACCGAGAAATGGAGACAAACATAAAAAGAATGAATAGCAATTGGACAGAACTAGAAAAGAAGGCCTACAACAGAGTAGGTTGGAGAATGCTGATCGGCGGTCAATGCTGAATTAGGGGTAACAGGCGAAAGTAGAGTAAAGCTTAACAACATACTGCAATTTATGTATTATTCAACTATCTGAAGGTTTGTTGGAAAGCTAACAGGCTAACAATATAAACAATTACTTTCTCAAGAAATATTATATTTAACAATGTAACGAAGTTACGTTAAACCTCAATATGATAGTTGTTTCAGTAATGTTGAACAGACGACTTACAGTGTCTAGATAAGACTCTTGTCAACATAAATGTTTCATAGACTGCTGTCCGATAAAAAAAAGTAAACAAAGAGGAAACTAAACACCAAAAATGTAATTAAATATGATAAAAGAAGGCCTCTCTATATAAGAAGCCCAAAATATGAATGGAAAAGCATTTCAAGTCTCAGTTAGTTATAATCAATGTAGAACCTAACAACACAATTGTGCTCCGACTCAAGTTGCAAAGCTCATTTTATAGAGAACGAATAACAAGAAATAAATTTTGATAAACAAATGAACTGACTAGTGAGTTGACAGCCTAATTGAAAACCACCTGATAATTTGTGGATTGCAGTTCTAATGGGGCAGCATAAACACAAGAGTTTGATATGGTTGGTCGGACAATCAATATAGGGTTTAATAGGAATTCAGTTGGATTCAATATCTCATTGTTACATCAACACAAAGAGAAAAGATATAAAAAAGAATAGAAGCAGATGAGTGAAAAGACGTCAACTGTAATGAATTAACACAACATTACGTTGGACTGTTCAATTTTATCATCTCAAATGAATGATGCTATTCCAGAGGTAACTAAGAGAAAGTGTATGTTGACAATAAAGAGAATCTGTAAGATGTGGTCTTTCTGTAATCGTTGGAATTAAACCCAATAATGAAAGTCACAGCATTCATTTCTTTAAAAATGGCTTATTCAAAACTCCTATTTAATTTATAATATTTCGAGAGACATAGTAGATAACAGTGAGATCCAGGATGCGCGTTTCATCCTATTTGAGTTTCTTTAGCTGGATTTATCTGTAATCCCAGAGGTAATGTTCACTCTGCGACTTAGACCTAGTACCACTTGCTTCAAAGCGCATCGTATTATTCACTTAGCTATTGATTCCAGATAGCCACTCACTTTTGAAAAGGATATGAGTTATAATTCAATCAGAAAAATAATACTCACTTCTAAAAGAACAGGTTTTCAGATGTGTTACGTATCCTTGTATACATACACAGACAGACAGATAGACAGATACAACGCAGAACTTCGTACGTAAGTACATCATTTCAGGTTGCCAAAACGCCTCAGCACAGAAACGCAACTAACAGTTCAAATTCAATAGTGGTAGCGATAGTATAAGTATTAGTAGTGATGGAGAAGATTAGGGTTCGAAGATATGATTCGAGAAGTATAATTCAGTGAGATAAATTCGGAAAGAGAAAGATAGAGATGATGAGGAATTCAGAAGGTTAGAATTTGAGAGAACACAAAGAGTGGATGCACTTGCGCCACTGCAAAACAGGTTTTCAGATATGTAACGTATCCTGGTATGATCTGGTGACCTAGTCTACAAGACCAATGAACTGAATGTTCACAGAGACTAGATCACGTTAGACCGGATGCATGATTCCCGACCAAAACAGAGAACCACAGTAAGCAATAGACAATATTCTATCCGACACAATTACAAGTAGTCACACTCAGTGAATGAAACCATATATTTAATAGTCAATAGGATAACCAATCATATTTTCCTTTCACTACCAGACATCACTTCGCTACAATTCACTTTTTCCAGGAATATACAACAAAGTACAGTATGAATAAAGCCAGATTTGAACATATTCAAAGGATAGTCAGTTAAAAATATCTAATAATGAAACTGAGGCAGTAAAGATGTTTTTTTATATGTTGTGACATTGCCCATTTAAATATTAGATCACAATGAAAAAAAGCCCAAGCGAAACTGAAAGCTTACATCTCAATGTTACACTGTATCTTATGTTCAGCTGATTACGTTTAGAATAAAGTTTCACTTTCCTTGTTACTTCACTCCCTACCACTAGTTGCATCGGCACCGTAACTAGTGATAGGGAGTGAAGTAGTCGAACGTGTAGACCGCTTCACTTATCTGGGGAGTCTCATCAGCGCTGATGGCCTAGTGACTGGCGAAATCTCAGCTCGGATACAGAAGGCTCGATTGGCGTCACTTATAGCGCAGGCGAGATATCCATTTGCTGACTGAAGGACGAGTGTACTGTGCAGCAGTTCACTCCGTCCTACTGTACGGATGCAAGACTTGGCCGTTGAGAGAAGGGGACTTCCGTAGTTTACTAGTCTTCGACCATCGATGTCTCCGAAGCATTGCTCGTGTATCATGGGACAACCATATAAGCAATGCTGTCGTTAGGAGACGAGTTCTAGGTAGGAATGGCAAATCAATAGATGAAGTAGTGAAACTTCATCAGTTGAGGTGGTTAGGACACGTGTTACGTATGGCTTACTACTGACTGCCTCGACGAGCTGTTTTGCAGTGTAGGAGTAGATTGGAAGAAAGCTAGGGGCGGCCAAACCAAAACATGGCATAAATGCATGAAGTCACTGACAAGTGGACTGAGTCATCTTGGTAGATGTAGGCTACCTGGTTGAGGTCCCCGAAACGATAGTCACCGATGGTTAGAGACTTTGAATGACATGGCTCAGAATCGTTTCAATGGCGCAGGTGCATCCACTCTTTGTGTCCTATAAAATTCTAAGCTTCTGCATTACTCATAATCTCTACCTTTCTCCTTCTAAATTTATCTCACTGAATTATACTTATCGAATCATATCTTCGCTCCCTAATCTTCTCCATTACTGCTGATACTTCTATTATTGCTATCACTCTTGGATTTGAACTGACAGATGCGTCTCTGTGCTGAAGGGGCATGGCAACCTGTCTGTCTGTCTTTCTTGTTACGGTATGGAACTTTTCTATTCCGAAAAGTTGAAAATACTACACAATCATTCTGTGTATATATAGCAGCAACAATAATATTGAGAACATACAACACAGTCGTAAGCTAACAAAGAACCAATCAGGTCAACATCGAAATAATAATAATGGTTTTATTATTTGTGTGTTTAGAATATGGAATTTTCAGAATGGAATATTTCGACAAGTTTCCACTGTAAAACCAACCAAGCAACCAACAACAAAAAAAACCCACTAACTGCGTATCAAAGACTTTCTTACTGGTCAGAACTCCAATCTACTAAAGAAGGGAACTGTTACGGGTATGAGGGCGGATGTCATTTCCCGGCTGCCCACACCGTGGGAGGTTGTTTCTTGAGAAACTTGAAAAGGCAGAAGGGAACTATACTGTTTGAGATTTTCCTAATGGGTACACGAATATTGGATTCTGTCTAAAGGTAACCCAACCACAAGACAAAACTGTGTACGTTCCACATAATTGAATACATTCTCAAACTGTCTACCACCTACATAAACATGGTCAACAAACTATGCATCATGCAACATTGATGTACCACCTTACATGCTGGTTTTTTTTTTAGAGAATAATAACAGAGATAATAATAATAAGTCATTTTTACTGCTTGAAACACGTACAATTTTACCAACAACAAGAAAAAAAAGAAAATGCCACCCACTTCTTTCGCAGAATACACAGCTGTTATTTTAAAGATAATTTTCAAAAAAATTTTTATGAAACCATAAAAACATGCTGCTACATCGGAGATATAGTAGCTTTACTACAATCCAATCTTGACAATCACTTTGAACAAGACTATCGGAATAAACATGATACTTTAATTCATTCATTCAGTCAGTCAGTCAGTTGCAACGTACAACTTCGTACGTAAGTACATCAGTTCATGTCGCCATACCACATCAGCACAGAGATGTAATTGTCAATTCAAATCCAATAGTAGAAGAGGTAGTAAGGGAATTAGAAGTAATCGGAGAGGTTAGGATTAGAAGATTTTATTCAAGAAGTATGATTTAATGAGAAAAGTTTAGAGTCGAAACTAGAGGGGTTGAAGAATCAAGAAGATTAGGATTTGAGAGAACGCGGAGAATAAATGCACCGTCGCCACTGCAAACGATTTTGAGCCATGTCATTCAAAGTCTCTAACCATCGATTATTATCATCTCGCCGACTCCAACCAGGTAGTCGACAATTACCGACATGTCTAAGTCCACTTGTCAATGACTTCATGGACTGCTGCCATGTTTTGGTCTGGCCGCCCCTAGATTTCTTCCAACCTATTCCTACACTACAAAACAAAGCTCGTCGAGGCAGTCGATGGTTAGGCATACGCAGCACATGTCCCAACCACCTCAACTGATGAAGTTTCACCACTTCATCTATTGATCTGCCATTCTTACCTGGCACCTGTTTCCTAATAACAGCGTTGCTCACTCGGGTGTCCCAGGATATACGAGCAATGTTTCGAAGACACCTATGATCGAAAACCAGTAACCAGTAATTTATTCAGTTTTCTAAACTCAATATTCTTGAAAACAATTGTAGATTTTGCTATTTAGAAGGGATACTTGAAATACAAGAATTCTATACATAATAGTGATCTAGAAACAGTTTCCATCATGGACAATTAACAAAGAATGAGGTTTGACGACGTACCGTATATGATATTAAAGACTATTTTTTTTCTAAAGATTGAAATACTTATTCACTATTCAAATAAAATGTTTATGTAAATTTGTTTAATTTAAAGATAATGTTTAGCATTGTTTTCAGTGTCTCATAGATGATAGCAACCCATAATAGCACACTAAAATAGACAGCAGCCAATCACAGCCAAGGATTTTCCTAGTGGGAAATAAAATCTCAGGGTCAACTGATCAGCCCACGCTCGCAAACGTGAAATACAAAGTACGGCATTTGCATTTATCAAGCGAGTTCTGAGGATCTAACGTCCCCAACACTAACTCAAGGAGACTATCAACCAACATCAAACCCACAATTTTCAATATAAATGTCCAGACGGTTCTACTGTGTGGAGCGGAAACTCGGAGAACTACCAAAGCCATCATCCAAAAGATACAAGTATTTATTGACAGTTGTCTACGCAAAGTACTTCAGATCCGTTGGCCAGACACCATCAACAACAACCTGCTTCGGTAAAGGACGAACCAGAATCCAGTAGATGTAGAAATCTGGAAGAATCGCTACGTCACAAAACAAACCCTTTCTTGGAATCTTCAAGGACAAATGAGAAGGACCAAAGAACACATTACGCCGAGAAATGGAGACAGACCTAATAAGAATGGACGAAAAATTTGACAGAACTGGAAACGGAAGTCCGGGACAGAGAAGGCTGGTAGATGCTAGTCGGAAACCTATGCTCCATTGGGGGTAACAGGCGTAAGTAAGTAAGCAACATATTCTACGATACGCTGTAATCCGATCATCAGCATTATCAATAGAAATACACATAAGAGGTAAAGAACCCTTTCTAATGATGTTGCTAGGACTGTCGACTTAAAACGAGTTCATTTAGGTTATTAATATCACCAATTGAATAAACTATACAAATAAAAACATCCATTGATGGACATTAGGGAGTTTGTATATCCAAGGCACGTACACCCTATCTATAGCGTGATCTATTCACATCATAACATAAACAGACTGTACACATACGTACACACAAACTATGCGTACAACTCAAAGAATATCATCATCATCATCTACAGACAGACATAAAACTCGATAACGATTGACAAACTAAACACGCTACCAAACACGCTTCAAGTTCATTCTTTTTCATCAAATAGTACAGAAAAAAGAAACTAGGACAGGCTTCAATCAAAATCGATCAGAGCACAATCAATCAAAACGAACCAATCAGTATGCAGTTTTGAAATTGACCAATCAGAATACAGACTGCTGGTTGTAACATTTTTTTAGAATTTTTTTTTTAGTACATGAAAATTCAGACCAGGCATATAGAATATTAAGGCTGATGGACCATTTGAGTAGTAGTAGTAATAACAGTAATAGTAATGATTACCTACTACTACCGCTTAGAATTATTAATATGAGTACTATTATTATATGACAATAGACGGTACTCCGGAAACATGTACATGCATATTATGCTATGTAATATCATAGAATATTTTCTTTTTAAGAATTTGTTCATTACGAAAAAGTTTCATTGAAAGTATTGCAGAAAAGATATTTCTAGTTAATTTTGTAAAAGACAAGACAAGAAACAAAAGATATAATTTTTTTTTAAGAAAAAAATGTAGGATCGTTTGAGAAATGCACTTGTTTTTTTTGACGCGCTACTGTTGCTTTCTAGTAATCTTTACAATTACCAGTATAGTACAAGTTTCACAGTAAATGTAAGCTCCATCAGAGATGAATTATATTCGAAGCCTATCTATCAATAAATAAAATAACTGTAACAATTCAATACGAAGTTAAGTATTCTAGATGACAATAAATACTTTACACATTTGAAATCATCAATCAATCATTGTTAGACCACCATTAGAAACCTGGAAGCACTGGACGACCGTTTCGTCCTGATATGGGACTCATCAGCAGTGCGCATCGACGACCCCTGCTCCTCGCAGGATTAGAACCCGGGACATTTGGCATTGTAGGCGAACACCTTACCATCGGACCACTGGGCCGGCATCCAACGGTGTTAATGTCTAACTCTGATTGATCTAGGGATTTTGCGCGACCTCATCCATTCGTCTTTGGTAGTTACTGCCTACTGCACCCGACAGGGTTGAACTCCATTGGTCATGTCTTCTCAACTAGAACTCCGAGAATTTCCTCACGAAGCTAGTCACTAGGGAGCACTGTTACGATATTTTGGGGCACAAATGTGTAAAACAAAAACACAAACCTCCAAAACTGTACCCCAAAAATAAATACTTTGACAATTTAGTCTATGGAATATAATATTACTTACTTCAAAAAAGAATGGATCCATTTCCAACCGTGTCAGATTACAATTATCCACAACGATTGTTGACAGTCCAGAGTGCATAGATGACCAAACTGCAGCAAAATTAATACAAATAAAATACTTTATGATTTTTATAAGGCATCAGAGAGAGTTTAGTGAAGTTATTCAAGCAGTAACGAATAATAATTGTAATTAGGTAAAAAAGTAAACATGTTTCCCATTGTCTCCCACATCTGGATTTTTATTCGTGGTTTCATCCTAGCAAGAATCCACTTAACACTAAGGTTATCAAAATGACTGACAGAATTATATTATGTAATTGGATTGATTTACCTGATACAAATTGATGACATGATGAGTTTACGCTATTCATCTCAATCATTCACTGACAGAAAATCCACAATAAATTACTTAATCATTCAAGTCAATCAGTCAGTCAGCTACAACGTAGAACTTTGTACATACGTACATTACAGAGACGCAAATGTCCCATAGTAGTGTAGAGGTGGTAAAAGTATTAGCAGTAATAGGAGAGATTAGGGTTCGAAGAAATTATCTTTACATGGTGAGGTCAAGTGAATGATGGTACTCGGATCGTGTATGCGCGTTTCCGAAACGCAGCATACATTGATTGAGCGAGATTCTAATGTCCTAGCTAATGAAGCCTGTTGACCTATTTGACATAATGTCCGTACATTAAAAGCTCCAACATGTAGTCTAGAGCGGGGTTTCAAGAGACCAGAAATGACGTTTCGTGAACTCGCATCGTTCGCATTAACTGTGCAGTGTGATAAAGGAATATGAGAAGAGTTAGTTGTAGAGATAAGAGAGGTTTTAGGGGGTGTAAGAAGGATTAAATTTTGACTAATTTGGTCTCGTGTGCTGTTAAGGGTTACGAGTTCTAGATAGGGATGGCAAATCAATAGATGAAGTAGTGAAACCTAATCAGTTGAGGTGGTTGGGACATGTGTTATCATACAATGGAGCCCCGACCGTAGCTGCTACCTTGACGTGGTGGTCGGGCTTGCATATCGTGATGACCCAACCGAGCTATATTGGCTGGAACACATGTTCCTGAAGGATCTACCATGCCAGACAAGTCGTTTGGAGAACGATGAGACTAAAAGCAGCTACTCAAGGTCTGAGGGCGAAGTCGTACTGCTGACTGCAGAGGGGTGTGACAGCAGTAAGGTGTTTCCCTCGGACAACCAGCATCTGCAGCGATGCTGCCTTCTCACAAGGGAGGAAGGGTTAGAAAAGGTCGACTCTAAAAATGTCACACCTCACCCTACCTCACGGATTTCCGTCTCCTTGGGTAAGGGTGCCCACTAAAGGCCTTTAAGAGCGGAGCTAATCCTCAAAAACCTTTCATTTACAATTAAGCATAGAGTAAAAAAGAAAAATTAACTTTGATTCATGTTAGTTTAGATTGAACAAGAAAAATACCAATACAATAGTTCAAATTGACTTTGATTAAGAAAAAAAATATTTCGACAATAGAATAATTAGTCAATGATTTATTGAATATTCTCTGAACTATGGTAAGTTTAAAAATGGCACAGCTTTCATTTGAAAAAGGCGTTGATGACTTTTTCTTTATTCAGGAATTATCAATGAAAACTAGTCAAGTAGACCATCACCACCATCACACAGGTGAGATAGAATTCAATATACACTAATAAAAATAATCTAAACTAAGCTAGAGGAGTAAAAGAAAGCGCTTTTTTTCTTAATAAAGTTTCACCTCTATATAATTAACTTAAACAAGATTGAAAAGAGCAAAGGTTTAAACACTTATTTCCGCCCTGTCATTTACAATGCCGTCGTTAGGAAACGGGTGCTAGGTAAGGATGGCAGATCAACTGATGAAGTGGTGAAACTTCATCAGTTGAGGTGGTTGGAACATGTATTACGTATGGCTAACCACCGACTGACGCGACGAGATATGTTTTGTAGTGTAGGAGTAGGTTGTAAGAAAGTTAGGGGCGGCCAGACCAAAACATGGCACAAATCCATGAAGTCATTGACAAGTGGACTGAGTCATGTTGGTAGATGTAGACTACCTGGTTGGGGTCCGCGAGATGAAAGTCATCAATGGTTAGAGACCTTGAACAACATGGCTCAAAATCGTTTGCAATGGCGCAAGTGTATCCATTCTTTGAGCTCTCGCAAATCCTAATCTTCTGGATTCGTCAACACCTCTACCTTGTCTTCTAACCTCATCTCACTGAATTATACTTTTTGAATAATATCTTCAAACTCTAGTCTTCTTCATTACCATTAATACCTCTACGATCTTTATCACTATGGGATTTGATTTGATATTTGAGTCTCTGTGTACTATCGTGGTATGGTAACTTGAACTTATGTACATACGTACGAAGTTCTACGTTGCAACTGACTGACTGACTGCCCTGTCATTTAGATAGATGCTTACAAATTATAGAATCAATGTCCTATATGTTTGTTCTAAGTTTGTTTGATTTCTATCAATCAATGTTAATAAACACAGAAACACTTTGCCAAAGTTGTATTTCCGCATAAGCTTGATTGTTTTCTGATTTGTATTTTGATTGGATCCTGTTTACGAATTTTCTCGTATCCCAAGATCATGTGTGTTGTTAATTGTATGTGCAGAAATGTCCTATTTTAATTTCATCTTCTTCCATGGAATATCAAGCATTTACCATACACTCTTCTCATTGGTTCGGATTCCATCATTGAAGCGCTGCGTGAGTATATTGTTGCGCTCGTCACTAAGTATGCTTGAGGCTATTCCGAGTTTACCTTAGTCGATAAACGCGAACGAGACAATAAACCAGCGCCCAGGTAGGGTACCTCGAATCCCCAAATAGAGTAAAAAGGCTTTGTAAGCGTAGAAAGTATATTCTACAAACACCCAGCAATCACAGTACAATCAAGCATACAACTCTCGTTTATTTATACATCATAGAAACGTCCGTGAGACAGTTAAGAAAATAGCACACTAAAATACACAGCAACCAATCACAGCCATGGATTTTCCTGGTGGGAATTGAAATCTCAGGGTCAACTGGTCAGCCCATGCTCGAAAACGTAAAAACCAAAATTAGGCATTTATCAAGCGAATTATGGGGATCTAACACCCCCAACATATATAGTGGATCATTTTCATTTTTTAAATAGTTCCATCATTATTTTTGATTTTGAATCAATTTTAGTATGATTTAGGTTCAATGCTCAATCACAATTAGTGGGTTACATTGGCGAAACAAAGATCAGCCATATTATTGATGTAAACGAACACAGCTGCCAGGTAAACAGGGGCACCAGCACAGACGCGTTCAGCGTAATTACCCTTGCGAAGCAAACGATGAACACGACCAACCGACCAGCACGGGCTGACCTAGTTTTCGCCTTGGCTCGTGACTTTCCACCTTTACCGCGTCCACTCATTATCAGTTAGAGGAGAGAAATGTGCACGTTAATGATTAGTGGACTCCTATTAAGTAAGCCATTTTGTAACAATCACTAAGCAAGACTAAGCGTGAAATAAAATTTATGGAATTATTAATCGTTAGATAGAATTCATTTGATTTTTACCAATTTGGTCTCGCGTGCTGTTACGCGTGTAGTGGTAGGAATAGGTTGGAAGAAAGTTAGGGGCAACCAAACCAAAACATGGAAGAAATCCATGAAGTCATTGACGAGTGGACTTAGACATGTCGGTAATTGTCGACTACCTGGTTGGGGTCCGCGAGATGATAATAATCGATGGTTAGAGACCTTCAATGACATGGCTCAAAATCGTTCGCAATGGCGCCGATGCATTTATGCTTCGTGTTCTCTCAAATCCTAATCTTCTAGATTCTTCAACAACTCTAGTTTCGACTTTCTAAACTTTTCTCATTAAATCATACTTGTTGAATAATATCTTCTAATCCTAACCTCTCCGATTACTTCTAATACCTCTACTACCTCTTCTACTATTGGATTTGAATTGACAATTATATCTCTGTGCTGATGTGGTATGGCGACATGAACTGATGTACTTACGTACGAAGTTCTATGTTGCAACTGACTGAGATAGAATCCATAAAACGAAGTTTTTCCTAAACCTACTTCTGGTTCTTCTGTTGATTTTACCTCTCTCTCTTGTAGTGTTATTTAGTATGATAAGGTGAACTTCGTGCATAAATCTATCTAAAGTTAAACGATAAAGTGAATCCGATAATTACATTGAGTCTAAAGTGAGTAAGTGTAAAATATACTTTATACTATTTTCGTCAGATTGAACTCGGTTGGACTAATAATGAAAATAAGACAGCATTGTACAGCTGAAACTCTTCTTCAGCAATCTACGCTCATAACTCATACACACCATGAATACAAACATGAACCTTGTGCAGTCCCAGTACTATGATGGCACAGTTGTCCAGTATCGTTTGATTTTTAAATAAGATCAATCTGTAATGAATACAAGCTACAAGTTAAACCATTCCTTCATAAACCATGAGATGATGATAGACAGTAGACAAACGCACTACTACGAATAGCTAATCTATGAAAATTACACAATATTAAACTAGAAAATGATTTCATGAACTTGACAAGTCTCAGTGACAAGACTGTTTCAGATATAGTCAATACCAGAAATCAGCCATTGAAACATCTAAACTAGCTCATATAATATATAAAACACCCACACACAAAGTTCATTGCGTCATAATGGCTTCAATTTCAAGTTAAACACACACAGACACACACACACACTTACACACGTATACACAAATATATATGTCTCTGCCTTAAAATGACCAATCATGTTGATGTTGATTTTTTTTTTTTCAAAATATATTTCATATCATTTATTGGCTTCTCTCGCCTGCTACCCCCTCTGTCCTCAGTATTGATTATATGTTGGTAAGTTGTTAAGCCTATTATAATAATGTAGTTCCACCAAATACGACTACTCTACACTACAATTCAATGGTCATGACCTGAAATATATAACAACACAGAGTTCCGTTTTCATAACATCCAATCATTTAATCAGTAGTATTAGTAGTAGTAGTAGTGGTAGTAGTAGTAGTAGTACTAGTAGTAAGTAGGTAAGTAACCATTCATACCTATCAACCATACTTACACACTATATACAACCGAGAAAATTATGTACTGTATGATGATATGACTGACTGATTTTATTTTTTTTGATACAATCAAACAACTAGTTTAGATAGATACACACACACACGCACACATGTACGACTAAACACAGTCAGCATCATTAATCCTCCTACATTGTGAATTGTAGCCATTATGAAATAAGATTGTCAATTGTTCGTTAACTAATGATGAATTAGTTATGTTATGAGAGCAGAACGAGTGACTTACTTCTTTAAAGATCACTATATTTTAATTACTTGGATGAATAAGTCTGAAAAAATTTTCATAGAAATAACCTACGGAAACTAGTGATATCTGAATCTAAGAGAGAGAGAGAGAGACACACACAGACACACACGCACAATTCACCTTGAGATGGTGGAGAAAATTCATACCTCAGGTGAATGACTGTGGTGGTGTTTCATTCTCTGAGCTGAACGTTGTTTTGGTTGTGAAGCTTGCGATGTTCTTCTGAAGAACAACATCATCAACACAAAATTCAGGTAGAAGTGAAGTATTTGAATTTCTCCACGTTTGACCCGTAAGCTTGTTCTGTTAACTTTGATCTTAATTGGTTGCTGTTGACATAGGCGACATAGGATCAAGAAACAAATCAAAATGGGGACAATCAATACAAAGGTGGAAACAACGACAGATTTAAGGTCAGCAGCAATTAATCAAGATTGAGATTAACAGAACAAGCTACGGATCATAGGTGGAGGACTTTAAATACTTTATTACTGACTGAAGTTTCTGCTCCTGATGATGTTGTCCAGAAGAACAACGAAAACTCCACAACCAAAACAACATCCAGCTCAGTGAACGAAACACCACCACAATTCATCGTCTCAAATCATTTGATCAAGTGTATGTAGGATATGTAGTTATGATCAAGCTATAGAAAGAAAAAGTACTATTATATATTAGGGTTGAGAGAGCACAAAGAATGGATGCACTTGCGCCATTGCAAACAATTTCGAGCCATGTCAATCAAGGTCTCCAACCATCGGTGACTTTCGTCTCGCGGACCCCAACCACGTAGTCTACATCTACCAACATGACTCAGTCCACTTGTCAGTGACTTCATGGATTTCTGCCGTGTTTTGGTTTGGCCGCCCCTAGCTTTCTTACAACCTACTCCTACACTACAAAACATAGCTCGTCGAGGCAGTCGGTGGTTAGGCATACGTAACACATGTCCCAACCACCCCAACTGATGAAGTTTCACCACTTCATCTATCGATCAGCCATCCTTACCTAGTACTCATTTCCTAACGACAGCATTGCTTACTCGGTTGTCCCATGATATACGAGCAATGCTTCTCAAACATCTATGATCGAATACTAGTAACCTACGAATATCTTCTACTCTTAACGGCCATGTTTCACATCCATATAGGAGAACGGAGCGAACTGCTGCGCAGTACACCCGTCCTTTGGCTAGCGAACGGATATCTCGCCTACGACATAAGTGATGCAGGTTGGCAAAGGCCAATCAAGCTTTCTGTATCCGAGCTGAGATTTCGTCAGTCACCAGGCTATCAGCACTGACGAGACTCCCCAGATAAGTGAATTGATCAACACGCTCGACTACTTCACTCCCTATCACTAGTTCAGGTGCTGATGCAACCCAGTCTTGAAGTAACACTTTGCATTTCGAGGGGGAAAACCGCATACCGAACATGCTCGCATTGTTGCTTAGGGTAGTCAGAAGACTCTGTATTTTGTCAGCGTCTTCACCCAATAGAACTATGTCATCGGCATATTCTAGATCATTAAGCGATTATCTTGGTAGAAGGTCAACCACTGAAAAATCTGACGAGCTTAATCTTAACTCAAAAAGGATGTCTATGACAAAGTTAAATAAGAATGGAGAGAGTGGACAGCCCTGACGGACACCGCTTGATGTAGGGAATTCCGGTGAAAGTTCGCCATAAGCCATATATATAACCATTACCTTTTAACTTGCAAGCAGCTATTGCTTCATCCAATTTACTATTATCATATTTGTAATTATGTTCACATTCATCATAGAAATAATCATCATTTGAAGCAATTATGAAATGATCTTGATTAAGTTGATCAACAAGAAATCTGAAATTTTAAACGTAAAAAAAACAAAAAACAAACAGATTCAATGAATAGATGAAAAAAAATTAAACATTCAAAGCTGCTAAACTTGCATTGACCTTCTCCAGTCGACCAGCGATGTCTACTCAAACGAAGGATAAGTTAACTGAGTTGGCCTCCTCTATGTGCATTTACAAATTCAGCTGCTCCTGTAGAGATAGCTATATCGGCCGTACTTCCAAGCAACTTACACAACGAATGAGTGAACATCTCCCAGCATGGTTTAAAGAAGGGTCAGTCAAAAACAATACACAGTTCTATCTTAGCACACCTGGTAGATAATGGTCACATTGTAGATAAATCTAGATCTTTTCGGATGATCTATCGTATACCTCCATCATTCCCCAACGGAGTTCGATCCCGTCTCCTACACACTGCAGAAGCCATAGGAATACGTACACTCAACCCTAATTTATGTGTTCAGAAGAAATTTGTGACACCCCTATCTCTTCCGTGGCCGGATATGACGTAACTAACGATGGACATTCTATATTTTTTATTTTATTTTTACACATTTGCTTATTACGTAATGTTTTTGAGGTTTTTGATGATTATTTGAATTCTATTCATCCACCCTTGACCTACTTTAGTTATCATATTTTATAAATTTTCTTACTACTATCAGTACACCTGTTTTCCTACTATCCACTTGA
Organism: Schistosoma turkestanicum; assembly: GCA_944470395.2. Classification (NCBI taxonomy): domain Eukaryota; kingdom Metazoa; phylum Platyhelminthes; class Trematoda; order Strigeidida; family Schistosomatidae; genus Schistosoma; species Schistosoma turkestanicum. The sequence continues at coordinate 36,589,594 of OX103973.1, read as the reverse complement.
ACTTTTGCCTATTATATGTAGTTACGTAATCTTTTTCATTTCATTGTGATTATCACTCAAATTGCCTTGATTGGTTTCACATTTTCATATAAATATTCATGTATATTAGAGTAAAGCCTGATGACGATCTAATCAAAAACAATATTGTTCGCTTATATGTGTTGTTCTGAAAAAAAATTAAACAATATTTCTACTGATTGCGCATTATTTTTTTCCCTAACATTGTATCCTATAATCCACCGTCCTTACTTCATTCATTAGGATATTATTTTCTATGATAATGCCATATCACTCATTGTATACTGTCTCAAATTGAATCGATCGCCGATTCTATGTTGATTACGATTGACGACTAGTTTCAGTCAGTCAGTCAGTTGCAACGTAGAACTTCGTATATATGTACATGAGTTCATGTTGCCATACCACATTAGCACAAAGACGCAGATGTCAAATCATATCCCATAGTGATAAAGATAGAAGAGATATTAATGGTAATGAAGAAGACTAGGGTTTGAAGATATTATTCAAGAAGTATAATTCAGTGAAATAAGGTTAGAAAGACAAAGGTAGAGGTGTTGACGAATCCAGAAGATTAGGATTTGAGATAGCTCAAAGAGTGGATGCACTTGCGCCATTGCAAACGATTTTGATCCATGTTGTTCAAGGTTTCTAACCATTGATGACTTTCGACTCGCGGACCCCAACCAGGTAGTCTACATCTACCAACATGACTCAGTCCACTTGTCAGTTACTTCATGGATTTGTGCCATGTTTTGGTCTGGCCGCCCCTAGCTTTCTTACAACCTACTCCTACACCACAAAACAGCTCGTCGAGGCAGTCGGTGGTTAGGCATACGTAACACATGTCCCAACCACCTCAACTGATGAAGTTTCACCACTTCATCTATTGATCTGCCATCGATACCTAGTACTCGTTTCCTAACGACAGCATTGCTTACTCGGTTGTCCCATGATATACGAGCAATGCTTCTTAAACATCTGTGATCGAATACTAGTAACCTACAAACATCTTCTACTCTTAACGGCCATGTTTCACAGCCATACAGGAGAACGGAGCGAACTGCTGCACAGTACACCCGTCCTTTGGTTAGACGACTAGTTTATAAACTATCATAGGTTGTATAATTATTAATTGTATAACCAAATAGAATATGAATTAAAAGTTTTACATTAAAGAAGCATTTGCAATGTCAAATAGACAACTGCAACACTATTATCTACAAACGTAGGGAGCTACTTAAAATCTACTGTTTAAAACTTATCTATCTAGACTTATTATATATGGCCAATTGACAGCTTCTCATAAAATTGAATTTATAGTTGAAATCACAAACTGACGTAAGCCAAACTATCAATGAAAAGCTGTAATCATTAGATGGCTGTTCCGCCTTATTATAGTACTTGTCAACAGTCCTAAGTCCATACATCGGAATCAAGCCCAGGACATTCGGTCTTATACGCGAACGCTTGACTTCTAGATCACTGAATCGGAATCTAATGGTTAGAAATCGTGACTAATGGATTATAAATTCGTGTCGAGTAAAAGACAGTTATCCGCTGCAAGCAAACGATGAATGTTAAGTAACACCATGGACTGATTGAAGTTAGATAGTGACACCTTTGGATACTGATTTAGTAATCTAAAGGTTAAAAGTCTGGGCGCGAGACCGAAGATTCTGGGTTCAATTTTCGTGTGCAGAGGTCGTGGATGCGTACTGTTGATGAGTCCCATACTAGAATAGGAAGGCTGTCTAGTGATTCCAGGTTTCTAATGGTAGTCGCGCTTAAATCAGTTCATCATTTCAACCATCAAAACAGAACAAACTCTACAAATCCAATTCATGAATAAATAGTTATTAGTTGGTTAGATTAATCGACTTGCAATCAATAAAGTTTACAGGTTAATTTCACCAGTCCCATTTAGTTCAGTTTAAACAATTGAAAAATATTAACAGTATTTATTGATAAATTGTATTTAATTTTTTATATTATATCAATTAACGTTCTATTGTCAAGGGTAATTTTACATTGGTTTTCAGGAGAACCAAGGAGACTGCCCACGTGTTAGCATTTCAATGTGAACAGTTCGGCCCAGACCCGTGGTGCAACCACAAAGGTACCTAACACCCTGGTGAACCATTCACACCATTTATATACATCTTAGTACATATATAGCGATTATTTCCTATCCAGGATCGCATCAATCAATATGCACCGCATGAACAGGCCAATTTGACCCATCCCGCTTACATGACTATCAAACTCATTATTATTAACAATGGTGATATGCAATACAGCACCCTAATGACAGTAGCCCTGAGGAATGTTGCAAAACAACCACTAGTATCAATCAAATCGGTCACCCTGCTAGCCTAATTTGTATATGGATTGTTAGCAATAGTTGCCAAAGCAACACCAAACTATCCACAATGTTTACAGCGAACCTCTGGTCTCATAGAAAACTTTCAACTCTGTATAGCAGTATAGCACATAGTATATACATAGTATGGCATAGAATAGCAAGAGATGCAGCGCAGCTTGATGCAAATGGGCTTTGTCTCATGTTGGGTAATGAGTTTTTCTCAATACCGAAATAGTCATTCTTTTTTTGACCATATGAGACCTGAGTTAGAGGTAGGTAGTATGCCTAAAATTTTATTTAAGTGTCAAATTCATTATAGATCTACTGATTTGTTGAGCTGTGTTGAGCATTAATTTACCAGATTATCATACTTAGTTAGTAAATTTATGCGAGACATTAGAAGACTGTCCATTTATTGATTACATGAATATGATTGGACTCTGTCATACATAGAAGATATCATTTGACAATTTTATTAAATGGTTAGACAGTTTTCATAGGATTTAAAGTACCTACAGCACATTCAATCTTGAATTTTTATTGAAAAGAAATTGCATAGCCTTAAACATGAACCAGTGAATTCAGTCAGTTATTAAAATAAACTAATTATGAATTTGAGTTATTTTTTTCTGGTTAGCGTTTTTTTAGCAAGTTAATTTTATGGTGGGATGGGGTCGCCAACCCCATGACCAACCCTCCTCCATTATCCGGGGCTTGGGACCGACAGTAGTCCCGAAGGTTCTACAGGCGGCCTATGCGCCATTGGGGCTAAAAGGCGTAAGTAAGTATGTAATTATGAATTCATGATTTAACATTTCGGATAAGTACTTGCTGCCGCTCAGACTGAATTTATATGAAAATAAGGAAATCATTAAAATCTAAGATACAATAAAACTATTGTCTCATTTTTAAGAATGTAGTGTATATACACAACTTTCAAGATTCTAATAGTGTGAGTAGGTTGTGAATTCCGAACACCAATGGAATTAACATCGATCGGTTAAAATTTTCAACGTCATTAGAAATTATTATTGCTTTATTTGATGAATGGTTTTTTCAGATATTTATTCATGAGTAAAGTTTAATGAAAACATTAGGTTCATCTATGCAATATCTTATTTAGTGCAACAACTATTAGTTGCTTAGTAACCATTAAGAAAAAAAATACTATACATTTAAATTTGTATCTGTTATTGAAAGATAATAACTAGTCAAACATATGTTATGAAAAAATATATATATATATTCATATAGACTAATTATCCAAGAAGCAGTTAATCAGAACTTCATGAACCTAAAACAGTATGGAAAAAAGTGGTGTATACAAAGAACTACTTGAACGATGTTTTTTTTATATTAGTGTGTTAGTGGGACATAAATTCGATTTAAGCATCATGGCATTGCTGCATGCTGATTGGTTCTTTTGTATCCAATCAACGCTAGCCGATACTGAAGGAACATTCTAGCATAAATATACTAACGTCTTTTTCCTTTGGACCTTCTGTCTACTATTCTAACCTTATTGTTGGAATATGTAATCTCTGTTTCCTTCCTGTTCAATCGTGTTCTGATTTGGGAGAGAACATCTCGAGTGAATTGTTGGTGTCCGAGACTACTAAGCATTAGGAGGAATAGCTGCATTGTAATAAAGAGAAAATTGAACAGAAACAAGCTTGTTTTGCTTTCTTAAAATTAAAGATTTGAAAGAAAAAGGATAACTGTGATGAATTGTTCACTGTTTCAAATATAAGATAGAAATCAAGATAAGTTAAGAGTGATAAAGATGTAAGGGGAAGCTTACAAATGACTGTAATATCAGTGAAAATGAAACAGTCCCAAGGCAAAAAGAAAAATGCTAACTTAGGATGATGGTAGAATTTGTCAATTTGAAGTACTTGAAGCAGGAATTTTTTAAGGATACCAATGATAAACTCAAGGTCACTAATCGCTTAGACTTTCGAAGCTAGTCAGACATAGTGAACGAAAACATAAGTCAGTAAAACGAATCAACAAAATTGTAAGTGTGAATTTGTATGTAGTACAGAAAAAAAAATCAGATGTTAAATGGTTGGAGCCAGTCAGCAGACAACAATCTTGAGAAAACTCTTCATACAAATCTAAAATGAAGTCATCAGTGTCGCAATTAGGGACGTTATAAGTAAGCTGTTCTCGCTTTGGCCTTACTCAAGAATTCCTGTTGACTGTTTCTATGGGACTAACATGAACATACACAGTGCATGCAATATCAAGTCATTTAGGTTCAAAAGAATATTTCAACTTGATCAACAGAATTAAATCTGCAATGCAGGTAATGAAAAACTCAAAAAAAAGAGATTCGCTTTGGTAGACAGGAAATAACGAGAATTGTAAACGTGAAGCGGAGAAATCCAATTGATGAAGCATGACTAAGTTAGACACGTGATAAGCGAAATAATCAATGCAACATATACTCAAGTAAAAGCGTTGAAGGATATAAGCAAATAACTGACTAGGTCAGAACACAAGTGAATAATGACTGGAGTAGAAAAGGTTAATTAATTTGTTCAAAAAACTAAGAGAAGGAGTGTACGCTCGACATAGTAGCGCATATTGACAAGACTAATACAGCATCGGTTACTATTCAGTGATGAACCCGTGTCAATTGTCAGGCATGTTTGTTGCAAACTGATCGTACCGATGATGATTTCACTAGAAAACTGATATAGTTGATATCAGTAACTGTTCTTGAAAATCTGTACGCTTAAGGTATCGCAAAAAAATGAACACCTAAGTGTCTCATTTAATAAGAAAAGACAGACAGTTATTCATTTAAATGTCATAAATACATTGCAGTATAAGTGGTCACGAAAATTCATGTGGTTTTTCTAACCGCCACATAGAGAAGTGTATTCATAGTCGGTCAGTCAGTCAGATGCAACGTAGAACTTCGTACGTAAGTACATCAGTTCATGTCGCCACACCACATCAGCACAGAGATGTGATTGTCAATTCAAATCCAATAGTAGAAGAGGTAGTAAAGGTATTAGAAGTAATCGGAGAGGTTAGGATTTGAAGATATTATTCAACAAGTATGATTCAGTGAGAAAAGTTTAGAAAGTCAAAACTAGAGTTGTTGAAGAATCCAGAAGATTAGGATTTGAGAGAACACAAAGAATAAATGCACCAGCGCCATTGCGAACGATTTTGAGCCATATCATTCAGGGTATCTAACCATCGATTATTATCATCCCGCGGACCCCAACCAGGTAGTCGACAATTACCGACATGACTCAATCTACTCGTCAATGACTTCATGGATTTGTGCCATGTTTTGGTTTGGCTGCCCCTAACTTTCTTCCAACCTATTCCTACACTACAAAACAAAGCTCATCTAGGCAGTCGGTGGTTGGGCATACGCAACACATGTCCCAACCACCTCAACTGATGAAGTTTCACCACTTCATCTATCGATCAGCCATCCTTACCTAGTACTCGTTTCCTAACGACAGCATTGCTTACTCGGTTGTCCCACGATATACGAGCAACGCCTCGAAGACACCTATGATCGAAAACCAGTAACCTCCGAATATCTTCTACTCTCACTGGCCATGTTTTACAGCCATAAAGTAAGACAGAGCGAACCACTGAACAGTACACTCGTCCTTTAGTCAGCAAACGGATATCTCGCCTTCGCCATAAGTGACGCAGGTTGGCAAAAGCCAATCGAGTCTTCTGTATCAGAGCTGAGATTTCGTAATATTCATAGTACGAAAATTTAAATACTGAAATGATGAATAAATTTATGTTCAAAAGTGTTTTTAAGATAACTACCAACTAACATATGGTAGTTTTTTTTCTATGTAGATCCAAGCCAGCAACTGTACATCGTCTTTCTTGATCATGACACTTTAAATATAGTTGGATTATGAATTGAGTATATAAAAATATAGTTTACATTGATGATTATGAGACTGCTTCGTCTGAAAATCACAAAATTACGTTGTTCAGTTCAATTAGTCAGTAGTAGCATGCGATAAATAATGATTCTTATTGCTGACATTTAGTACAAATAAACTTTTGACAAGGTGTATATCTCTACACACGGTACACAAGTGTATAGTGTTACATATACAAACTTATAAATTATAATTAGATGTGTAATTGTAGCATAATAGTACTGCAATGCTATGTGCTACTTACTAGTCAAACAAAAACTAATTCGTTCATCAAAAAAAACGTTAATTAAACTGAACTAAAACATATTGAGCTTAACAGAAAAGTACTGATAGAGATCTACACACAAAGTATTTCAGCAACAAACTTCAGCCTCTCCACCCCTCAATCATAAGCTACCCTTGACTAATTAATATGAAAACCTAATTAAGATGGTGGAGAAAATTTGTAGCTCCGGTGGATGATTGTGATGATGTTTAGTTCTCTGAACATAATTAAAAATATCCATATCGTAATGAATGATATGAAGTGATATAAACAAGGTCATTACATTGAATAAGGCATAGTAGTTTAGTTTAACCATTGTCATCCCAATACATATCAGATGATAATAACACATCGGGCTGAATAAAACAGGCCAATGAGAAATTTGCACTGTGATTGGGTATCGATGACGACGATAACCTTGAATAATAAGCCAATAAGAAACAAGATTGAGAAAGAGTTTTACCAAGTCACGTTCTTCAGGGATGTCAAAATCGTCTGTGGAAAATTGAAGATTCACATGAGGTTTTACAATTGCGCAGTTTTTTTTTTGTATCGGGATTAATCACTAACTTTCGTTCAAAAACAAGTATTGAGAAGTCAGTCAATACCTGTTGTCTGACGGATATAAAAAATAACTATGCAGTAGGTCCTAAGTTCGTGAACTAGACTATCAATTGTTATGCTTATTCAAACAATAAGTTTAATGGGTCCGGAACCATGGGTCTTGTAGCTCAACTTGAAGTGCACACGCCAACAAAATCGACTTTCACTACAAAAAATTACATGTAAAATTCATGTAGTGTTGGGCACATTAAACTCCCAGAACTCACTTGAAAAAGGTCTTGATTTTGGATCTCCTATGTTTTCGCGCATAAGTTGCTTAGTTGATCTTGAGCTTACGTTTTACACACTCAGAAAGTCATTGACTGTCATTGGCTGATGGATTATTTTAGTATGCTATTTTATGGGCTTTCCCAAGGACGTTGCTACCATTGTATAAATAAACTTGTATTGTTGTAGGCTTAGCGACTTCGTATTTTCAAGAATTCTTGATATAGTTAGCTAGCTGGACCGGGGACAAAAACGGATTAGAATAGCCTATCGTGTCACTGTATCACATTCGTCTTATCGCCGTTTACCGAATAAGGTAAACTCGTAATAGTTTTAAGCATATCCATTGACGGGTATATCATGTAGTGATATTGAATGTGGACGAAAATAAAGAGATTGAAAAAAAACGTCTGAATGAAATTATCCTAGGCAAACATTATTTTAAAAAAACAAAAAAACTAACTAGTACATTGGAAGGTACCTTGCTAGTGTAGATTTTCCGCTGCCTGGGACACCACGTAACAAAACTAGAAATTTTGATCTCCATCCAGAATTATAAGTTTCATTGATCACACTCTTAAGTCTCACTATTTCTGGGGAACGAGAGAATAAGTTCTCTTGCGCTTTTGATTTTTGAACAACCACCATACATTCAGATGTGGATTTCGTAATCATTCTATTTGTTTTTTTTAATGATACAACTATATTATCAATTGAAAATATGAAAAAGAAAATAAAGAATAAACTATACAAACATGTTAGTAAAGATACAGTAAAATTAAGAATCAAACTTTTGGTCGAAGCGAGCAATGAAAAAAAAAATACTTATTAATCAATTAACTGATCATTACAAGATTTCACTAATAATAAATCCCATTACACAAGCCAGTCGTCAGTTACAATGTAAAACTTCGTACATAAGTACATCAGTTCAGGTTACCACACCACACCAGCACAGAGATGCAATTGTCAGTTCAAATCCAATAGTAGTAGAGGTAGTAAAGGTATCAGCAGTAATCGGAGAGATTAGGGTTTGAAGATATTATCCAGTGAGAAAAATCTAGAAAGAAAAAGGTAGAGGTGATGAATCATTCAGAAGATTAGAATTTCATAGGACACAAAGAGTGGATACACTTACGCCAATGCAAACGATTTTTAGCCATGTCGTTCAAGGTCTCTAAACATCGATTACTATCGTCTCGCGGACCCTAACCAGGTAGTCTACACCTAAAAAAACATGACTCAGTCCACTTGTCAGTGACTTCATAGAGTTGTGTCATGTTTTGGTCTGGCCGCCACTAACTTTCTTCCAACCTAACTCCTACACCACAATTACAACGTCAGTACAAACAAACGTATGTAATATAATGTACACATATACTCCTAGTTGAGTCCTATTTCACCTAAATACAATCTCAGTAATCGATCAGAATGAGCTGCTGTTACAATTAGTTAGCTAAACAGGATCACGTAGTAGTTCTTTATTTAGGTCTAGTTGTTTAAGTTTTTTTTTTACTTAAAACAAAAAAACTGATTGTAAAAAAAAATTGTGTTAACTATGGACAATGTGAAAAACACATTCGTAATTTCGAAGTCATCATTTCATTGTAATACAATTGGATAACAAGATAAGTGTTGTCATAAATCCGATGTCTGTTTATAGTACCGTTTTACACAATCAATTACATGGAAAACAATTTAAGACGTGGTACATTATAACGTATCAGTTCAAGTTGCCATATTACGTTAACACAGAGAGATTAAAATTATCAATATATTAGAAGCAGTAAATAGTATCTAGTAGTTGTAGAGTAGATAGATGTATACCGAAATAAAAACAATGAACCAACTGGTTAACAATTTTAAGTCATACTACTGAAAATCTCTAATCATTGAATACGACAGTCATTCGATTGGAGGATAATTTATGACGGGCAAATAAAAAATTTTTCATTTAATATTATAAGTAATTTATTTATGTAGGGCACTAAGAAAAAATTTGAAAGTGAATTGAAGACTTCAGACGTTTAGAGAATAGGTATGAACTGATTTTGTAAAACATATGGTATATAAAATTAGGCTTGAAAAAAATCTTGAGATGATTTCTAGTTTATTAAAAGGTCTACTACATGAGAGTATAGAGATGATGATTGGATAATTTACAATTCATGTACTTTAGGGTTGAATGTACGTATTCCTATGGCTTCTGCAATGTGTAGGAGACGGGATCGAACTTCGTTGGGAAATGATGGAGGTATACAAATTATAACACCCGAAAAGATCTAGATTTATCCTACAATGTGACCACTATCTCTACCAGGTGTGCTAAGATAGAACTGCGTATTGTTTTTGACTGACCCTTCTTTAAACCATGCTGGGAGATGTTTACTCATTCATTGTGTAAGTTGCCTGGAAGTACGCCCGATATAGCTATCTCTACAGGAGCAGCTGAATTTGTAAATGCACATAGAGGAGACCAATTCATATACTTTTTCGAAATCCTCATACCGTAATACAATTAAGTGTACAAACAAATGTATTGTATTGTATGTAATACTTGCTTATTCGTAGTAAAACTAAAGAATCATGATATATGTATATACAGTTTGTAGTTGTTAATTGACAACAATGTATACTACATATTGTAATGGTCATTGAATAAAGAAAAACATTTCAATATCATCATCTTCATCATCAGACAATGTGTTGGTCTAGTATAATAGAATAATTCTGATATTGTCCTTGATAATTGGTACAATGAAAAAAATTCCATTATTCTTAATTAGATACATACATACATATTTTTTTCTAAACTATGAAATGTTGACAAACAAAACACTAAGATCCAAGATATTATATATATTGATTTAGTCAGTAATCTAATTTAATTGGTGAACTAGAGACAGGATAGCTGAAGTTGATTAACAGAAATATTGTTTGTTTCTTGTACATTTTTAAATAAACTAACTGTAACTTTGAAAATGAATGTATATTGTCTAACTAATGGTATTATGAATGATTTCTCACATGGCCATAGCTCGTGCATCTATCTCTACCTGTCAAGATTACTTACTTACTTACGCCTGTTACACCCAATGAAGCATAGGCCACCGACCAGTTTTCTCCAACCAACTAACTCTGTCCTGGGCTTTCCTTTCCGGTTCTGTCCAATTTTTGTTCATTCCTCTCATATCTTTTTCTATTTCTCGGCGTAATGTGTTCCTTGGCATTCTTCTTTTCTTTTTGCCTTGAGGGTTCCATGTGAGGGCTTGTCTCGTGACGCAGTTAGGTGCTTTTCGTAGTGTGTGTCCTATACTCTTCCATAACTTCTTCCTGATTTCCTCCTCCACTGGAATCTGGTTTGTTGTCTCCCACAATACGTTGTTGCTGATCGTGTCTGGCCAACGAATACGAAGTATTTTGCATAGACAACTGTTAATAAACACTTGTATCTTCTGGATGATGGCTTTGGTAGTTTTCCAAGTTTCCGCTCCATAGAGTATAACTATCTTGACATTTGTATTGAAAATTCTAATTTTGGTTTTGGTTGAAAGTTGTTTGGAGTTCCAGATATTTTTCAATTGTAGAAATGCAGCCCTTGCTTTGCCAACCTCTCAAAATACTACTCATAAAAAAATACATCTTTCTTTCCACTTTTGTTTTTCTGATTTTAAATTTTATAGAGCATTCCATATCAGATTTAGACAATTATTGTAGACTTATTGAAGTATAACAGTGAAAGGAATTGGATATGCTAAATAAGCCAACTAGAATACATTTACAATCGAAGAAAATATGATGGGAAAAGTTGGGCGAAATAATTTACAGCTTTGAATATTTAGTGGTCAAAAAAAGGAATCGAACTCGTGTATTGTTTGAATTATCTATGAATTTCTCTCAGTAATAATACGGAAAAGAGACAATACTACTTAGGAGATAATAACAAGCGAAATTTGAGAATACGTGGAAGTCTATGGTGAGTACATGTTGTTTTAACCAAGTGTTTCAAACGATCAATACATAAGATTTTCAAAATCCCAGATGATCAAACACTATCGATCCTAGCTGAACATGATCACAATTAGTCACCAACGTTGTTCCGATCTATATAGAAAAGCCTAGTTTTCTAACAACAATTTACTTATCTCACACGAAAAACTAACATTCTGTCTCCATGGAGTAGTCAAAATAAAAAGGACTAAGCGAAAACTTGGAAATGAATATTCCTAATTTACACAGTTTAAATTACGAAGTGATCTTAGTTAGACATTTCGTCATAGCATGGAACTCCTCAGCCAGTAGTTCTAAAATATACTTGTAGATATTGGAGAAAACCTGCATTACTAACAAAACTTGTGTCCAGTTTATATGATCCCCCTTCTTTAAACCTGTCATTCGTCAATCTCATCAAATTTGAACCATGATATCTTGTGATGATAGGAAGTGTACGAGAATGTAACTTCCAAATGAGTACCGTCTGGCTTATTCTAATAATAGTTACTCGATATCCTTAAAAACGTGTTAAGGTATTACCTCTTCGAGAGGCAAAAGTAGTTAGAAAGTAATAAAGTAGGCTTTAGAAAGATGAAGATTACAAAATCAGTCTTAATGATGAATTCTTAAGATTAAGATACGGACTATATTTTCAAACTACCTAATTAAGCTTGAAGGTCAATGGCATGCACACCAATAAGAAGTATACAAACAGGCATAGCAACGGAGTACAAATTTGTCTCCCTGTAACATGTGATGGTGTTAAAATGAAGCTGGTCTCATTTAGGATTAAAGTAGTTAATGTCAATACAGGTTATAGGCTTTCATTATAATAATTGAACTCGTATGACCTGAATGTCTATCCACATCTTAAAATGTACAATTTTATTGGTTTAAAACTCGGAGATAGTAGTGTGACAGACAGTCACGAGGTATCGTTTAGTAAAGTAGAGAACGCATGTACGTGAAAAAGATTGAAATAGCGGGCTGATATGTCTAATAATTATGATATCTTTGGGCCTAACACGTCCCAACGAGAGGATCCATGGCGCTGGTATTGATTTGTTTCAGGCATTTATGTCATCAAACAATACCTAAGATACATTTTTCAGGAAATAAACAAGCCTGAAAAACCAACCATACACCTTTCACGCAGCATAGCGGCTGACTCAACCAGTAAAATGTAAAATATGTGGTTAAGGAACGAAATCGGATTTTTAGTACAAGTAAAGGGTATTGTAGTATACCTTTATTATCTTGTATTTAATCTCAGTTTCGAAATAAGAGAATGGCTATTTTCAGAGATCATTCTGCGCCTAATTTGGTATGAAAGATGTTCACAGAAAGTTTGATAAGTGACTCTGATAGAAGGTTAATGTTCAAGTGTACTGGTTCAGTGAACACTCAAACCTTGTTCCCATTAAACTACTAAATCTCATTTTACTTGGTTAAACTGGTATACATACTTAGGGGAGCCTTGGTTGTAATTTTATCGGATAAAGTAACCCAGTTATGACGACTAAGTATCTGATATACGTTCAATGAACGCATTGTGACAAATAAATCGGTTATAGCAATTTAGACAGTCGACTGCAGTATTCAATTATCATACACTTAGTGAATGAACTATAACAGAAACATCTCAGTTAAGAAATCCTATCACAACTTATCCATTACAGTAATTTTGGATTTAGTGAGTGTAGACATAAATTATAACCAACCAATAAAACGTAACATTCAGCAAAACAAGGACGATCCAATAAACGAGCTTTATCTGCGCGACCAAATCTTTCATAATTTTCAAGGCTCATAGCTAAAGTTATCTTTCACAAACATACACCAAACCTAATAATAGAATAACCCACCAGAATGCTACATAGCTTCAATCCAAAGAGCATATCTAGTCAGATAAATGATGAAAACCATTTCCTGATTAATTCATGTACACTTATCTTTCTATCGGGACATTAAGATACTTTCCCGAATGAAGTGGTGATTAGACGAATAAAAAATTATTGAGGGATCCTATAACGATAATAGACTGGTAGATGTATCCCAACTTTAAATAACCCATAGGCATTGTTAATGTTTATCCAAAAAGCCTATTTTTACATGCTAATCTAAGGGAAATATCAGAAATTCTATCAAACATTCTCCAAAGTATCCTACTACTTCAGCGGATAGAATAAAATTCGAGACAACTACAATTAAATACCATTTTAGTCAGATTTCACTAACTAAAAACACTGATAACTTCCTATCATACATTTAGTATTGAATATACGGACTATTAGTATTCAACATTCTATAGATATCATTACTAGTAAATAGTGATCCCGTCGAGTGGTTAATAATGTTGTTTGAAGTCAATGCACAAATCTCTTGTTTTCTATGAGTCCCAATGAAGACATTTATTATTGAATCAACCAGTTTGCCGTCTTTACCCAGTATACTTAGCGCCTTTAACCTCAGCGTTTCACTTTCTGTGACGTTGACACATGCGAGCGATGCTTTAAAAACAACTAGGATCAAATACTAAAAGTTTGCAAATATTTGCTATTTCTAGAAACAGCATTTCAAAGTTACAAATTAAAAAGAAACATTATACACTGGTTCAGAACACTCGTATTTTGGTTCCCAGACAGTCATCTATGAATAACGTGAGTCAGTCAGTTACAACGTAAAACTTCGAACGTAAGTACATCAGTTCACGTTGCCACACTACACTAGCACACAAGCGCGATTGTCATTTCAAAGCCCACAATAGTGGTGGAGATAGCAGAAGTATAAGGGGTGATGGAGAAGATTAGGGTCGCAAGATATGATTCGAGAAGTATGATTAAGTGAGATAACTTTAGGAAGACAGAGATGTTGAGGAATTCAATAAGTTAGAATTAGAGAGAACACAAAAAGTGGATGCACTTGCGCCATCGCAAACGATTCTAAGCCATGTCATTCAAGGTCTCTAACCATCGGTGACTTTCGTCTCGCATACCCCAACCAGGTAGCCTATATCTACCAACATGACTCAGTCCACTTGTTAGTAATTTCATGGATTTGTGCCATGTTTCGGTCTGGCCGCCCCTAGCTTTCTTCCAACCTATTAATACACCACAAACCATAGCTCGTCGCGGCAGTCGGTGGTTAGCCATACGTAACACATGTCCCAACCACCTCAACTGATGAAGTTTCAATACTTCATCTATTGACTTGCTATCCGTACCTAGAACTCGTTTCCTGACAACAGCATTGCTTGATCGGTCCCACGATACTCCGGCAATGCTTCAAAGACATCTATAATCGAATACTAATAACCTACAAATGTCCTCTACTCTGACTGACCATGTTTGCAGCCATAAAGTAAGACGGAGCGAACTGCTGCGCAGTAGACTCGACCTTTGGTTATCACACGGATATCTTGCCTGCGCTATAGGTGACGCAAGCAGGCTAAAGCGAATCGAGCTTTCTGTCTCCGTGTTGAGATTTCGTCAGTCACCAGGACATCAGCACTGATGAGACTCCCAAGATAAGTGAAGCGGTCTATACGCTCGACTACTTCACTCCCTATCACTAGTTCAGGTGCCAATGCAACCCAATCTTGAAGCAACATTTTGCATTTCGACGGGGAAAACCGCATCCCGAACATGTTTGCATTGTTGCTTAGCGTAGTCAAAAGACTCTACATTTTGTCAGCGTGTTCGCCAAATAGAACTATGTCATCAGCATACTCTAAAGGTCAGCAAGCATGTCTTATGGTAGATGGTCCACTGCTGATAGTTCAAACGAAGATAATGTTATCTATCTCTAAAAGCATTTCTACGTCAAAATAAAACAAGGATAGAGAGAGTTGACACAGCCCTGACAGAAGTAAGGAATTCCGACGACAGTTCGACATAAGCTCTCAACCAACCAGTGATGTTCGAGTTGAGAGCTTGTGTATAAGGAACATTAAAACTACTTACGAAATAAATAATATATATATCTAAATATAACTTAGGAGAGAAAATGTATAACTGACTGAACAAACAACATCATACTCTTAAAAAAAAAAGTTACAAAAATTACAATCATAATGAAAAAAAAAGAAGAAGAAAGTATATTCATTAGAAAAACTCTTTATTCAAAGCGTCAGTCTTCACATTTGTTTAAAGTTCTATTTGACAAAAATATATTTATATATATTTAAAGGAAGAAAATACTCATACATACATACATGTGCATAGTTTAGAAAGTTTTTTTTTAAAAAAAATTGTTGATGAACACCAGAAAAAAAAAATAATAATAAAAACCTGTATCAGTAGTAGTAGTCTATTCAGTTTTAAAGAATTCTCTATAAATATGAATGAGAAACAGGGAGAATAATCAAGTACATTGTGTCATTCGGAAAAAAAACAACATAATAAACAAAGTAAGGCAATATTATTATTATTATTAGTATGATACAATATGAACATGGATATATGCATATATATATATATATATATATATATATATAACCTTGAAAAGTGTACTCCATTATTTGAAAATAGAGTAGCGCGAAACAGAACATTCAAGAACACCGGTGATTCTTATTCTGTCAGTAAAAAACGAAACAAAACAAAACGAGTAATCCTCATGGATGATAAACCAGGTCCCCAAGGTACACACACACACACAAACAGGCGCTTAACACAAGAAAAATTTGGAAGTATAAAAAAAAATTGTACAAGTCACAAAATGAAGAAGAAGACAATTTCAGAGAAGAGCAAAACAAATCGAAAACAGTACCGTACACAAATAAGACAAACAAACGAAAAAGATATTACACAAGTTATACACAGTATGGAAATGGAAAAAAAATAATTTTATAATATATATTATACGCCACTGAATTATGTTTTGCTTAGTTAGTCAAAGTAGAGTATCCAACAAACAAACAAAATAAAAATAGGACACTTGTGTGTTGAAGATGGAATGAATGACTAGGAGTGAAAAAACGGATATTTTTATTTGTCAAAAAAAAAATTAGATGTGCTGTGCTGTGCTATTATTGCAAAACATTCATATCAAAATATATTCAAATTCGGAATTAAATTTGCACAACAACAACAAAAGACTCAATGGTGTAACATCACTACTACTACTAAACTGGTAATGAATAGATAATGTGTGAGACAGTGAACTACTACTACTGTTAGCGTATATTATATTATATATATAGATGTTTATATACACAAAACAAGTCCATAGCAAATAATTTGGTTGGTTTTACAAAGAAATAATCATAATCAAGGATATCAAGTGAACAAACAGTTTCATCTTTGTCAATTATGAAATACTTATATAACATAAAGGCTCAACCAGGCACTAATGGTCACATAAACATAATCAATCTCCTATATTTTTTGTTGTTGTAGTTGTTAGAGTGGGGGATGACATGTTCGAAGAAAATGAAAGACACCAATAATAGCGAGCATGTGTATGAGAGAGAATACACAATCGATTTAACAAAGAAGAATCCACTTGAGAGAGAATACAAAATTATTTTTTTTTTAAAAAAAGTGGAGTCTGGAAATAATGAAGAAATATAAAGAAGACAGTGCACGCGCGCGCGCACACACACACACACGCACAGTAGTAGTTGTAGTAGTAGTAGTAGTACAAAATAGAAACGAACATGAGCAATCATCATCACATGTAACAAACCTAATCATTATGTGTAATAAGATAGGTAGGAAGAGAAAATTTCGTTGACCGTTTTTTTCGTCAGTGGTATGTGTGCTTGACTCCGCTGCAAAAAAAGATATATGCAGAGAAAGATGCTGAAAAATGTCTACCTGTCAGCGGCAGCAGAAGAAGAACATGGATCTTGAAAAAAAGTGAAACATATTAGAAAAATAAATTGCTAAACAAATCCGAATAACAAACAACAAATGATGTGTGAACAAGTGTGTGTGTGAGAGTCGAATCAAAACCGTCATGAGCATGATATACACACGCACACACTCGTAGAATAACAAATCAGTAAACTCGAGTTCGTTTTTCTTTTAAAGATCAAAAAACAAACAAAATAAGGGGAAAAAAAAGAATTCCGAAAGAAGATTACAACATAACTACTATTTATATCATCGTTGTTGCAGTGTACAAACACTTATAATTCAATATTAGTACAATAAATAATAATAGTAATAATAATAGTAATCAGCGATAATAGTCAAGTCGAACAAACGGTACACAACACATCATTATGCACATTGAATACAGTATTCACATAAATCTATGATTATATACGATTATTATTATTGTTATTACTATTCAAAGGTTACCAACAACACAAAACACGAAACAAAACAGAAAAACCAACAGCGATACACACAGAAAAAAATATATGGGAAAAAAATCACTGAATGGAATGATGAAAATCAAATATTACAACAGCAACAGTAACAACAACTACTACTGCGATGTACGCGGTCTTGAAATAGTAGTAATTCAAAAAAGAGAAAGGATTGAGAGGGTAGGGGAGGGGGGGCGGGGGGCGGTCGGTCAGGGAAATAAAACAATTTGATACACATGTGGTACATATATAAGTGTATATGAAATACACAACATTAATCAGTAGTATAGTTTGCCCCGTTCAGTAGTAGTAGTAGTAGTAATGTACTTGAATATAGTATAAACGAATTGTTTGTTTTTTTCTTTGTGAATATGAAAAATATCAATCAACAAAAAAAATTAAATAGAGAAGGAAGGAGAGAAAAGGAAAGAATAGAAAAAAGAACTAGGCACTTCTTGTCTCTATCTATCTACGATGATAATATGAAGAAAGTGATGCAGTCGAGTTTAAGAGGGGAACAGCGGCTAGAGAGAGAGCGAGAGGGCGATGGAACAGGCAAAATGAACAGTTCATCATCATCATCATTTCATAGATGCTCTTTTGTTTTAAATAAAAAATAAAATACAAAGTTTTTTTCTAGTTTAGCAGCACTCTCATCATCATCATCAAACAAAACACAATACGAAAAAAGAAAAAGAAGACGAATCTCTGTAAAAAAAATATGAAGATGATATACATTTTATATTTACTCTAGCAATATAATCAAGATTAGATAAGATTAGATTAGATGAAGACTGATAGAAGATAAAAGGATATATATATATATATATATATATATGAGACACTTGGTGAAGAGAAATGTATTATTGGTATGAGCTGAATTGAAAAAAAAGTATCTATTGTCAAATTTCAAAATTAGGAATAATCAGTCAATCAGTCAATCAATTATTTTTCTCTAGTTACGATATGGGTGTAAAGTTGAACTGGCGGGGGGGGGGCGGGCGGCGGATTTCCGTCTAAGAATATAAAGCACATTGATTCTTTTAGCCTGACAAGTTAATAACACAGTTGTTGAATAGAAAAATTCTTGTTTAATCATGCATGGTATTTTTGTACATTTTCCGTAATGCACTATTTGCATGGCGATCCCTGTGAAAAGATAAAAGAACAAAGAGGAGAACATTTAGTAAATTAAATATTACCAACTACATACAGTCAGTCATATATATATGTTGATCTATAAGCACCTGGGTAGGAGTGACTGCGCACACAGATTGGATATCCGATTTGCTTGCACCAGAATCTAATCGGCATGCCCGTACCCTTTTGGACAAAGGGAATCGTGTACAGGCCCTATGGGAGTTTGAACGTTCCGGCTGACCTCACGAAGCATATTCGATCTTTGGTTATATGTAGGGTCTTGAGGGTTCTGGTCGATTGTATTAGCGTGAGGCAGTTGGAGGCCAGTCGGCTGGGAACGCTGCTGGTTGGTGCACTGTTGGGTGGCTCGGTAATCCATCACGGGGAGCCAGGTTTAGCTGGGTAAACCCGCCTTGCTACCCCTGCCGATTGGGGATTGTGGGTAGTGGATTGCTTAAGGCGACTGGGTTGATTTCATAAGTCCGTGCGGAAGTGACTGCTCGTACGCACACAGATTGGATGTCCGATTTGCTTGCATGACAATCTAGACGACATGTTCGTACCCTATGGAGCAAGGGTGATCATGAAAATGGCAGTCATGAGAATCCTTGTGTTTTGTAAAAGCAGCTTACGTGCATGTGCTGCAGGCATGTTAGTTGACCCTCTAATATATATAAAGCTTACTTTTGGAAGAATGATCAGAGCCACAGTGTTTAGTAACCACTATTACGATTGATTACTTTTATAGTTCACGTTTGTTTTCTTGTTATAAGATTAACAAAACACAATCAGAGAGTATTATCAGCTGTTAAATTGGTATTTCTTAATTTTCTCTTTAATTATAAATGATATTAAACAGACAGTAAGTAACCTTTGAAAACAATATGACTAAAATTTAGTGGCAAATATTATTGAAAAATTATGATTAATTTTACGAATGAGCCTATTTACCAGGTATACATGGTTATACATGATTTTGAGCTAGAGTTTCATATGTTGTAGGCTGATGATACTGCTCAGTTTATCTAACATGATGCAGGTGGAACGGGCTACCAACCTACTTACTTAGGTGATGGGTAGCTAAATGTGATGACCACTCAGCTGTAGCTCAAAGAGAAAGTAGTAAAAACTGAAAGTCTCAAATCTGAAACTACATTTAATCAACTTGTTGAAAGCAAGATGCATGAAACTTTTATCGAAGATTTCCATAGAGGAACCGAGGTAACAGTAACATAGTGTTGTTTATAAACCGGTTGAGTTTGAAACGATAACAGAAAGTCATGTGCACCGCTCATTGAATATGTTTTTGTTTTTATAAGTACACTGATTTTTGTTGAACGTTAAGCCTATTATCATCATAGTCGGACTATCGATTGTACGTAGCGAAACGATGTAAAACCATGAATGATCCGGTTCGCAAATTGTCCAACATTTATGTTGCCATGCCTTATCAGCACAAAGATATAATTGTCAATTCAAATCCAATAGTAGAAGAGGTAGTAAAGGTATGAGAAGTAATCGGAGAGGTTAGGATTAGTAGATATTATTCAAGAAGTATGATTCAGTAAGAAAAGTTTAGAAAGTCAAAACTAGAGGTGTTGAAGAATCCAGAAGATTAGAATTTGAGAGAACACAAAGAATAAATGCACCGGCGCCATTGCGAACGATGTTGAGCCATGTCATTCAAGGTCTCTAACCATCGATTATTATCATCTTGCAGACCCCAACCAGTCGACAATTACCGACATGGCTAAGTCCACTCGTCAATGACTTCATGGATTTCTGTCATGTTTTGGTTTGACCGCCCCTAACTTTCTTCCAACCTATTCCTACACTACAAAACAAAGCTCGTCGAGGCAGTCGGTGGTTAGGCATACGCAACACATGTCCCAACCACGTCAACTGATGAAGTGTCACTACTGCGTCAATTGATCTGCCATTCTTACCTAGCACCCGTTTCCTAATAACAGCGTTGCTCACTCGGGTGTCCCACGATATACGAGCAATGCTTCGAAGACACCTATGGTCGAAAACCAATAACCAATAACGAATATCTTCTACTCTCACTGGCCATGTTTCACAGCCATAAAGTAAGACAAAGCGAAGTACTGCGCAGTACACTCATCCTTCAGTCAGCAAACCGATATCTCGCCTACGCCATAAGTGACTCAGGTTAGCAAAAGCCAATCGAGCTTTCTGTATCCGTGCTGAGATTTCATCAGCCACCAGGCTATCAGCACTGATGAGACTCCCTAGATAAGTGTATGGAATGGTTTAATTACTGGGACCCCTTAAAGGATACACTACATCTATTTATCTGTAATCAAAATCATATCATATGCAATAAAAGCTAAACTGTTTAAGAAAAAAACTCACACACTATTTATTTATTGCTTATCCATCACCAATGAATTCATATGATCTATTGAATTGGACAAAATGTAACGTGAATTTTTTGAATTGTGTACAAATTGTTGATGATTATCACAATGTTGTTGATCATTATTATTATTAAGTGGATTATTATTAGATTCAATGGAATATCCAATTAAATTAGTATTATTAATCCCTTGGGAAATTATTATATTGCCTTGTTGTTGTTGTTGATGATTTCCTATAATAGAAGTATTAGTATTAGTAGGAGTATTATAAGATGAATTTTTGTCTACAGACCAATTTCCAACTAGTTCCATGTTTGAATGTCTAACATTGAAATGTGAATTGAAATAACGCCCATCACTACTACTACTACTACTACTACTACTACTACTAACAATGTAATTTTCATTTTGTGACATATCACGATAAACAGATTGAGATTGAGATGATGGTGGTTGTGGTGGTGTATAATACTGGGAATGAGGTGAACAAAATTGACTTGGACGTGATTGTGGATAACAAACAGAATTTGAATAATATTGTGAATCTGAAGAAGGAGGTCGATTTGAAAAATACGATGTATGATTTGGTATACGATTTGGATTGGAATTTTCCGATTTAACACGTGAAATGGAATGTATGATGGATGATTGGCCAACTGAATGATACATTGGAGATGTCATCTGTGGACTAGGAGTATAACTTAATGAAGGATATGAACTGTAAGGATTAAATAATAAACGTTGTTGATCATGAGTTGGCCAACGTTTATTAACTGCCTGTTGCTAAGAGAAATACAAAATAGGAAATCAAAAAACGAACATTATACACATCATTTATGAAAAAAATCATTTGAAGATGTCATGATAAAAGTAGACATACTCATCAAAATGAAGTAGTTGGTAATGGGACTTGAACCGGAGAATTACTAACCTGAAGTTAGGAGTTCGAGAAACCAAATCATGAAAATTAGTAGTAACATAAACACCTGTCAGCTGATCATAACATTTATTCTAGACGTGAAAAATAAAACCCAGATTACATATCCACTCATTTGGTGTAGAAATAATCAGAAAACCAATAAGTAAATTTCTACAACTAGTTTTTTATAAGTAGAAAGTATGTGGATTGCATCTCTTGTCACAGTAATAATATTCAGTGAATATACAGTCCTGATATCATGGTACAAAGAATTAACTGTTATAGGAAAAATATTAATCGAAAATGAATATCCTTAAAGATTCGTTGAGATGGGTCTAAAGAGTAAACTATGAACAAAATCAATAACAACTATAACATACATGGTGTACATGTACGTACGTTGAATGCAAAGACGATACAGCAGGAGAGACCATGAAGAATGCTAGGTTTCAGAAGGCAGGTCAAGTTTAGTGAATTGTAAGTTCGATAGCATGTGGAGATCTCTAACTCATAAAATTTCACCAAGGTTGTGTAAGAATCAGGATACATAGTACCTGCAGCTGCATATCGTAACTTTTGGAAGTTGTTCCAAATCATTTTAGTTGGTGAATATCACTGAATTGTTTAGAAAGACTTGAGAAACGAAGTGCTTTATTATCATGAAATGGAGCGATCGCCTAAATAAATACCAAGGTAGAGTGAAGCCAGACACCATCAACAACAACCTGCTGTGGGAGAAAAAAACCCAGATCCCAGCTAAGGAGGAAATCAGGAAGAAGCGCTGCAAGTGGATAGAACATACACTGCGAAAAGCACCTAACTGCGTCACAAGGCAAGCTCTCACTTGGAACCCTTAAGGTCGAAGGAAAAGAGAAAAGCCAAAGAACACATCACGTCGAGAAATAGTGAACGATATGAAAAGAATGAACAAAAATTGGACAGAACTGGAGAGAGAAGACCAGGACAGAGTTGGTTGGAGAATACTGGTCGGCGGCCTATGCTCCACTGGGGGTAACAGGGGAAATTCAATCCAATACATATATACCAAAGGCAGAGTGAAGGCGTATAACCATCTATTTCCATAGATTCAGATCAAAATTACGATGAGGTTCAGTTAACTCCAGAAAGACTTCTTGATATCAAGTACATGGACGACATTTATCTATTGTGTGATGAAACATAGGCTATCCAAATGGTAAATAATGACCTTATAATTGATATCCGTACGTAAGAAGTGAAATTCTCATCTACAAAATGCAGAATAGTTATATGAGAGACTAGTAAAAATCTGCTCATTCAATCATCCTTTGTTAGAAATAATAAAAAAAAACTCATGGAAGTGAGCGATTGTGTATGCTAGTGGTAGCTTAGGAGAACTAGATGCACCTACATCCGAGTTGATATTCACTACGGGATTCGACCACGGGAGCATTTACTTCATAAAACAACATGTTATTCAATCGGCTACTGAGAACAGGTAGCCGTTACTCATAAAAACTAACTAGGAATGATAAAACTACAATTTACAGATAAACAACGAGATGAACTGAACTATTAAAATCCAAATATTACTTACAGTTGTTTGAAAAGTTCGATCACAGTTAAGATTGTCAATGTCAGGAAAGTTAGAATATTTTGGAGTAGGACAAACGGAATTTCGAATAGGCGGTTGATCTGATGAATGTCGAAGAATATGTGTAGATTTATTCAGTTCATTATCACCAATTGTAGAATCAACAATTCGTGTTGATGTTGAATTGTTTTGAGAATAAGGCATTGGATTATCAAAAGGATATGATGCACGTATATTATTAGAAACCATATTACGGCATATAGGAGGATTGTTAGGCACTTGTTCGTAAGAACCTGTGTGTGTGTGTAAATGGTTTCGGTTTAAATGAAATTCATTAAAAGCTGATAAGTTGAAATGATATATTAAACTAAAGCAAATCACTAAAAAAAATTATTTTGTCAAATTGAAAAAAACTTGACTCAGTCCACTTGTCAGTAACTTCATGAATTCGCGCCATGTTTTGGTCTGGCCCCATCTAGATTTCTTTCAAACCTACCCCTATATTACAAAACATCGCTTGTCGAGGTAGTCGGTGATTGGGTATACGTAACACAGGTCTCAACGACCTTAACTGATGAAGTCTCACTGCTTCATCTATTGATTTGCCATCCCTACCTAGTACTCGTTTCCTAACACCAGCACTTCTAACCCGGTGGTCTCAGGATATACCAGCAATGCATCGAAGACACTTACGATAGAATACTAGTAGCCCAAAAATATCCTCGCTTCTTACCGGCCATGTCCCATACACTTATAGTAGGACGGAGCACAGTAAACTCGTCCTTTGTTTCGCAGACGGATATCTCCCCTATGCCACAAGTGACGAAAGCCGGTAAAAGCCAATCACGCTTTCTATATCAGTGCTGAGATTTCGTCACACACTAGGCTATCAGCACTGATGAGACTCCCAAGATAAGTAAAGCGGTCGAGACGCTAAACTATTGTACTACTTCAAGTTTCTTGATATAAACTGTGGTCCTAGATAATTACGAAGTGTGCATGACGTATGCCCAAGAAATCAGCTTAACTGGATTGTAAATCTTGAGCGACTAATAACCATATGGTTTGTGCAATAAGTATGAAGCAAGTCATATTCAGTGTGCAGAAATTGGTTTAATTGCTCGGCTCCTTAACAATAAGTAGGTGATGCCAGTTTGAAAGTCGTATAATCAGTGAATCGACTGATCAAGGCAATGAACTACCATTCGATTGAAGTGAATATCAACAATAATTAGTTCTTTATATAAAATATGAGGTTCTGCGGCAGTGTATCTCATTGAAAGATGTACCAAAGAAGTACATTAACCTCATACAAGCTCTCTACTCGAACACCACTGGTCGAGTGAGAGCTTATGGCGAACTGTCACCGGAATTCTTCACTTCAAGTGGTGTCCGACAGGGCTGTCCACTCTCTCCATTCTTGTTTAACTTTGTCGTAGACATCCTTTTAGATTTAACATTAAGCTCGTCAGATTTTTCGGCGGTTGACCTTCTACCAGGTGGCTCGCTTATTGACTTAGAATATGCCGATGACATAGTCCTACTTGGTGAAGACTCTGACAAAATGCAGAGTCTTCTGACTACCATAAGCAACAATGCAAGCATGTTCGGGATGCGGTTTTCCCCCTCGAAATGCAAAATGTTACTTCAAGACTCGCTTGCATCGGCACCTGAACTAGTGATAGGGAGTGAAGTAGTTGAGCGTGTTGATCACTTTACTTATCTGGGGAGTCACATCAGTGCTGACTGCCTGGTGACTGACGAAATCTCAGCGCGGATACAGAAAGCTCGACTTGCTTTTGCCAATTTACGCCATTTATGGCGTAGGCGAGATATCCTTCCGATAACCAAAGGATGAGTGTACTGCGCAGCAGTTCGCTCCGTTTTCAAAAAACCGCAGATTTGTAACGACAGATTACCAAACAATTCGCACAAGGAGAGATGTCGAACGCTCAGAATAATCTATCAGGTAATGGTGTTTCAGTAAGTAAGTAAGTAACCTCTTACGAATACTAAGTTATATTCCTGAAGTTTATAACAGTAGCTCTCTGTCATATGCTTAGTCTTTTAGATGATAACAGTGTAAAATCCTCATATAAATAAGTTAGAAGCAATTGGTTTTCGTATACTAATTAAGTACTGAATAATTTTCTACTCTGGAATTACATTTCCGATTTGGTTTTCCTTACACATTTCATACTGTCTACTTAAAACCATCTATAATATCTACTATCATCAAGTGAAGCCTAATTCCTTCAATCACAACCTAAAGGTAATTCTTGTGAACATTAAAAAAACCGACCAACTATCGATTGGTAGTAATTTTAAGAATCAATCAAATAAACAGCAAATTATCACGTTTTAATTAATAAAATACTCAAAAGATAACTTTGGTCATTTCATTTTGATGATCGAAATTTCTGACAAATATATATATTAATCAACTGGATTTGTATACACATTTGGTAAACCATGTTGCAGATTGTTCAAAACATGATAAGAAGATAATCATTAAATACTTACTTATTCAGTAAAATGTCGATCTATCTCTAATTCGGAGTCATTTAGTGCTCAGTCACATTGTGGTGATGTTTTGTTCTCTGAGTTGGATTGTTTTGGTTGTGAAGCTTTCAGTGTTCTTCTGCTGAACAACATCATCAGAACAAACTTCAGATAGCAGAAGTGAAGTATTCGATGTTCTCCAGGTTTGACTCGTAGGTGAAAACAACGACAGGTTTAAGGTCAACAACAGCAACCAATCAAGATCAAGGTTAACAAAACAAGCTATGGGTCAAACGTGGAGAAATTTGAATACTTCACTTCTATTCTAGCTGAAGTTTGTGCTGCTGACGATGTTGTTCAGAAGAACAATGAAAGTTCCACAACCAAAACAACATCTAGCTCAGAGAACGAAACACCACCACCAATCATTCACCTAGACTACAAATTTTCTTCACCATCTCAATCAGTCAGTTACAATGTAGAACTTCGTACGTACGTATAAATGTTCATGTTGCCACAACACATTAGCACAGAGAGATGGAATCCAATAGTAGTAGAGGTAGTAAAGGTATCAGCAGTAATCGGAGAGATTATGGTTTGAAGATATTATCCAAGAAATATAATCCAGTGAGAACAAATTTAGAAAGAGAAAGGTAGAGGTCATGAGGAATTCAGATCATAATTTTAGAGAACACAAAGAATGGATGCATAAGCGCCATTACAAACGATTTTGATCCATGTTATTCAAGGTCTCTAACAATCGGTTACTATCGTCTCGCGGACCCCAACCAGGTAGTCTACACCTAACAACATGATTCAGTCTACTTGTCAGTGACTGTATGGATTTGTGTCATGTTTTGGTTTGGCCACCGTTAGCTTTCTTCCAGTCTATTCCTACACCACAAAACATCGCTCGTCGAGGCAGACAGCGGTTGGGCATACGTAACACATGTCTCAACCACCTCAACTGATGAAGTTTCAATACTTCATTTATCGATTTCATCATATACACTTTGTATTACTATTCAGAATAAAGACACGTTGTTTTACTACACCGAAAAACTTATTCTCTCTCTTGGTTTAGTGATTTTGTCTATGATTTCTAATCATTCAAAAACTTAGGTCAATGATATAGTCCTGTGAGAAGTTTTTACTTCGTTGAATCATATTATTGTGTCTACTATCTATTGTGATTAGCATTCTATTCATTGATTCTAACAATTGAATTTCCTTTTTGATTACAGTTTTCAACTTCTGTAATTTCTAAGAAACAATTGAATTTTATTCATGAAAACTGTACTGTAATGATTATAAATTCAAGTATTTTTTATCTTTTTCTCTACTGACTAGGAAACTAGTCTTAAAATTCAATGTCAACCGGTCTTATCATAAACTTATTTCATAAACAAAGTTTAGAAGTTTCGATTTTCATCAAATTAGTCTACTCACTATACACGTTCTGCAGTTTCTTGTACTAAATATCGATTTATTGTCTTTACAAACACACAATCATTAAATGTGTATTCAATAAGCCTCACTTAACGAACACGATTCCTGTCACCAAAATAAAACTGTTGATGACTGAATATTCAATCTGACTTAGCTAGTCAGCCAGTCAGTCAGCTACAATGTCGAACTTCGTACGTCCGTACAGCAGTTCAATTTGCCATAATACATTCGCACACAGCGAAGAACTTTTCAATTCAAATTCCACAGTAGTAGATGTAGTAAAGTATTAGCGGTAATCAAAAGGATTCGTGATCGAAGATATAATTCGAGAAGTATGTCTCAGAGTAATTAATTACAAAGAGAGAGAGAGAGAGAAACGGTCATGAGGAATCCAGAGGATTAGAATTTTTAGAGAACACAAAGAATTAATGCATCAGCGTCATTGCTGACAACTCCGCCAGTAGAACCCTTAGGGGCTACTGCCGGCCCCAAGCCCGGATAAAGGAGGAGGGTTGGACATGGGGTTGGCGACCCCATTCCGTCGAAATCTAACTTGCCAAAAAAAACGCTAACCAGAAAAAATAATTCAAACCATTTTCACTCTGCCCTGGGAGTTGGAAGAAGAATTATGACGTCGCGTGATGAAAGACGAGTTCCCTCGGAAGTCACGGGGCCGATGCCTCTTCTGACAACCAGAGCAACCATTTTTTTTAGGTACATGGAACATTCGTACATTGTGGGAGACTGGAAGACTATTTCAAGTTGCGGCAGAAATGAAAAGATACAACCTCGAGGTGCTCGGCATGAGAGAGGAATGAACAAACATTGGACAGAACTAGAGAGGGAAGCCCAGGACAGAGTTGGTTGGAGGAAACTGGTGTGCGGCCTATGCTCCATGACTCAGTCCATTTGTCAGTGATTCCATGTATTTGTGCCATGTTTTGGTCTGGTCACCTTCAGCTTTCTTTCAGTCTACCCTTACACCAGACTGACATGTACAACAAATAGACTTTACCTGTGTTTATACTGCAACATACATGCGAAACGCTGAAGATATATCTATGTGATCAAAATAGATGTAGCCTAATTATGTCAGCATTCTTGTAGTTTTTTTTCTAATGTTACTAAATAATTACAAAAGAATATTTAGAAATACTTTGAAAAAAATTAACATACTTGTACGATATTTCATATTTGGCTGCCAATAAATTTGCTCTTGAAATTGTGGTGGACAATTCCTGAATGATGTTAATCGTGTATCCATTTCATTAGATTTATAATTTTGATATTTTGGTTGAATATAAGACGAATGATAAGTTGGCTCTGAATGTAACGATGATGATGAGGATGATGATGATGGATTGAATGAATACTGTTGACACATTTGTTGAGCTTCATTTTGTTGACAATTATTAAACATGACATGATTAGGCGTGAAATCATTTGATGACAAATGAGAATTATGATTTGAATAAAATGGAATAGAATTTTGTTGATTTACTGATTGATTATCATTATCGGAAGATGTGTACATTGAAGAGATTTGATTAGAGGCACAATAATCTTGAGAATATTGTAAATGAGAAATTTCAGAATTATGAATAGGAGATTGTGAATTTTGCACATAGTTAGTACCTAAATATGAGAAATATGATTTTATTAAACTTATGAGGTTTTTAAAAAGTAATTGAATAAATAAACCAATGATGAATTATAAATTTAATTACAATCTGACGAAAAACTTCAAGAAACTACAACAGTAGGCATGTAAGTGCATTTTATTATCATTTTTTTTTGAGAAGTACTACCAATTAGATAGCCATAAATCATATTGTATGAAGTTTACTATGAATTTGAAAACTCAAAAAGCTGATTTTTCTTTGTCTTGTGTATGTATAGGAACAACGTGACTTGTTTTTCATAGAAAACACCGATTTGATTTTTGATTTTTGCAGGAAATAAATATACATAGTTGTTTATCTTCAAAGAACACAACTCCAAAACATAGTGATGACCAGTCTACCAAGGTTTTATAATACCTAGAATTCGGGTGCTAGGTAAGAATGGCAGATCAATTGATGAAGTGGTGAAACTTCATCAGTTGACGTGGTTGGGACATGTGTTACGTATGCCTAACCACCGACTGCCTCGACGAACTTTGTTTTGTAGTGTAGGAATAGGTTGGAAGAAAGTTAGGGGCGGCCAAACCAAAACATGGCACAAATCCATGAAGTCACTAACAAGTGGACTTAGCCATGTCGGTAATTGTCGACTACCTGGTTGGGGTCCGCGAGATGATAATAATCGATGGTTAGAGACCTTGAAGGACATGGCTGAAAATCGTTCGCATTTATTCTTTGTGTTCTCTCAAATTCTAATCTTCTGGATTCTTCAACACCTCTAGTTTTGACTTTCTAAACTTTTCTTACTGAATCATATTTCTTGGATATCTTCTCATCCTAACCTCTCCGATTACTTCTAATACCCTTACTAACTCTTCTACTATTGGATTTGAATTGACAATTACATCTCTGTGCTGATGTGGTACGGCAACATGAACTGATGTACTTACGTACGAAGTTCTATGTTGCAACCGACTGACTGACTGACTGAGAATTCTAACAACCTGTTGCAAGCCAAAAAGACAGATTGAGGAATAAAATAGCCTGACCAAAGCTATAACTAAGACAGTGTAAACCGTGATACCGTGCGAAGTTAAGTTGGAAGATAGTATGAAGGAAATGAATTATCTCAACATCACTTATGCAACACACACATACATTGAATGTATGAACGGCAACCTAGTTGACAAGCTAGTTTCGTTGCAAGAAAGTGATATTCACCAAACTTTTTATTTCTCAAATCTGTATTCACAGTTAACTTTAAGTAATAATGTAGTCCTTTTTTTACAGAATCAATAGTTTACTATCCGCTCAACAACAACCACAACAACAACAACAAAACATTTATCTCCTATTTCTTTTTTTTTCTTCTTAAATTTGCACTTTATTCCCTTGTATGTTAATAAATAATGATTGTGTATTTTTAATCACCTGATATCATACGACTTAACATTTGACATACACCTTGATTATTATTAATATTAACCGAATTTAATTGATGTAGTTAAATGGAAGTGTATTGATTAGTGGAAAGAGAGTTACATACTAAAAAATGATATGAACATTTATTATGCTTAATTTATCTAACACAATTACTTATCCATCTAGGTGGATGTTATAATGATAACTAACTAGGTAGTATTAGGAAGTAGTAGTACGATTTACATTCCAGTTGTTAGTTTTCACAGAAGTACCTTAACATTTGAAGTAATCAGTGAGCACACTGTGCATATTAAACTTATATTCTTTTTGAACCATTTTAATGATTCTCCTTGGATGTTTTGAATTTCTCTCTATAGAGAAATATGAGGAAGTTATGCTTCGGCTGGTGAAGTTTCCCGTATATAATATGTTCGGCAGCCAACTGTATCGAATCAGTAATAACATTAAACATGAGGAAAGATTCTGTCAAACTTGAAGCCCATTAGCATCAACCTAATGATGGACGCAGATAGATTAGTGCTACTTATCATTATCGTGAAGTTTCACATTTAAGGAGACCTTGATTTAAAAAAAAATTAAATCAACTCATTTACCAAATACCTAAATGTAATTCATTCTCTGATGTGAGGGGTTACCTAGTCTGAAGTACGTGGAGAGGATTTTGAAAATAGGATTTATTGGCTTGAAGTTGAACATTTTAACCACCTAGCCACCACCTCATGAAGATAATCATATAGTTTCTTAATAGCATCTGCTAAAATAAATAACGAAACCCATCTATTATGTAAAGATTATGCATCCGGCTTCGAATCACAGAGCTTTTCTGAAAACTAGTGATACAACTTGACTACTTGAATGGAAGGTGAAAAATGGAGTTCAAACACACACAACCGGAAGTATCTATGTACAAATGAATAGCCACGAGAAGTCTATCTGTTGTATGTTCGACATATTTTTGATGCAGTTCTATACTCCGATTGACGAGCAAGGTGGACCTCATGCAGATGTGAAGACGCGGATTGGCAAAGCAAAGGCTGCATTTTTACAACTGAACAACATCTGGTACTCAAAACAACTAACAACAAATACCAAAATCAGAATTTTCAATACAAATGTCAAGACAGTTCTACTGTATGCAGCGGAAACTTGAAGAACTACCAAAGCCATCATCCAGAAGATACAAGCACTCATTAAGAGTTGTCTACGCAAAGTACTTCGGATCCGTTGGCCCGACACCATCAACAAAAACCTACTGTGGGGAAGAACAAACCAGATTCAAGTGGAGGAGGAAATCAGGAAGAAGCGATGGAAGTGGATAGAACACACACTACGACTAGCACCTAACAGCGCCCCACAGGACAAGCCCTTTCTTGGAACCTTCAGGGTAAAAGGAAAAGAGGAAGGCCGAAGAACACATTACGCCGAGAAATTGGGAAGAACTGGAGAAGGAAGCTCAGGACAAAGTAGTTTGGAGGAATCTGGTCAGCGGCCTATTCTCCATTGGGAGTAACAGGCGTAAGTCAGTAAGTTCTGCACTCCGTAGTCGATTGATACGACTTGCTACACTTTTTAATCGTAGAACGATCATAACTTCCGGTAAGACACAACCTATCGGCAGTTGGAATTCTAGTCACCAATATATAAGAACTGAAAGAAATTATCGGCGTATTATATCAGATCAGATAGGAAAAATATATGAAAGGGAATACATAAAGAATTATATCGAAGCAAAAACGAATAACATACGTTGGGGATAGGAAGGATGACTATGAAAAAGTTGACTGGTATTGCCTAAACGAGCATTCTTATTTGACTTTGAAGGTAACACCTGATATGATCCGGTGACCGATGACAATTGCGGAGTGACCGGTATACCATCAACGGTTATAGATGCACAATGGAGAGTGCTAGAACATTTACCAGATACTTGGTCATAAGGATCTTGACCAGAAAATTGTTCATTGATAACTTGCTCTGTAAACTGATTATCAAAAATACTGGGAGTTGAGTGACTTGTACCCGAAGGTTGATTTGATGGGTATGAAGATGAAAACGGAGAAGAAACTTTCAAAGGAGTTACAGCTTCTTGCTGACCCCATGCGGAAGCATTATTAGGACCAGCACTACAACTGCTGCTGCTGCTCCAACATTCATGTCCAGAATCAGTGCTTGGTAGTGACGATGCGCTTGTTACCTTACATCCAATTATTCCGGCTGGAGATTTCGATTCAATGACTGTTTCCTTGACTGTGACTAATACAACCTCTGAAGAGTCAATACCTTTAGGTGTAGAAGACGTCAACATGGGCATGTCCCGTTCAAGGATTTCTTGTAAATCGGATAAAAACGCATCAGTCTCTGAAAGCATAGTACTAGTATGCACGGCATTAGTTGATACATTCGTATCAGATATATAACTTTTTACATGATTAGATATAACTTTGGAATTCAAAGGAGACATCTGGGATGTGTTCACAGTTGCAGTAGAGAATGTAGATGTTTCAACTTTAACTTCATCGTCTTTATTGGGCTCGAGTGATTCACATAGAATCTGATCCAACACTGTATTTGAAGCATTTGTCGAATCTAAAAGCTGTTCAACTACATCAGATTCAGTTGTACGATTCGTAGATGGGTCAGCAGGATTGAAAGACAGACAAGATTTCACATTGGAATAGACTGAATTTTGTGGAAAGAAATTTTGTTGCTCATGATGCAAAGATTCACTAGTCATAACTTCACATGATAAATGAGGATTATTGTTCAATGTATCTTGATTACGTTGATGATAATGAATTGATTGATTCGACATGGAAGGAGGATATGGGGACTGTACATGAAAATCATCAGAAGGATTCATTGAATGAGTTTTATTCATGGATAAACATTGTTCATTTTGGAAAAACGGCATATTATTATTATTACTACTACTACTACTACTAGATGTACTTTCAAATAGTCTGTTGATTTGACTTGATGTATTATTGACAAATGAATGCGGTTTCTGCTCAAAGCTTTTAGTGGCTTGATGATTGTGTAACACACCGCCACTACCAGCAGTATTTTCTGAGAAACAACAATCTCCGGATGGATGTGATAAACCTGACATTGGAAAAGAATATACATCATGTCCACTGCAGCTAGGATCACGGTAGTAGTCACTTGTATAAGAAGTATCCAACGGGACATGAGTATTCATTTGAGGATTGTAACATTGCCGTTTTAATGATTGATAATCTGGTAATTTTGTGACATTGAGTGGGAGATTTTCTTGCCTATCATACATCATTGCAGGTTGGACAGAAGAATCATAAGGTTCGTGATTAAATCGATTTTGATCTAACATTCTGTAGAGTGAGAGCTTTTTATCTAAGAAAGAAAATACAGATAGATAGATAGATAAACAATCAAGATGTACAGAAACTTGACGTCAATTTAAAACTTTAAAAAAAAACATAAAAACATTGGTTTTGATAAATCAAAACGAGAAATATCATAAACGGGATTAAACCATTGAACAATTCGCAGTCTACTCATCACACAATTAAGTATAGAAATGTAATTCAAATTGAACTGCCTTTGAGAAAAACAGTTTTTAAAATGACTGAAACCATAAAAGTTAAACAAATACTTCATTTTGAATATTTACTCTATTTCTTAGCGACCAATAGGAATTTCATACTGTGTCAAAATGCAAAACTTCATTTCATAACATGATTTGGAATCGATTTTCCAACGCATCCATGTAGATTCGTCGTATCCTTTAATCTGGGTTTAAGCGCCAGACATTTGTTTCTCGTCCTCTCGATTTAATAAACAACAATGTCGCTGAGAGAAGCCAATGAATACTACTTTATCATCAGTGGCTATAAATATACGTGAATATCACTACTGTCGGATGTCGAAGTGTGTCTATGTTCTAGGACCTAACGAAGTATGAATTATTTGAAAAATACACACAGCTATTTACGATTCATTTCTATCACTATACATTATATTATAGCAATACTGGAAAACAGTGTGGTTCCTTTCGCTTCAGTTATGGGTAGTTAAGAGATGCCTCAGGGTTTAGTAATCTGGAACTAGTTTCTTTCACTATATAGACTAATCATTCATGTTATGCGTTTCCTTTCTTGGCTAACACTAGGCTAGAAATCTTACTAGTTATTCCGAGAATTAGAATAACATATATAAGCGAAAAATATTGTTTTCAATTAGATTTTCATTAAGTTCTACTCTAATATGTAATAATATTTATATGCTTATGTGAAATCATTCGATCAATCAAGGCAATTTATGAGTCAGTGATGACAGTGGAATATAAAGTACAGATTGGTAATGTGATGACTAGTGTACTGGTTATAATAATAATAATAATAATAAGTCTTAGATCAATGTTGCATAGTTAGTAGTAGGTCACATGGCTTGGAAAACTAGACTCTGAAATAACATTCATTAGGATTACAGATCACGGACTAAGAAGAGTTCAGACAATTGGGTAGTGATGCGTATAACTGAACAAAACAAATAGTGAGTGGGGAGGAAGAAAAATAAAGGGAAAAGTTCTTCATGGTTCTTATGAACTTTTTCATTGATACAGACGTGATTGATTTGGTTCTGTGTTGTGTTATTTGTTGAAATTTATGTAGCTGTGTATGCGTTAGTAAGAATATGGTGTCATCTTTTCTGTTGAAGGAACATAGATTTGTGAATCTCCCACCATTTTCATTCCTTCCTCCCGTTCCATGTCGTCCAGTGATGTCTTCAAATCCAGTGTTATCCGTTTCGACATTGGTATTTAGGTTCTTTATCAGGATGGTCAAATCCTTTGCTGGGCATTTCTCGACGATTGACTGCAGCCTTTCATAGTATTGATATTTATAGTCTTCATTGTTATTAATGATAAGCGCGTAACACTGAATGATATTCATTGCGATACTCTATTTCTTTGTCTTGAAGGACGCTTTGATGATCCTGAGTCCAAGGAAAACTAGTAGGTATACGATAAATTATTTTAAATGTCTTATTTCTATCTACTACATGACTGTTATCGATAGAGCTGAGCTGCTTGTTGTTTTGATTACGCCTCTTATTAACAACGGAATGGTGTTGACTAACTTATTGGCTCAGTTGTCTCGTTGTACGCTCAATATAGCTTTCATCAAAGCGACAGCTGAATATTCGTACATGCACATGGATGAAGCAAAACCAGGAAATTTATCCGTTAGCTGAGAAATCACCATAGGTCGGCTAGAAAACGACAGACAGATGTAAGCTGTATTAAACATCTTTACTGTTGCTTCAGACAGTTTATCTCGGAATACGTCATCAGCTCTATCTCCACTATTACCAACAGAACCACTGTCTTTTCTGTTAAATAAAACGTCAAGAAAATGTAATCCGTTATCGAGTACCTCACCCACAAGTAAATATAATAGCTAAGTGTCCATTTTTAGACTGCTCCAAGAGTTTTTCTTTAACAATGTTCTGATCCACATGTATTGGTAACAAAAGCAGTTTTTTGAGAGCAGCTTCGGAAATTCCATTACTGATTTGTCTTTCTGGTAGTTGTTGACTTACAAAGTTGATTGTCTTAGAAAATAGTATTTTGATAAATAAGGATGCAACATCTAAGGACATCTATCATCTGTTTTCCACTTAAATTTACATGTTCCATCATGGAAATGAAATCGAAACGTTTTCACGCTCCTCCTGTTGATGAATAAGTTGTGTAGAGGATCTAAGAATTGAACTAACCATCATTGGCAAACAAGGTAGATCTGATGTAGACGTGAGAACACGGATTAGAGTACCAAAGACAGTATTTCTAAAAATGAAGATCATCTAGAAATCAAGACAACTATCAGCTAGTCACAATTTTTAATTCAAACATCAGAACAGTTAAAGTGTATAGAGCGGAAACTTGGAGAACTATGAAAGCTATTATCCAGAAGATACAAATGCTTATTAACTGTTGTCTATTCAAGCTACTCCGGATCCGTTGACCAGACACTATCAGAAACACTCTGATGTGCGAGAGAAAAAAACCGAATTCCGGTTAAGGAAGAAATTAGGAAAAAGTATTGCAGCTAAATAGGACGGAAACCACCAAAATGAGCCACGACATAAGACAACTTAGAACCCTCAAAACCAAAGTACATATTAGGCCGATAATCGGAAGTAAACATGAAAAGAATGAGAAGCTATTGGTTAGAACTAGAAAGTGAGCCCCGGGACAAAGTTGGTTGGAAAATGCTGGTCCGAGGCCTATGCTCCGTTAGGGGTAACAGGCGTATGTATAATCCTAATGAATATTATTCCAGAGTCTAGTTTTCCAAGCCATGTGACCTACTACTGACTATGCAACATTGATCTAAGACTTATTATTATTATTATTATTATAACCAGTACACTAGTCATCACATTACCAATCAGTAATTTATATTCCACTGTCATCACTGACTCATAAATTGCTTTGATTGATCGAATGATTTCATATATGTATATAAATATTATTACTTGTTAGAGTAGAACTTAATGAAAATCTAATTGTAAACAATATTTTTCGCTTATATATGTTGTTCTTGTCATCACCAGTTTACGTGGTCAGATCAACAACCGCGAAATAAAATGAGGCATCTACAAAGCATGCAGAAAACACACTCGAATAACAAGTCAGCCAACATCAGAAATCATCAACACTCACATTCTTTGATCATTTAGTCAATGTCCTCGTAGAAACATCTGAAATCACCAACATCAACACTAAAACAGTTCATCAGTTCCGAGAAACACAACATAAAAAAATGCCACTCAATACTAACCTAGTATAATAAGATACCCTAACGAACAATGGCTCAAAGATGTAAAAAAAAATCCGATTTAAATGAAGATCCATTAAATTTAACTACGTCCAGTGTAAACATTTACTCTGAATAATTAGATTTTAGTGATGCAATTAGCGAAATCACGGTCTGAATGAAATTAACAGAGAAATTACACCAACTTATTTTATCTTGGTAATTTTAGTAATTCACTCCAATGAACGATTTCATGTTAACTCATTGAACTACGTTAAATAATAACTTTGATTTAAGGTTTCATATAAAATTATAAGAATGGTTGATGGGTTATAATATTATGCAACTGTATTACATCACGTAACAATGAAAGAAAATGGAAACAGCAGTGATGGATATGTGCGACTACATGGCGTGCCTAAAACACTAACCTAACAACTTAAGGTTTGTAGTAAATACCTACACATTCTAAATCCGTGTACCCTCTGATGTGAACTAAATGCCAAAATTATAAACTTGAGAGAGAATATCGATGAGATCTACATAAAGTTCGTTAGATGGCTGTTAGAAGGTAATTAATTGGTCACGCGATGCAGGGGTTTAAATTCAATAAGTTTGAGCGATGTAGGAAAGCACAGTCTTCTTAATTGTTGAAGTTTACTAAACAAATAAAGATGGTTGATGTGAACCAAAATTATCAATGTTGCGGAAACATGACTTATCGTCAAAACTCTGGATGTCACCTCCCGAACATTCCATACCAGTTTTATCAACTTTAGCTACACTCCGCTATTCGCCACGTCGGAATGGCCGAGTGGTCTAAGGCGCCAGACTCAAGAGTAGTCTCCTGGGTGTTCTGGTCCACGATGCGGGCGTGGGTTCGAATCCCACCTCCGACACACACCTTTAGCTACAATTTATTTAGATAACGGAATGTAATATTACATGAATCGAAAAGACGTTTCGTAGAATACCTGAAAACGAATCCTAATAAACTCCTAAAGGTACTTGGAGAGTAGTTTCGGTGTGACCTGTGATCAATGTATAATATTTTTTATCAGTAGTAATTCCACAGCTACATAAATGAGTCCGAATCAGATGTACTAAATCCTCTCAAGAAATTATGTAGATATAACGTAATAAAGAGAAAGTATATGTTCTAGGATTAATTTTCGTAAAATATTAAGGTCGTCAGATGTCGATGGTTGACTGAAGTTCCTAATTATCCCAACAGTGAAGTCTCAACAGATAATTTGTATTATCAAGTTTAGTGGGTTTCAGTCCTTACGCTACACAACTACACACAAATCTAACATGATTTAAGAACACAGTCTTACTGTGATTCGTTGTACAAAAAATGGATTTCAAAATGATATACTGACAACGCAATCATAAGCTGCTGCACTATCAATGACATGAAGACGGTGAAAGTAACTCCCCGTGTTGATTTTTGATAGATAAACATGAAGTATTTAGACAAGACGCTTAGTACCACATCACTAAGTATAACAATGTTTTACGTTGTGTATGACTGACCGGTAAGCTAACAACGAGTCTTTATTTATGGACGCAATTTACTGACATTAGAGTTCAAAACTAAGAATATGTAGATACAGACGGAGATAAGCGTAAATATTCGACTTACCACCGTGGAATTCGCTGATATGGCGTTTTAGATGCATACGACGTTGTCCACAAAATGAGCATCCTTCAAGTGGGCATTTAAATCTCTTTAGATCCCGATGTGAATCCTTTACGTGATTTGATAGATATTTAACTGGCTGAAATGTTTGATCACAACCTGAAATGTTACATCGATCGGATTTAGAAACATCATTAAGGACTAAAATTAAGCTTTATGAAACAGTGACTTACTCATACTCGGCCCTAAATTACCAACATGATCGCTTTCATAATGCTTGTTCGCTACTCTGGAGTCATAATTTGATGATGACTGACGTGAAACAATGACATGGGGTTCTAAAAGTTATGACTAGTCAGTTTGAACTTACCAAGGTTTGAAGTCGAAAAACTAGTAGATTGTTCAACATTTGAAAAGTCTTTTGAATCAGATGTACTAGAAATGGTACAGTAGGCATTTGGTTCAACTTTGGTGCCTGAAATCCAGACGCGAGAGTCAATAAAATCCGACTTTAACTCTTCGGAAGCAAGCGAGTTACACTGAGTGGCACCAACTTCAGTAAAAAGAGATATGTTGTTCGTTGAGAATGTTTCATGATCGCGATGAGTTGCTTCCATATGTTTGATAACGTTACGATGGTACTGGCTTGAATATACACAGTGGTTGCATTTATACCGCTTTGAAGTAAGTGCTCCTGTCGTATGTTTACGTACGTGATTCCTCAAGGAAGCAACATGACGATATTGCTTCCCACATAGACTGCAAAGGTGAGCAGCAGAAGGAGAAGTAAGGCCTGACCCTTTTACAGAGCCAGGTCGACGACAGTTAGGACTGGAATTAGGAGATATATTTTCAGTTTCTTTCAAGGGTTGGGAATCGAGTTCAGATGCGTCATGGTGATTAAAAGGATCTGTAGAAGGTATGACCGTAGAAGTTGCGAACATGATAGAGCGCTCTGTATGTGGAGTGAACTGACCAGTTTTGATATAGGAGTAATTAGAGCGGTTTGAAATATCATGTGCTTTATTTGAAGACTGGAATAGACCGAACGAGTTGACAGGCACTGTATCTGTAAAACGGCAATGGATAGCTGTACTTGTACATGGATGTTCAGGTACTTCCTGGGTTGCCAACTGTCGCTTTACAAAGGGAGAGGTCGAACTTTTAGAGTACTCAGGAGGAGTATTGTGTTTGTCAGCATCTTTTGCGACCTCATGGCACGGTTGGTGAGAAGCTGCTTCACCGCATTTCATATTGTCACAAACATTACTTTCAGCATACACTTCTCCAAGTGTACTTTGAGAATGCATGGGACCATCTACAACTACGCTAGATGGATAATTCAGTAATCCAGATGTCACATTTGCTTCAGATGAGCAAACTTTGGCCTCCCAGGATTGATGGCATTCCGAATCAACGCATGAAACCCCATCTACCTGAAAGTAACCTTGTACAAACTCTCGACTAACTTACTTCACACTGATTATTGCAGGAATCAGTAGCACGATTATCTTCCCTGTGTAAATCTAAACACGGATCGGAGAAAAACTCTTTGAAATCCTGGATATCATTATCTTTAAAACAATTAGATATGTGAAATAATTACCATTATGTTCATCTAGTCCTAACAAGATAGGGTCAACCGTTGGTTTATCCATTAGCAGCAAATCAATCTGCGATGTTGGTAAAAACTTGTTCATGCCAAGTTCATTTTAGAAAAGTAAGCAAATAAACGAATACAAATCAACGCTATGACCTTGGGGACTTCGAAACCCCACACGGAAATTTCTTCAAACGAGGTGTTCAAACAGTGCATTGAAACAGTATTCACACAAATTCAGTAGGCTTTTTCAGTTAGCTGCAACTGAGTAAACCTATCCAGCATCATTGAAAGAACAATCAGTACTCATCAGTAAAGTGAACTTTCGTTTGATTCTGGAAATAGATCAATTGGTTACATACGGTGTAGAAGTTTTCGCTTAACATGCTTCCGTATCTAGTAGCGGTGGATTACCGATGCTTTCAAGTATAGACCTAGGCAGTTCTAACAATTAGAAAGGAAATGTTACCAAATTAAAATTAACCACTGTCCTGATTCCTCAAGAGTCTGTCAAGTTTAGTTTTGAAGAACTTCAGGGAAGTTGCTTTTACCTTCTCAGTCGGTATTGAATTTCGAAACTTGAATGGAAGGTTTAACTGCGAACCATTTCGCTTTGCTTAGTTACTGTTTCCTGGGTTCTCTAATAAGGTTTTCGTTGAAACTGAGCTTCTGCAAGAGAATGATGAGGAGTGTTTCGAATGCTATAAGTCATAAGGTCACCTCTGAGGCGGATATATCCCAACAGTTAAAATTTAGTCGCCTGAGGCACTCTTCTCTAACTTAAGTCCTCGAACTGATTTCGTGGCTAGCCTTTTGATACGTTCCAGTGTTTCCTTACCCTTTTGGAATTAGGGAGGAAACAGTATGTTTCCTTGCTATAAATGGGGTATAATAAACGAGTTAAAGTTTATGTGTAACGTTCTGCTATCAAGATGGCCAAATATAACCATTATTCTTACTAGTACAAAGTTTGATCGAAAGCGTCAGGATAACAAGACGACCAGATCTTCATCGAATCAGGAAATCTCTAGACGGGAGTTGCTTAATTTGTGCACTTAGTCCACAGCATGTCTTCGGTGGACTACTTTGCACTTTGAAGCGTTAAAGGTCAGTCCGTTGTCATTCGCCCAACTTGAAGTTGAAGCATATCCTCCTAAAGGGCAAGCTTATTATCTTGTCTGCAGAATAGCAATAACTCAGACGATAGTTGTAGCGAAAGGTCTTTTACATAAATTAAGAATAGAAGTGGCCGGGTGCTGAACCCTGAGGGCTCCATCAGAACATTCTGTAGTCTGGGAAAAATCAAATTCGACCCAGAGTTTAGAAAGTCGATTATTTAGATATGAAGTTAATCCATCTACTGGAGATGACTTGACAATTAACAGTTTGGGCCTAGTAATGGGATAAATATAAGTGACTCCATCAAATGATATTGAGAAATCAAGATATATCATGTCCTTTGCGATGAAAGATGGTTGTCCATCTTTCCATTACAGTCGGCAGGGTGTCTTTTCAAGTTTTCCTTTCTCAAAATTGTGCTTCTGGTGAGAAAGACATTTATAGGTGATAGCCAGTGGAATAGATTGTCATATACCAAGGAGAATAACAGAGTGAACCATGTCAGGGTCAGGAGAAGTATCGTTTTTTGATGGCTCATTTTGTGACAGACCAAACTAACACCCAGGTCCACTTCTTAATAATTTAGGTCGTATGAAGTGGTTTATATTTCTAAGTTAGTGTTCTACCAAACGCTCTAGTTAATCACCGACGTTGTTGGTAGGTCTATTAGGACCATACTGTTACGGGAGAAACGAAGACATTTTGCTGATCAAACCTTTATATATATAATCAATAATTTCACTGTTTTTTGGGTATATTTGTTTTACTTAACTTATGAACTTGTTTGAATTATTTTTTGCGGACATTTTGGACTCCCGTTTCTCTTGGTTGTTCGTTTGCAGTTTTTTGCTCCTAAAGCCAATAAATTAGAAGGTAATTGTAATTATTATAATTATTGTTGTTAGAACGACATTGGTCGTCTATTTGTAATACAGTATTTTGGTCGAATTTGTGATTTGGAATAAACTTTGGTATCTACTTTGGAGTTTCGTTCTTGGTTTAAAAATTTGGGACCGTGAATTACAAATAGTTCGACAACCGTGCTTCGTAGGATCAACGGGCAAAAAACTGGACGTAACAAAAGTTCTTCTAATTTAATTTCGTCATATATTGGATTTTTGGTCGTTTGGCTCCAGAGGTTCTTCAATTCAATTTTGGTCGTTGGAAACTTTTGGAAATTTGGGTCCAAAAGTTCTTCTTACTTTTAATTTGGTCGTTGGATACCTTTGGCTATTCAATTTGGTTCTTTGGTTATATTTTGGATACTTTTGGACATTTTTTTATTATTGGCCGAATACGTTTGGATTAATTTCACATTTGCTTGGTAATCGATTTCGAATAAAAACATACAATGGAAACTAGAAGCAAAAGGCTGAAGGAGCAGGACGAAATGGATGGTAAATTTTCTAAAGCTGTTTGTGGTATGTCTGATGTTAATGATGATAAACTTTATGATATTAGTGTTAATAGTAAGTCTTCATCTCAGTTTAGTACTTCTAGATTGAAGCTAGATAAGGCATTAATTAAGAAGAAGAATTTGGAAAAGAGACTTGAGTTAGAAAAGCAGCTTAAAATGTTAGAGCTTCAAGAGGAAGTTGATATGGCTGAATTAGAATGTAAGCTCATAGAAAACGATAACCAACTGTCAGTAGACAAAGCTGAGATAAATTCTAAGGTCGAAAGGTATTTGGATTGTGATATTGCGCTTAATAAGATAATTAACGCCTCAAAATGCGATTGGATTGATGAATTAAAGGACACGTTACGTGCTACGGTTAGTTTTGCCTAAGATCGATATGATGTTTTTTGACGGACAACCAAGCCAGTACTACCGTTTTATTAGTCAGTTTACAAGCATTATAGAGAGTAAACTGTCTGACAAGGGCCAGTTGTTGTCATATTTGTCATACTATTGTAAAGGAAAGGCCAGAATGGCTATTGAAGCTTGTATTTCTTTGCCCAGTCACTTGGGTTACGATAGGGCTAAGGAAATTTTGTATGATCTGCTTGGTAAAGAACATCTTGTCGCCCGTAATCTTATTACCGAATTACTTAGCCACAAATATGTTGAAGGATCCGCCGATAGCCTAACTGACTTCGCAATTAAGTTACGTAATGTATGTATAACATTGAAGGAAATGGGGTATATGTCTGATGTGAATTCTACGGCTAATCTGGAAATAATTGTGTCACGTTTACCCTTGGAATTACAGAATAAATGGGTGGAAGCTGCTGATAGGATCATGATGACCGGTAGAGAGCCGATATTTGAAGAATTAGTGATGTTTGTAGAAGAAAGAGCCAGGATTGCGCGATCACGTTTTGGTAGACTGGTACATTGTAACTCAAAGTTCCGTAAAGGTAATTATGAAGGCCAAGTTGACAGGAGATCACGCTTTAATGTAGTTAAGAGGGAACCAAGCAACTCATTCAAGGCTTTAAGTTGCGAAATTTGTTTTGGTGATCACAAGGAGAAAGACTGTATGAAGTTATCAAAAATGAATGTTACAGAGAGGAGGCAGGAAGTGAGAAAGCGTGGTCTATGTTACTTGTGTTTAAGGAAGGGTCACATAGCCAAGTCGTGTAACTCAGACACAAGGTGTGACGTTGATAATTGCAAGATTCGGCATAATCCATTATTGCATATTGATGCTTCTAACAAACATGTAGTGAATTTTGCTAAGGATTGGAAATTCCCAAAGGTTTGTTTGGGTATCGTTCCGGTTAGACTATATGGCCCCAAAGGATGTCTGGAAACATACGCTCTTCTAGACAATGGTTCAGATACCTCTATTGTATGCGAAGAGTTAGTTAATCGGTTAGGTCTCAAAGGTAAGGAGACTTCAATAAAGGTGACGACTGTGAATGGAACTTCTACTTGTGAATGTCTGGAAGTGAATTTAGAAGTATTTTCATTAGATGAGCGGGGTTCTATAAAGATCAACAAGGCCTATACGACCAAGAAACTTCCGATCGATTATGCAGAGCCTTTAACCGAACTGCAGCTGAGAAAGTGGAAACATTTAAGGGACATAACTCTACCGAGGCTGCAAAGTAATCT
The DNA here is from genome assembly GCA_944470395.2 of Schistosoma turkestanicum. Classification (NCBI taxonomy): domain Eukaryota; kingdom Metazoa; phylum Platyhelminthes; class Trematoda; order Strigeidida; family Schistosomatidae; genus Schistosoma; species Schistosoma turkestanicum. The sequence goes on along the minus strand of OX103973.1, from coordinate 36,544,620 downwards.
AGTAGGAATATTGATTGGGTGTGATGCTCCAGATGCACATTGGGTCCTTGAACAACGCCTGGGAGACAGGAAGCATCCGTTTGGTGTGCGTACTCATCTCGGTTGGATGATTTTAGGTCCTAAAGAAGCATCGAGGTCTTTACATCAAGTTCAGTGGTGTCATTGTTCTACTAATGATATTTTGCGAGATATAGAAAGATTATATAATCATGAATTCGAGGACGCAGATGGGTTTCGTAATGAATATTCTGTCGAAGATAAAAGAGCTCTAGAAATAGTTAATAGCTCCTTTAGACTGGAAGGTGGCCATTTCCAAGTTGGTCTACCCTGGAAATATGATAAGCCAAGGCTACCGAATAATTTGGAACTAGCTGAACGTAGACTAGAGTGTTTAAGGAAGAGGTTTATGAAAGATAATAGTCTTAATAATAATAATAATAATAATAATAATAATAATAATAATAATAATTTATTCTCAAATAACAAACATGTTACAAGAGACATGCCAATTTACAGGCAAGATCAAAATGTTAAGATTAACAACATATTTCTTTTAAAACGGTATACATTTACTGAAACATTTCACAAGATTCATTGTGTTCTTAAAGATGGAATGTTCAATGCGAATAATTGGCGCAAGTTACGAAGGTTGCGTTACGACAATCATCTTATGGACTGAGAAACGATTCATGGTAGAGATAGGTTTGCATATAACAAGAATTGATGCGGTAAATGTACAAACGTATGGTTGATATTCATCAGCTAATGATTTTACATGTTCTTGGGTAGGGTAACCAAGTCTACTGCAAATATCCAGACTAATATATGAGGAGTGGAATAAGGTTCTGAAAAAAGAGGAATAAAGAAGACGGGACGAGGAGCGGAACAGAAAATTCGTTTATAGATAAAACAAAGGTATGTTTACTCAGACTTTTTTAATGTCATTACTGTACACCTGCACTTATGTAGGTTAATGAAGACAAATTATTGGTGAGATAACTATTGGGAAGTTAGTCGAAAGAATAGAGGAAATTCAGAAGTACCAAGTTGTTAGTAATAATGTTGATTTAAAAAATATAATAAAGAGGCTCAGTGATATAATTTTTTGTTTTATATATTCTTTTTATTTTTAACTCTGCAGCTCAAGAAATTATGAATGAGCTCTTTTTTAGTATAGTTGTCCAGACCAGCTTGTAATAGGATTTCTCGGTAGGAAGTAAAAACCAGTGCAAGGTTACAGACATGGGTTGTAGACGAGGTTAACAAGGAAAAGTAACATCAATATCACTGATTTGTTACATCCTGCCATATCGTAAGGAGCCGTAAGCAAACAAAATGTTCTGCCACACAGACATGGGTAGATTGAGGTTATCGCCCCACCGTATATTCCTCATCATCCTGTTATCAACCCTAAAAAGCCTGGAAAATTAAGAATTGTTTTTGATTGTGCAGCTGTCTATCAAGGTTGTTCTCTTAACGATCAACTTTTGAGAGGACCTAATACTGTAAATAGTTTAATTGGTATACTTCTACGATTCAGATTATGCAACGTAGCATTAGCCGCTGACATCGAGGAGATGTTCCTTCAAGTAAAGATTCCGAAACGAGACAGGGGGGCGTTTCGACTATTATGGTGGGAAGACGGTGATATAGGACGAAAGGCTAAGGAATATTGTTTGACAGTTCATCCGTTTGGAGCCGTGTCCTCTCCTTTTTGCGCTAATTTCGCTCTTCGGAAGACGGTAGATATATTCGGAAAGGAGTTGAATAAAGATGTCCAGGAAGTTGTAGATAAGAGTTTCTATGTCGACGACTATTTACATCAATTGATAATGTGCAGGATGCAATCGAGCTTGCAAAAACCCTTGGTTTACTACTGAGAAAAGGTGGGTTCAGACTTACCAAGTGGATAAGTAACTGTTTACAGGTTCTCGAATCAATTCATCCAGAAGAGAGAGCAGAAGCCGTAAAAGAGATTGACTTTGAGAGACTTCCTACGGAACGCACATTGGGATTATTTTGGAATACTATGGTTGATGCGTTTGAATTTAAAGTTGGCATACCGAAATGCCCTCTCACTAGGCGAGGTATATTGTCGAGTGTAGCTTCATTATACGACCCCTTGGGATTGTTAGCACCATTCACACTTCCTATGAAGCAGTTACTTCAGCGTTTGAGTAAATTTGGACTAGGATGGGACGAAGAGATTCCAAGTGAGGAAGGCAAACGCTGGTTAGAGATTTTAAGTGGATTTCAGAGGGTTGAGAACGTTAGTTTTCCACGCTGTGTATTATTCCCACAGTCAGATCGCTCGCTCCTGGAACTTCATATTTTCTGTGACGCCTCGGAAGTTGGATATGGGGCAGTGGCATACATCCGTTCTCACATCGATGACACTGAAATATGTTCTCGTCTTATTACGGCTAAGGCAAGAGTAACCCCTTTAAAGATTCAAACTATACCCCGCTTGGAACTTACGGCAGCAGTGTTAGCAGCGCGTATGGGGTCCCAGCTGCAGTCTGAGTTAGATATCAAGTTTACAGAAGTTGTGTTTTGGACGGATTCCATGATTGTCTTACATTATATTAGAAATGAGAAAAGCCAGTTTAAAACATTCATAGCCAACCGGGTCTCGACTATCCACAGTCTTACAAAAGTGGACCAATGGAGATTTGTACCTTCTAAGGAAAACATAGCAGACTTTGCATCCAGAGGAGCCAAGTTCAACATTGATGATGTCAAGGTATGGGAGGAGGGACCACATTTTTTGAAGAAGTCAAGGGAGTATTGGCCTGAAGCGGATGTACAAGGTCCTGAACCCCATCTCTTAGAATTAAAGAAGGTAATGTCTACGCATGTAATAATTGGAGAATCCACCGTTGATCTGCTTATTAATTATTATTCAGATTGGACTAGATTACTTAAGGCTGTTGCATGGTTGATCCGATTTAAGCGATATTTATTAATAATGTATTCTGGCAGAAATGATCTGTCTCTACAGGTGGGTATGCTCAGAGTTGATGAGCTAGATGTAGCATGTTTAGATTTAATTCGATATGTCCAAAGCATAGTATTTCGGAAAGAGATTGAAATATTGTCGTCTGATACCATTAGCAAAGTGAAAATAACAAATTCACCCTTACGAACCTTAAATCCAATAATTATAGACGGTTTATTGTGTGTCGGTGGCCGACTTCAAATTAGTTCCTGGTCTGAGTCGAGGAAGCATCCTATAATATTACCATCGAAGCATACAATTACAGATTTGATTCTACGGTACTACCATGTTTTGGAGGGACATGTCGGAGCTACACAGGTAATGGCAACGGTTTGAGAAAGATTTTGGGTGCTGAGGGGTGGTGTAGCCATGAGGAGAGTGATAAAGGATTGTGTTTATTGTAAAAGGAGGAACGCGCATCCAATTCAACAACTAATGTCACCATTACCTGCGATCAGGATAGAAGGTTGTGACTATCCGTTCTTATCAGTTGGAGTAGATTATTTTGGACCCCTTATGGTTAAACATGGTAGAAATACTGAGAAGCGGTACGGTTGTGTATTCACTTGTTTAAGGTTGAGAGCTGTGCATCTAGAGGTGGCATATAGTTTTACCACTGACTCATTTATCGTGGCACTAATGAGATTTGTCGGCAGAAGAGGTTATCCAAAAGAGATGTATAGTGATAATGGATCAAATTTGGTGGATTAAGAAAATGTCTTCAAGGTTGGGTACAGGAGCGTATACACTCTGATTTACTAAGAAAGGGAATTGACTGGCATTTCAATCCTCCAGCAGCTAGTCATTGGGGAGGAGTGTGGGAGCGCATGATTCGGTCTGTACATAGGGTATTGGGTGCTCTTGTAAAGGAACAAATTTTAACAGATGAATGCCTTGAAACTTTTATGATAGAGGCGGAGCGTATAATAAACAATCGACCTTTGGTTCCCGTTACAGACGACTCAAGGGATCTTGATGCAATAACACCAGCAAAACTATTACTATTGAGAGAGAATGTTGCAGAATTTACCGACACTGTATCTAATGACAGGTATTCTAAGAGATGGAAGCAAGCGAGTTACTTGGCGCAAGTATTTTGGAAACGTTGGTCTAAGGAATATGTTTCGCTGTTGCAGCGTAGATACAAGTGGACACAGTTAGAGAGGAACATACGAGAAGGTGACTTAGTAATGATATGCTCTGACTTCTCTGAGAAAAACAAGTGGCCCTTAGGACTAGTACAGAGAGTGATACCAAGTAAGGACAGACTAGTGAGACAGGTAGAACTACGGACGAGAAAGGGGATCCTAGTGAGAGATATACGTAAACTGTGTCTTCTTGAAGCGGTAGATGGTAGGTAGCTACTCGGATCCCTAGGCGTACTGGTGTAAGTCCTAGGGATCACGAGATTGTTGACATATTGCATGCTTGTTGTTGTTTGCTTGTGATGCACATATTTGGATTGTTGTTATCTATTTTTGTCGGTGAAAAGAACCAAGGTTCTTTTGGTCGGGAGTGTTACGGGAGAAACGAAGACGTTTTGCTGATCAAACCTTTATATATATAATCAATAATTTCACTGTTTTTTGGGTATATTTGTTTTACTTAACTTATGAACTTGTTTGAATTATTTTTTGCGGACATTTTGGACTCCCGTTTCTCTTGGTTGTTCGTTTGCAGTCTTTTGCTCCTAAAGCCAATAAATTAGAAGGTAATTGTAATTATTATAATTATTGTTGTTAGAACGACATTGGTCGTCTATTTGTAATACAGTATTTTGGTCGAATTTGTGATTTGGAATAAACTTTGGTATCTACTTTGGAGTTTCGTTCTTGGTTTAAAAATTTGGGACCGTGAATTACAAATAGTTCGACAACCGTGCTTCGTAGGATCAACGGGCAAAAAACTGGACGTAACACCATACGACTGGGAAAAATTCGGCTTTGGCTTGTCAAAGAGAGGATGAATATAGGAATAAGCACCTTGAACTGAAGACAAATTTATTGATTAGTTTGATCTGATATTTAAGCTTACATTCTATTGCCTTTGTGCATTGGTTTATTGTTAGTCTGAACTGTCTGTATAAGCTGTCGTCACGGGTTCGTCTATATTCCTCCCAGCAGTACCCTTTGAGTAATAGCTTTCAAAGAGCACGATTGCTGATGACTGTGGGTTGCCTGTAAATTCTAGGAACTGTTTTTGGGACACTGGTTCCTTCCACACAGTATTTTGTTCAGCAAGAATTCTAAGTGATTCTTCCTAGCGGTACTAGGAATCAGTGGAATGCATCGGACAACTAAGACTCGCTTCAGGAGACATTCTGTTACACTCCGGACACGAAAGACTGCAGTCAGTCGTCGAGAAATGTTCACCAAAGGATTTGACGATTCTTACGAGAGACCTGAATGCCAAGGTTGGAATGGACAACACTGGATATGAAGACATCATGGGACGACATGGACTGGGAGGAAGGAACGAAAATGGTGGGAGATTTGCAAACCTATGTGCCTTCAACAAACTGGTCATCGGTGGCACCATATTCCCACACAAACGCACACACAAAGCTACATAGATTTCACCGGACCACACTACTCAGAACCAAATTGCCCATATCTGTATCAACAAAAAGTTCAGAAGGATCATGGAGGATGTGAGAACCAAGAGAAGAGCTGATCTATTCTCAGATCACCTCTTGCTGGTCGCTAAAATGAAACTGAAACTCAAGAAACACTGGATAACGGGGCAGACAACATCACAGGAGTTTAATACCTCCTTTCTTCGGGATACTGGAAGACTCATCCATTTCGGGATAACCCTCAGCAGTAGGTTACTGGCCTTGCACGATCTACTCAGTGGAAAAGAAAAAGCCATGGAGAACATTTGGAAAGGGACCAACGAGGCAATCACTTCAACATGTCACGAGGTTCTGAGCCATCACGAGGAATGAATTTCTATTGGTACTCTAGACAAAATTGAAGAAAGGAAGGACAAGAAGACAGCAATCAGCATCAGCCAAACAGGAGCAAAGAAAGCCAATACACAAGCTGAAGACACAGAAGCGAACAGGAAAGTGAAGAACAGCTCCAGAGCGGACAAACGAAAATATGTGGGATCTGGCAATGACGGCGGAAAAGGCTGTAAGAGAAGGAAGGTTGAGACAATTGTACGATAAATAAAGAGGCTCTCTGGAAACTATCATAAACCGGAACGACCAGTGAAAAGCAGAGAAGGCAAAGTATTCAGCAACATTTAAGAACTGCGAAACAGATGAGTAGAGCACTTTAATGAACTCTTGAATCGACCAGCTCCACTGAACCCACTCAACATCTAACCGGCATCCATGGACCTCCCAGAAAAAGTGTTGGCCCACCAACGATTGAAGAGTTTAGCGTGGCCATCAGAAAAATTAAGAGCGGAGAAGCATCAGGACCAGACAACATTCCAGCTGAGGCGATGAAGGCAGACGTGGAAGCAACTGCGAAAATATTTCACATTCTTTTCAATACCATTCGGGATGAAAAACAAGTACCATCAAACTGGAACGAAGGATACTTCATCAAAATACCAAAGGAAGGCAATCTTAGCAAGTATGAGAACTGCACAGGCATCACTCTTCTTTCTATCTCAGGCAAAGTCTTCAACAGGGTACTGTTTAACAGAATGAAGGACTTCGTAGACGCTCAACTTCGAGACCAACAGGCTGGATTTCGTAAGGATCGATCGTGTACCGACCAAATTGCGACATTATTGACCATTGTGGAATAATCGATTGAATGGAACTCACCACTCTACATCAACTTCATCGACTTCGAGAAAGCATTTGATAACGTGGACAGGACAACTCTATGGAATTTCATCGAAAGTATGGCGTGCCTGAGAAGATAATCAACATCATACGGAATTCTTATGATGGATCAAACAGCAAAGTCGTGTACAAAGGACATCTGACGGAATCGTTCGTGTCGAATACTGGTGTCAGGCAAGTTTGCTTACTCTCATCCTTTCTCTCTCCTAGTGATCGACTGGACTGGATCGCTCCCATCGACGAGCAAGGTGGATCTCATGCAGATGTGAAGGCGCGGATCGGCAAAGCAAAGTCTGCATTTTTACAACTGAACAACATCTGGTACTCAAAACAACTATCAATAAATACCAAAATCAGAATTTTCAATCCAAGTGTCAAGACAGTTCCACTGTATAGGGCGGAAACTTTTAAAACTAAGAAAGTCATCATCCAGAAGATACAAGTGTTTATAAACAGTTGTCTACGCAAGATACCGACCCGACGAAATCAGCAACAACCTACTGTGGGGAGGAACAAATCATATTCCAGTGGATTACGAAATCAGGAAGAAGTGATGGAAGTGGATAGAACACACACTACGACAAGCACCTAACAGCGCCCCCAGGACAAGCCCTTTCTTGGAACTTTCAGGGTAAAAGGAAAAGAGGAGGGCCAAAGAACTCACTAAGTCGAGAAATAGAGAAAGAAATGAGAAGAATGAACAAAAGCTGGGCAGAACTGGAAGGGAAGGCCCAGAACAGAATAGGTTGGGGAGTATTGATCGGCAGCCTATACTCTGTTGCGGGTAACAGGCATAAGCAAATAACAAGTAAGCCATTCGTCGCAAGGTAACCGACATAACTCGAGCCAACCATTTTCTTATACACTCCAGGCTCTTAACCTTCATTTGCAATCTTATGTGAAAAGAGATCCTATATAAACAGTTGAGACTTTGGAATTGGAACGCATTAAGTAACTCATTTTGATTGTTTTAATGAGCCTCGTACGAACTGACTGGTCACTTACCTGCACCGCGTTTTCTATATAGTTGTTCTTTATCCTTTACAGGTACTTTTATTGTGCTTGACAGTTCTCAAATGAAATGGTCAGCTCTACTTCGCTTTCGTTCTTAATTATTGTATCATATAGCCTTTCTGAATGTAAGTGATGCTCGTTAGGCAACTGAAATATACCAAAAAAGGTATCGTTTCGCAGAGAACTGCCCGCTGTGATGTAACTGTCATGCTATAAGCCTTTAGCTAGCTGAAATGAGTAGCGGCTAGTCAGAGTTCACTCACGAAAATAAACTTACATCTTTAGCAACTGTTCAATGCTAAATTTGTTTGTATGTCTCAGGATTGTTCAGTTCAGTTCGGAAAGGACAATTTTGATTTTATAATCCGGACTAATGTTGACTCCTTGGACATCAGGCAGCTGACAGTTATTCACCGAGTATTTATTTGTACCTTGGTGACCGATATGCCCCTGGAAGCATTTTGGTGGATTTTCGTTTTTTAAGCAGGATGATTCGATCATGGGTATTTTATTGAGCTTCTGAACAGCATCAGTATAAACTCTTGGTAGAAGCTAAGTATTTGAATTTCTCCTCACATGAGTCCCTTCTTGTTCTGTCTGTTTCGATTTTGACTGGCTATTTTCGACTTTTGACATGTTTTTGTCTGCATTTTTATTTTTACTTCAAGTCCCTTTGTTCTATACTTGCCCATGAATTTCCCTACTGTTTTGTAAGTTTGACCGAATTCAATCCGCTCATTGGTTGAATTTGTACCTGAGTGTTGAGCTTCTAGTATTTTCCTGCTCTTCCTCGTATTCCTTCTATCCGTTTAGAATCATTTATCCGTATCCGCCAAAACATGGAGCATCCAAATACTTTTTAGAGGTCATTTCAATGTTTTAAACTATCACCACAATTCGTCACTCTCCATATCTTGAGATCGTCATCATATCACAAAATCGATAAAGATAGGAGACTAGTAAGATCAGTCACAAACAGAAAGAACAACACTGGTCCAAGGAGTGTGCTTTGCACGGAATTTCATGTGCGAATTTCTATCAAGTCCGGACTGCATCTTATTGTCTCTTTCTCATTAAGCATTAAGGCTGTTGTAATAACCAGAGCAACTAAATTTTGTCCGAAGGAGTTTTTTGGTACATCAGCCCTCAGATTTTAAAACTGTTCCGAGGGTGAATTGAAGTCTCCTAAAATTAAATATAAGCCATTTGATTAGTGAGTTCTAATTAATAAGCAACTTTCAAAAACAGTTTACATTTTGTATCATCGTATTTTGAATGTTAAACGGCTTGTTTGTTTGAATGATAATCTTCCCAGTACGTACTTTGTACTCTCAGTTTATACACCAAAAGCCGAAAACATGCTTCAGGTAGGTCCTTATTCCGGTCTTGATCAGCAATACAGTGGGGAAGGGAGGTTGTATTTAAAACAAAATAAAACAAAGCCGTCAAGATTGAAAATGCAATAATAGGAAATATAAGGACTACAGAGAGTAGGGAAGTAAATACCAAACTTGGACATAGTCTTTTGATCCAAACTGGTATATTTGGTTAGCTCGGAAGTACCCAGCCTATTGAAACCATATTGCTGCCTTTTGATATAATAATAATAATAATAATAATAATAATAATTTATTCTCAAATAACAAACATGTTACAAGAGACATGCCAATTTACAGGCAAGATCAAAATGTTAAGATTAACAACATATTTCTTTTAAAACGGTATACATTTACTGAAACATTTCACAAGATTCATTGTTATTAAAGATGGAATGTTCAATACGAATAATTGGCGCAAGTTACGAAGGTTGCGTTACGACAATCATCTTATGGACTGAGAAACGATTCATGGTAGAGATAGGTTTGCATATAACAAGAATTGATGCGGTAAATGTACAAAGGTATGGTTGATATTCATCAGCTAATGATTTTACATGTTCTTGGGTAGGGTGACCAAGTCTACTGCAAATATCCAGACTAATATATGAGGAGTGGAATAAGGTTCTGAAAAAAGAGGAATAAAGAAGACGGGACGAGGAGCGGAACAGAAAATACGTTTATAGATAAAACAAAGGTATGTTTACTCAGACTTTTTTAATATCATTACTGTACACCTGCACTTATGTAGGTTAATGAAGACAAATTATTGGTGAGATAACTATTGGGAAGTTAGTCGAAAGAATAGAGGAAATTCAGAAGAACCAAGTTGTTAGTAATAATGTTGATTTACAAAATATAATAAAGAGGCTCAGTGATATAATTTTTTGTTTTATATATTCTTTTATTTTTAACTCTGCAGCTCAAGAAATTATGAATGAGCTCTTTTTTAGTATAGTTATCCAGACCAGCTTGTAATAGGATTTCTCGGTAGGAAGTAAAAACCAGTGCAAGGTTACAGACATGGGTTGTAGACGAGGTTAACTAGGAAAAGTAACATCAATATCACTGATTTGTTACATCCTGCTATATATATATGTATATATATATATATATATATATATATATATGTTATGATCTGACTGACTCTTCTGTTTGATATTTTGGTACTCTATTTGATCCCATTTGAGATTTTATCATTTGTATCTTGCTATTATTTCTATATCTTGTACTTATATTGAAGTTTCCATATTTCCTTCTGAACTATATATGTTGTTTAATAATAATAATTTATTCTCAAATAACTAAGTTACAAGAGTCACGCCAGTTTACAGGCTAGATCAAATTGTCACAAATGCTTTTACAATTACTGTAAAAGTTATAGCAGTTAAATTAAGTATAAGAGACAGTTTCTGATTGCATATTTACACCATATCACTGACAGAAACAGTATTATACAGCCACATTTTCAATATTAGAGTACAAATGAGGAAGGTGCACAATAGGTTCTATTGGCGATTGGCCGAGATCAATAGTGAATTTGTTGGGAAAGGTCAAATGGAACGCGCTTGATACGAGCTGTGATCCAGACAGTCATGTACATAGGGTGCATGTTCCCTAGAGTCGCCAAGGATTTCCCACCATGAATGGGGTTCTGAAAAGGAGAAGAGAGAGAGGAAAAGGCAGCAGTGTGGCAAGTGTATATATATAACCAAAGCACTACTTAACCTGTCATGTTAAAGTAGTCAATACAGTAGTAAGTCAAGATAACATTCATACTGACCACTTAAATTAAAGTAAATTATGGGAATATAAGAATATAACACACAGATAAAGGAGTACAGCAAAAAGAAGGGAGATTTGTGCAGTGTCAGGTGGATAGAAGAGAAGTCGAATTAAGAAGCTGGATTTATGTACGTTGAAATCGAAATTCTAGTTGAAAGAGTAGAGTTTGTAAAAATAAATATTTGACGAATAAAATCTCGCACTGTCTAACTGTTTTTTTTCTTTATTATTGAATGCCAACCTCTAAGTCATACTGTAAGCGCCTGAGTAAGAATGTTGCAGGTGTCTCGACAGAATAGCGACCTCAGCATAGTTTTGGAAACATGAACCTGAGAAGTAGCAAGCGTATAAGAGCAACCTCAGTGTTATTGATTAGTTGTCTCATCAATCTAAAGAGCCGAAAGCAAACAAAATGTTCTGCCCCACAAACATGGGTTGTTTGAAGTTATCGCCCATACCATCAATGTTTGCTGGTCAGTAACTCCACCCTCCCTCCTTTTGTGTTGTTAGGCTCGTGTTAAATGTTTAAAAGAAGCTATTGAGTTCTACTTGGTGTTCTATGTCTCGCATCCTGTTGAGAAACACTATTTCTGCAAGTTCCTTTCACAAACTCGTCTGGCTGTTACAACTTATGAACTATTGGTTAGGCATCAATGCTATACGGTTAACAGTTATGGAGAAATAGTAAGAATTTTCAAACAAGATATAAGCATTTTGAATGTAGTGGGGAAGATGTACTTAACTAGCTAAGCAGGAGATATAAAGAGTATCGCGGTTAAAAGCGGAGCAATAGATAACACTAAGGGGCCAAGGTAAGTCAATAGCGTGTAAGTGAGAACAGTATAATTGATAATAGGCAATGTGAAACTCACACAGTTGTAAGTGTTGATGAGGTTGCGCCCAGGAGAGTAGAGTGCATTCTAATCAACCAGTTTACAGTTGAACAGTGTCGAACGACCCAGTTAGTAGAGTAACCTGTCTATTTCAAATAAAAACTAAAGAGATTTATATTCAACTAGAAAACTTAGTGCTACTTGGGAGTGTAAAAATAACTAAATAAGACACAGCACTGAGTTCATTGTGTTTAAAGTGTATGCAGAGCTATTAATATGAAAGCAGGGTGCGAGTGAGTTCACGAGCGCAGAAGAGTCAGTGCAACTGAGAGCATCATTAAGAAGTTGAACAAACTCATGTAACCCACTTGCCATGCGCATTTTAGAGGGAAGCCTATTCCATATAAGTGCATACTTAGAGAGGAAGAAGTTTTCTCGAGTTTTGGATCTATACTTCTCAAGTTTGACCGTAGATACTTTATCTCGAAGGTTATGTGTACAAGGGTCATGGATAAGGACTAAACTGCAGGAGGAATATGTGAGCTTGTGCAGGAGTTTAAAGTAAAGGATCAGATTGGACTTAAGCCTTCTTTTCCATAATGGATCGAGCCCGAGTTCAATACATCGGGTTGGATGGTCAATGGGTGAGCTATGATTTAGGACTTTACGAGTAAATTTCCTTTGTATTCCTTCAAGCTTCAACATATCAGACAGGCGTACGTTAGAAAATAAGAAAGAGCAGTATTCAGCAATAGGTCTTACGCATGTTTTATAGAGAATTGTTCTGGATTCTCTATGAAGGAAGTTACGAAAGATGAAACCAAGCATTCTTCTCATTCGAGAAACTTTATTGGAGATATGTTCGGAGAAGTTAAGGTTGTGCGAATAATGCACTCCAAGATCAGTTACGGATGTGAGTTTGGGCAATACATTCCTGTTGAGAATGAGATCTAATTTGGGAGCAGCGTCTCCGAAACACATCCAGCCACACTTCTCAGTATTAAGTTCAAGGTTCCATTGCTTACACCAGACATCTACAGTATTGAGTTCGTGCTGGACTGTGTGCAACAAGTTTCCTAAGTCAGATTTGCTAGTTTGATAAATCACTTTTAGGTCATCCGCATAGAGGTAGGTTTTACCAGTGTTGAAACAACTGCATATGCTGTTGATGTAGATTATGAAAAGTAGTGGACCCAAAACACTGCCCTGCACAACACCACTGGTAATTGGTCGAGGTGTAGATGTATGTGAGTTGATTTTGGTAACCTGATATCTATCTGTGAGGAACGACCTAATCCATTGCAACAGGTGGCCACTAATACCGACGGACTGAAGTCTGTTGATTTAAAGACTGTGAGGTACCTTATCGAAAGCCTTTTTTATATCAAAATACAACACGATTACTAGTTGCTTTTGATCGCGTATGCTGGTAACCTCATTAAAGAAATCTAAAAGACATGTGGTGCATGACCTAGTGCTAATGAAGCCATGTTGAGAGGGGTCAATGTGACCTTCCCTGAGTAAGTGATCAGATAGTTGATCTTTTATCACTTTCTCCATCACACGTGATATAACTGGAGTGATATTAACCGATCTGTAGTTTTGGACTAAGTCTTTCGGCCCAGATTTATGTACTGGGACAATATGAGTCAACTTCCACGATACGGGGTATGTACCAGACTCAAGGGATAAGGTAAAAATTTTAAGCAAGAGCGCTGAAAGGTTCGGTCCTGCCATTTTAAAAAGTATGGAAGGTATCTCATCCGCACCACAGCTGCCATTGGGTTTAAGGGTTTTAATGGCGGCTTGAATATTATTAAGATCAAATTTGATGGTACAAAGATTATGCATACTGCTACAGTGAGTGTTAGTATCAGGGGTAGGAGATGTGTTCAGATTGAGGGAGAACCATGTACTAAACAGTTCGCAAATAACAGCTTCGTCATAATAAGTCTGTCCATCATGTATTATATAATGAATTTTGCGATCTGAGTCCTTTTTTATGCGTTTGTTAAGCAAACGACAGAGGTTTTGGGGCTTACACTCAGTAGCGAGAGCATTATTTTCTTCGATTTGCCTACGCACTTCATGTTGATGTTTAACACCTTCAAGTAAAGCGTAAATTTGGTACAGGATGCTGAAGTCCTTAGATTTGCAAAACGCCCGTTTTAGTTGACGTACTTTAGCCCTAGCTTTGTAGGTGATATAAGGAGTAACTGTTTTGAAAGACGTTTTGAGTGGGATAGTCGTGTCTAGAGCAGATTTGATGGTGACGTTGAATATATGTAATGCATCAGAAAGTTCAAGACAAGAAAAAAACTCAGTCCAGTCGGAGTGCTGAATTAGAAACCGAAAGCTGTCCCAGTCAGCATGTTTATAGTCTCTGTATTGAAAACGGTTTACTGTTTTAGATTTGTCACATTTAGCAAAAAACGGAAGGGTGCAGAGGACAATTTTATGGTCACTGTTGTGAAACGTTTCGCAGACAGACACAGATGTTGGGGTCACATCGTGACAAAATACCAAATCGAGGATGTTGTGGTTCCTAGTAGGCAGGTGCACATGTTGTTGCCAACCGTGTGTGTCTAGGGGACCAAGTAAGCTATCAAATCGTAGTGGACCGGAATGTGTCCGCCAGTTGATTCCAGGGAGGTTGAAGTCACCACAAATAATTTTGCAGGTGAATTTAAGACAGGCAGCCCTGGCAAACGACTCACCAATAGCAACGTCAACCGATCGACGAGTGTTAGGAGCTCGATATATGCATCCAACCAGTATTTTACATTCATGGGCGTGCACAGTCAGCCATATCGAATCAGGCACTTGATTAAGAACAGTATCATAAAACATTTCTGCTTTGATGTCTCTAGATACATAGATGAGGCAACCACCACCCTTTTTAGATCCTCGGTCACCGCGAAAGAGTTCATAAGAGTCTATTAGAAGGTATGAGTCAGGGACATCGGAGGACAACCAGCTTTCAGTAATCAGGACAATGGAAGGATTGTTTAGAAGTACAAGAGAGCGTAAGTGGGTAATCTTATTGATAACAGATCGGGAATTAATTAGCATTAGTGTAACATAGGACGAATACTCATCTTTCAGGGATGCACGATGGGCATCTGGAGGGTTGTATGGTGTGTGTTCTAAAGAAGGGCTGGAAGTAGGAATATAGGCTTGATTGTAATGATCAGTTAGTTTGGGAGCGATATAGTTAGAGGGAGAAAGGTATTCAGAGACAGGCATGGTGAGAGAAACATGTGAGGTAGGAAATAATAAGTGTTGTTCGTCAGAGTTAACTGATGACTCCCAAAGAACAGATGAGGAAGTCGCTAGGGGGCATAAGGGTGGATCGTTTCGTAAGTCCATTCGATAAGGTATAGTGGAGTTAGTCAAATCTTTGGACAATGTGAAAGGTGGTTTGACAAAAGGACCAGACATAAAGGTATTACAGCTAGAAGGGGAAGACAGCGTCAAAGATCGATTGTCATCCATTACATCACAGAATGCAAAGCATGACTTGAAGGAGGGGGAAATATCGCCCTCAACAGCTGGAGGTAGAAAAACAACTCTGTTGAGGGGGTGAGCGTTAAAAAAGGGTTAGGTACATTTTTTGGAGAGACTGAAGAATTGTAAAAGGAATTTCGGCTAGGGTGGTGTCTAGGAACATTAGGCGGATGCCCAAGCAGGCTAGTGTTACGGGTTATCTCAGCAACTCTAGGCATCCTAGTCTTTTTGTACGCAATCAACGGTAAAGGCTTTGGGTTGGAAACGAGGAGGCGCCTACGGTTAGAGTTTAGGGAGGTATTTATGGTATGAGTGTCCGTATTCTCAGGAGTCCTAGGGTTCAATTTTAGAAGTATAGTAGCGTCCCGAGTAGGAGAGGTAGGGGGCAGGCATTGTTTTTTTATTAGGTATGTTAAGTACTGCAGACTGACGGTTAGGGCGAGTAGCATGTCTCTTGTGGGAATTTCGAACCACTAGGTCTGTCCCTTTATCTTTAGGACAATGTTTATATATTACAAAAGTGCGATTGACCTGGGGTTTACATGTAGGTGAGCTTTTGACTACGGGACAAGTTGCAGCACTTTTGTTCAGGGGACAGGTCTTCGGACTAATAGTCGAGCTCTTCCACCCTCCTCATGTTTGATTTCTTTCTACTTGACATCATAAATGAAGTTCAGTATAAGAAAAATAACAAATACAAAATATAGTAATTCCACAGATCAGTTCGAGAAGAAATGTCCCGGATCCAAATTTCTTCCTCAAAGATACAATTCGAATACGAAAATATGATAAATAATCCAAAATTCTTCTTCGAAGAAAGTTCAGTGTGATAAACGATTAAATTTCCAAAAGTGTCTTTATAATTCTTAATAATCCAACTGTAATCGGTCTTCTGATCAAAAGGTAATAGATAATTCCAGAATATAAACGTTCATAGGAATATTTCCAGACTATAAATGTTCATAGAGATATTTCCAGAATATAAACGTTCATAGAGATATTTCCAGACTGTAAATGGACCGAATTCCAATATTAGTTAGACTGTAGTTGAATTTTCCATCGTGACAGTTCAATTCGATTCCAATAGACGTAGGTTGGACGCACTTCCCGATTTTGAAATTAAAACACGATAATTCTAGGGGAAAATGGTCTATTTACAAATAACAAATGGAAATACAAATAATACCTGACTAATATTACGTCTTCCAATTCAGAATTACTCCGAACGAGTATCAATGTGCCGAGGTCTAGGTGAACTCCTATACTGTACGATGTTGAATCCAAAAATGTGGCGGTAGCCATATTATATCAAATTTAAACAACATATGTACAGTTCAGAAGCAAACACAAAAACTTCAATATAAGTACAAAATATAGAAAGAATAACAATATACAATGATAAAATCTCAAATTGGAATCAAATAAAATACCAAAAATCTCAACAGAAAAAGTCCGTCATGTCATAGCAAAAATATGTAAACATGGAGGGATTTTCCAAAACACAAAACATTCAAAAAGGATTCTACAATGGCTTTAGTATTTCTCCAAATCTTCGCTCCATACAATAGAACTGTCGTGACATTTGTTTTGAAAATCCTATTTTTGGTGTTGATTCATATTTGTTTTGAGTTCCAGATGTTGTTCAATCGTAGAAATGCAACCCCTGCCTCGCCTATCCACTCACTCACATCTGCATCGGATTCACCTTGACTGTCGATGATGCTGACCAGATATGCAAAGATGTTTATGTCTTCCATGGCATCTCCACCAACAGTGATTGAGTTGACGCATATTGTGTAATATCATGGAATCATGCTTGTTACGTCCAGTTTTTTGCTCATTGATCTTTAGAAGCACAATTGTCGATCTATTTGCAATTCACGATTCCAAATATTAAACCAAAAGGAAATTCCAAAGTAGATACCAAAGTTTATTCCAAATCACAAAATCGACCAAAATATGTTTATTACAAATAGACGACCAATGTCGTTCTAACAACAATAATTATAATAATTATAATTACCTTCTATTTTATGGGTTCTTGGAGCAAAAAACTACAAACGAACAATCAAGAGAAACGGAAATCCAAAATGGCCGAAAATAATAATTCAAACAAGTTCATAAGTTAAGTAAAACAAATATACCCAAAAAACAGTGAAATTAATGATATTTATATATAAAGGTTTTGATCAGCAAAATGTCTTCATTTCTCCCGTAACAATGCTTCTTTTGTGTATCTTGAGACTTCCTGCTGCTGAGGCTGCTGCTACACTGGTCGTCTTCTCTCACATCTGTTCTTGCGTGTGCAGTGGGAGAGCCAGGTCATCTGTGAAGTCCAAGTCGTTCAGCCGCATCCTGGCTGTCCGCTGTAAACCATGATTCTCTCCAGATGTTGACGTCTTCACAATCCATTCGATCACTAGGAGATAGAGAAAGGGTGAGAGTAAGAAACCTTGCCTGACACCACTCTTCACCACGAACGAGCTTGTCTGCTGTCCTCTATGTACGATTTTTCAGTGTAGTCCATCATAAGGTTGGCATTCAATAATAATAATAATAATAATAATAATAATAATAATAATAATAATAATAATAATAAAACAGTTAGTGCGAAATTTTATTCATCAATATTTTCTTTTTACAAACTCTTTCGATTTCAACGTACATAAATCCAGCTTCTTAGTTCGACTTCTCTTCTATCCACCTGACACTGCACAACTCTTCTTTCTTTTTTGCTGTACTCCTTCATCTGTGTGTTATATTCTTATATTCCCATAATTTACTTTAATTTAAATGGTCAGTATGAATTTTATCTTGACTTACTACTTTATCGACTGACAGGTTAGGTAGTGCTTTGGTTATATATATGCACTTGCCACACTGCTGCCTTTTTCTCTCTCTCTTTTCTCCTTTTCAAAACCCCATTCATGGTGGGAAGTCCTTGGTGCCTCTAGAGAACATGTACCCTATGTATATGACTGTCTGGATCACAGCACGTATCAAGTGCGTTCCATATGACCTTTCCCAACAAATTCACTATTGATCTCAGCAAATCGCCAATAGAACCTATTGTGCACCTTCCTTATTTGTACTCTCCTATTGAAAATGTGGCTGTATAATACTGTTTCTGTCAGTGATATGGTGTAAATATGCAATCAGAAACTGTCTCTTATACTTAATTTAACTGCTATAACCTTTACAGTAATTGTGAAAGCATTTGTGACAATTTGATCTAGCCTGTAAACTGGCATGCCTCCTGTAACGTATTTATTTGAGAATAAGAATTCCGTATGATGTTGACTATCGTCTTAGGCACGCCGTACTATCAAAGAAGCTTCTTTAGTGTTGTTCTGTACACGCTGTCGAATGCTTTCACGTAGTCAATGAAGTTGATGTAGAGTGGTGAGTTTCATTCAATTGATTGTTCCACAATGATCTGTAATGTTGCAATTCGGTCAGTACACAATCAATCCTTACAAAAACCAGCCTTCTGATCTCGAAGTTGGGCGTCTACGAAGCCCGTCATTCTGTTTAACAGAACCCTATTGGACTTTGCCTGGTATTGAGAAAACAGTGATGCTTCTGTTGTTTTCACACTTGCTGGGATCGCCTCTCTTTGGTATTTTGATGAGGTATCTCTCTTTCCAGTCTGATGGTACTTGTTCCTCGTCCTAAAAATTTTGGTAGTTGCTGCCATGGTTGCTTTCATTGCCCCTGCTGGAATGTTGTCTGGTTCTGATGACTTGCCACTCTAGATTTATCAGAAGGTCACACGGATCTCTTCAGTTATTGGTGGACGAACATCCATTGGACAGTCCGTAGATGCTGCTTCGATGTTGGGTGGGTTCAGTGAAGCTGGTCGATTCAAGAGTTCCTGAAAGTGCTCTACCCACCTATTTCGCTGTTCTTCAGTATTGTTGATTACTTTGCCTCGCTTTCTTTTCACTGAAGACACTGGTTCACAATAGATTCCAGCGATCCTCTTTGTTGCATCGTACGATTGTCTGATGTTTCCTTCTCTTGCAACCTTTTCTGCCGTCATTGCTAGATCTTCCACATATTTTCGTTTGTACGCTCTGATGCTCTTCTTCACTAGTCTGTTTGCTCAAGTGTATTAAGCTTGTGCCTTAAATTGGCATGCCTCTTGTAACATGTTCGTTATTTGAGAATAAATTACTATTATTAGTATTCTTATTTTTTCGTTCTTGTTCCGCTGATGTTGATTTCTGCCTTCTTGTTTCTCTTTTATAGGATTTTGTCAAGAGTATCAACAGAGATCCATTCCATGTGGTGGTACTTCCTGCGGCCCGGAACTTCGTGACATGTTGAAGTGATTGCCTACTTGATCCATTTCGAATTGATCGCTATGGTCGCTTCCTCTGCAATGAGTAGATGGTACAAGGCCTGTAACCTACTGCTAAGTTGAGTTCTTCGGTATCCCGAAGAAAGGCCGTAATAAACGGCTGTGATGTTGTCTGCCCGGTTGTCAAGTGCTTCTTTAGTTTCAGTTTCATTTTGGTGACTGGCAAGTGGTGATCTGAGGCCTTATCATCTTCTATTTTGGTTCTTACGCCCTTCTTCATGGTCCTTCAGAAATTTTTATTGAAACAGATATGGTCCATTTGGTTCTGAGTAGTGTGATCGAACACTCCTAAAAGAACGGTTGTTCTGGTTGTGAGTTTGAGCGTCGACCTCGCGACTTCCTAAGGAACACCGTTTTCACCAATAAACCTGATTACTATTCTAAAGAAAAACATTCTAACTCACAGTGCAGTGTAAATGGTTTGAGTTTTTTTTCTCGTTGGCATTTTTTTCGACCATCTGTATGTGTTTTGCTCGCCAGCCCTATGCCTAATCATCCTTACTCATCCCATCTTTAAACCGGCTGTAACCCGTAAGGGCGAAATCCTGAGTTCAAATTACTGGTTATTTTGAAATTTACTCTTCACAATGCTTTTGAAGTTGCATTTTTGGGAGCCATTATCGTATACCGATATTTCATCAACACACTGTCATGTTGTGAGCGCATACTGGGCATCAAATTGAAATAGTCTTCCAATCTCCCACAATGTTCGGAAGTTCCATGGACCTAAAACTTGGCTGCTCTAGTTGTCAGAAGGGTCATCGGTAACTCGGCTTTTATTGTGAGACGTGATAATTCTTCTGAAAGAAGAACTAACTACCAGGGCATAGTTAAAATCGTTTGATTTATGTTTTGTGGTTGGCGTTTTTTCAGCGAGTTAGTTCTTTTGTGGGATGGGGTCGCGAACCCTATGCCCAACCCTCGTCTTCTATCCGAGATGGACCGGCGGTAGACGCAGAGGGGCTTCAGGTGAAATTAGTTATCTCCCACCAGTGATAAAGTATTGCTGCTGTCTCCTTATAACGCTGATATGATGCCTCTCCTCTTTTCCGGTTGGTTCTGGGTATTCTATAGACTCGTTTAATATCTTCTCTTCATATAAGCTTACAGACTTGCGAAGGGTTGAAGCACAAAACGACATGTTCGGGCTTTTAATGTATGGACATTGTGTCAAATAGAGAAACAGGCATCATTAGCTGGGACTTTAAAATCTCGCTCAATCGATGTATGCTGCGTCTCGAAAACGAGCATACAAGATCCTAGTACATTAATTAAATTGCATTCGCCTTGTCCGAATGAAGAACCAACTCAGTTTACGCTTCATGTATCTGGAAGCCCTACTGCTGATTCCCGTGGGCTCGCTGATGTAGGTATAGTATTAAGTCCTAGGGCAGAACTAGCTCCCTTAGACTGGATCCAAGTAGATAGTCACTTGTGCGCTGTCTCAAAAACTGGCACGACAACTGCATCCTTTAAGTCTGTAGCTAAATCACACCGATCACGTTATATATAGAATATCTTATTCAGCATGATGCCGATCTGTCGTGCGATGTCCCGAGAATTTTGGGTATAGTTTATCCGATCCCATTGATTTCTCCATGTCTAAAGTGCTTCGGGCCATTAGTACGTCGTCTCGACCGAAGTCCACAATGAGAAGCTGATTTGATGGTATCGCATTTTGATCTAGTCCTTCGTTTAACAGTGGTTTCTGGGTGAAAAATATCCCAAAATAGTCCACCATCGTTTATTTGTCCTGATCTTCTTCTGTTATTTGAGATGTACTTCCTTTTGTATTTGGGCTGGAGATCCAACGGTGCATCTTTGTTTTGAAACTGATGTACGAGAACAACCGCATTGGTTTCATGATCACAAATTGTGCCAACTGCTTCTCATACTTCTGTTGAGATATCCGGATTAGGCCTATACACTTGTTTTGGATCGTCGAGCAACGTCCCATCGTGTTTGATGTGGCGAGGGTAATGGCGAAGTCCCAGCACTTTTTTCTGTGTTCGTAAACATCTAGTCTACCTACCGGTTTACTCAGGGTTGGCCGTATTTTTCATCTTTGGAATTGCCCGAAATATAAATCCCGACCATAGCTTTTACCTTGACATTGTGATCAGGCTTACGTTTTCACAAAAGAAGGAAGGGGTTACTTAATTACTTACTTACGTCTGTTACCCCCAATGGAGCATAGGCCGCTCACCAGTTTTCTCCAACCAACTCTGTCCTGGGCTTCCCTCTCCAGTTCTGTCCAATGTTTGTTCATTCCTCTCATATCTTTCTCTATTTCTCGGCGTAGTGTGTTCCTTGGCCTCCCTCTTTTCCTTTTGCCTTGAGGGTTCCATGTGAGGGCTTGTCTCGTGACGCAGTTAGGTGCTTTTCGTAGTGTATGTCCTATCCACTTCCACCGCTTCTTCCTGATTTCCTCCTCCACTGGAATTTGGTTTGTTCTCTCCCACAGTTCGTTGTTGCTGATGGTGTCTGGCCAACGAATACGAAGTATTTTGCGTAGACAACTGTTAATAAACACTTGTATCTTCTGAATGATGGCTTTGGTAGTTCTCCATGTTTCCGCTCCATACAGTAGAACTGTGTTGACATTTGTATTGAAAATCCTGATTTTGGTTTTGGTTGAAAGTTGTTTAGAGTTGCAGATATTTTTCAACTGTAGAAATGCAGTCCTTGCTTTGCCCATCCGCGCCCTCACATCTGCGTCCGATCCACCTTTCTCGTCGATGATGCTGCCAAGATATGTGAAGGTGTTAACGTCCTCCAAGGTATCTCCATCAAGCGTGATTCGGTTGGTGCATGTTGTGTTGCATCGGAGAATTCTGCTTTTTTCTTTATGTATGTTGAGACCTACTGCTGCAGAGGCTGCTGCTACACTGGTCGTCTTCTCTTGCATTTTTTGTTGAGTGTGCGATAGAAGAGCCAAGTCATCTGCGAAGTCCAGATCGTCCAGCTGCGTCCTAACTGTCCAGTTGATACCGTGCTTCCCTCCAGATGTTGACGTCTTCATAATCCAGTCGATGACCAGGAGAAAGAGAAAGGGTGAGAGTAAGCAACCTTGCCTGACACCGGTCTTCACCTCAAAAGAGTCTGTCAGCTGACCTCCGTGCACGATTTTGCAGTTGAATCCATCATAAGAATTCCGTATGATGTTAACTATTTTCTCAGGCACTCCGTAGTGTCGAAGAAGATTCCACAGTGTTTTCCTATCCACGCTATCGAATGCTTTCTCGTAGTCGATGAAGTTGATGTAGAGTGGTGAGTTCCATTCGATTGATTGTTCCACAATGATCCGTAATGTAGCAATTTGGTCAGTACACGATCGATCCTTACGAAATCCGGCCTGTTGATCTCGAAGTTGGGCGTCTACGAAGTCCTTCATTCTGTTTAACAATACTCTGTTGAAGACTTTGCCTGGTATTGAAAGAAGAGTGATGCCTCTGTAGATTTCACACTTGCTGAGATCGCCTTTCTTTGGTTTTTTGATCAGGTATCCTTCTTTCCAATCTGATGGTACTTGTTCCTCATCCCAAATCTTCTTGAACAGAATGTGAAATATTTTCGCAGTTGCTTCCACATCTGCTTTCATTGCCTCTGCTGGAATGTTGTCTGGTCCTGCTGCTTTGTCGCTCTTGATTTGTCTGATGGCTATACTGATCTCCTCAATCGTAGGTGTGTCAATATTAATTGGGAGGTCCTTGGATGCTGCTTCGATGTTGGGTGTGTTCAGTGGAGCTGGTCGATTCAATAGTTCCTTAAAGTGCTCCACCCACCTATTTCGCTGTTCGTCAGTGTTGCTGATTATTTTCCCATCCTTGCTTTTCACTGGTCGTTCTGGTTTACGATAGTTCCCGGCGAGCTTCTTTGTTGTTTCGTACAATTGTCTCATGTTTCCTTCTCTTGCAGCCTTTCCCGCCGTCATTGCTAGATAATAATAATAATAATAATAATAATAATAATAATTTATTCTCAAATAACAAACATGTTACAAGAGACATGCCAATTTACAGGCAAGATCAAAATGTTAAGATTAACAACATATTTCTTTTAAAACGGTATACATTTACTGAAACATTTCACAAGATTCATTGTGTTCTTAAAGATGGAATGTTCAATGCGAATAATTGGCGCAAGTTACGAAGGTTGCGTTACGACAATCATCTTATGGACTGAGAAACGATTCATGGTAGAGATAGGTTTGCATATAACAAGAATTGATGCGGTAAATGTACAAACGTATGGTTGATATTCATCAGCTAATGATTTTACATGTTCTTGGGTAGGGTAACCAAGTCTACTGCAAATATCCAGACTAATATATGAGGAGTGGAATAAGGTTCTGAAAAAAGAGGAATAAAGAAGACGGGACGAGGAGCGGAACAGAAAATTCGTTTATAGATAAAACAAAGGTATGTTTACTCAGACTTTTTTAATGTCATTACTGTACACCTGCACTTATGTAGGTTAATGAAGACAAATTATTGGTGAGATAACTATTGGGAAGTTAGTCGAAAGAATAGAGGAAATTCAGAAGTACCAAGTTGTTAGTAATAATGTTGATTTAAAAAATATAATAAAGAGGCTCAGTGATATAATTTTTTGTTTTATATATTCTTTTTATTTTTAACTCTGCAGCTCAAGAAATTATGAATGAGCTCTTTTTTAGTATAGTTATCCAGACCAGCTTGTAATAGGATTTCTCGGTAGGAAGTAAAAACCAGTGCAAGGTTACAGACATGAGTTGTAGACGAGGTTAACAAGGAAAAGTAACATCAATATCACTGATTTGTTACATCCTGCCATATCGTAAGGAGCCGTAAGCAAACAAAATGTTCTGCCACACAGACATGGGTAGATTGAGGTTATCGCCCCACCGTCATGAATGCTGGTCAGAAACTCCACCCTCCCTCCTTTTGTGATGTTAGGCTCTCTTACGTTTAATGGTTGATTGTAAATAATGGTCTCTAGTCTACTCTAATTTTTTTTGTACACCTTATCGGAATTCACTTTCTCTACTAGCTCCATATTACAAGCCATCCAGATAACTTCGCCAGAGAAAATATCCACGAAGCATATCACACTGATTTTAAGTAAACGAATGGTATGATTTGTAAGATGAGTCAGTCAATAGGTAGTTTGGAAATAGGAAGGACAGGGAGCTGGAACGAGGAGAAGGAGAAAAAAAGAGTTGAAATAATGTTAAAAATTAATGAGTAAAGCGATAAGTTGGTAAGCAGGCAAGGTGTTTGGATGTTAATGAATTGGGGAAATAAAAATTAGTTAAACTGTTAATACGTAAATAAGAAGATACTCACAATTATACATGGTGTTTGAGTTCCTTGTAATTGACAGTAGTTGATCAGCATCTACAGGCTTGTCAATTTGTCTGTCTACTAGATCTTCCACATATTTGCGTTTGTCAGCTCTGATGCTCTTCTTCACTTCCCTGTTTGCTTCTGTATACTCGGCTTGCGCCTTAACTTTCTCTGCTCTTGTTCGGCTGACATTCACTGCTGCCTTCTTGTTCCTCCTTTCTTCAATTTTTTCAAGAGTACCAACAGAGATCCATTCTTTGTGATGCTGCTTCTTGCGACCAAGGACCTCCTGACATGTTGAAGTGATTGCCTCCTTAATCCCTTTCCAATTGTTCTCCAATGTTGCTTCCTCTCCATTGAGTATATTGTGCAAGGTCTGGAACCTATTGGTGAGGGCTATCTTGAATTCGTTGAGTGTTACGGTATCCCGAAGAAAGGCTGTATTAAACTTCTGTGATGTTGTTTGTCCCGTTGTCCAGTGCTTCTTTAGTTTCAGTTTTATTTTGGCGATCAGCAAGTGGTGATCTGAAGCTATATCAGCTCCTCTCTTGGTTCTCACATCCTCTATGGTCCTTCTGAACTTTTTGATGATACAGATATGGTCAATTTGGTTTTGAGTAGTGTGGTCCGGTGAAATCCATGTGGCTTTGTGAATGCGTTTGTGCGGGAATATTGTGCCACCGATGACCAGTTTGTTGAAGGCACATAGGTTTGCAAATCTCTCACCATTTTCGTTCCTTTCTCCCAGTCCATGTCGTCCCATGATGTCTTCATATCCAGTGTTGTCCATTCCAACCTTGGCATTCAGGTCTCCCATAAGAATCGTCAAATCCTTTGGTGAACATTTCTCGACGATTGACTGCAGCCTTTCGTAGAATTGATCTTCAACATCGTCTCATTGTAGTCATTGGTAGGTGCATAACATTGGATGACGTTCATTGTAATGTCCTGTTTCTTTGTTTTGAAGGATGCTTTAATGATCCTGGGTCCATGAGATTCCCATCCTATCAGTGCCCTTTGTGCATGTTTGGACAGCATCAGTGCAACTCCTTGTGTATGTGAAGCGTTTTCCTCTTCATGACCAGAGTATAACAGCAGTTCCCCTGAAGCTAGTCTCAGTTGTCCTACTTGTGTCCAATGTGTTTCACTGATTCCAAGCACCTCGAGGTTGTATCTTTTCATTTCTGCCGCAACTTGAAATAGTCTTCCAGTATCCCACAATGTACGAACGTTCCATGTACCTAAAAGAATGGTTGCTCTGGTTGTCAGAAGAGGCATCAGCCCCGTGACTTCCGAGGGAACTCGGCTTTCATCACGCGACGTCATAATTCTTCGTCCAACTCCCAGGGCAGAGTTAAAATGGTTTGAATTAGTTTTTCTGGTTAGCGTTTTTTTGGCAAGTGAGATTTCAACGGAATGGGGTCGCCAACCCCATGTCCAACCCTCTTCCTTTATCCGGGCTTGGGACCGGCAGTAGCCCCTAAGGTTCTACTGGCGGAGTTAAGGAAGGGGTTAGAAAAGGTTAACCCTAAAAATGGCACACTCCGCCTTACCTAACGGATTTCCGTCTTCGTCGGTAAGGCTTTTTGAAGAGTGAGGCTATCACTTCCAAAACACCCCATACAAAATCGGAACGTGACTAGCTTGAAGCAGTTGTCCCTTGACCTCTGCGATCACGACGCTCCCAGGTTGCTAAGTCCAACAATAATCCGATTTCCTTCTCAGGTTTCTCGATAAATACCCTTCCACAGAATGGGCAGTCGAGAAATGACATCCGCCCTCATGTCCCTAAAAGCACATTAGATCAAATCGGTCACAATCAAATCCTTCCTACATCTAACATCTCTCTTATCTCCGCGACTAACCTTTCCCACATTCCTTTATCACCCCGCACCGCTAATGCAAACGACTTGAGTTTATGAAACGTTGTTCCTGGTCTTCTGAAACCCGGCTGTAAACTACACGTAGGAGCTTTTAATGTCCGAACCTTATACCAAATAGGACAACATGCTTCCTTAGGGATGAATTTAGAATCTCGTGACACTGATGTATGCTGCGTCTCGGAAACGCGCATAGACGATCCTAGTACAGTGAATAAATTGACTTCGCCTTGTCCAAATGAAGAACCAACTCAGTTTACACTTCATGTATCTGGAAGTCCTACTGCTGCTTCCCGTGGCCTTCCCGAGGCTCAAAAACCTCTCCCAACTGGCTCTGAACATGATGAGGAAAGGATTCAGCTGAGACACATGCTGATAAAATGCATCCGTAACGGTCGTGAACAGTGGTGGGTGGCGAAAGCAAAGGCGATGGAAAAGGCAGCGGGGATAGTCAATAACAGAGAGTTGTATCGACTTATCAAGGAAACCGAATGTGAGCGAGGACATCTGGGAAATGGATAGGACTAACATTCATTCACAATCCAGGAGATTATATCGATGGGTAGAACACTTTAGGGATCATTCCAGCTGGCCTTCAGCCACACTTCGGTTACCCACGATCTTCAGTCATCCTGAATGGCAAATCGACTTAAGTCCTCCTGGTCTTTATGAAGTTGGGAAAGCGATCGGAAATCTGAAGCGACGTAGAGCAGCAGGTCCTGATATGCTTACCCCTGAGATTTTTAAGGATGGTGGTCCAGTTTTAACAGTTAGATTGACCGAGATCATAGGTAGAGTCTGGGAACTGGAAGTTATCCCATCCGACTGGACTCAATCACTGATCGTCTCAGTCGATAAGAAAGGACAACAGTCCTCTTGTGACGGTCACAGAGCAATAAGTCGAACTAATATTGTTTATAAATTGTTAGCCTCGATAATCCTAAGGCGCCTTACTAGGGCTCGTGCAGAGAAGACTAGAGGAAACCAGGCTTGTTTTTGACCTGGACGTGGTTGTATAGACCACATTTTCACACTACGACAGGTCCTGGAACACAAACACACATTTAGGCGTCCTACAATAGTTGCATTCCTGGACCTTAAGGCGGCATTTGACTCTGTGGAACCCTATACAAACTCCCTTCTCTAACACTACTGGTCGCGTGAGAGCATATGGCGAACTGTCATCTGAATTCTCTACATCAAGTGGTGTCCGTCAGGGATATCCACTGTCTGGAGTGAGCAAATGACATGCATTTTTGCACTTCTAGAAGTTTGTTTATGTTTAGTCTGAACACAAAACCTCAAGGAAATGGGATGCAAAACATAGTAGGTCATATTGGAAATGTGTGGAATCTTGAGTTGTGTATTTAGGAATTATCCGAGAACCTCTTGTTGAGATTAGGCTATTCAAGCTGAAGTACCCACCTACTTCCCTGTTTTGTCCACCATATTCCCTATTATCCTACATTGGATGTTCAAAGTTTCATGCGTTTAAAGTTGCGTTCTCGCTCCTAAAATTTTTGTGATCTTAATAAGAAACTACTCTGTCCGGAAGAAAACAATTAAGAAGATACTCTAATTAAGAAAAAACCCTAAGTAATGCTTCTGCACTCTTTAAACCTGAAACCTGTTCAGGAAAAAATGATTAGAGGTATATGGTCATGATGCAGGATATCAGTATGATAGACCAATAATTTATCCGAGTACTAAATTACGATTAGGAGAGAACTCAATGGAGGAAGAATACGGATTAGCCGGCACAAACGTTCGTGCACTGAATTATGAGGCACTTTATCTAAGACCAAAATGATGACTTTTTCTGTAGAACCCTCCAAAGGGAAGCTTGAGATTTATGTCAGTCAAGTAACCACCAAGGGTGTTTTCTCTATGTAGTACTCCACGACCAATTCAACAACTCATAACTGACTTATCGTACCATTCAATTACAGAAAGAGAACAGCAAGATAAGTTCTTTTCCGTGATCAAGAACTCCCACCAACTTTTCAGAAGCATTCCGCAAGGAACAAATATTTTAATAATTCTGTCGAGCTACGTCCGGAGTTTGAAAGTTTGCGAAGGTCGACTTGTTGGCGGGTACCTCGGATGGAAGTCACATTACTTTGGGATGAGTAGCTTACACCTTAAGAACGCGGGTAAAATACTTGACGTGTCATCCAGTTCATTAAATTCTAGAGGATGTAATTCTGGTTATGAGGAGCAGACGAAGGTAAGTTTTCAGCATTCTCATTACTAAGATTCTCACTTAGGATTCTCGCCTCGTAGTAGCAGCAGCCAGAAAAAGATTGTCTAGTAAATCAAATTCAGAAGCCGGGAGCTTCGACTCAGGTATTTTCCAGAAGCTGTTTATTTTTAAACCAATACTCCTCTTAAATTGATGCTAAACTCGGATATTAGTGTGTTGATGCGTGCACATATAATTCTTCAAATGTCAGTAACTCTCTTTCTAACCAATGCACATCGTCAATATCTATTCCACCTGCCTGGCTTTAAGTCTCCTAGTTGATAGTTGATTGAAATTTATCAATTGTGTTATTTCAACTGTTTTATGTCATGATCTCGTTTACAAAGTCCAACATTTTCTGGTTATCAGTAAAATTAGCAGCACTGAAGGTCCCATCTGTAGTAAGTAAAGTCCTGTTACACGCAACTTCAGTTACTTTTTGGCTTTACATTAGAACCTATGTGGTGGATCACCAGTTCCCTGCTGTAGATGTTTGAGTAATATTCTAGTTCTGACGTTGGGAAAACGGTCTTTAGTTTGGAGACTGGATGACTCAATTTTACCCATTTGGTCTACTAGTGGTTTTACGTTCTACTTACGGAACCATACCTACCTTAAGCTTAGAAGTAAAAATATGTGTGAGCTATAAACTGATATCCAATAAAGTTGCAAACAGGTTGCTCAATAAACAGATTCCTAGTCTAATTAACATACAATTATTAGTAGAGATTGCTGATCGAAAAATTGATATTAACCATCATTTGTTCTGTAACCGTTTTGTGTATAGTAAACCTTGAAGTTCTGGAATTGCTTAGGTAGCTGCCCTGTTTACTTTTTACGAAATACTCTAGTCACCTTTTAAACATGGGTTTGTAGCCTGAGCACAGCTTTCCAAGTTTGAATCTCACTGCGATTGGTTTGCCGTTGTGATCATACTGGTATCCTATTTGGTAACTGTCAATCTTAAAGCTCATAGGGTTTTGAGCCCTTTAGCTGCAAGCGTCCGGCAGTGATCCATGGTCTTCAGGTCATGACTTACCTAAAGATTGCTGTTAGACCGGACTAAGGGCATCGAATCTTCCCCAGTTTTGTACCTATTTGTCTCTTTAACCCCAATATGTATCTGGACACACGGCCGCGTTGATAGGTATCAGCAATGTTTTAGGCTAGCTAACCAGGACGTCTTAGTCTGCGTAAAATACATTTGTGTCTACAATCCCTTGTTATTTCTGGCCAAATTTTCTCGTCACCAGCATAAAATAGTATCAGTGTCTTGACAATATTTGGGAATTCATTCACAAATAGTATAAAAAGTAAAAGGACATAGAAGTGATCCTTACTGTACCTCACTACGTACTGGTTCCCAGGAGGAGCATTTAGAGTTTATTTATCTTTTTGTCTTAAACCTACCAAGAAATCTTTAATCCAACTTAGAGGAGGTTCTGTAGTTCGTAGATTTTCCAGCTTAAAGAGAAGTTTATTATTCGATATTTTATCAAATACTTTGCTAAAGTCTATTTTGATAAAATCCACTGATTTTCCATTATCTAGCGACTCTATCCATCTCTTTCTTGTTATAAGCATGGTTTTTTGCGTATGACAATCTTCACCGTTTAACGAGCCATTTGTTCCCATGAAATTCATTATGGATCATTTGATTATTCGTTCCGGTATTTTAACTATCACACTGGTGAGGCTGACTAGTTTATAGTGTGATGGAAATTGTCTCAATTCTGTCTCAAAAACTGGCGCAACAACTGCATCCTTTAAGTCTGTATCTAAATCACACCGATCACGTTATGTATTGAATATCTTATTCAGCATGATGCCGATCTGTCGTGCGATGTCCCGAGAATTTTGGGTATAGTTTATCCGATCCCATTGATTTCTCCATGTCTAAAGTGCTTCGGGCCATTAGTACGTCGTCTCGACCGAAGTCCACAATGAGAAGCTGATTTGATGGTATCGCATTTTGATCTAGTCCTTCGTTTAACAGTGGTTTCTGGGTGAAAAATATCCCAAAATAGTCCACCATCGTTTATTTGTCCTGATCTTCTTCTGTTATTTGAGATGTACTTCCTTTTGTATTTGGGCTGGAGATCCAACGGTGCATCTTTGTTTTGAAACTGATGTACGAGAACAACCGCATTGGTTTCATGATCACAAATTGTGCCAACTGCTTCTCATACTTCTGTTGAGATATCCGGATTAGGCCTATACACTTGTTTTGGATCGTCGAGCAACGTCCCATCGTGTTTGATGTGGCGAGGGTAATGGCGAAGTCCCAGCACTTTTTTCTGTGTTCGTAAACATCTAGTCTACCTACCGGTTTACTCAGGGTTGGCCGTATTTTTCATCTTTGGAATTGCCCGAAATATAAATCCCGACCATAGCTTTTACCTTGACATTGTGATCAGGCTTACGTTTTCACAAAAGAAGGAAGGGGTTAGAAAAGGTTAACCCTAAAAATGGCACACTCCGCCTTACCTAACGGATTTCCGTCTTCGTCGGTAAGGCTTTTTGAAGAGTGAGGCTATCACTTCCAAAACACCCCATACAAAATCGGAACGTGACTAGCTTGAAGCAGTTGTCCCTTGACCTCTGCGATCACGACGCTCCCAGGTTGCTAAGTCCAACAATAATCCGATTTCCTTCTCAGGTTTCTCGATAAATACCCTTCCACAGAATGGGCAGTCGAGAAATGACATCCGCCCTCATGTCCCTAAAAGCACATTAGATCAAATCGGTCACAATCAAATCCTTCCTACATCTAACATCTCTCTTATCTCCGCGACTAACCTTTCCCACATTCCTTTATCACCCCGCACCGCTAATGCAAACGACTTGAGTTTATGAAACGTTGTTCCTGGTCTTCTGAAACCCGGCTGTAAACTACACGTAGGAGCTTTTAATGTCCGAACCTTATACCAAATAGGACAACATGCTTCCTTAGGGATGAATTTAGAATCTCGTGACACTGATGTATGCTGCGTCTCGGAAACGCGCATAGACGATCCTAGTACAGTGATTAAATTGACTTCGCCTTGTCCAAATGAAGAACCAACTCAGTTTACACTTCATGTATCTGGAAGTCCTACTGCTGCTTCCCGTGGCCTTCCCGAGGCTCAAAAACCTCTCCCAACTGGCTCTGAACATGATGAGGAAAGGATTCAGCTGAGACACATGCTGATAAAATGCATCCGTAACGGTCGTGAACAGTGGTGGGTGGCGAAAGCAAAGGCGATGGAAAAGGCAGCGGGGATAGTCAATAACAGAGAGTTGTATCGACTTATCAAGGAAACCGAATGTGAGCGAGGACATCTGGGAAATGGATAGGACTAACATTCATTCACAATCCAGGAGATTATATCGATGG
Source organism: Schistosoma turkestanicum (assembly GCA_944470395.2). NCBI lineage: Eukaryota > Metazoa > Platyhelminthes > Trematoda > Strigeidida > Schistosomatidae > Schistosoma > Schistosoma turkestanicum. The sequence continues at coordinate 36,512,114 of OX103973.1, read as the reverse complement.
GTAGAACACTTTAGGGATCATTCCAGCTGGCCTTCAGCCACACTTCGGTTACCCACGATCTTCAGTCATCCTGAATGGCAAATCGACTTAAGTCCTCCTGGTCTTTATGAAGTTGGGAAAGCGATCGGAAATCTGAAGCGACGTAGAGCAGCAGGTCCTGATATGCTTACCCCTGAGATTTTTAAGGATGGTGGTCCAGTTTTAACAGTTAGATTGACCGAGATCATAGGTAGAGTCTGGGAACTGGAAGTTATCCCATCCGACTGGACTCAATCACTGATCGTCTCAGTCGATAAGAAAGGACAACAGTCCTCTTGTGACGGTCACAGAGCAATAAGTCGAACTAATATTGTTTATAAATTGTTAGCCTCGATAATCCTAAGGCGCCTTACTAGGGCTCGTGCAGAGAAGACTAGAGGAAACCAGGCTTGTTTTTGACCTGGACGTGGTTGTATAGACCACATTTTCACACTACGACAGGTCCTGGAACACAAACACACATTTAGGCGTCCTACAATAGTTGCATTCCTGGACCTTAAGGCGGCATTTGACTCTGTGGAACCCTATACAAACTCCCTTCTCTAACACTACTGGTCGCGTGAGAGCATATGGCGAACTGTCATCTGAATTCTCTACATCAAGTGGTGTCCGTCAGGGATATCCACTGTCTGGAGTGAGCAAATGACATGCATTTTTGCACTTCTAGAAGTTTGTTTATGTTTAGTCTGAACACAAAACCTCAAGGAAATGGGATGCAAAACATAGTAGGTCATATTGGAAATGGGTTTTTTTTTTTTTTTTTTTTTTTTTTTTTTTTTTTTTTTTTTTTTTTTTTTTTTTTTTTTTTTTTTTTTTTTTTTTTTTTTTTTTTTTTTTTTTTTTTTTTTTTTTTTTTTTTTTTTTTTTTTTTTTTTTTTTTTTTTTTTTTTTTTTTTTTTTTTTTTTTTTTTTTTTTTTTTTTTTTTTTTTTTTTTTTTTTTTTTTTTTTTTTTTTTTTTTTTTTTTTTTTTTTTTTTTTTTTTTTTTTTTTTTTTTTTTTTTTTTTTTTTTTTTTTTTTTTTTTTTTTTTTTTTTTTTTTTTTTTTTTTTTTTTTTTTTTTTTTTTTTTTTTTTTTTTTTTTTTTTTTTTTTTTTTTTTTTTTTTTTTTTTTTTTTTTTTTTTTTTTTTTTTTTTTTTTTTTTTTTTTTTTTTTTTTTTTTTTTTTTTTTTTTTTTTTTTTTTTTTTTTTTTTTTTTTTTTTTTTTTTTTTTTTTTTTTTTTTTTTTTTTTTTTTTTTTTTTTTTTCCATGGCCTCGCTGATGTAGGTATGGTATTAAGTCCTAGGGCAGAACTAGCTCTCTTAGACTGGATCCAAGTAGATAGTCACTTGTGCGGTGTCCGAATAAACGGGATAGTAAGGACTCGGAAAGATAGAGAGGAACTTACTGTTGCCTCTTCGTCGTATCTGCCTACGTTCCCACTGACTGCAGCTCAAATGAGATAAAAGATGAGTTTTTCAGAAAGCTTTCTAACTTTATCCTAAGGGTTGAACGCTCTGATATAGTAATAATTGCTGGTGACTTCAATGTTCAAGTAAGTAGGTTAAGCGAAACTGAAAGACACTTGGTGGATCTTATGATCGAACAGGTAATAGCGACCTTCTGCTATAGCTATGCACAGATAACCGCATATTTCTATTAAATACTAACTTTAAGCACAAGGAAGAACATCTTTTTGATGGTGACCCCCAAGGTTGTCCCAACGATAGACCCAACTAGATCACATTGCCATCAGCCACCTGTGGAGGGGTTCGATAACAGACTGTCGCTCTTTCTGGGGCACGTCTAGATTCAGATCATACCCTAGTGCGAGAGCGTATTTGTTTGCAACTTACTAGACGTAGGAAAGACACTGCAAAAAACCTCTCAGGGTTCTACTTAACGATAGCATAGCTAAGAATATATTTCGGGAACAACTAGAAAAACAGCTAGGCAGCCAATTAAGTGATGCCCACTCCGAGGCAACTTGAATAATATCCAAAGAGCCGCGGAACGGAAGTCATGTCTGCTAGCAAAGTAAACCATAAGGTGAGGGAGAAGCTGTGGATCTCAGTAGCACCTACCGAACTGATGGATGCTCGAAAACTTATCCCAACTCGCTCGGAACATGACGAAGATTGAAGTCGACTAAAGCGCAGGCTGATAAAAAGCCTACGCAATGATCGCAAACAGTGTTGAGTAGCGAAAGCAAGAGCGATGGAAAAGGCAGCAACGATAGGCAACAGTAAACAGTTGTTCCGACTTATTAAGGAACCCGGTATTAAAAATCCATCTGTTAGCGAAACTATCTCAGACAGAGATGGCTGTATTAGTCATTCTCAGCCGAGGAGATTGAATCGATGGGCATGACACTTCAAAGCTCAATTCAACTGGACTTCAGCCACACTTCGGTTACCCACGATCTCCAGTCATCCTGAATGGCCAATCGATTTAAGTCATCTGAATCTTTATGAAGTTGAAAAAGCCATAGGAAATCTGAAGCGAGGGAGAGCTGCGTGTCCTGATAGACTGACTCTATGATTTTTAGGGACGGTGGTCCAGTTTTAACAGCTAGATTGACTGAGATCTTATTTAGAATCTGGGAACTGGGCGTAATACCATCTGACTGGTCTCAATCGCTGGTTGTCCCGATTTATAAGAAATGACACAAGTCCTCTTGTGACAGTCACAGGGACACCAGTCTAACTAATATAGTATTTAAAATATTGTCTAACTGGAGCTCATGAGGAGCAGACCAGGGGAAACCATGCTGGTTTTTGATCTGGACGTGGCTGTATAGGCCAGATATTCACACTATGTCAGGTCCTGGAACACAGAAACGCTTTCGGCATCCGACAATAGTTGTCTTCCTAGACCTTAAGGCGGTATTCGACTCTGTGCATCATCAGGTTCTATGGCAGTGTTGGTCATTGAAGGGTGTAGCAGAGAAGTACACTAACCTTGTACAAGCTCTCTACCCAAACACTACAGTTGCGTCGGCACCTGAACTAGTGGTAGGGAATGAAGCAGTTGGGCGTGTTGACCGCTTCACTAATCTCGGGAGTCTCATCAGTGCTGATGGCCTGGTGACTGACGAAGTCTCAGCACGGATACAGATGACTCGACGGGCTTTTGCCGACTTGCGTCATTTGTGGCGTTGGCGTGATATCCTTTCGGTAACCAAAAGAAGAGTCTATTGCGCAGCAGTTCTCTCCGTCCTACTTTATGGCTGTGAACTATGGCCAGTAAGAGTAGAAGATATTCATAGGTTACTGGTTTTCGATCATATGTGTCTCCGAAGCATTGCTCGTGAATCCTGGGACAACTGAGTGAGCAATGCTGTCATTAGGAAACGAGTAAGAATGGCAGATCAATAGATGGAGTATTGAATCTTCATCAGTTGAGGTGGTTGGGACATGCATTGCGTATGTCTAACCACCGACAGCCTCGTCGAGCTATATTTTACGGTGTAGGAATAGGTCGGAAGAAAGCTAGGGGCGCCCGGACCAAAAAAACAGAAATGCTTGAAGGCACTGACAAGTGGACTGAGCCCTGTCGGTATGTGTCGACTACCTGGTTGGGGTCGCGAGATGTTAGTAATCGATCGTTAGAGACTCTAAATGACATGGTTCAAAACCGTTTGATATGGCGCAGGTGGATTCATTCTTTGCGTTTTCTCAAACCCTAAACTTTTTATTTCCTCATCACTTTGTCTTTGTCTTTTTTGAAGTCTTTTTCACTAGTTTCTACTTCTTGAATAATATCTTCTAATTCTAACCTCTCCGACTGCTGCTAATACCTTTACTACCTCTACTACTATTGGATTTGAATCGACAATTACGTCTCTATGCTAACGTAGCATGGCAACGTGAACTGATGTACGTACGTACGAAGTTCTACGTTGCTATTGATTGATTGGTTGATTATCCATGAAGTCACGGACGAATGAACTGAGCCATGTTAATAGGTTTACACTACCTGGTCGGGGTCCGCGAGGCGTTAGTTACTAATGGTTAGAGACTTTAAACGACATGTCTGGAAATCGTTTGCAATGGCGCAGATGCATCCATTCTTTGTGTTCTCTCAAATTCTAATCTTTTGAAATCCCCTTCACCTCTGTCTTTCTCTTTCTAAATTGATTTCACTGAATTATACTTCTTGAATAATATCTTTGAACCCTAATTTTCTCCATAACCGCTAATATATCTACTATATCTATCACTATGGAATTTGAATTGACAATTACATTTGTCTGCGCTAATGTGGTATGGAATCTCGAAGTGATGTACATATAAATATTTGGGTAACTTCGTTGTATTACTGCTAGAAATAAGTCCACGCTTCTTCTGCATTCCCCTCTGGGGTCACTTTTCCAGTTCTCAGTCGATGATGCAGAATTGATCGCTATCATATCTGCCTTCCATTTGTTCGGACTGGACGGCGTATGTACATGACAGACCATGTCGGCAATGATTTTGAACAAGATGACCTCATGATTATTCATCCCTAAAGGTGGAAGGACTTAATATGAATGCCATCACTGTGCATGAAGACAGTCCAAAACAGACGAGCTTCGAAGGTCAAATCTGATGGGATCTTTAATGTGCTGGAATAAAGTCAGCGCCATTGTTATTTCTAACAGTTCGCAACCAGACGATGTGTTTCGTGACCCTACTTTTTATTTACCCCAGTTCGTAAAGGGTACACTAAAGTCAACTACTCAAAGGCTTTTACACTCGTTCGACTAGGACTTAAGTTTGCTTAGGAGGAGATCGTTTAGTGCGCATTCTGGATTGCGATATACTACAACTAATTAAATGTATTGCCTTTACACTTCAGTCGACATCGCACCAATTCACATATCCAATGTGAGTTGTATGTCATTCTCTTGACAGCTTGTATGGTTGTGTTTTTATGTACATAGTGATCCCACGACCCCTTCGATTTAGCTTGTCGGCCTTGCAAATTACGGAACCAAGTATTTAAACTTCACTATCGTACACGTATGACGTTAACCATTTTTCGAAATAGCAGTGATATCAAGGTTTTATTTAACTGCCATGTTTTCGAGGCCCGCCATTTTGTTTATTAGACAGAGCATTTGTATAGTTTCAGCAGCTCACAACTCCAGTTTCACTAATGATCGAGTATGTGATGAAATAAATCTTCCTTTCCATTTCCGTATAATATACTTAGGCTAAACCTGTTTGTGAGACGGTGGCAATAAGAAGACAAATACGGTTTCGTGGATGAGTTTATTTCATGTACTCATTTATGTAGACATATGAGAATGCAAAGCGTACAAGCAAAGCGATGTGAATTGGAGAAGGCGAGTGATTTAAATGTCCATGAGCTGAAGAACGACTAAGTATTTATAGTCAAGCAATAATAGGCTAGACAATGTAATATACAATAATCGATACTGTAATCGAATTATTACAAATACAGAAATATTATCGATACATTTATCGAATAATTTAAACGACAAATCATTGGAGTACAATGAATAAATTGTGAGATGCTACAATTATAATCAGTTGGCTATTAATTTCTTTGAGTTTGCCATGTAATCAAACTCACCGGAGTGTAAGGTATTCTTACTCCAATATGAGGTCAAACGACTTTTCTATTGTGACTTCTAAAAGGTTTCTGTTCTGTTTGGTATTGACATGCTTGTTGATGTTGAGTTGGTTGCTTAACAGTGATTCAGAAAACTCGGTTGTCCTTTAGCAAATTGCGTTACCTGTGTCATAAGTGGTATGTTTGTATGGCAATTAATGGATGAATATACCGTACAGTAGTCCGTTTTTTATTATCTTATGGGTACGAAATGTGGTCATTGAAAGTAGAAAGCCTGTGATCTTAGGTGTTTTTCAAGCATTGCTTACATTTCATGGGATGACCGGATCAGCAATGTTGTATTTAGACATTGGTTCCTAGGCGAAGATGATTTAAGTTATGAATCTTTACGAACTAAGGGGGTTAAAAAACGCGTCTCCTATATCTAGCCACCATCTGTTTTAACGAATTATATTCGCTGGTGTTGAAGTAGGTAGGGAAAAACCGAAGGGTGACGAAACCAAGACATTTCATCAGATGGGGCAGTTATTGACTGTTCTGAGCCATACTATTAGATGCAGACGACTTGATTGGCGTCTGTGCGGTAACCTCAGTCGGTGGTTGACGATGTTGTGTGGTTCGGTTCAGAATCGTTTTGGATGGTCTAGGTTCATCGGCTTTTTGTTTCCTATCTTTCTTGAACTCCAGTATCCCTTCGCATACTTCTTCCCACTGACTTTTAATATCATATTTTCAAAGCTATTTTGTTATCATTGGTAATATGGTAGTTCTTTTTCTTTATTTTTCATCTTGTTAATTGCATCGTATGTTGTTAATATAGCATGCCAACTCCGGTCAATGAACATTTGTGCCAGGCTCTGCGTTATGCTTGCTGAATGTAGTATATGGTACTTGTTAAGAAGGATAAAATTCTCCATGCTACATGTTTCCTGCTAGTATGTTTAGCGTCTTTGCAAAAGACTCATGTAACCTATGTCTAAGCTTTTGTATACAACTATTAAGTCTTCAGTCAGTAAAAAATTTATGGCAGATTTAGTAATAAAGTATAACCTGAAATATGATCTGCATTGTTAGCAATTCAACTGACAAGTTTCATAAGTCGTTTATTATTTTGGTCTTTTCATAGCTGTAATCTTCTTACTCCAGTTTGTCAATAAGAAATTATAAATCTTTGAAAACCATAACTTGAATTTAATTTGGTAATTAACCTTAGTATAATATTATACATTTACTTCGATATAGGATTTACATTTTAGTAGCAAGCGTAAACTTTTTGTTTCGTTTTTCTTAACAACATGAATATCAGTAATATTTTTCAAAGTTGGTTGAAATGCTTTTTCATTGAGTGTTTTATTTTTGACAAACTTAGTTTCATTGTTGCCCATATGCTTGTGCTCTTCATGAAATTAAATTTCATTTCAATAAAGTTATATCTATATAGTTTGTGTTTGTGTTCCTCACACACTTCTACAGTGAATTTAATTAATTTGGTTTTTACTGCTTCATTTACCAGTTTCCTATTTCTACCTCATTGGCTGCATCTAAATCTCCTATAATAGGAAATTCCTATTTTCATTTAATTTTTAACCACTCAGAAAATTTTATTTAACCAATAAAACGCATGTCTGTCTCACTTTTTCATCATTCTTGGGAAATACACTATCCATATATGACAAGTAAAAATGTATACACACACACTGATATTAGTTAGAGGAAATCCTATTTTCATTATTCCAGTAGAGCAAAGGTTAGTAGCATTTATTCTCTTAAACAATCATTTCGTAGTGTTTTTTCGCTTAATACGTGAAGAATAATTATGTCAAAGTCAACAAGTAATAAATATAACATTAAAGAAAGTGGATCAGATAATGCTAATCCTTCACAGTCAGATCAGCTTGTTTTCACTTCTAGTCAAGTCACTTTAAAAGCATTTGGTAGCAATAATTCTGGTGAGGTATCAACTGATGACCTGCCTAAACTTTGTGCACCTGGCTCTCGTTTAATACCGGCTGAAAGTTTGACTAACAGTGATAGTACTTCAAGCTATAAAAGTCGGGAGAAGCGTCGTTCTAGTGTTCTAATTGACAAACGAGCCTATCATCAAAATCAGCATCCCTCTTTATCCTCGATTTCATCTGGTCAAGATGACTGTGAGTATTTATTTTCATATTGCTCCTTTATTATTCTGTCATTTCAAGATGTTTGCACAACTGGATGTTAACGTTCATAAAAGAGCTAATTAAAAGGTTGTTTTTAATGATGTAGTCTCCTTTTTTTCTGGTGAACTGACTAAAAATTCTATTCCAGTCAATAATGATGATGCTTTCATCGATTTGTAACAGTTGGAACTAAATTTTAAGTTGTTTGCAAAGTGTACCAAAGTGTTGAGATACAAACTTGACGTCAGTTCGAAAATTAGCGACAGTTATTGATTCATTATATTTTTTCACCCTATTTTCATTACGGATAAACCGTTTGGACTTAATTTAGCAACGGATAAAGTTTTATCTATTCATTGATTACTTGGTTGGTATTTTCTTGGCGCTTGTCAGCTTATTTATTTTGATTAAAAGAGTGCTTATTTTGTTTGAGCTGAATTCGATTTAGTTGACTGATAATATCTAGTTCATGCTGCTTGAGTAGTCAAGTCATGAGCAAGTTAAGTTCAGTTTGTAAGTGAATTTGGATAAGTGTGTAATAAATTAGTTTTCTCCATTGATTCCTTGTTGCTTTTTATGTCGTGTGTTTATTTTATTCTTGACTAGTTTCAGCGAGTTAGATTAGTAGCTTCAAATGTTTTGTTAAACTCTATTGATAATCTTAAAATTTTGGACAATGCATATGACTATTTAAAAATGTCGAGTTTGAACTTGTCGTTGTAAGCAAATGTAATCATTTAGGTAAGATGTGTTTATAAATCTACATCGACTAGATCATTTTCTGGTTATATGTCAAACTTTTGATCAATAAAATCGTTTGTTTCTATTTTCTGATTGACGTTATATTTCACAGTTGTTCCGAATCTGTATTAGAGTCAGTATTAAAACAAAAGTTACATTTAAAGTTAATTAATTTATTGATTTCATATCAGTTGATTCTCAATAAAATCCCTTTTTGATCGCTAATTTATATTAACTCCTGTTTTCATCATTGTGTTGACTTAACAATCTGTTCATGCTATAAGGTAAAAATCCTTGCATATTCAAATTTTTCCACAAAATCTGAAAATCAGGTGTTATTAGTTTTCTTGCTTAACATTATTCTTATTAATACGACTGTGAAATTTTACTCCAGTCCCATTTAGGACGAACCACAATATACATGCCTTTTGTTCTTGTGCATCACAATGACGAGAAAAATCAATCACATTTTACAGTTTTGTCAAAAATAGTACCATAGAGTTATTCATTGAACTAAAATGAAATTGCAGCCTGTTCTTGAAATTCTACCACGCTTACCTTAATTGATCTTCTGGTTTTGACAATAGGACTGCTAGTCATAGGATCTAACTAAATGTTTATACTTTAAACTGGATTATATTTATCCAAATATTTTATACTAATAGACAACATTGTAGAACCTAGAATAAACAATATGCATGTTTACCTTACTACATTTCAAAGCAATACATAGGAAATAAGTGATATGAGTAGACAGGCAGATTTTGTGGAAAAAATAGAGAAGAAATTAACTGTAATTAAGATACTAGATATACGTTGATTACGAAGTAAATACAACTACACCACGATGATCAATTTTCAATCTTGGCACATCACTTTTGTTTTAATTATATTATAGATTGGTACTTAGTACTATATTAGACAGTTATAATTCTAGTTTCACTGGATCGTAAATAATTATATCATATTACTAATTCAATAAAAGTTCGCGCCAAGTTGTTATATGTATTGTGATTTTTTCTATTATTGTCACTTTCGTGTTTCAAAATTCAATTTATAAACACTATTAGCTATGTGATATTGTTTATTTTTGTATTTCGGCATTGAAACTGTCAAGTGTTTCTCAGTGAGTGTCTCGTTATGGCCTGAATTTGTATTGAGGAATGTATTGAAACAACTTAAGATAGTTAATTTGTTTATGAAAAATACCAAACTCGTTATATGTTTTTTATTGCTATTGAAATTTGTATCGTAATCGTAAACACTCACTGTCCCACAATATGCATGACGTAATATTTTCCATTTCTCGTAGTTTTACTAGGTCTAAACATTTTTGTACCGTATATATATATATATATATATATATATATATATATATATATATATATACATATAGGTTTAAAAAAATCTTCGGAAATCGCAGACAGGTTTACTTTCTGGCGTTGTACTGAATAATCGAATTCAGCTTGTATTTCATTGAATGAGTTATCCAATCAATAATAATCGGTTAGTTTATAATGAATAGATTTGTAGGTGTTCTATAGTTAGCCAATCTAGTGCATAAAATATTACAGGTTAGTGCTCTTCAATGGAACTGATATTAAAGCATGATTGTATCAACTTGTATGCTCATAATGAAGCAGAGTTTTAAACTAATATTTTAAATACTAGTTTAAAGTATGTTCGAGATCAGTATTTTTTCCCGATTCCTACTATTTATACTTAGAAAACAATATATTTATAAAATTTACTTTTAAGTTTAATCGTATGGCAGAATCAATGTTGTCTGATTGGAAAAAACCAGCACACATATATAAAGTTACATAAATACTCATCTATCGTTCGTGATTAAAAAGCCATTTTTTTAATAGATCGATATACATTACCCTTGAAAAGTTCATCATTGTAGATGCTTTTTGGCTTCTCAGTGCTAAATTATCGATCTGAAAGTTAATACTTAAGTATAAGAATCGCATATCGTTGTTCGTTTTTTTGTGTGTAAATTTGGAGGTTGTTTTGTCTTAGTGTGAAATGTATTTAACCATTTGTTTCAAAATAAAAATAAAAATTAGACAATATAGATCAATATATTTCATTGAAATCATGAATCGATCAATGTTAGACCACCATTAGAAACCTGGAAGCACTGGACGACCTTTTCGTCCTGATATTGGACTCATCAGCAGTGTACATCCACGTCCAGAGGTTAGGCGTTCGCGCGCAAGACCGAAGTTTGTGGTTTCGAATCCTGCGAGGTGCAAGTGTCGTGGGTGAGCACTGCTGATGAGTCCCATACCAGGACGAAACGGCTGTCCAGTGCTTCCAGGCTCCTAATGGTGATCTAACGTTGGTCGACTCATGATTTCAATGAGTAACTTAACAATCTTCACAACCCCGTAATGCAATATATTTCAGTTGATAAGTGAATTGTTAGCGCTGATGAAAAACTTATATCATTCTTCAATTCTTAGTGCTCAGTTAACTTTCATTAAATGCATTTTAGAACAGAGTTATTGAGATAAGTGATTTAAGGTAGTGAGATGCACCCACTGTATCCCAGTATTAAATGTCAGAGAGTAGTCGTTTGATACAACATTAAGCGCAATATAGTGGTAAGTGCTTGTTCTACAGTTTTCGATGCTTAGAAAGTTATAATTGGATTGTTATAAAGCTTTTCATTTCTACGACTGGTGATCAGGTAAACAAAGTGCTGATTTATCTAGAAGGCATGTTAAGTAAACTAGTCTCGCTCTATGCAATCACCTTGAAAATTATTGTACAGTATATCACCCAGCAGTTCAGTTTCAATTAGATTTTCTTATGTTTTCTTTTGTCTTACATTATCTAAATTAAGTTAACTTGTTCTATAATCGTAGCTGAAGTTAAGAGTATGGTTTGACTATGTCTTAGGCATAAAATTAATTTTTAAGAAATTTATATTGGCAATGAAACTAACTAGTCAGGACTTTTTACAGGTTTGACTCATTTAAACTTTATTGAATTTTACTAGACAACATCATCAGAGTGAAACTTTAAAGCCAACTGTCTGTTGAGAACTTCAGCACTTATATTATAGCATTCCATGTAATTTATTCTATTTGGGTAAAATAAATTTTGAAAGAGATTGAGTTGGTCAACTCTGTTATATTATGTTGATAATTTCTAGTAGTGAAATTGCTTTCAGCTGCTTTGATCACTACCGATGGGTCAGTCACACTTCTCTACTTTGATTTTATCAAGATTTACTGATGGATTTTGTATTTTGTACTTTTAATTGTGTTGTAGGCTGTTTGATTTATTAAAGACGCTATTCATCATAATTTTTCTTTTTATCATTTAGCATCATATACTGGATCTAGTTCAGATGATGAAGAAGAAAGTCAACAGCATGAAAGTCCAAAGGAGCGTTATTTGAAACCTGGACTTAGAGCTGTAAGTGTAGTAAATAATATAAAATAATATGATAATTATTCAGAAATTCAATGGTTGTGTGATTATTGACAGAAAGTCAAACTTATATATTTATGTTGAATTATCATCTGATTGTATGTTCTACTTAATAGAAGCAACTGTTGTTTGCAAGTAATGTTTACCTAAAGATTAGACTAAAGCATGTTCCATACATGATTGCGTTCTTGCACACTGATTGGCTTTTTCGTATCCAATCAGAGCTAGGCGATACTGGGGAAACATTCTAGAATCTTCCCATGTAAAATCTATAAATATACTGACTTTTTTTCCTATTGAACTTCTTACTTCTATCTAAATTTTTTTATTGGGATATAATATCTTTCTTGTTCAACCGTGTTCTGATTTGGGAGAACGTTTCGAGTGAATTGGTGTCCGGTAAATACTAAACATTCGGAATAGCTGGGTTGTAATACGAGAGAATTGTAACAAAAGTATACGATTGTTCATTTTATATTTCATTTCATATTTTAAAGTTGAGCGAAAAAAATGAATCTAAAAATGAACTGTCATGTTTTTTTTTTTTAATGTCAATTATTCAACATAAAAGTGTTTGTGCATCATAAACAGAGATGCAATTAGTTTATCTAGTATTGAAGATTAATGATTTTTCACACAGTTGTGGTGTGATTTCACGATAAAAATTCATTGAAAAGAATTATTATAAAAAAGATTTGTAAAGTAATCAACGTATACAAAACTACAAATTATAATAAATATTGTCTGTAGTATACGTATGTAGCATTCTTGTGATATAAAGTTAAAGTAAAGATTAATAAGTCAAGTTGTAGAAGTAGTAGTTACATATCAATAAACAATACGCTGAAGTTAAATTCTCTACTTTTTATTCAATGCTTATCAGATAGTACAGGGTCATGTGAAAGCAAATCAATTTGTAAAAAAAAATTGGAAATTATATTCAAGCAAATTATGGTGAAGTTAAACGATGAGATTAAGCCATTGGGAAATATACAGGTGGTTTCTAAGTTACAGTGCATATATCAAAACAGAATGATGTCTGCTGAATGTAAATGATCGGTTTTCAGGATTTAAAGCATTATTAGATACTTAAGTTAAAAGTTTGAAACATAAAACTAGTATTATTCTTTAGAATTAGGATTTAAAGTGTTAGAAGGTGGCTCCATATTTTACGGATGAACTAATCAGATTTAATGTAGCACCTGTTTGAAATTTTGTAAGAAATTCGTCTGTATTGCCATAAAGCATTCTGGTGTCATAGCTGATGTCCGTTCGTGATAAATGCTCAAATCCTAGCTCTGCATTATAAATTCTAGATCAGTCATTCATATTTGCTACTTTTGTGATTGTCTGTGTGTTTAACTAATACCAGAAATAAGCAAGTAAAATCACTGGAGAAATCGCATAAAACAGTATGTTAATCAAACTTTAAAGTCTTGGATTTCTTACTTACATCAACGCAAAACCGTACACTCAATTCAAACTAAGTGGCATTAACTTCGTGTGTTAGTATTATGTTTTATGTCTGCGACCTGACCTTTGATAATTTATTTCTACTTTTTTTCAAAAACTGTCACTCAACACTATTTGGTTATCATCATCGGTAAATTGACTACTGTTCGTTAGTGAATTATCAGTTGGTTTTTGGCACTTGGTTTGTATAAATGTGACTTTTCAAAACACATACTATCTATCTATATGCCGATTAACCATTTAGCGCATATTCTATAATAGTCTTTTAAATGGATATATGTTAACTTCTTTTAGTACATTTGAAAACAAAATTTTCAAATTTTATTACGACGTATTTAAATACCACTCTACGTTGATGATTGGCATGTTTTATTTTAAAAAGGCTAATTTTTCTTTCTCATATTAGGTAAACTCTAGAGGATTTAATGATTTCTGTGTTCAAAAAATTCGTCAAGCTTCTTTTGGACGTAGAGAAATCGAAATAGCTGAACAAGGTAATTACACTGTTGTTCAATTGCTTTCTATTTTTAATGAATTTCAATGCAAAATAAACAACGATAGTGACAAACTAATATGACTTCATTACATTTTTTGAATACAACCACTTACAATTGAGAGGATTAGGGTCGTCATTATTCTATAGCTTTATTTTTGAGATCTACTCGGAAATATTTTTTCCCACTGTCTAAACTCTGCTAATATTCCTGTGCCAGTTGATCTACTTTTTCCTGTTACGTAATCTGCAGAGTTGGTGTTCTATCCTTTACACAAACCATTTAGCAGATGACCTTTTCGTAATGAATATACAACAAGGACGGAAGACATCCAAATACTAACTTGTCCCAATCGAAGAGGAATAACAAGAACTTCCAAAATTTTAGACATTCCTTTATATACACAGCCAAATCACATCGCACCAATAAATGAAAACGACTTTACATGAATGAGCGAAGAGTGGCTGTGAGTAGGGGGGAGATTGCAAAGGATAAACTATCAACAGATTAAGAATAATAAATCATACAACCATAGTTAATGAGTTATTTAAGAACTCAGGATATATATATATATATATAATCTAGGTACATCTAATTATAAAACCAGACTATATACAACTATAATCCATTAACTGGATTCTTAAACTACTAGTTATTTTAGTCTTCATCGGAATATCACATTTAGTTTTCTATTTTTAGAAACCACTTAAATCTACGCTTTTCTCAATTCTGCCTTCTAAAGTATTTACACAATTGTCTGGAAATTAATCAATCTTACTCACCGATTGTACATTTTACATATTCACTACATAAGTTGCTGAGTACCTTACTCAAAAATATGATAGAAAAAAATTATGTATATCTACTTTTTTTCAAATTAATTAACAATTTGGTTAGAGGTTTAGAACAATTCACAAAACAAATGAGTTCAGATCATTTTGTCACAATTGTTGTTCCTACCTTTTTTGAAAACACAAATAATGAATTGTGTGAATAAAGAGCACACATAATAAGTGCTAGTAGTTTGCAGATATCACGTAACGGTAAAAAAAAAATAGTTGATTTTCTGCTATCATTATTTGAAATGGTAAATTTATTGATAATTTTATGAACAGATTCTGTTCTTCCTCATGTTTACAAATAATATCGAATATAGTTTGCTAATTTCTGTCTATTATTATTAACCTGGTAATGTGGTTGTACATTCATCGTACTTCTGACATTTCTTCACTTGTTTTAATTCGAATTATCGTTTGTGTTCGCGTTCCTGTCTGCAGTTATCACATTGCTATATCGGAGACATTTGATGCATTCAATGCAACTATATTTACTAATTGATTAATATGAACCAATATGAACTGTTAGTTAGTGACAATCATTCAGCAAAACCATGTTTTAATGATACAAAGTTTTAAAGCAAACAGTTTTCAGGTGATAAAATCAGTGGCTAACTTGTTGTATTTCTTTACATTGGATGAATCCGCTTATATACAAAATATTTAACATAAAATACAAAATAATCAAGATTTATTTATTCAGTCAGTCAGTCAGTCAGTTGCAACGTAGAACTTCGTACGTAAGTACATCAGTTCATGTCGCCATACCACATCAGCACAGAGATATAATTGTCAATTCAAATCCAATAGTAGAAGAGGTAGTAAAGGTATTAGAAGTAATCGGAGAGGTTAGAATTAGAAGATATTATTCACGAAGTATGATTCAATGAGATAAGTTTAGAAAGTAAAAGCTAGAGGTGTTGAAGAATCCAGAAGATTAGGATTTGAGAGAACACAAAGAATAAATGCACTGGCGCCATTGCGAACGATTTTGAGCCATGTCATTCAAGGTCTCTAACCATCGATTATTATCATCTCGCGGACCCCAACCAGGTAGTCGACAATTACCGACATGGCTAAGTCCACTCGTCAATGACTTGATGGATTTGTGCCATGTTTTGTTTTGGCCGCCCCTAGCTTTCTTCCAACCTATTCCTACACCACAAAACAAAGCTCTTCGAGGCAGTCGGTGGTTGGGCATACGCAACACATGTCCCAACCACCTCAACTGATGAAGTTTCACCACTTCATCTATTGATCTGCCATTCTTACCTAGTACCCGATTCCTAATAACAGCGTTGCTCACTCGGGTGTCCCACGATATACGAGCAATGCTTCGAAGACACCTATGATCGAAAACCAATAACCGACGAGTATCTTCTACTCTCATTGGCCATGTTTCACAGCCATAAAGTAAGACGGAGCAAACCACTGCGCAGTACACTCGTCCTTTAGTCAGCAAACGGATATCTCGCCTACGCCATAAGTGACGCAGGTTGGCAAAAGCCAATCGAGCCTTCTGTATCCGTGCCGAGATTTCGTCAGTCACCAGGCCATCAGCACTGATGAGACTCCCAAGATAAGTGAAGCGGTCTACATGTTCGACCACTTCACTCCCTATTGTAGTGAATGAGAACACAGGTGGGACAACCGGAATTTTTATTTAACGAAAATTACAGAGTTACTCAGTAAAATCGGAAAACCATATCGTAAATCGTTCATTTGCAAAAGATCAGTTCATCCTATGGAACTGGACTGTTCCTGTTGCCAAACATCAATCCATTGTCACTATTCATGCGTTTCATACAAATTCCATTGTTTTCTAACTCTTCCTTTCTTGATCTTCCCCCCATATTATGCTACCAGACTTTACGTTGACACTCACGTCATATACTACTTATAAGTAGTTCGCACCACAGCACCACACTATCACTAGCTCAGCTGCCGATGAAACCCAATCTTGAAGCAACATTTTGCATTTCGAGGGGGAAAACCGCATCCCGAACATGCTTGCATTGTTGCTTAGGGTGGTCAGAAGACTCTGCATTTTGTCAGTGTCTTCACCAAGTAGGACTATGTCATCGGCATATTCTAAGTCAATAAGCGAGTCACCTGGTAGAAGGTCTACACCAGAAAATTCAGACGAGGATAAGGTTATTTCTAGGAGCATGTCTATGATAAAATTAAACAAGAATGGAGAAAGTGGACATCCCTGACGGACACCACTTGAAGTAGAGAATTCCGTTGTCAGTTCGCCATAAGCTCTCACTCGACCAGTGGTGTTTGAGTAGAGAGCTTGTATGAGGTTAATGTACTTCTTTGGTACACCTTTCAATGACAGACACTGCCACAGAACCTCACGATCCACAGAGTCAAATGCCACCTTAAGGTCCAGGAAAACAACTATTGTAGGACACCTAAATGTGTGTCTGTGTTCCAGGACCTGTCGTAGTGTGAAAATGTGGTCTATACAGCCACGTCCAGGCCGAAAACCAGATTGGTTTTCTCGAGTTTGCTCTTCACGAGCTTTCGTTAAGCGTCTAAGTATTACTGAGGCCAATATTTTAGATACTATATTAGTTAGACTTATTCCTCTGTGATTGTCACAAGAAGACTTCTGTCCTTTCTTATAGATTGGGACAATCAGTGATTGAGACCAGTCGGATGGGATTACGTCCATTTCCCAGATTCTACCTAAGATCTCAGTCAATCTAGCTGCTAAAACTGGACCACCATCCTTAAATATCTCAGGGGTCAGTCTATCAGGACCTGCAGCTCTTCCTCGTTTCAGATTTCCTAACGCTTTCTCAACTTCATTAAAACTAGGGGGACTTACGTCGATTTGCCATTCAGGATGACTGGAGATCGTGGGTAACCGAAGAGTGGCTCGAGGCCAGTTGAACTGATCCCTAAAGTGTTCTGCCCATCGATCCAGTCTCCTGGATTGAGAATAAATAATAGTCCCGTCATATTCTGAGATAGTCTCACTTACACTAGGATTCCTAATACCAGTTTCCTTGATAAGTCGGAAAAGTTGTCTAGTGTTGCCGATCGCCGCTGCCTTTTCCATCGCTTTTGCTTCCGCCACCCACCACTGTTCGCGATCGTTGCGTAGACTTTTTATAAGTCTGCGCCTAAGTTGACTTCGTTCTTCATCATGTTCAGAGCCATGTGGGATGAGTTTTCGGGCATCCATCAGATCGGTGGATGCTACTGAGATCCACGGTTTCATTCTAGAGTTATGGTCAACCTTACTAGCAGATATCACTGCTGTTTCCACAGCCTTTTTGATATCATTCCATCCTGCTTCCGGCTGGGAATCGCTTAAATGGTCGCCTAACTGTCTTTCTAGTTGTTCCTGAAATATATTTTTCGCCTTATTATCATTAAGTAAAACCCTAAGAGGCTTTCTTACGGTGTCTTTCCTACGCCCAGTAAGCTTCAAACAAATACGCGCTCGCACTAGGGCATGATCTGAATCTAGACATGTGCCCCAGAACGAGCGACAGTCCTCTATCGAACCCCTCCATTGGTGGCTGATGGCGATGTGATCTAGTTGAGTCCAACGTTGAGACGACTTTGGAGGTCGCCAGGTCAATAGATGCTTTTCCTTATGCCTAAAGTTAGTGTTTGCTAAGAATAGGCGGTTGTCTGAGCATGCTTGCAACAGACGGTCACCATTGTCTGTTCTCTGAGCCGCGACACCATAACATCCACCTAGGTGTTTCTCCTGCTCACTTAGTTTACCTACTTGAGCATTAAAGTCACCAGCCATTATCACTATATCAGAGCGCCTAGCTTTTTGGAGGAGGTCCGAAAGCTTTCTGTAAAACTCATCCTTAATCTCGTCTGAACTGCATTCAGTGGGGGCATAGGCAGATACGATGAAGAGGCAACGGCGATTGTCCCTATCTTTCCGAGTCCTTACTGTCCCTTTTAGTCGGACAGCGCACAATCGACTATCTATTGGGATCCAGTCAAGGAGAGATTGTTCTGCCCTACGACTCAATGCTTTGCCTACGCCAGCAAGACCCCTGGAAGCAGCATCAGGGCTACCGGATACACGAAGAGTAAATCGAGCTGCTTCTTTATTTTGACATGGTGTGGCCAAGTGTATGACGCGACTCGGATCGTGTATGCTCGTTTCCGAGACGCAGCATACATCGATGGCACGAGATTCTAAAGTCCTAGCTAAGGAAGCCTGTTGCCCTATTTGACACAATGTCCGTACATTAAATGCTCCAACATGTAATCTAGAGCGAGGTTTAAGGGGACCAGGAACGACGTTTCGCGAACTCGTATCGTCTGCATTAGCTGTGCACTGTGATGAATGAATGTGAGAAGAGTTAGTTGTGGAGATAAGAGAGGTACTAGGGGGTGTAGGAAGCATTTGATTTTGACCAATTTGGTCTCGCGTGCTGTTATGGGTATGAGGGCGGTTGTCACTTCCCGGCTGCCCACACCGTGGATGGTTGTTTCTTGAGGAACCTGAAAAGGAAGATAGATTAGTGTTGGTGCGTGACCGCAGAGTCCAAGGGACAACTGCTTGAGGCCGGTCACGCACGGCCTTTTTATGAAATGTTTTTTGAGGATTAGCTCCGTTCTTAAAGGCCCTTAGTGGGCACCCTTACCCAAGGAGACGGAAATCCGTGAGTTAGGGGAGGTGTGACATTTTTAGGATTGACCTTTTCTAACCCTTCCTTCCTTGTGAGAAGGCAGCATCGCTGCAGATGCTGGTTGTCCGAGGGAAACACCTTACTGCTGTCACACCCCTCTGCAGTCAGCAGTACGACTTCGCCCTCAGACCTTGGGTAGCTGCTTTTAGTCTCATCGTTCTCCAATCGACCTGTCTGGCATGGTAGAACCTTGAGGAACATCTGTTCCAGCCAGTATAGCTCGGTTGGGTCATCACGATAGGCAAGCCCGACCACCACATCAAGGTAGCAGCTACGGTCGGGTGATTTATTTATTACAGTTGTAGGATAAAATGCAGCGATGACAAGTTAACTTTCGACCACTAAGTTCCAAATTCTACCCTCTCTGTACCTACCTTGTCCATCAGACTTAGTGTAATTCTTATCCAAGTACCTGATAAATGAGTTAATTAAACTCTTATTAAAGGATAAAATTCTTTTGTTAACAACTCACTAGTAAGTAAAAACATAATCATTACGTTTAACCCTTGTCTGTCATACTTACGTACGAAGTTCTGTGTTGTATCTGTCTGTCATATATGATAATATAGTTAACCATTATTATAGTTTTGACTTTATTTTGATGAATGATTTGGTTAAGTTTACCTAATCATCTATCAACATTATTCCAATTGTAGGAACAGTTATTAACGTCAAAGTTGTTTTTTTTTAAAAATTGTTTTTCATGTTTATATAAGTTTTTATTTCGTTTGTTCAATAATTTATGTTTCATTAGTAAAGAATCATTTTAACTCTTTAACAATGTTACTTTCGAATTTCAATCCAGATAGAGTTTTTCTAGTTCATCGTTCAAATGGCTCGATTTATTTTAAACTACCATTTTCTATTTAATGTGTAATCATAAGTTCCTAATTGTGATCTCATGATTTCTTATTGCATTCAATCAGTAAGACACGTGTTAATTGAATCTTACCTTGTCCTTATTGACAATTATTAATTAAATCTAGTGTGTTATTTTTTTGTATCACAAAACTTGACTATTCACATTATGCTGAATTTTTTTTTGCACCCGTTACATTTTACCGTTCAAATGAACACACAATAGTATCATTCATATGTACAAATTTTTCAAATATAATTGTCCACTTAGATTTTGAAAGTAGCTAATTACTATCATTCGACTTTTTAAGAAAATGATAATACTAAATATTGTTATGTAGTAAACTTTTTACTAATTCTTATATTCTTAACATTATAAATTTATTAAACATAAACTAAAATATTTATGTGTACACACTAATGTATATATATATATATATATATATATATATATATATATTATATATAGATCAAACGTCCATATAATCATATGGCTTTTAAAATTTTACTATAATCATAACAATGCTATTTTTATTGAATGTTATTTGACATAAAGCAATCTTGTCAATGAATTTTCACTATATGTGAATTGAAAACGAGCAAAGGGAGACATATATATATATATATATATATATATATATATATATATATATACGGAGATATGATTATACTTTACATATGATGTTGAACTTTTCAAACTAGTTCGTTTAACTATTGTTATAGTGTTTTTTTTTTCAGATTACTTTTATGTAGAATAGTTGTTAATGTTTCTTTCAATGTTGAACAGGATTGTTATCAGTGCACTAGCTAATCAACTACTTCTTAAAACAAGTCCTTTGATAAATTTTAGATAGTGTGAATAAGAAGGTAAAACTTATCAGAATCATTTGATGTTCTAGCGTAATAAATTCCGAACAATCTGATTAGAAATTATCATTGTTAAAAACTTTTGTATAAGAAAAATACAAGGTTAACTTATCTCGTGAGTCTCAGCGCTGATAGCCTGGTGAATGACAAAATCTTAGCACGGATACTGAAGGCTCAATTGGCCTTTTGCCGATTTGCGTCATTTATTGCATTGGCGAGATATTCGTTTGCTGACTAAAGGATGAGTGTAATTCGCAGTAGTTCGCTCCGTTCTCCTACATGGTTGTGAAACATGGCCGGCAAGAATAGTGGATATTCGTAGGTTACTAGTATGTGACCATAGATATCTTTGAAGCATTGCTTGAGTATCCTGGGACAACTGAGTGAGCAATGCTGTCGTTAGAAAACGAGTACTATGTAAGGGTGGTAGGTCAATAGATGAAGTTTTTAAACTTCATCAGTTGAGATGGTTGGGACATGTGTTACGAATGCCCGACCGCCTCGTTGAGCTATGTTTTGTGGTGTAGGAGTAGGTTGGAAGAAAGTTAAGAGTGGCCAGACCAAAACATGGCAGAAATCCATGAGGTCACTGACAAATGGACTGAGTCATATTGGTAGATGTAGGCTACCTGGTTGGGGTCCGCGGGACGAAAGTCATCGATGGTTAGAGACCTTGAACGACATGGCTCAAAATCCTTTGCGATGGCGCAAGTGCATCCATTCATTGTGCTCTCTCAAATCCTAATCTTTTGGATTTGTCAACACATCTCCCTTTGTCTTTTAAAACTTATCTCCTGATACTTATACTTCTTGAATAATATCCTAATCTTCTCCATCAGCAGTAATTCTTCTACTATCTCTACCGCTATGGGATTTGAATTGACAGTTGGGTCTCTGTGCTGATGTGGTATGGCAACCTGAACTGATGTATGTACGTACGAAGTT
The DNA here is from genome assembly GCA_944470395.2 of Schistosoma turkestanicum. Lineage (NCBI taxonomy): Eukaryota > Metazoa > Platyhelminthes > Trematoda > Strigeidida > Schistosomatidae > Schistosoma > Schistosoma turkestanicum. Next base: position 36,490,020 of record OX103973.1, on the reverse strand, counting down.
CTAAGTTGCAACTGACTGTGACAAATGGAAGAGAGGATGAAACAAAGATAATGAAGAAAATAATTTTTTAAACAATGTGAAACTCACTGTACTGGATTCAAAAAAGAAGATCAATATTACCGCGGAAAAGGTTTATTTATTTAGAATAGACATAAAGTGGGTTTGTATTGTTGTTTATATCCAAGCCCTCTTTATATATTAAAAACATTCTATTCTAAATATAAATTTCTCCTTGGTTATAATGTTTTCTTTCTAATCCAGCACAGTGAGTTTCACATTGTTTAAAACATAATTTTCTTCATTATGTTTGCTTCATCCTCTCTTCCATATGTCTGATTGACTTAATATTTTTCATGTATAAAAGTTTTTAACAAAGATAATATCTAATCAGACTGTTTGAAATTTATTACGCTATAATATATCAAATGATTGTGATAGATTTTGTCTTTTTATTCACACTATCCAAATTAATCAGTCATTGCTTACTTTCTCTATGTTTCAACAATTTTTTTCTATTGTTTGTTAAAGAGATGCCTGGTTTGATGGCACTTAGAAAGCGTGCGAAAACCGATCAACCATTGAAAGGAGCCAAGATTCTCGGTTGTACACATGTGACTGCACATACAGCTGTGAGTGGATTTTTACCCGCGGGATTTGTTTCTTCACCGTACATTATAGATAGTTTTTAATGATTATTATCTGTATCATAGATTTGTGTTGTTTTTTGTTTAGTCACTGATTCATAATTATTTTACAACTTATTCCTCTTGAAAAATCTTGAATCACATGGTTAAGGAAGATAATAAAATCTAATATCCATAGCTAAAGTCCTCAAAAAAATTTTTAATTTGTATATGACGCGTTTCTTTGAAATGTAACAGACATTTATGTACATTGGTATTGTATATTTACGCGAAAAATGTAACTAAACGACTTGAAATGATGTTCACACTTGAAATCTCTATAATATTTATATCACTATTTGTGTGGGTTTGATTTATTCCATTGTTTATATTTAGAGCTGAATTTTGATTAGTCTTAGCTAGTGTAATAGATGTGGATCCTGAGTGAATTACATTAATGTAGATATTATCTCACAATTTATTTAGAATAGGTTACTTATGGCTGACTAGGAAGTCCAGGATGCTTATTTTGTCGTTTCGGTTATTCATCAGCTGCATATACCAGAATACCAACAACGGGATAACGCAAACCCTTTGTAATGATAATCTAAACAACGTACCCATTAAACTAGTCACTATCTAGACTCCGTAGCTCAATGAGTAACGCGTTGGTCATTTTAACCGAGTCTGTGTGAACACTGGGGTACATATACTTCTAGCTGACATGACCCGGCTGCAACAAAATGTGCTTCTCGGATTCTACTGCTAACCACATTCCATATGAAAGTCTGATGCATGCACAATCTACGAATTATCCAATAGGATAAGCTGCTAACAGTTCACAGTTAAAACTATTGTCGGAAAAAAATAAATATCTATTTCATAGACATGAATATGCATAGGACTAGTCATTGTAACAGTATTGAACCAACTAAGTTGTCTATTAACTGTGTACAGCATATTGTTATCAGCCTGAATCATACTGTCTTTATAGATTTGTCACAATTAATTAACAGTAAGACTTCCATACAATATAAGTATCGTCAAAATGAACGATCTGCATGAATCCGAATCATTATTATTCATCCAAGGTTTAATTTTTTCCCTTCTGGTTATCTAATAATTGCTTGTATACTGTAAAATGTTTAATAGATCAAATGCGATAGATCTCAGTTGATAGATTTTCTCTTTTTGCGTCTATCATTTAACATTTTAAAAAGAATTAGCCGGATCTTTTATATATGAACTGTTCCTGTATCGGCGTTTTTATTCAAATCCAAATTTTATTTGTTTAAAAAGATGTTTTTCTGTTATTTAGGTACTACTTGAAACAATGGTCTGTCTTGGTGCTCAAGTACGATGGTGTGCTTGTAACATATATTCAACACAGGTAAGCTTATATGTACGCTTATGCAGTCGATCGTGATGGAAAGATTTCTTTTCCAATAATAATTTAGAATAGTATAGCCTTCAACATAAATATTTCTTTTTATGCAGTTATTTTCTTAAGTAAAATATTGTATAATCATAAGCACTGTAAGAATTTTTGTTATATTTTTTGATCTAAAAGAATAAACCCAATCAGTCAGTGTTTGTTAGTTATCACAAAAAAAAATCATATCGATAAATTTTCATTCCATCTATCAACTAACTATCTACCTGTCTGCGTCTAAAATTATCTACTGCTTCAAAATAATCAACTGAAATTATTGTTTTTTTGATAAAGTCAAATTAATCACAAGTTTTGACATTAGAAAAAAAGTAAAATAAGCATTCATTAAATTTTGTTTCATTTATTCACTAATTGACTAGCATAGCTTATATGCTTCTGTTTAGTTATTCATTTTCTAAAAGAAAGTTGGTACCGCATGCTGTGTACACTAATGAGGAAACTGACAGATTAGTTTGTATAAGAAAATTTTTTTATCAAACGATCTGTTAGCATTAATTGCTTTCATGTACTACTGTGTTAAATGAGTAACGCCAAACCACTGTACAAATGACAACACCGAACGTTAGACTCCCACCTTTCAAAAATAAGAAGACGGAAGACGTTGGAGAACACTTATTAACGGAATCAAAAATATACAATAAAACATGCGTATTTGTACAATTATATATATAATCGATATTGTTCTTAAAATATTTGAACACCAATCAAATAGTTCATCGATCGACTGCCCTTGAAATATTTAAGCATTCAATCGATAAGTTCATCAATCGATTGGCTATCCCAACACCTCCCCGGAATAAGATTTTTTTCTTGGGTCCACTTGTAGTCTTTCGACTGGGTTGCGGCGGCGTTCCATTCTGTTTGTATTTTTTCTAGTTAGTGTCTCCGGCCTTCCCCTTTCTTCGATATTACGGGAAAAATGTGTAGTTGTCGGTTCTGTGATCAACTCCAGCGGTAGTTTTACGCGATTATCACCCAAACGTCCCATTCTTTTGTCCTTTCGCAGTTGGTTCGTGTGTCTGACACAGCTTCCGAAAGCTCCTGTTATCCGATACAAAACTCTTCCTAGTTTTTGTACGACGGTTCCTGGTTCCCATTGATTTTTCCCCAGATATGATTTTAGGAACACTTTATCGCCAACGGTAAAGCTGCGCATATTTTGATTTGGCCTGTACCTATTCACTCTTTTAGGGGGCAACATCGCGTTAAAAATAGTCCGAATACTTCTTCTAAACATTGCTTCAGCTGGAGACTTCCCATCTGGGACCGTATGGTTCGGAGTGCTTCTGTAAGTCGTTAAAAATCTAGTGATTACTTGGCTAGTTGACCCCTCGTCTCCCCCTTTCAGTAAAGCTCTTTTGAAGGTGCCAACGAGGCGTTCTGCTTGTTCATTGGATTGGGGACGGTAAGGTGGGGACCTTAGATGCCTTATGCCGTTTGAACTGCAGAATCGCTTGAATCAGTCCGCAACAAATTGTGATCCATTATCAGTTACCAAGGTTTCTGGCACTCCAAAACAACTAAATAAGGTAGACAGCTTCTGAATAGTTTCTGAGGCTGTACAATTTGGCACGCTGTATATTTCTGGCCATTTCGTATATGCATCTACAATAATTAGAAACATTTTGCCTTGGATCGGGCCAGCGAAATCTACATGAATTCTCTCCCAAGGTCCAGTAGGTTTTTGCCATTGTTGGGGCTCGCATTTCGAAGGGTTTTTTTACGGCTTGTATGCATGAAAGGCAGTTTCGGCATTTGGTTTCTATATCTTTATCCATCGAGGGCCAGTAGGCATGGCTGCGCGCCAATGATTTCATCTTGTTTATTCCAGGGTGACCACTGTGAAATTGCTTGAGGGTTTTATGTCGCAATAATTCTGGAATATTAATTCGGTCACCAAACATAATGCGTGAATCGATAATAGTGAGTGAATCGCGCCAGCAGAAATACTGTTGCAGTTCTCCTTGTAGACGACGATTCGGCCACTTTGAGAGGAGATAACCTTTGACTTCTTGTAGTATTTTGTCATTTCTCGTAGCTTCCTTAATAGCTTTGAATGTAATTGGTAAACCATCTACTGCGTCTTCCAACACTCGATGTACTTCTGACTCAATCGCTGCCACCAAAGTATCTTCTTCCTGATTCGCTTGAGAACCAATGAGCCTAGACAAAGCGTCAGCTTGTCTGAAAGCATTAGTAGGTTGATATTTAATTTTGAAGTTGTAACCCAATAATATGGTTCCCCATCGTTGTAATCTGTTTGCAGTATAGACTGGGATCCCTTTCTTTGACCCAAATATAGCTAGCAGCGGTCTGTGGTCAGTTAAGAGTGTGAAGCTGCGTCTAAATATCATCTTGTGAAATTTTCTTACAGCAAAAATAATTGACAATGCTTCTTTCTCAATCTGACTATAGTTACGTTCTGCTCTAGTTAAAGACCTTGTTGCATGCGATATTGCCTTCTCTGATCCGTCAGGCATGATATGCGAAATGCTTGCTCCAATGCCGTAGTTTGAAGCATCTGACGCTACTACAATAGGAAGGGATGGGTCATAGTGTGTCAGCGACAGATCCGAGAGTAGCAGTTTTTTAATCTTCTCGAAAGCAGTTTGACAACTTTTGGACCAACATCACTTTACGTTCTTTGTTAAAAGCCTGTTTAATGGGGCACGTAGACGACGAAGGTCAGGGATAAAAGCTCCATAATGAATAACTAGCCCCAAAAAGGATCGAAGTGTGGGGACATCTGTCGGTCTCGGCATTGCTTTCAAAGCTTGAGTGTTTTCTGGATTTGGTTTTCTCCCGTCCTTATCGATAATAAAACCGAGGTAGTGTACACTCTGCATCCACCCGAAGCCGGAATCCATATTCAGCTATTCTTGTTAGCACCTGGTTGAGCTTCTTTTCTAAGTCTATTCTATCAACGCCCATAATTATTATGTCATCCAGGTAAGCTGCAACTCCAGGGAGATCATGTAGCATAGTGTCCGTCACCTGTTGAAATATGGAGGGCGCGGTTTTGACTCCAAAAGGTAACCGATTATATCGGAATAGGCCCCTATGTGTGTTTATAGTAAGCAGATCTTTACTTTCATCAGCGACAGGAATCTGCAAGTAAGCTTCCGATAAATCCAGTTTTGCAAACACCTTGCCTCCATTTAGCTTAGCGAAAAGATCCTCAGTTGTATAGGCAAGGGATACTGGTGGGGTTCTAGAGCATCATTCAGTCCATTATAGTAATCAGCACATAGACGGACACTGCCGTTTGACTTCTTGACCACCACAATCGGTGCAGCCCATTTGGAGAAACTCACAGGTTCAACCACACCCATTTTCTGAAGTCGTACCAGTTCCTGTTCAACTACTGGGAGAGAAGCATACGGTACAGGTCTTTTTGTTCGAAAAACAGGAATAGTTATTGGCTTGAGAGTCAGTAGTGCCTTGGCTTTCGTACATTCGCCCAACGCTTCCGAAAATACGTGATGATGTCTTTTTATAATGGCATTTCTCAGACTTGACTCTAAAGGATTGTTGATTCTAACTTGGCTGCAGATATTTTTGATAGTATGGTCTGCTAATTTTAATACATCGAGGTCCGGGTTCTCAGTTAAGTATACAATTGCACTAGTTGTCGCCTCATTTTTTGAAACGGTGCACAATATTTCCCCAACAATATTTAGTTTGCCACCAGATGCGCTGTGTGCTAGTTTCCTCGTTTGGTGAACTGTAGGTCTTCCGATATACTCCCAAGTTATTGGACTGATAAGGGTGATATCAGATGCTATGTCAAGTTGAAGACGGATACGGTGTCTATTTATATCCAAAGTCACATACCTTCTTCTGCGATGAATTCTTGTATAGTTATGAGATACTAATCCTTTGTTTATTGTCTTATCAGATCTGTATTTCTTGGAATAGACTTTCGCGGAGTAATGTCTGCTAGCTTTTTCTCTACATCGGGTTTCTTTGTGGTCTTTTTTGTGACATTTAGTGCAAAAATATTCTTTGTATGGACAAAACTTCTTGTAGTGCCAACCTCCACATGACCAGCATGGGGATGAGGGCTGGTTGTCTGTCCTTTTGTGAGCCGGAATCTTTCTTTTCACTAACGGCATGCACGTATGATGGTCGGCTATTGTTTTCGACCATGGAGGTATCATGCTTCAAATTTACTAATCTCTGACACTGTAGTTATTTCTTGTCGCGAAGTGTTTGGGTACTGCTCAATTTTACTTAAGATTTTGGTTCTTATATCAGCATCTTCGGGAGATTGTAAGCCGCACACAAACACAAGGCACTTAATCCTGTCTTCCGTCATTGATGATAATTTAAATCGTTCACATTCACGATTTACTAAGCCGGCGTGTTTTACCCGGTCATCTTCACTTGACTTAGTTATTTTAAGGCATTGATAACGAATATTAAAGAGAGATGACTGTTCAGCGTTTCAATTGTAGCCTCAAAAGAGAAATCTCTTGGGTTCTTTGGGAGGATGAAGTTACTATAACGTTCATGTTCGATTGTGCCGAGCTTTCTCAAAAGGATTCTGACTTTAGCGGCGTCATCAAGTTTGTCGAGGTCGACCTTGAACAAATCCTCATACTTCTTGAACCAAGACTCGAAAGTCACACCAGCAAGGCCATCAAAATGAAATCCATGAATGGAATTAATTATCGAGTCTGTATACAGATTATATGAATCATCGGTAAAACCTCTGTGATTCCGATTCATTTGTCTCATTAACATCTCCGACATACGTTCCTGGAACTGTTCATATAGTTTTCCTTGACGTTCCAGTAAAGATTCTGTCTGTTCTAGGGTAATTGACATTGTGGGTTGTACACTCTGTCGCCACTTTTATGTTCTCTACTTGAGTAACGCCAAACCACTGTACAAATGACAACACCGAACGTTAGACTCCCACCGTTCAAAAATAAGAAGACGGAAGACGTTGGAGAACACTTATTTATTGATTCAAACAAATATTGCAATTTATGTATATCGTTTTATTATAGTTGAAGAGTTGTTTATTCATTAAAATGTTTATTTAATGAACCATTCACACTGTACCTCTATTATTATTATTATTATTATATAATTGGAATAATGATTTGGCACATTTCTAGTTTTCTAGATGATTATTCCATATAAAGTATTAGTTTGTTATGATTCCTTTCTACATAATTACTATTTAGTAATCCATTAAATTGTGTTTCCAGGTCGTTGTCGACGTCAATATTGTCTTTACCATATTATTTCATTTATCATTGTGCTTTGTTGTTTATGGAAAACAATTTAACTATTCAATAAATACCATATTAGGACAATGATATATGTGATTTAGTGGTTTTGTTCGTGTTTCAGTCTAATCAGAATAAAAATTTCATTGAGGTTGTAAAATACAGACCGTAAACAAATATAATTCTGTAGATTCAAGTTATTTTGTTATTTTCTTGCAAGAACAGAGAAAATCTTTTCATTTAGTAATTTGTGTATTGTCTTTGTTGTCAGAAGAGATTTATTGCGATTCTAACAAAAACTTACTTTCTCGTATCTATTTCTGTCGTCATATTATAAGTGATAAAACTGTGCACTAAAATTGTTTTCGTTGATCAACTCTACTCAATCAAAAATTCAAGCACGGTTCAGTAGTGGCTTTACAACATATCATTTAGGTAGCTGGAAGTTATTTATTCGAACACATAAATATTGTTACAGTGAGGCACCTAAATATTTATGGACCACGCAAAGCCATGAATTTGTGTGCGGGCTGTAATATCGTCTGGATGCTCAAACCAGTGTATGTTGTTATCTTCGGAGGCCGCTCCTCAAGGCAGTGGCAAAACCTTAGGAGATGCAATCCAGTTGTTGCTAGTGACCAACGATAGATTCATGCGTCGTTTTTTCCATTAGAATCCTGGAGCCCATTTATACCATTGGTTTGAAACCAGGGTTTTCCAACTCCCGTAGGAGTATCTTCCGTACTCACCAACCTGGGTAAACCTCCAGACATATGCTTTTCGTCTTCTAAAGTTCGTAAATAATACCTCTGCTATGGAAACGCAGTTATTCGAACTCTTCTGTCAGTAGCAATGAACATGTCATATGAGAGCGTTTCGAGAGTGGAGAGACGGACTCTCTCCACTCTTGGCAGTACCAAGGCAATCGAAAACTAGTTGATGGTTGCGTAAATTATTCAAAATGTAATGCATATCTCATTAGTTGTTTAATCTCTTCTACCTTTTATCATTGTCGTTGATTGGTAAAGTAGCTTGAGAAATATTACAAGTCCATACAGTAGACATTGCAACAAACACTCGTTCTCCACCATCTTAAGTTCACAATCCTTTCAGTTCTTTTAATTTTTATTACTTTTAATTTTCTATTAGGCCGTAACAACCTAAATGACACTCACCTTTGGATGCTTAAGACTTATCAACCCTGTAATGTTTACTGATACTGTAATCGATGTGTTGAATACTATTGTTTAAAAATTTTCATAATTTATAGAATGAAGTAGCAGCTGCGTTAGCAGAATCCGGTTTTCCTGTGTATGCATGGAAAGGTGAAACTGAAGAAGATTTCTGGTGGTGTATTAATCGTTGTATATGTGCTGAAGGTTGGATACCCAATGCAGTATGTTAGATGTTTTCATTTGTTGAATTTTTGATTTGCATTTAAAATATTTCTTTAAGTTTCATGTTTTGAGTTGAGCATTATGTTTTTATACTGAAGTATAGAACTTTACTCTTTGACCAAGGACTATTTTACACAGATAAGATTTGTATTTCTTGTACTTAAGAAGAGGAATTAATGGTGTTATTGGTGTTATCTCACTAACAATGTTTGATGCAGAAAAATGATGAAAAATCAAGAAAACTTGTTTGTATAAAATCCCATAGTTTTGACATTTCTGACTAACTTAAGTATTTGTGAAATGTACAGTATAACCAGTATTATTAAAAAAATATATATAAATCATACTTTTTTTAAAAACAACAAGTTCAATTGATCTTTGATCATTTCATATATCTTCAATTTTCTCTCACTTTGATTAACTGGTCAGATTTAAGTTGCTCAAACAGTATAAATTTTTATAATTCAAATGACTAATCAGCTACTCTTTGCTAACCAGGCAACAATTGAAAACCTAAAAGCACTGGACAGCCTGTCGATCAACTTGGCTGGCATCTAGTAGCGTACATATTTGACTTCAATCAACTCATGATATTACACAACCGTCACCTCATTGACTGTGGTGAATAATTGTCTCACATCTAATATGATTAAACTATACTCATCACAAGTGCTTACCGGAGTTCCAGAAGGTGTATTTTGATTTGCTTTCTTGTGTACCATTCAGTTATTACAGGTTTAGAAAATTTAGAGGCTATTTCGTTCTGTTGATACTCAGACTACACTAAGAAAAAATATTTTTTGATTTGTTGTTCATCATTATAGTCTAGTTTCCAGTATATTATATTAGCTTCACCTATATACTGATTATTCAGGCGTTAATGATCTTCATCGCTAGTTTGAAAGCTTAAAAATTAGACACCATGGATAACTTAGAGGAGGTATGTTAGTAATAAATTGTCGATATCCCTTTCTCTTTACAGAGTTCATTGTTGTCAACTCTTAGATAAATGTATGCTTTCAGAGCACAGAAGAATGACATTTGTTTTACGTACCATCCAATCGTATACTGTGCGAAGCTTGTGTCGTTAATTATACACAACCACTTGTTATATGTGTACAATGGAATATGAATTTTCTTTTTTCGTAGACACATGTTATCATAACACTATACCTAGTTTTCTCCAAGTCTTGTTTGGTCGAGACCACCACTTCATCAGTACATATGGTTTTAGATTCATACAGTCTTATGAAAACAAAAAGAAATTATCTGTTCTAGAATATCCGGTCTAGTATATGCCTTAAAATTTAGACCCTATAAATAGTAATGCATAACTCCACTATTTACACAAATAATTTCACTTGTTTGCATGTTTATATATTGTTCATCTCACTTATTACATTAAATATGATGGATACTATCTATTCGTCGTTTCTTTCTCCAGCCACTCTATTTTTCACGATCTCTTGTTACTAAATTCTTATTTTCAGTAATCTTTTTCATGTTATATCTGACGTATACTGTTTATTTTGTCTATCCTCTTTTACATATATATCGATTAAGTAGTGGTTTTGACTTGAAAGCTTTGTAGTTACTATCATTTAATAGTTACCGTTGGTAACCAAGTTTTTACCGCCGAATCGCACCATTGGAATAATTAAATAAATATCGTTTTTTAAAGGCCAGCTGCATTGTCATAAAATTTGGTCTCATGACGACTAACACTATCCAACACGATGTTTCTGCAATTTTGAAGTCTTATTTGTTTTATCGACGTAATTGTTTCAAGTTCTGAAAGCTACAAATAGTTTTTTTTATGTAACAGTTTAAACAATGCATTTTCAAATGATCAATCAAAAGATTATGTTTATTCAACTACTTTATCACTTAGTTTTATACCTTGTATTATAATATGTTGATGAAATCATTGGATTTTCTAAACTTGTTTTTTTAATCATTAACTTAGATTATAGATTTCTATAAGTTACTTACTGCACATCAAACGTGTTTAGCTTATATCTATGGCGTCGCTCTGAATTATTATTTGGAATTAGATACATTAATGTAATTAATCTGTGTAGGTGAAATAACCTTGTCCTTTGTCTTCGGGTCATGCAATTAGACAGCATTTTTGTTCTTTTTCTAATGGAGTATACTAACCTGCTTTAAACATCATGTCACTATGGTATGTAAGTGTCTTCTCATATGTATAACTTGTATGTAGACAGTAAACTAATCGTACTTTAGATTGTTCCCAAACGAAGTCAATTCCATACTGTCAGTATTTTATAAAATTGAACTTCTACTTAAACCAGATAAACAAAATCCGAATTGTAATTTTTTAAAGTTCAACTATCCAAGAGAAATCATATTGTCTGACTCACGGAAAACATTATTGACTAAATGAAATAATTTTTAAAATAAATGTAACCAGAATATTGTTATAAGTAATGAATATCAAGCAGTACTTTCAAAACAGACCAATAAAAAGTGATCACGACCAATGAACTTCAGAAGGGAATTAATATCTTGTTTATTAAAATTAATTAGTTAGCTTAAATTTCTACCAAAGAAACTAGAAGTAATATTTGTAGTGTCTGTCTAGTGAAATGCTCACATGTATGTAATCGAAACACTATCACCCGTTTTGCCGTTAGGGTTGTTTTCATAACCAAAATTTATCTTAAACACACCCTACAATATGTACGTGCCTTTTTAAAAAAAAATTATTTTTTTGAATTGATACGTTCTACCTCATTTCATATTTTCTATCTACTCTTGTGTGAAATCGTGACGTTTTATATCGCAGTAATTTTCTTGAAAATGCCCACTGAATAATTTCAGTTTATATTCTTAGTATAGCTGATGATATGGTCTGCAAACTAATAATTATGCAGCCAACATTTTCTTGTCATTGTGTTTATCTTCTCATGTTTTATATTAATGTTAGCTCGTCTTATATTACTAAAAGTTTTTTAAAACAAATGCGAATTTCTCTGCTTGATAAACAAGTTTCTTTATGTGTAAAGTCAGAAGAGAATCGTAGACTCACAATCCTGAACGCTTTAGTAAACATGTCTTGGAGTCGTCCCAGAAGCGATAACACTATTTTCTATTGCTATTTGTGCGCTTCAATTTATCGATTGTATACGCCGTTTCTTCCTATTAGGTATGCCAACTCGGTTTCGTTTTTATTGAACTACTTCAACGTTTCTACAAATTTCATGTAGATACATGAAATACATTATTGTTTATCGATTTGACTCCCTTTCATCAAAACAAAAAAAGTATTTGCGAAAACTAACCCTTTCATCTTATTTCCGTGTAGTTTTGTTAAAGTCTTTCTGTTTATTAAATCATGCATGTTAGATCAGCGCAGATATGCACTTCTAAAGTGTCCTATACTTAAAAGAGATGGTTGTCCAGTGCTCCAGATTTGGATTGGTAGTTCAAATTAGATCGGTTCTGTAAATACAATCACTATTTAATCAGATTACTCGTATTTATAAGATGTATTGAATTACCTTTAAAACAAATTAGCAAATGGTTTATTTTGATTTTTTTTCATATATTTTTCTCATTTTATCTCTCAGGTTTTGGATGATGGTGGTGATTTAACTCATCAGCTGCACAAAAATTACAAAGAGTTATTGTCTGGTATATGTGGTATAGTTGAAGAAAGTGTGACAGGTGTTCATCGTCTTTATCAGTACGTGAAATCTGGCACATTAGGAGTGCCAGCTATGAATATTAGCGACAGTATAACCAAGTCAAAATTTGATAATTTCTATCTATGCAAAGAATCAATTGTTGATTCGTAAGTGCTTATATCATAATAAAAAATCATATAATAATTTATGACCCAAGTCGTATTTCGTTACATGCAAAGTTTTCACAGTTGTATTTATGTATATTCTCGGTTTATTTGGTTTTAATCATTCACCTTTATTGTTGAATTAGGATTACTGTTCATATTGTCTTCAAACCATTTTAATTGATCCTTAGTTTCTATTTTTACTGTTAAAACTAACGACTAAAATTTACACACCGCTTCATATGTATACTTATTTCGCATGCCTAACCACCGACTGCCTCGAAGAGCTTTGTTTTGCAGTGTAGGAGTAGGTTGGAAGAAAGTTAGGGGCGGCCAAACCAAAACATGGCAGAAATTCATGAAATCATTGACGAGTGGACTTAGCCATGTCGGTAATTGTCGACTACCTGGTTGGGGTCCGCGAGATGATAATAGTCGATTGTTAGAGACCTTGAATGACATGGCTCAAAATCGTTCTCAATGGCGCCGGTGCATTTATTCTTTGAGTTCTCTCAAATCCTAATCTTCTGGATTCTTCAACACCTCTAGTTTTGACTTTCTAAACTTTTCTCACTGAATCATACTTCTTGAATAATATCTTCTAATCCTAACCTCTCCGATTACTTCTAATACCTTTACTACCTCTCCTACTATTGGATTTGAATTGACAATTACATCTCTGTGCTAATGTGGTATGGCAACACGAACTGATGTACTTACGTACGAAGTTCTACGTTGCATCTGACTCTGACTGACTCACATTTTGATTTACCACGTATTTCTGCTTACCATGTTTGAAAGATATGTCGATCAAATACAATAGGCCTCATAAACTACTAGGTGCCTTATTATTTTGAATGTGTATGTAGAGTGCTTAGTAGTAAAATAGAAACCTAGTTCATTAATCCAATCTCAATGATATGCAAGTAAACAATTCTAAGTTTGTCAACAGTATACAAATAATTTAAAAAAACCATTTCTTAGTTTAGAGGCTTTCAAACTTCCAATTATAGGATACTAATACTTTTACTTACATTATAATAAATAATAGGTGTTTTATATCGTTTTCGCAACTTTTCTCACATCTGCGTCTTCAATTGTTATACAGTTCAAAATTCGAACTTGGATAGTCGAATGTGGTGTTTTTTGAAGGACTGGGCATTCTGGCTCTCAAAACATGGAAGATATCCTTATTTTAATAATATTGGTGAAAATTTTCAGCTGATATATAGCTACTTTTTTGTTTGCCTGTTGATAAAATTCCATACTAATATGATGTATATAACATCAATACCACATCTAATTCTGAAATTGGGGATTGTTCAAATTACCTAAATTATAAAGAGGGACTAGTCTAGTTCGTATTAGCTGCTTGGGTCTTTGAGAGTATTCATTCAGCCTTTCTGTGGTATAACACTATACTAACATAATTCTAGTTCTGGAGTTCCTAGTCTTTAGATGAGTAAAAACAAAGTTAGAGAAACCTAAAGCAGCTTGAGAATGTCTTATGTTTTGGTATTCTATTCATTGACCTAATGATTATAACGCTCTATTCACCGATATATACTATGACAGCCTTTCTCATTAAATTTGCCTCACTCTACTGGTTTTTTAAGCTAACAGCCTTCATCCAAGAGTATATTATACATTTTCTTCGAGTAAGGATCCTAAAGGTTAATCTACTCAGAAATCCTCTATTCATGTTTGGCCACATGTTTTGAACTAGTCACTTTATATCGGGATCGTACAGCATCGTTCCCTAGTTAAAGATATGAAGTCGTCTAAGTCACAGTCAACTGAAGTATTGCTCATCACTTGTTGCTTTTTTTCAAATTAATTAATGTAGGAAGTCAGCATAATTTTCTGTTTTCGATTAAATCTAATCTTATTATTAATAAATAGTAAAATAATAGTAATTGTTGCTATATCATTTTCAGTATAGATCCTGATAACTTTTATTTCTTTTAGTCTTAAACGAACTACAGATATGATGATCAGTGGTAAAACTGTATTGGTATGTGGTTATGGTGAAGTTGGAAAAGGCGTTTGTCAAGCGTTGAGAGGGTTAGGAGCTTTCGTCTGTATTTCAGAAATAGACCCAATCTGTGCACTCCAAGCTTGGTAAATTTTTAAAATTTGCTTACAATATTTAATATATCTTAAGAGTAAACTTTTGTCTCGTTGATATTTTTTTCTTCTAGTTTTTTGTTAAGGTAATTTTTATCATAAACTAATTTTTGGCAAATGGAGATTCTTTAATAATCAGCTGACCTCGGATAGCCGTTAAGTCTTTGTTTAAAACTTGGAAAAATACAACCATTTTACATCATGAAATCGGACACGACGTTCTGATCTCTTGTCGAGCACAATAATTTTAAACGATCACTTCAGAACTCAATGTTTTTATTCTTCGATACTCAGTTATTGTGCGAATGAGCTGGCTGAGTATTTTGGGGTATACTAGCGTTGTTTTTTAAATCATGGACTGATTTCTGCTATACAACCGTTCAAAATCATAAAGAAATGGACAACTGCTTAGTCCTAATATGTGACTCTTCAACAGTGTTCTTCCACGATTCCACTGGAGATCAAACCTAAAACCCTCAGGTGTTTCGCTCTTTGGATCAATGTACGCAACGCCCAATTGTGTTCAACTTTGGTCGGTTTGTTATCTCAGTAATATTCAAAAACTCCATAATGATCTTATTGACTGAAGTCAGAGCTTCAGACATGACTTCTGAATAATGTATTACGAATGCTCTGCGATGTTGAAATAATTCACATTATTCTGTAAAATTTCTCGGAATTTCTATTGATTATTGTTTTTCTGTTTATTTTTATTTCAAAGTATGGATGGTTATCGTGTTGTAAAAATTGACGAAGTTATACGTTCTGTGGATATTGTGGTTACATGCACAGGAAATAAAGGTGTCATTACTCGGGCTCATATGGATCAAATGAAAAATGGTTGTGTCGTATGCAATATGGGCCATTCTAACACTGAAATCGATGTTGTAAGTGTTTATTTACATTTTTAATTTTATTCCTGGTTGTTTATACGTATACTTTTAGGTATAAACAATTTCATTATTCTAACATTCGTATAGATGTGCATTCCATGATTTTGGTGAACAATTTGTAAATTCTATATAAATAGTTATATGATGTATTGTAACCTTTTTTCATATATTCAATTATAATATGGTAAATTATTCACTATGGAAAAATAACATTATTATGTTCAAACTTAACACGTTTCGTTATAAGTTTTCTGAATTCCTTATTCAATCAGTAATGAAATATGTTTATGTACTGCATTATTTATGGATGAAGAAATCCAGTTTGGTAGTTGTATCCTTTTGAAGTGAACGACTTTCGCTAAAATTTCCATGTCAAGGATAATTAGCTTATTGTTGACAGTGATTACTATGCAAATGTTTAAATCATTAAATTATAAATATATATTGGGATAATAAAACATTTTTTTGTACATGTATATTTCTTGCACACTATTCACATTATTTCATACATGATCATAACTAGTAACCGATAGAGTTTTTTGGTCATCGTTATCGATCGTAATCAAGATGGTCTACTGTGTCTGTCCGTTTATCCCACTAACATTTTAAATGAAATGCAGTTGAGATACCTGGGAATGCTTAGCATTTTTTATGGTAATAACTGTATCACTGTAGGCTTATGTAATTTTTAGCCTACCAAAAACTTTCAGTTAGTTTTATTATTTGATTTGGTTGGTTAGGAATACAATTTGAGCAATGAAGATTTCTTGCCAGTTAACTTCTCATCATGGCTCACAGGTTTGCCAATAAAACGTTTGTCAGTAAAGCAACCTAATAATAATATGCTGAAAGCAAGGGTTGGTCTGCTAATTCTAATCACATGACCTTTTGACCTGAGAAGCGAATTAGGCTAGAAATCTAAAAAGATTATGCATATATATGCGTATATGATCACTCGGATTTTCTTAAAAATCTATTCAAGTAGATCCCACTAAAAAAAAAAACCTTTTTTTTTAAGTATGCTGCAAAAATTCTTTTTACTATTTCACAGTAGTGATTATCGATTACAAGTTTTTATAGCTGAGTTTTTTATGTTATCTAAATTCTCTAAGGTCAAACTAGTGCTAAACACTATCATTTATAGAGTGATTTCGATTTTCTGTTGAAGAAGTATCGGTCTTTTGTTTTAGTTGACAGTATGTTTAAGAAAAGCGCTTTCTTTTACTCATTGATATGTTTATTAAATTAGTTAGAATATGTCTCTGATAAAATTTCAATAGATATATCTTAATCTATCTCGGTAGCAAAATGAGGTTATTCATATGTATATACTAGTTATGTAGTGAAATCACTTCTGTGATATGTACTGAATGATATATGATTGATAGCAAACTAAATATTTATCCGGTCTTCACGTCTCAATCTGAGATGTTTTGAAATAGAAAAATCGTATGGTTATTTTACATCTTTGTTATTTCAAACAATACTGCATGTGTTATATTTTCATAACATCTCCCATATTTGTTTCATTCTCTTTATTGTTTAGCGATCTCTTCAGACGCCTGATTTAACTTGGGAACGTGTTCGATCACAAGTGGATCATGTTATTTGGATGGATGGTAAACGTATTGTTCTTATAGCTGAGGTTAGATTATATTGCCTTTCATTCGAATGAAATGTTATTTCTGTTTTTGTGTATAATCATTTTTAATGAATCAAAGATAAATTTATATTTCTCTTTATCATTTGATATCGTCCTTAGGTTAGTCAAACCTTAGCATAACGTCACAGATCATTAATTTGATCCATTTCAGTAAATGCAGACCACCTAGTTAGTGTTTGCTCACTAACTGCAGTCAGGTGGACATATCTCAGAGTTGATTATGACGACAGAAATCCATCTACTCTGTATCATTGAATTGAATTACGTTTTTGATTATTGTTAATAACTATGATTTTACTAGAATTCATTTCTTATTTGTAATAATTATCTTGTTATTTTAAAGGGTCGTTTGGCAAATTTAAGCTGTTCAACTGTTCCATCTATTGTTGTTTCTGTTAGCGCCTGTACTCAAGTGAGTTTATGAATTGTGTTGTTCTTTTTTTGTGTTCATTATTTTAGATAGTTGCTTTTTAGTATTATTGCTATGAATACTCACAGTTGTTTAATTAAAATTTCCAATCTATTCAGTATTATTTTAATTCTAAGCAGGCATACACTGATGTAAACCTAGTCGTTATATGATATGAACAATCTTACATGTTATTTTTTCTCTCAAGAAAACGACATTTCGTCCGTAAAAAGAACTTATTCCCTAATGATAATCTTTTCCACTAAATGATACCTCATGTCACACACTACACAAATATACAAATTGAACATATCATTGTTTTGAATGTAAACAAACTAATGTGTTCTGAATATCCATAGTGTATTTAATTCAGTCTGATAGTTTAATATGCTATTCTTTGTTAGATTATTTAGTCTTGTTAGTTAGCATAGTCAAATGATTGTTTATTATTTTTCACTTATATGAAATTATCCTTCAATGTACTGTGATTATTTTAACAAAGAAATAGGGTTATGTATTTATTTATAATCTCCATCTCACAGTTGAAATTATCAAAAAAAAACAAAACAATAAATTTCCATACTTTATCCAAGAAAACTTGGTGAATCTAGTTATGTGACATTTTATTAGTAGGTAAATATAGTCAGTAAATATTGATTGTTGTGTTATCTTTAAGACATGATTATTTACTCTTGACTTGCATAATCTATATCTTGGTGGTGGTATCGATATGTTATCCTTAAAAAAAAGAACAGCCTGTGGTGCTGTGGTGCGAACTACTTATAAGTAGTATATAGCGTGAGTGTCAACGTAAAGTCTGGTAGCATAATATGGGGGTAAGATCAAGAAAGGAAGAGTCAGAAAACAATGGAATTTGTTTGAAACGCATGAAGAGTGACAATGGATTGATGTTTGGCAACAGGAACAGTCCAGTTCCATAGGATGAACTGATCCTTTGCAAATGAACGATTTACGATATGGTTTTCCGATTTTACTGAGTAACTCTGTAATTTTCGTTAAATACAATTCGGTTGCCCCACCTGTGTTCTCATTCACTACAAGCCTATTATTTTGTAAAATTTTATATTGTTAGAATGTAAGTCTTGAGGGCTTTGTTTAGCCGGATGCAATAATCAATAACCATATACAAGACATATTCTGTTGAATTATATAACGTGTAAATAATCTAAAATGTTTATTCCACTCAGATCATTTATTTCAAATGGTCAAACTTTGTGAGATAATAATAATAATAATAATAATAATGATAATAATAACCATGTATACGAATTGATTTATTATAAATTCGTGAATAACATTTCCTATCTTAACGGAATTTTTTAATTAGTTGGTTGACATTCTGAATTTCACCGTCATCTATTTTCTATGCATACATATTTCAATAAATGGAATATTTATTTGAATGTCAATATCAATTAATGTGAATAAGAATTAGTGAACTGTCAGCGTATAACATTGATTTAAGAATTTGAATTTTATTTTTTTTGTATAATAAATCTTACTTTCACAAATGCGCTGACATCTAAAAATACACTTCAAATTTATGACCTGAATAAATATAGTCATAGTTTTTTTTATACCTATGAACATGTTCATTTTAACTAGATTAAAAAAAAAAAAACGATTTCGCAAAAGAAAACACACGATGAAAATTTAACATTTTGGACAATACTGTAGAATAGATATTGACTAATGAAAATATATTATGCATGTTTCATTTGTTATTTTATATGCTGTTCGTCTGTATATATATATATATATATATATATATATATGCGTATAGCGTAGTTGTGCCAAATGCAAATCAGCTCTTTCTACTTAACTGTTCAGTTTGTTCATTGAAAGAATAAGACAAGGAAGGAATGAAATACACCGTTGTACTCGTAACATTTATTTATGCTGTGAGGTTTTCTACCCTGTGTTATGCTAATTTCATCTTATTGAATAATTCCACTCTTTTTTTTCTAGTAGTCTACATTAAATTTATGGCATATATTTTAATATCAAAATTTACAAAATTAAACAAAATGGATGTTTCCTATGTATAAAGTTTTATTTCATAACTTTTTTTTCATTGTTGAAACGTTGTTTTTTTTTTTTTTATAAAAAAATTTATTTATTTGCATAATTTTTTGGTTCAGATATTGGCTTTGATTGAATTGTACAATGCTCCTGCTGGACGTTATAAAAGCGATGTGTATTTATTACCGAAAAAAATGGGTAAGATTGCTTATTTTATTTATTGTAACTGTTCCTTTGTATTTTTGTTTTTTCTAATACTATGAAATATGAACACCGGTGGGTGCCGGCCCGGCGGTCCAGAGGTTAGTCGTTCGCGCGCAAGGAAAGGTCTTGGGTTCGAATCGTGCAAGAGTCGTGTGTGTGTGCACTGCTGATGAGTCCCATACCAGGACGAAACGGCCGTCCAGTGCTTCCAAGTTTCAAATGGTGTTCTATCAGTGGTTAATTCGTGATTTCAATGTTTACAATCATAATCTCCATAACTCCAATTAAAGAAATATGAATCATATTATCTGTTCATAAGTGTTATTATATATATATATATATATATATATATATATGACTCACTTAGGGATATATGGATAATGACCTTGGCTAAAATCGGGAA
This sequence comes from Schistosoma turkestanicum, assembly GCA_944470395.2. Taxonomy (NCBI): domain Eukaryota; kingdom Metazoa; phylum Platyhelminthes; class Trematoda; order Strigeidida; family Schistosomatidae; genus Schistosoma; species Schistosoma turkestanicum. The sequence goes on along the minus strand of OX103973.1, from coordinate 36,469,751 downwards.
TATGTCATCGACTCTGGCTGGTTATTTCGGACTAAATGCACTATCAAAGAAGCATTAAGACAAACTAGACCTAGTCTATTCTTAATCACTTGACTAATAACTGTCATTCAACAGTGTTACTGTCTAACCCGTTTCGATCTACTATATTACGTGATCACCATCAGTTGTCTTCGGTGGATAACTGCCTCAAACATGACACAGTTGAACTCCATTAGTCTCGGCTTTTCACTAGAACTCAGAGAATTTCCTCACAAACCTAGCCGACTCAATGGTCAAGAGGTTACGCGCTAGCCTGCGAGGCTGGTGCCCTTTGGTTTCATTCCTGTTAATGAGGTCGTCGATGCTCATTGCTGATGAGTCCCATACTAGGACGAAAGAGCTATCCAGTACTTGAAAGTATCCAATAGTTGTCTCACATTGATCAATTCATGATTTCGATATTCACAAATAAGTAGTTGCATACTGTCCTCGTTATAACATCGAAAATGGTTATATATTTTTACAAGTTAGGATACTTTGAATGCTTGCATGATTTTTAGCTTTTTCTGTGCACATTATTATTGAACTCAAAATAAGATTTTTACTCCTTCATGACTATTTATGATGCATTTTTTTGTTTACGCATTTATATACTTATCAATATTATCATAATAATAATTATTGGTATTATTATTATTATTGTTATAGCTTATTCTGCCTTCTCTCTTTTCGAGGACATAATTTTTTAGGATAAATAACTCATTAGGGTGTTGTTAGAATGTTTTTTTTTCTCAGTGTAACTTTTCAGTGATTTTTTTTTGTTTTTTTCATTCATTTTGCAAGTTCATTCTTTTGTTTTTTATATTTTCGAGAATAAATAAAAGTTAATTGTTTTTGTTCACATGAAAGCTCCTTCATAATTGTGTGTTGTATTGTTTGCTTAAAAAAAAAAAAAAAAAAAAGAAAATGTTAATGTAAATTAGGAAGTTAGAATATGCAATTCAATGTTCAATTTAGTTTGTCCTCCTTTTTTTTTTTTCTCATTTTTGTTTCATTTCACAAAATTTATCAATTTTTGTTATTCTATATGTTTCTTCATTATTGGTTTAAAAAATAATTTAGTTTCACTGTAACCATTTTATAAATTCTTCACAGTGTGTTAGGCAAGCGTTATTAGATAGCTTAATCACCTCAGTCTGTGGGTAGATTCACTATATTTCTGATCTAGATAGTTTAATTTGAAGTGCTTGTATTGTCATTCTGACCAATATCATCAGTGCCTAGTTCATATAGAAGTGTAAACAATTATGAACGTATTATTCCTCCTCATTTTTACTTTTCTTGTGTTAACTCTATAAATATTATTGTTATTCTAAAAAGCTTTCAGTTGTTTGTTTACATTGTATTGACTGGACCATTTTTAATGTTTTAGATGAGTATGTAGCAACATTGCATCTTCCACTATTTAATGGTCGAATAACCGAACTCACTGATGAGCAAGCTCGATATTTAGGTGTAAATAAAACAGGACCATTTAAACCAAGTAATTATAAGTAAGTAAATATTATGAAGTTTTTTGTTTTTATTTATTCATTATTAATTGCATATTGTTGAAGTTGGATGAAAACTGCATGTATTCAGATTAAGGAATATTAAAGAATAATATTATCTTAAAACACTGATGTACTTACCATAAACCTGTTTTTCTTACATCTCTATACCCATCAGAAAATCAACCAACATTGATTGAGAGTGTTTTGAAGTTCTAGAGTATCTTTTCTAATTTTTTCTGAGGTTGAGTATATAGGTCTGGTGAATTATCTTTAACTATAAGAAGTGTTGTTTTCACTAATATTGTTAATATCCTTGGATAGAATTGTATTATCTAAGCTTGGTGTTTTATTCGGTTCACACTAATAAAGGCGCAAGCGAAATATTGACTATCAAAATTATGCATATTAATTCAAGTAATAATTATGAAAGAATGGCAGTTTTGATGGTGTGAAATTTGTTCAATTTACCTTTTATCCTTTTGCCATACGACCAATCAAAAACGTATTTTTCTAAACATGTGAGGAAGAGTCTACAATACTGTAATTTTTTGAATCTATTAACAAATAGTCATTGTTATCACACTGGTCATATGATCTTTCCAACAACTAAAGGATAGTCTATTTAGAGGGATAGTTCGGAAATTCTTGAGAAATTTTTTGAAGAATTTTACTTTGAATAAGTTTTAAATACTTGAAAATGTCTTTATTTTAAAATTCAGATGCCAGGCTTGGCAGTCTTCATTACATATATTCCCGAAAGCATCGTCTTTACGCTCTACAGAGAAGCTTAATTAACTTTATCATGACTATTATTGATTTTAATGATAGAGAGTCCAATGACTATGTTTTGTATATTATTTGATTAGATTAACACGTTGAACATATTAAGTGGATCTCATACACTTATTGTGATTAAGATTCAGCACATGTCGGATTATCATTTATTGTAGTTAAAACTGTACTCAGATTTTCATGTGACAGACTAAAACGTTTAAACAGTTTTTTCTTCAACTTAGCTTAAATTACAAATCCAATGACATTACAACAATATCTTACAGATGATTAGGTCTCAAGTGTAGTGTGCAAAAGCGTTACGTCAAGCTCTTATCGCGTCATAACTCTACTACCTAATCTTCCACACACAGTCCATTGGTTATTGAAACTTTATGCCAATGCTGTAGTCATTTGTTATTATCACATTAAAGTTCTTAATTTATTCTTCATGTTTCTCATACTTTCTAACTGAATAATTATATTTCATACATATCGTTTTATCTTGTTATTTTTATTTTACCTTTCTATCAATATTTTTGTCTTGGAAATTTTGGACTACTGTTCATATTCTCCTACAAAGTGTATGGTAACAGGCGTAATTAGTTAGACGACATAAATATTTAGAATTTGAGCCATGACTCCCAGAGATTTTTTAATACAATACAATAATCGAAGCAGTATATTTGAACTGCAATCAAATATTTTATCTTGAAATTAAAAGAAAATACAAATTTATTTAATATATCGATACATTTTCATGGCAAATACTTATTCGTAATCAGGTTTATGGCCTTTACACGAATAAGATGATAGCAATGACATTTCAACAAATTAAAGTATAGTAGACTCATCCTCATATGTCTAGAAAAATATGTCACAAGGCGACGGGACAAAGGGTAAATCAATCAAAAATGTCACTCCTTTATTATGATTACCTTAATTAATATGCATCCTTTTACTTGCACCTTTTTAAATGAATACCAGTTTATTCATTAGGCTTCTGCTTTTTTTAGATAAGGGAAGTGTGGTTTGTGTATCTCTTTACATGTGACTACTAACAACAAGTTCTGTCGTTCTTTGAATGGATTAGTTGTGGTTGTTGGCTCTTATTCTTCATTACCTGGATATTCATCGTGATTACCTTCCTCTTTAATCTTGTTCTAGATTCTTTGTTTGTTTATGATTAGGTCCAGTTTATAATTTTTACTGTCATAAGTGCCGGTTTACCGAAACACCATTGTTTTTTGTTGTTCCTGACCAAAATCTTGACGTTTTTCCGGTGTAACATGTGTCCTCACTTATCTATGTATTATCTAAGGTATGCCTTTGTAAACAGTCTCTGGGAATGTTTCTTTATTTTTCTGTTGCTACACTGGTGCTACAGTGTGTCTGAGCTATTTTCAACAGAGTTAGTACGCATTCGATTTTGTGAATTATTGGCACTGTAGTTCAGGACACAACTTGGGTGGATTGGCTTCTAATACCGTGATTCTCCACTTTTTCTATGTTGGTTCAAGTGACTTAACCTCAAAAATGGTAGTTTGTTGTTTGGGTTCGTGTTTAATTTGAACTTTTTTGTCGTTAAAATCGTTGTAAATCAAATTGTGGACACTTTGCTGCTTGTTGTTTTTGATGAATGGTCTACACAGCCGATCAACATGTTTAGCTTGAATACTCTTACTTGAAGTTTGAGCTGATGATTTTATCTCGATAGACAATAAGCTTTGTAATGACTCTCCTAATTCATCAAGACCATAACTAAGTATTATGTTCATTTTCACGTAATTCCAGTGAAAATCTATATACTTTTCATAGCACTGACAAAAATATATTTGTTACCCTCAGTAACGTTTCGCGCATCTACGTGTGAATTTGCTGTGCTTGATATATTTATTCATTTCATTTTATCAGATATTTAACCAAATTATAGTTTATTTTGATATATGTTTATTTTATTTTAGATACTGAACTTGTTCTCACTCGTCGTTTCTGTTCATGCAATGATTGCTGTTATATTCATTTGAAAATGTCTTCCTGTTTATAGTTTAGCACATATGTGTTGCATCAATTTGATTTCTATAAAAAGTGTATTAGATTGTTACATCTAACGTGCTCTAAATCAATATACTGAATAATGAACATTTTATCATCTTACTTTGTTTACTCTCATATTTTTTTTATTTACATTCCAATAATTAATTTGTATAAGAGTTGCTTTGCATTATCTAGTAAATAATTAATTTTGATTTATATACATATATATTAGTTTGGTGAATTTTCACAATCATACTGTTTTCTGCTTCATAAATACACTAGTTTATCATAGTTATCGAAACGTTAATCATTTCAGAGTGTTTACCTTAAGCTTCATGCTGAGTAACATATTGTCTTTCCTCAAATTGATTTTTGTGGTAATATCATCTTGTATTCTTTTGAATGTAATTTCTCTTGCTCTTACTAGTATTGTTCTTTTTTAATTAGACAAGCATGAATAATTAATTCATTATTGCGGTTATTCTGGTTGATTTGTATTTCTTTACTATGTATTATTTTTGTATTCTTTTCCGTAATAACCTGTCTTGCAATTTTCATTGAAATATCAACTTTTTTCATTCTTAATATACAGCGTTTTGTTTAACCTTTTGTAGAATATAGAATGATAGTTATGTATAAATCCTGTCGTTTGTTTCGTCTATATCATACTTGAATCCTTTTCATTTATTGAAAATATGATTCTGCGCACATTCGCATTAAATTCATAGTAATTGCAGTAAGAACTTACTAATTTATTTGTATCCGCATATTCTTGGAGATATGTAACTGTAAGAAATTTGACATTAATTAATTTACAGTGTTGATATTTAGATTTTATTTATTTTGAACTTGATGATTTTCAGTCAGCTTACAACAAGCGACGCCGATTGTGTTAGACAGTTTGCTGATATGTCATGTGAACGCAACACTAAGGAGCAGTTGATATACTTTTAAAAGTATTGGTTATATACTCGTCTGCCAAATAATTATGAGATAGTTCCATGTCTGGTGGTTGGTAGTAGAATTCGGATATTAGCTTGTTCAATTACTTAACTGTGCAAACATTATGATGACAAGTATTTCAACTACACATTTTCAAATCTAGAATTAGTATCCCAACTTCGTCATATGAACTAATAATCCATTGATAATTTTCCCAACAACAACATTGCTTACTCATTGGTCCCTGGATATATGAGCAATGCTTCGAAGACGACACCTATGATCGAAAACCAGTAACCAATGAATATCCTCTACTCTTACTGACTATATTTCACACCGGTATAGTAGGACGGATAGAACTGCTGTGCAATAGACTCTCCCTTTGGTTACCAAAAGGATATCACGCCTACGCCATAGGTAACGCAAGCTGGCAATAGCTAGCAATCCATGCTGAGATTTTGTCACACACCAGGCCATCAATACTGATGAGACTCGAGATAGGTGAAGCGAACAACAAGTTCAAACACTTCACTTCCTATTACCAGTTCAGATGCCGTTACAAGACAATCCTGAAGCGACATTTTGGATTTTGAGGGAGAGAGTCACATTACGAACATGCTTGCAATGTTGCTAAGGCTAGTCGGACAGCTCTGCATTTTGTCTGCCTCTCCACCAAACACTATACCATCGATCTATTCTTCCGGTAAACGACGGAAGAGTCATCTCTAAAAGTATGTCGGTGAAGTTTAACAAGAATGAAGAAAGCAGCCAGACCTGAAGGATACAACTATTATCTAAATTCAAAATATGTCCATGTTCTAGGAACCAACGAAGTGTCAATATCTGCTATATACTTCCACATGCTGGTATGAAGCCACCCCTGAAAGTCCAAGACGTTAGCTTGTCAAGTATTGGTTCTTTTCCCCGCCCCGAATTATCTATCGACATTCAAGCCTTAGCTAGAGTTAAAGTTGTTACATCAACTTGTCATCCAGGCTAACTGCAGCTAGAGGGTGACCGAAGTGTGGCTCTGACCCTGTCGAACCACGCACTAAAATGCTCCGTTCAGGTCGAATCGCTTGAGTTATCTACACCTAATAGCATTATGTTCCATTGACGGAATTTTTATTTTTCCAACATTGCGTAAATCTGTTCCTGTCCATCCACATGGTAGAAATATGGGTTTTATGCAAACAAGGTCCATGGTAATTTGGGTTAAATTTCGATTTTTTGATTACAGCGAACAGTTGTTAACGAAGAAAGAAGTCACAAAATCACCGCTAAATGTGGACTCATTGATGTGTATATTCTGACACATGGCAGGTTCTTGTTTTTCATTTATCGTCATTGGCTGTTTCCTAAAATGGCCCGAATTTTTGCCACAAATATACAGTGAGATCATAGAAAAACACCGTTTTTGATCATAAGGCTTATAAAACATGAGTTGATAATAATAGATCTGCTATATATTTGGGTGCAGTATGTAAATGATTGATTGGTATGTGGTTGGAGTATCTGCACATTACTCTGTTACACTCTTATCACATTTTGCAAGAAGAAAATCGGTTCTCATTTCAGCAAATGATGGGCTTCAGTGATTTGTTGATATATCACTACAGCAATAAAAGAATACAGGAAGTTCGTTATCAAAAAATATTTCACCAAACATATTGAATGAAGAATAAGGCTTCTGAAAAATATGTGTTTAGAGTTTTCTAGTGTAGAAATGATCTTAAATCGTCCACAGTGATGTCGAAAAATCTGTCGTTCGAATAGCGGATCCCATTGGTTCAAGTAGATGCAGCCGACATTTGAATAAATTACCATTCCAGAAGCCTGAAATCGCTAATTCCATTGCTGGAGTGTATATTTTAGAGTATTCAGACCATACTTGATCCAAAGCTGGACAAACTGTAGATGGGTAAACTGTGTAACAAATCACGAAAATCTGAATTCTAATTTAGGCAATGATGGGCGTAGCAGTTGTTTTGATTGGTGATTTACTTGTTTAATGTGCCGTAGCATATCCGAATTTTCAAAACATTACTTCAGAATCAGCACATAGGGTACTCTCTTATTTGTATGCTTGTCGCACACATAAATATCAAAGAACGTATTTGATTGTAGTAAGTATTGCCAGTTGGTTTGCAGTATATCATTGCTATTGATAATCACAAAAAGATTTTTCGAAAAAGATCTCTTTCATATCATGAGAAACAGAAAACAGGAATTGTTTCTGGTACTCAGCGCCTATGCCAAATTTTTCTGAAAGAGCTGAAAATTCTGCAGTTTACCCACTTCTTAATCTTTGGTCACTCACATTACAGAGGATATTTTCTCCTGCATACGTTGAGATTAACCATTGTGGTTAATAGATCACTGTCCTGGTGATAGTGATTCGATTTCCTGTCGACACTGGCTCAGAAATTAGTGTGCTCCTGGTAATTGCAAACGATTGTTCACATGATATAGTATTTATTCTGCAGGCGGTAAACCAATCGTCACTTACGACAAAATGTTATTTTATCTGATGACGGGTTTACGCAAACCGATTTTCTACGTTTTCACTCTATATGTCTTGACAGTACCAATCGTTGTTACAGACCTGTTAGAACACCATGGCCTACTCGTCGGCCCATGAAAAAAGCAGTCATCAGACGTTAACACTAGGTTACCTGTTTACTGAGTTTCATTCTCTGTTAAGGATAAACACACAACCTGCCACTATTTCCAATGTGTGTAAGCTGCAATTTTGCACGTCATTTCACCAGTACAGGAACATAGGTATTCTCGAAATCCCTGTCATAAGCCGCGAAAAGCTGAAACTGGTCAGATGGTAAGTTCAGGGATTATGAGGTCATCGATCGGCCTGTTGGCTCTCTTGTTGCACACAGCAACGATAAAGGACATCAGTGGTATCCAACTCCTATGCCTGTGGAAAAAATTCAGAAATCAGCTTTCTTAACTTTCTTTCAACTCTAAAAATTTCGCATATGCCTTTCAGGTTAAGGAATAGTACTAAAACGTTTGAACGGTTTATTCCTGACGCTGTTAGGTCTCAGATCTTTACTCGCTTATGTTGACTGATGTCTAATATCATGTCTAGATTGTGGACTAGTTTCTCAATGACTTCAAGGACATGAAAATACAGTTGGCATTGAGAAATGTTAGATTTTAACAGACGCGTTCGATTTCCTTGAGCGTATTGTAGTCAGCTAAGGTAATAACCCTCGGGAAAATAAAGTGGCAGCTATTATGGAACCAAGAATAGCCAGACAACTGAAGGGTCATACCTAATTGCGCATCTCTCATGAGATATTAGTATCACATAGCGGCAACTGACTCAAAAACCGGAGAAGCGGTATGTAGCAACGTTAGCATCATGAAGGTTGATGTATATTATTTTCGATAGCTGAAACCTAGCTACGATGGACCCTGTAATTTTCACGAACCAAAGTACTACATCATTCATAAAAACTGAACGCCAAAATCTGTATTGATCAGCCGATAGGCCCTTACTAATACGGAAACTTCTCCATAAATTTCTTGAAACAAGGACATACTCCCATGAATACGATGTAATCTCCGAAACGTAAAGGCCACTGCAAACTTCAATGGCATATAGAATGCGATCTAAAACAACGTGATCCTGAAGAACTGTGACCTTTTGAGAGTATTTAGACGACCACTGCGTGTGGAAAATTCTAAAAGCGTATCCCTTCTCAAGATCTTGATATTCGACAACTTGTCATTCGTATTTTAGTATTTTATTGCGCTCATATATTTTATGCTGACGTATGTATGTGTAATATTTGAAAATACTGAGGAACATTTTGTGGGCAGTATTTCTCGTTGTCGCTTGATAAACATAAACCACTATATCCCGGGTTTTTACGTAAGTTCCATTCGCTTTCACAGCTGCGATTGTAATCAACATTTAGAAACAATGTTGATTTCCTGCTTTTTTTTTTATCTATGACGACTTTGAAATACAAAAAGCAGAAGACGAACACACTCCAGTTGAAGGCGCTCAGTCACGTTGTTGTAAAATCTGTTATACGCACCACTTGAATTCTTTAGGAAGCCTGAATAACTCAGTTTGCGGCATCAAGCTTATCTTTAACAGGATCATTAGAGAAATGCCAATATATCAGACATCAATATATTTCTTAGATTCTCATTAGTAGACCTTTAAAAAACCGACATTTAAGCTTGGTTGGTTATGGGACCCCTTGAATGATTATAAAATGAACTATTGGAGGATTTCACGATTTCGATTATGATTATTATATTTCCTCTTTATTGTCGATGGCTGATTCTTTTAAACATCTCAAGATTTGTGACCAAATCAAAGAGAAAGCAAAGTGCTTCTCTAATCTTATTTAAAGATAAGGATGTATAGTTTTCACAAACAATATGAAATGCTGCGTAATACATGTTACGAAACTGTTTTTCAGACGGCATATTTGTTGTAAATACATGGCACTATATCCTACATAGGAACTGATAGAAGTATTAGGCGATAGTCACATAATGAATTGATATCTAAATTTATATTACAATCGATTTGGATGTAAATAGATTACTGATGAAATAATTATACAACTGTGTCCAATAAATGTCTCGAACTTGCTATTTGTTATCATTGCCATCTCCTCAGATCACTTACTTAATCTATCTCGCCTCTCATCTCTGTTCACTGCTCCTTGCTTACACTACGTTACTCTCTCACAATCTTCACTAATAATTTATAAGCTAACTTCATCTGTTTACTTAGTTCTGAAATTTTATTCATATTAGCATTAGAATCTTATCCTTATTATACTTATTACTCTCCATATTACAACTAACTGATCGCCGGTCTGGTAATGTGATGGCTACTGGTATCCAGAAACCCTCCTGCCCTGAATCAAACGTTTTCATTCAAATCCCGAGACATACAAACTCACAACCAACTGCCAACTGACAAGAATAAGACAGTCGAGTGGCTAGACCTCCATCCATTGGACAATACTGAACTATGATAATTAGAAGTATTTGTATTTAAGTATCGAGAACTACGAGATGAGCACAAACGAATGTACTGTATTTCGAATTCGAAATCAAGCATTCAACAACAACCAAGAAGTCACTAGTTCATTCAAACACCACATGCGAAACAGCTTAAATTGGAATCCAAGTGTCTGTAATCAATTGTACGTCTTCTTCTCAAATTCATCCTGTGTCTGTCCGGCAGTGTATCGGATAAATACTCTGTATTATCTAGAATGCTCTCATTAGTATTAGAATTAAGAACCGAAATCCAATGGGGTTTCCCCGCGCAGGTTCATATCCTGCTCGCGACGACAATATGATAATTGGAAGTATTTGTATTTAAGTATCAAGAACTACGAGATGAGCGCAAACGAATGTACTGTACTTTGAATTCGAAATCAAGCATTCAACAACAACCAAGAAGTCACTAGTTCATTCAAGCACCACACGAACAAGAATCAAGCGCAAAGAAATCAATTGGTTTACACCAGCTCGTGAAAAAGATATTGGATATTGGAACTCACAACCAACTGCCAACTAAGTAGAATCTGTTTAGTCAGGTGTCTAGACCGCCATTCATTGGACACTACCAAACTCCTAGAACCGTACCAAAAGGACAAGAATGGAGCGCAAAGAAATGAATTGTTTTTTACTAGCAAGTGAAAAAAATGTTGGATATTGTTTTAACAAACTGATGCATTTGAATCCTTAGGGTCGTCTAGTCGGTCGGGAATTGATTGCGGGTTGGTTTTAATACCACTATTTCTCTTTTCATCTGAAACACTTAAGTATGTTGCGTGTACATTGACTTGCATAGTATAAAAAAACAAATCTAGTTGTTTGGTAAAAGTAATGAAATCATTTAAAACTTAACTTACGGGATTTCAGCACATTGAATGAATAAGCACCGTAGAAGCACTGCAAAACCGGTGGAGTCTTACAGAAGCAGATAGGCTATCAGACTTAACGTACGAAAACGTTGAAAGTGATAATTCTGGCCTAATTCATGTATGCCTCAAATTCCCGTGTCGTAAATCTCGTAAAACCTGAGTCGAGATTACTTATAGTTCCGATCTCTCCTTCAAGAGTTGGCCTAAACGGTGTTTTTGCGCTCACTCCTTGTATCTTTGATATTGTCTCAGGCATAAGTTTATATGTAATCAGTGGAAGTCCAGACTCAACTGCAACAGTCCTAGTCATTTCGGTAGTTATTCGTGCATTGGTATGCTTTGTAATTCGGGTGAGTTTATCTCAGTGTAGTAGAGTGTCAGCATACCATTACCTATGACATTGCAAGGTTGGTAATCTAGTTATGATGTTGAAAATAAGAAAATACTAAAATGTAAGACACGAATGTTCCAAGAGCTGGGTACATGTACTAATTAGTTAGTAATGAATACATTGTAATGGCGCAAGCGCATTCATTCTTTGTGTTCTCTCAAATCCTAAACTTCTTAGTTCCTCATCAGTTTGTCTTTTTCTTCTTAAGTTTACTTCACTAGATTCTACTTCTTGAATAATGTCTTGAAACCCTAATCTCTCTGATTACTGCTCATACCTTTATTATTATAGGATTTGAATTGACAGTTACATCCTGTGCTAATGTGGTATGGCGACTTTAACTGAGGCACGTACGTATGAAGTTCTACATTGCTGTTGATTGATTGATACAGTGTAACAGGGCCGAAGCGTAAGAATAAAAGACCTAGCAAAGTTGGTGTTGGGCGTTAGTCAATGATATGTGATGAGGAGAAGATTAGACAGTTATGAAACATGTGCTAAGCACTTCTCGTTAAAGCGAAAGTCGGTAATCTATTGGTATGTACTTGTTAAGTCTCCTCTTAAGACTACCAACTTTGGAGGGTATAGTCACGTCGTTTGAGATCATCCCAAGCGGTAGCAACCCCTAGTGAGGAGTGAGAACGTGTCTGGGTTTCCTCTCTTTGATGTGCAGTTTTTCAAAGGGGCGCTGCAATGTCCCAGTCTCCGATCTTAGGGGGTTTTCGCGATGTAGTTCATTGGCTCTTTCCTAAATTCGTTACAACTTTAGAAGAAGATTCTGAGTTTTCACCAAAATCTTGACATTAGGCTTATGCTGCATCTAGCATGTTCCGAGGCTTAGCTTACGTTTCGAACCATCATAGAAGCCTAAATTTAGAAGCAAATTACCAATTCGAGAATTTTTCGAATGTTGTTAGTTACCAGCCCTTAACAACGGAATCAAGCATGCTCCGTCTGTGTTTGGAAAGTTGATGCTGTGATTTCTGATTTGAACTACACAATATTTTAACTGGTTAGTTAAAAATGGAGTAGTGACAAACCTCAGATAGATGTCAACAACGTAATACCGTATGTGTAGGTCCGTGGTACTATTTTATAAAAGAACAGTAACATGTTTAAAATAGTACTAACTAGTGAGTCATCAGAATGTGCAAATAAGGCATCAGAGTACAGGATAGTACAATGCTTAAGATTTGTGATAATACGAGTGGTTCCTTCTTACTGACATACCCTGGAATTAGTTGGATAATACTAACTATTTACCCTATACTTTCAATTCTTCGTTATCATTTTCTTTCATTGCAATATAGTTTTCGTGTTTAGCTCTCCATTATGAATAATACTGTCTCTCCTTCTTGTTAACTTTCTCTCACCATGCTGATGTGATGGCTTAGATTAATATGTATTCACCAAGAGTCACACACTAAATAGCTACACAGACATCTAAGTCAGTAAGAGTCCGTAGTATCATTGATTTCCCTAGTCCTAGTATTCCCAACTTTATAGTCCCAAAATAATCATGAAACGCTTAAACAAACCATCAAGTACTCGCAAAACAAGTCTTCAACTTCTCATATATCGCAGCAATAAATATGGAACATACTGGTGCGGACGATTTTTGCGCATTCGGCTCTAAAGAAAGGTACTTCACAAATATAAACACGGATAAATTTTGTGGTGTACTTAGAACGAATTTCAGTGGTGAAGGTAGTCATTTTTACTGTTTAGCAATAATTTCACCCCATGTACTTCGCTAACCATAATTTTTCTAATTGTTTATTTTACCTTCTCGGGACATCACCTAACGATATACTATATTTGCCTGTGCGACCCAACTTGTTCACCGTAATTTGCTTGTAAAACTCCGTAGTAGCTTCCTAATGTTTCCGTACAGTATTTTGCTTTTACTCATTTTTCTGCTACCGTATCGTTCACGGCCGACAAAGCAAATATGTAGATCTAGCAATGATGGTGGAAAAGGCTGCAAGAGAAGGAAACTTCAGACAGTTGTGAGATACAACAAAGGAGCTCGCTGGAAACTTTCGTTGACCAGAACGACCAGTGAAAGGCAAAGTGATCAGCAACACTGAAGAACAGCGAAATAGGTGGATAGAGAACTTAGATCGACCAGCCCCACTGAACACACCCAACATCGAACCAGCATCTACGGACCTTCCAATCGATGTTGGCCCACCAACAATTGAAGAGATCAGTTTGGCCATCAGACAGATCAAGAGCGGCAAAGCAGCAGGACCAGACAACATTTTAGCAGAGGCAATGAAAGCAGACGTGGTAGCAACTGCAAAACTACTCCGCATTTTCTCCAGCAACATTTGGGAGGAAGAACAAGTACCAAGAAGCAGGAAAGAAGGATACCACAGAAAGGCGATCTCAGCAAGTGTGAGGACTACACAGGCATCACTCTTCTCTCAATACCAGGCAAAGTCTTCGACAGGGTATTATTAAACAGAATGACGGGCTTCGTAGACGCCCAACTTCGAGATCAACAGGCTGGATTTCGTGGGGATCGATCGTGTACCGACCAAATTGCAAAATTACGGATCATTGCGGAACAGCCAATTAAATGGAACTCACCACTCTACATCAACTTCATTGACTACGTGAAAGCATTCGACAGCGTGGACAGAACAACACTAAAGAAGCTTCTTCGATAGTACGGCGTGCCCGAGACGATAGTCAACATCATACGGAATTCTTATGATGGACTACACTGAAAAATCGTACATAGAGGACAACTGACAAGCTCGTTCGCGGTGAAGAGCGGTGTCAGACAAGGTTTCTTACTCTCACCCTTTCTCTTTCTCCCGGTGATCGACTGGATTTTGAATACGTCAACACTTCAGATGAAGCACGGGATACAATGGACAGCTTGGATGCATCTAAACGATCTGTCTCTGCTACTGCGATACATGTAAACTCCACGCTTTTCCATCGTACTATTGAGACAGCTAGCATTGGTCAACATAGTAAAGGGCTATGAAACAAATTTAGATCTGGATCCACAATTGCTTAGTTTTCCTTTGTACACGACCTCTAAATTTATAAGCTTGCAAGTTGTATATAAATAATAACTAAACATGTACTTTTGAATATCTTGAGTAGTACATGAAAGTTAATTCTCATTTGAGCACTGAGCATTTAGTCACTAGATTACTAGCTCATATCCCTTCAGGTCTATACAATGAGTTCTTGAATATATTAGCCCCAAACAAATGATGTTTTTTATAGTATTAGAACCTGCTCTTACATACACAAATTTATTTATTCAATTACTTTCACTCTAGGTAATGCCCACTCAACATTTGGAAGATTCGACTGTAAATGAGTTAGAATTCGAGGTAGAAAACATATTAGATATGCGTACTATTAATGGAGAGCCAGAGTACTTGATCAAATGGAAGGGACATTCTCCGTAAGTAGTAATTGTATTTCAAAATGACCATCTAGTTCAAAAAATACGTGGGAACCGCAGTCCAACTTGAATTGTCCAGTTCTGCTGAGGCGTTTCCTCGATAAACATGCAGCCATTGAGCCAACAGTAGCCACTATCGTAAGACTCAATATTTTTGATAACATATTTGCAGCCTGAAGGTGCAGAACCGTACGGATTTGACCGTGGGCTAGCACCTGACTTTATCAATATGGTTACTAAGAAGGATAATGAATTGTACTTTCTGATTAAATGGTAATGAAATGCTTCCATTACTTATCAGTAAAACACTAGGAAAGGAAGTCAAGTGCGTGATGTCGTACCGGCTGCTCAAGCAAACATCCGATGTCCACAAATTGTTATCAAATTCTACGAAAGTATCTTGCATTTTACCTGAACGAACTGACTTAACTAACTCATTAAAGATGTAGCAAAGGTTACTTTTTATCATACTGTTTTATGTTTGAAAAATAATCAGATCAGATATTCTGTACAAAAATCACAAAGGTATACAAGATAAATTAATCTGCTGGATATTAAGAGCATATACTTTCTGACAATTGTTTGTGAGGTTCTGTTTATCTCTAAGCTTGACTGAAATGGGCAATGAGATCATCCTTTTCTTGAGTGGTCATCTCGTGGACAAGTACAGCATTTTCCTTTGCAAGCTGTCTTATCTGTAAAAAAGGGGAGAAAGTAGTTTAACTACCTAAACGGTCCTGAAAAAGTTTCAGCGCAAATTATTAAGACTACATTCGTGAGTATCATTAGTTATGAAGATTCAAACACATGCAACGGACGATGCTACTCAGAGTTAACATTCGTGACGCATTAGCTGAATATAGTTTGCCATTTACTAAAGCGTGGAAAAGGATTTTTCTCTACGGATTGATGCTTTCATGGATATATTGTCACTACTGAAGGTGCCATTATCTATAGGGTTTGAACACTGCCACTAAGAACCTATTTTGCATTTGAATGATGAAGATTGTTATGTTCCTTATTGCAAGTAGTCCGCATATATCAACTAACAAGTATCATTAACGTTACAGACCGATTAAAATTTCAGTTCTTTGCTAACGAATAAATATAGAACTTGTCTACTGAGGGTTGAAAAAAATTGTCCAGACACACCGTAAACAGATAGAGTAGTTCAAACTAAAAAACCTATTTTGGTTAAGACAAATTTAAGAACCAAATTATGAAAGCACAAAAGGAATGCTGACAAAATGGGAGTGATACTGTTATTCACAGGTAAAAGCGGTGGCACAGTAGTTAAGGAGCAGCTAAGTCACGGGTTCAAAACTCCCTTCATCTATTCCAGTTTGACGACCGGGTAGCATAACTAGCTAGCGTATCGCTCAAAGCCCAGTACACTCATCTGCATCAGTGAAATGGGTCAACAGAAACAGGTAAGAGCAGCGAAACTAAGTACGACACCTTAATCTCCAGTAAAATTTAACATACTTCATTAATTTCAGAAATATCCACCAGTGGCGCATCTATGATTGACGCAGGATTCCCGAATGTCCTTGGCAAAAATACTGGCAACGGTGGTGGGCCTAAAGGCTGTCGAGCTATATTTTCCCTAAAATTTAAAAAGAAGGAGTTAGATACTATAACTCTGAATTGGGTGTCAAAAAGAGGCGTGCCAGAAAGGGACAACGTAAACAATGTTTATAGATGAAAAGCATGGGAGATAACTGCTTAATAGAGGAGAAAGGACTGAACACATCGCTTTTGAACAAACATTTTAGACTTGCAGCAGCTTTAACAGTGGATAAGTTTTATTCTGTTTCACAAAAAGAATACGTTTGCCCTATGGACTCGATCTAGTAGTAGTAACTGCTATCTAAATTTATGCAACTAACTAAAAGTTAAGGTACACGTCTTCTTAAAGTCACACTTTACCCGCTTAAACCTGCAATTTAATGATTGAAAGTCAAGCATCTCAATTATTAAATTACTTGTAAAATTGGAAATTTTTTATTTGTGTTTTCTAGATACGGCACATAATTTCTGTATGTTATGAAGATAAATAACATGAACAAATATATAAATGATCGTTAAACCATAAATGGAATATACCGGTAAACTCAATGTTTTTTTGAGTTTTAGTATGTCATTAGCTGTGTAAATGTTACTCATTAACGTTTCGATGCTAACAATCTCATAAAATAACCGGAAACTTACGCATAGTATCTTGACCGTTCAATATGCTCTTGTGAATCTAGAGGATTGTAATCTGTTGCTCCAGCATCCACCACTTGACTAATAAAAAGTCAGATGAAATAAAATCAGCAAGTGGTATTAAATTAGCACATGATTTTGGAATTAAAAGAAAACGTTGTTTCTATCATAAAGCATCCAATTTTGAGACGTTCCAAATGGCTACACTTAGGCGGCAGGTAATGTAGACTGGTCAAAGAATTCATAAAATGATACAATTCTATCAGCTATAAGTATTCAAAGCTTGTTTGGGGAACTTGTGGTATTTGATTGCCCAAATTAATCTTGTAAAGTCAATACGATAACGCACATGATAAAATACACTTAACAATTATTCCTGAATATTATTCGGTCTTGTCGATGACTTCTAAAATAACTTTCTGGTCACCCCAGGTTTTTCTGTGTGAAGACGTAGATCTCGTGCATCATCAGTGGGCTCGTACAAGTGAATGTCTTGAGTACTTTAGAAAATATTGTTCGAAAATATGATGGTTACCACAAATATTTTACAAAAGAAAAATTTTCCAGTCATGTGTATTTTAATTCATCGGTTAGCAGCTAAAAAATTGTATTATTTAGATTAAGCGTCATGTGTACTCTTATAAATTATATTGAAGTGGGATTTTAGGATGGTTTGTATCCTCTTCCTTCCTACGTTTTTTGCGACTAAGTCCTCAAATAGTGCATTTTAAAAAGGAAAAGCTAATTTAATTGCTACAGTATATGATAATGAATTCTAATTACCTGGTAACTCAAGGACTTCAGCAACTGCTAAACAGCAAACAATAGGTTTGTTATAAATGAAACTAGTATTTATAAACTTTCGCCATTATCAGTACATACAGGAATGAATCAATTGGTAGTATTAATCACTTACTTTTCAGCAACTTTTATTATATTTGTCATCATTGTATTAATATCTGACTGAGGTTCATTTGTAGCAGGATCTGGAGATGAAAAACTGTAATTTAGAAAGAAGTAGACAGTCGAACATTAACTTAAAATAATTACAAGCTATGATTTTACGTGTAACCTTTATAGAAAGTTAGTCCATAAAATATTTCGAGCTAAATACCAAAGGGAGACTACAAAATGGATAGGTGGGTTTAATACCAGTAATCCGAAGCTCACTGCGACGTTAGAATGTACAAGGTTGATTATGACCGATGTGCCATGAGTGTCCAACCTCAGAATTTGTATTAATGGATTCTTAAATGGTATACACATTGAAGTGCACATAAGCTGAGACGAGATTCCATTTAGAAAGGCGTGCTTACAAACATTAAGTAAATACACAGACAGTAGACGGATGAATGTCCAATTAGGCTAACAACTAAGGGAAAATCAGAACTTTGACAGACGGTAACGGGCAGCATTTGCAATGGATTAGTGCAAAGTCAAAAATCGTTTAAAATTAATATAAAAAAATGACGAGAGGAATATGATGTGACATTTATCTGATTTATTTTCTGCACGGAGACGCTAATAAATGTGCTATACTGCACATATGTTTCCCCATAAACTTCATTTTTGTCATAAGTTAAAAGCTGTGATACTGGCAGTACTGAAAACGCGACAGATCGTTTGTCTGAAGGATAACCAGTTGCAAATACAAATAACCATTGTACAAACGTTTCGAACAAGGCTTCTTTGACGTACGCGTATAAATGGAGGGCGGGCTATCGACGCCGCTAGTTGTACTAGGATCACAAGAATGTTTTTATTAAATAATAGTGTTATTGGTTGTTGAAATTTCTCGGATGTTCAGACTTTGGAAACGTGACCAGTAATGGTCGTGGAAACTTGAAAGTATAACATCGGGGCTGACCGCGAAGTCTTTTTGCGAGGTCTTGATGTTTTAAATTAGTACTTTAAAGATTTGACAAAATCCAAGGAGTAAGATGAGGTTTGTTATTTTTAGGATCGACCTTTGTTAATCCTCCACTTTTTTGCGAAAAGTATAATTGATGTAGGTGCTAGTCTGGAAGAAACCATTTGCTACCGCCACAGCTCATTTAGAAGCACAACTTTGACATCGAGTATTAGGTTGTCACTTTTAGCTTTTTTGTTATCCAGCCAACCTTCCTAGCACGGTGGGACACAAGTGTTCTAGCCAATATACTCGAAAGTATCATTGTAATGTGAAAACTCAACCGTCACGCTAAGGTAGCAGCTACAGTTAGGTACGAATGATCTACGGGAAAATCATTAGTTAGTAAACAAATGTAAGAATTACGTCTCATACATAATTCGACAGGCATATATAACAATTGAATCAAACATTTGTATACCTTCCATATGGTTGCTGTGCTCCATCGTATGAAGGCTGAGGGCTCGGAATCAATCTTTGACGTTCATCCTCCTCGTCCTAAATTTGCATCAACAAAATCAACCGAATAAATAAAGTGTGGATATAATAAATAAAGACTGCATAAAAGATGAAAATTATAAGTGCAGTGATGCTTAAGAGTTACCTTTTTACTTAGAAACACATTACGGATTTTAACGTAATTAACTAAGTAACCTCTGTACGTACCAATTTGTTTTTTCTACCTAAATAGTAAGTCATGGTCTCACATATACCATAATAATTACTTATTCAGGTTTTCTAGCCCAAAACCTGGTGTTAACACGAAGGAATGATGAAGTGGCTGTAACTTTAGTTGTAGATCAATAATATATGTTGTGTGGTTGAGTCAATTACAAAAAACAAATAACTATATACTTACACTGACTTGGATCATACGATTAATAATTGCTTGATGATTAACTGACACATTTTTACGGTTGTATTGGCAGCCATTGTCTGGAGTGGTAAAATCTATAACCTTTACCTGTATATCAACGGACAAGGGTCCAGCCGTTGCTCAATTACTCAGAGGGAAATCTCGTGCTGAGCAGAATATCAGTAAAACAAAAGACTTCAAGGAAGCCAAAAGAAAATAAGTACTAATTCTACCTAGATAGCTTGTGTTTCTTAGGTATCATCTCTAAGTCGACCGTTAATATGAATTGATTTAACCTCACTTAGCGCAGTGAGTACCATTCCTGTATCCATCTATTTACTATTTAACAATCTTGAAATCTTTTCTTTGTTACCATATTCTTGATTTTAATTATCCTTTCTCTGTAGCTCCTTGCGACAATAGTTTTAAAAATATCCATGCAGACTTTGAAGTCACTCAACAACTATTTGTCGATGTTGGGTTAACGATAAACATGAAAGTTGGTTGTGCGACCGTCCATGTCTCGACACTTTCCATCATCACCAACGTCCAATTCTGGACAGTTCGTGGAATCTAGCGACTACTCTGTAGCTTACTACAAAAAAGGACCGGATATGATGGATAGTTAAGAACAAGTTACAAAAATCATGACCATTTATTCGGTAAAAGTCTACGAGCTAAGCCCCACATTTAACCTCACAGGTTAGATCACACGAGAATAATGACATTCATGACTCCTGATGATAATTTAACAAGAAAAATTAAGCAAAACATCAGTAGTTTAGAGTATATAAGATGTCATACGAACTCTTATTAGTGAAATAGGTGTGTGCCAGTCAACTACGAAGCGAAATTTCGTAATTTATGGTAGTAAGTTCATTCTAAATATTATGCTGTTACTCCTACGTTCAGAAGCTGAACAAACTTTTGCCGCCTGTTTTTCTACAATTTTACGTTATTTAGACATTGGAGTCAGAAAAAATGTATCAAGACCAAAGGTGAAAGTATGACATTTGAAAACATGAAGTATAGATCATGTACATACTAAATTATTTTACATCATGGCCAATTAAAAGACATAACACAACCAAGAAAGTTAATCGCTCTTGAAGAAATGACACAGTCGTTGTATCATCTTTTGATAGGTAGACTACCATTGCATCGCTGACAGTCAGGTGGTATCTTCACATAAAAAATGCATTACTAAAACTACATGGTGGTGCTTACTAAAGTTTGTTGAAATAGATGTGCTTAACATAACACCAACCAATACTGGGACTAGTCAGGTTTTCAACATTTAGCAATGGATTTAATAACAGTAAAGCCAAATATTCAACGGTCGCCATCCCGTTTCTGCCTCCAGAAAACTGTAATCACATTCGGTTAACAGGAGCTGATGATAACGCGCACACTTCCTACACAGAACCTCGTTTACTTGCAAAGAAATTAACTGATTAACAAAATTGATTGTACGTGTACTCGTTAATATGCCCCTTAAAGAACTAAACCTATTGATGGGATATGCTTCAATCTTTAGAATAGGAAACCGTCTTTTCGTCAATCAAATCTGACTGGTTTTCATTCTTGAGTGTCTTGCCTGACTAAAGCTCGTGAGAAGCATAGTCGAGAAAGTCAGGATGCTTTTACACCTGGATGTGGATGTATAGACCAGATATTCACTCTACGTCGGGTCCTCAAACATAGACAAACATTTCGGCGTTCCATGATAGTAGTATTACTGGACCTTCAGGCACTATTTGACTCTGTTTACCGTTAGGTTGTGGCAGTAAGTGTCATTGAAAGGTGTACCAAAGTAGTAAATTAACCTTACACAAGCTCTCTACTCGAACAGAACTGGTTGAGTGAGAGATTATGGCGAACTGTCATCGGAACTAATTACTCCAAATGGTGTTCTTCAATGTTGTCCACGTTCTCCATTGTTATCCAAATTTGTCATTGACATGCTATAAGAGATAACACTTCCCTCGTCTGATTTTTAAGGAATTGGACTCCTACCGGGCGATTCACTTGTCAACCTAGAATGTGCCGATGATATAAATCTGTTTGGTGGAGAAGCTGACAAAATGCAGTTTTAAGACCACCTTAAGCAACAACGTAAGAATGTTCGGGATGCGATTATCTCCCTCGAAGTACAAAATGTTGCTTTGGGATTGTCTCTCGTTGACGTCGAGTTATTGATAAGGAATGAAGTAGTTGAGCGGGTTGAACGATGCGAGTTCACGGAACGTTATTCCTGGTCTCCTGAAACATTGTTCTAAATTATATGTTGGAGCATTTAATAGCCGAATATTGTGTCTAATAGGGCTACAGGCTTCCTTAGCTAGGACTATAGGATCTCACACCATAGATATATGCTGCGTCTACGAAACACACACATAGGATCCTAGTAAAGTCACTAATTTGATCTCACCTTGTTAAAATAAAGAAGCAGCTTGATTTACTCTTCGTACATCTGGAAGCCCTGATGCTGCTTCCAGGGTTCTCGCTGGCGTAGGTATAGCATCGAGTCCTAGAGCAGAACTAACTCTCCTAGACTAGGTTCCAGTAGATAGTCACTTGTGCGCTGTCTGACTGAACGGGACAGTAAGGACTCGGAAAGACAGGGACACGCCGTTACTTCTTCGTTGTCTCCGCCTGCGCTCCCACTGACTGCAGCTCAGACGACGTGAGAGGTGAATTTCACAAAAAGCTTTCGGACCTCCTCCAAAAGGTTAGACGCTCTGATATAGTAATAGTGGCTGGTGCTCAAGTAGGTAGACTAAGTGAAAAGGAAAGACACCTGGGTGGATTTTATGGTGTCGCGGCTAATAGAACAGACAACGGCGACCGTCTGTTGCGATTGTGCTCAGATAACCGCCTATTTCTGGGAAACTAACTTTAAACATACGGAAAAGCATCTTTTGATCTGGCCACCCCCAAAGTCGTCTCAACGTTGGACTCGTCTAGATCACATCGCCATCAGCCACCGATGGAGAGGTTCGATAGACTGTCGCTCGTTCTGGGGCACATGTTTAGCTTAAGATCGTGCCCTAGTACGAGCGCGTATTTGTTTGCAATTTACTAGATGTAGGAAAGACACCGCAAGGAAACCTTCTAGGGTTCTACCTAACGACAGTAGAGCTATGAGTATATTTCAGGAGCAACTAGAGAGTTAGGCAACCAAGTAAGCGTTTCCCATCCGGAGGTAGCTTGGAATGATGTCCAAAAAGCTGTGGAAACAACAGTGATACATTCTAGTAAAGTAAACCATAATCCTAGGAAGAAGTTGAAACTGGTAGATTGACTCCTGAGATTTTTAAGGATGGTGGTCCAAATTTAGCCGTTAGATTGACTGAAATCTCAGGTAGAATTTGGGAACTAGGTGTAATGCTATTTGACTGGTCTCAATCACTGATTGTCCCAGTCGATAAGAAGGGACAAAAGTCCTCTTGTGACAATCACAGAGGAATAAGTCTAACTAATATAGTATCTAAAATATTGGCCTCAATAATACTCCGACGCTTAACGAAAGCTCGTGAAGAGCAAACTAGAGAAAACCAGGCTGGTTCCCGACCTGGACGTGGATGTATAGACCAGACATTCACATTACGTCAGGTCCTAGAACAAAGACACGTTCAGACGCCCCACAATTGTAGTATTTCTCGGAATTAATGCGGCATTCGAATCTGTGGATCGTGAGGCTTTGTGGCAGTGTCTGTCATTAAAAGGTGTATCAAAGAAGTACATTAACCTTATACAGGCTCTCTACTCAAACACCACTGGTCGATTAAGAGCTTATGGCGAACTGTCATCGGAATCCCTTACTTCAAGTGGTGTCTGTCAGGGCTGTACACTTTCTCCATTCTTGTCTTTGTCGTAGATATGCTTTTGGAGTTAAAACTATCATCATCTGACTCATCAGGAGACACAGCTGCTGACTTAGAATACGCTGATGACATAGCACTGTTGGGTGAAGACGCTGACAAAATGCAGTCTTCTAAATACCCTAAGCAACAACGCAAGCATGTTCGAGATGCGGTTTTCCCCCTCGAAATGAGAAATGGTGATTCATGATTGGGTTGCATCGACACCTGAACTAGTGATAAGGAGTGAGGCAGTTGGCTGTGTAGACCGCTTCACTTATCTGGGGAGTCTCATCAGTGCTGATGGCCTAGCGACTGACGAAATCTGAGCACGGATACAGACGACTCGATTGGCTTTTAATAACTTGCGTCACCTATGGCGCAGGCGAGATATCCGCTTGCTAACCAAAGGACGAGTGTACTAAGCAGCAGTTCTCTCCGTCCTACTATAAGGATGTAAAACATGGTCGGTGAGAGTAGAGGATATTCGTAGATTGCTTGTCTTTGATCACAGGTGTCTCCGAAGCATTGCTCGTAGATCCTGGGACAACCGAGTAAGCAATGCTGTTGTTAGGAAACGAGCTCTAGATAGGGATGGCAGATCAATAGATGAAGTATTGGAACTTCATCAATTGAGGTGGTTGGGACATGTGTTACGTATGCCTAACCACCGACTGACTCGACGAGCTATGTTTTGTGATATGGGATTAGGTTGGAAGAAAGCTAGAGGCCGCTAAACCAAAACAGCACAAATCCATGAAGCCGTTAACGACTGGACTGAGCCATGTTGGTAGACGTAGACTACCAGGTTATGGTCGATGAGACAGTGGTGACTGTTGCTTAGAGACTTCGAATGCCATGGCTCAAAATCGTTTGCATAGGCACAGATGCATCCATTTTAGCCTTCTCTCAAATTCCCAACTTCAAAATTCCTGATGACCTGTATCCTTCTCTTGTAAAAATTTACTACATTTGGATATACTGATCGAATCATACCTTTGGACCCTAACCTCCATCCCTCTTAATACTTCGACTACCTCCATTATTATGGGATTTGAATTGAAAATCTGATTTATCTGTTCTTATGTGGTATAGCAACCTGAACGGATGTATGTACCTACCAAGTTCTCGATTGTAGCTGACCGGCTGAGTGACAATCACAAGCACTTGTTACAGAGAACTGAAATATGATCTATGATTGTTGATTACCTAGAAAGATATGTGTTGCGCCGATTTTGGCGATGAAATATACAACCTTAACAGTATTTGACCAAGCCAGACAATTCGTAGATTAAAGAAAAAACTGGGTCTTTCTCAAATAATTTTAAAATTGTTCAGTACTTACTTCATTATTTCCCGAGCTTGCACAAAGACCGCAGCACCAATTTCCCATGCGTCTGAAACATTACACTACTATAGGGAACGTTACAAAAATAATGTAAAAGAACAACATTGTGTTAAAATGATTTTATTTCATTATCTGGGCAGGTACAACAACGGATAAGTTATCGAAATCACCAAATCCACTCAATGGCCATACCTAGAAGTAGATTACAAATATAACCAGGACTTACTTTTGTAGTTCCCATTCACGGTTATCCAGAGGGCAAACCTGTCTTGTTTTCAACCATCGAGATATACAATGAAAATGAAAGGCATGCTTATCAAACAAATAGATGTTATAATTTAACTTACATTACAAACACCCCAAGCAACGGTGCATTCTTCACTTGTAGCCGAGGCATGGTTAGCTTGGCATTCGATACCTATTACGGTTAAAATGAGTAACTAAATCAAACATAGGTCCATTATGTGATTTCTGCAGATAGCACAATTATCAACAACGATATCCCACGCCCATAAGGCAACAGCATACCACTTTTTTATTTCGAAACGTTTCTTATTTTCGCTGAGCGATGCCACTGGTCCAGTATCATCAACTTCCATTTCTGACATCGCGCTGTGAAAATTATTCGAACTTGCCGCTTCTGAAATATCCAATATCTTTTTCCCGAGCTGGTATAAACCAATTGATTTCTTTACACTCGATTTTTGTCCTTTTGGTACGGTTTCAGGTTTTTAGTAGTGTCCTATGGATGGGGGTCTGGACACCTGACTAAACAGATTCTATTCAGTTGGCAGTTGTTTGTATGTTCCGTTATTTGAATGAAGACGTTTGTTTCAGAGCAGTAGCGTTTCTGGATATTAGCAGCTATCACATTATCAGACCGGAGAACATTTAGTCGCTGTGTGGAGAATAATAAGGAGAAAATCCTAATCCTAATAGGATGACTACCGTTCGCGCTTCGAATTTGACGTGGCCTCGCTGACTTTCTTCCATTTACGGGGGAAAAAAAATCCATTTTCTTACTCTAGTTTGGGATATTTTATCACCCCCCCCCCGAGACTATAAAAATTCATCTCCATTCATTGGTCGACATTATGAGTACAATTTCGGGCAAACGGAATCATTTCAAGTCAGAACCATTGTGCAGTAGGTCTAGCTGCCTCGTTCAACTGCTCTTTTCCCAGTTGCTTCGGCCGCATACACACATTCACTCACTCACAAACACAGGACTTGTGGACAAGTTACTGGATATACGCAAAGTTACTTACTCATACGGTCAAAGTTTTAGTTGCAATTTTGGAGTACTTTCAGACTCTATTACTCGTAGTTATATTATATACTACTAAATTCTTCTTCCCTAAATACCTTTCTGTGTATACCATATCATAATTATCTCGGTTTTCACCTCCTAATCTCTGTGGTGTCATGTTAGGTAATAAGTTTGCCTGCACATCTTACACGATAACAACCAGGAAAACCTGCAGAGGTTTAAACCACGGGGTTAATAGTGGGTAAAAAATCCCAGTCTCATGCGTCCGGGTTGTTAAAAAACCCAAACCGTCAGTGGAAAGCATTCCTCTTGGTGTCCATACGTTGGATCACTCTCCTAAAACACCACTAAGTCCCAAACGGAGGAAGCAAGACATCACTCCTCCGAATCCTATTCCTAAAAAGACCAGTAGGCTAGTTAAGAATAGGAGAAAGAAGCGTTCTAAGGCTCAGTGGACACAGTCTGACGTCCAGACACCTCATAAAGATGGCTGTTTCGCCTGCTCATTATCAGTCAAAATCAATGACTCTGTTTTTGAATTCAATTTCTGTAGTACATGGGTACATTGTCACTGCGACACTAGAGTACCTAAAGCGTACTAAGGATTCATGCCGAGTCACCCCTGCCCATGGTTCTGGTATATCTGCTCACGGTGTAGAGTATCTGAGGCATTGGCGAAGCCTCAGGTTCCGCCTAAAATCAGCTCTAAAGTCCTAACGAACAAACCGAAATCGCCTGGCATTTAATTAGTAAAACAAGTGACCAAGGCTACCAAAACCCTGACTAACCATGACTAAAACTGCCGACTGTTTTTAATCCCCCAGTATCTTTTAGCAATGCAGAACAGTGGGTAAATGTGAACAAAGGGAATGACAACACCCCAATTCACCACTCAAGGACAGGGACGATAAAATAAATTCACTTATTTTATTTAAAGTCTCAGTATCGGAAAGCAGCTTGCTAAAAGGTAGGGCTGCCTTCGACAAAGAGCAGTGGGACAAATACTGCGCAACCCTTGGAATGTGCAACATCCCCGCCAAAATATGCCACCTTCTCAAAGCCCTAAATATCTCGAAAGGAAAACCCCCTCCGATGAGGGTAACTCTTGACTCGGCACGGCTTGTTGAAGAGGTCCTCCTCTCATCCCTAAGGTCATCGGTCAAGTTTTCCTCGCCGATTAACATCAGGCATGACAAGTCGTGGTCGAAACGAGCAGCAGCCAGGACTATCCAAGATACCCAAGAGCAGGCCACCATGGTAGTCCACGGTGTACCCAAACTGGCTGACGGAGCTGGACGAAGCTCACGTGCATGGTGTGCGACAGTGGCGATGGCTACTGCGAAGCCTAGCCCTTCACACCACGATGGCTGTTTGTGTTTCTAGGTTGCCCCGCCCGTCACATTTTATGTCCATCAAGTCACCACGTCTGATGGCTGTGACATTTAGGAACCGGGAAGACCTGACTGAAGCACTCCAAACTTGGTACACTTCGAGGAACGATATCTCTAACCGCATTAGGTGTTACGAAAGCCGATCTAGATCTGTGAGACAACAGCAGGGGGGCCACAATGAAGGCACAAAAATGACAGTTAACCTCGGTCAGTAACCTCTGGCACAAGACACGATCGGACTCACTGCACAGGCAAAAAGCCTGCAGAGGCAAGTTCCCACAATACTAGCCAATTCGGTTTGAACAAATTCTTTGAAAATCCGACAACGGCTAGTGCCGCAGAATTGCATCAGGTGCTGATACAAACCACCAAGTGACTCTATAGCAACGTGAGAGGACTGAAGCGTAAGCTGTTAGAAATCAGGAATACATACTCTCAGATGTTTCTGAAGTTCATAATCGTAACTGAAACATGGCTATCCCCTGACATTGCAGACAACGAAGTGCGCTTGCCAGGCATGACACTCTTCCGAAGCGGTAGGGTACACCGAACAACCACTTAAAAGCCGAGCGGCTATTCGACGCCCAACTAATTGAGGTGACAGAATCATGTTCATCTTGTTTCCACAAAAATGGCACGAAATACTTCATTGGAGGGATTTATTGGCCGCCCTCGAATGCTAAGGCCCAGAAAAACAAACTGAGGTACTACTGCAACTGTCAGTCCTGGGGTTTGGTCAAATGCTCTTAGCTGGAGATTTCAATACCCCATCTTTAAATCTCAGTACAACTCCCACTGGTTGGTTCCAGAGACGACTTGGGGCAGCCATAAGAAGCTCTGGGCTGACTGAGAACGTATGCAGTCCCCCTAGATGGACTAAAGAAGGAAATTCCTCAAACCTGGATTATCTGTCAACAAATGACTAGCTCCTGGTTGAAGATGTTCACGTGGATACACCAGTAGCTAGTAGTGATCATGGCACAGTCTTGTTTAACATGGTCATAAACGAAACACTCATGAAGGACGAAAACGAGCCCTATCTTTGCTACACTAGGGCAAACTATACACGTATGAGAGAGGTGCTCCTACATACCCCATGGCCACGGGAAAGGTGGGGGCTGACTTTAAAAAGTCACTGACAAACAGTGAGAGATATCATCCAAAACACTGTCATACCTCAGTCACACCACACACCTCGGAATAGAATAACTTGGGTTAGGCGCGGCACTGAACACTTGCTACACGCGAAGAGGAGAGCCTGGCACAAGTGGAAGGTCACCCTGAAGGATTCCGACTGCAGTTCTTATTTGACGTTGAGAAACAGATGCAATACCAAAGTTCGAAGTGATAGGAGACAACTTCAGATGAAGCTAGCTGCCAAAATACAAGAAAGCCTGAAGCATCTGTTTAGGTTCATGTCCAAAAGAAGACCTACTAATCAAGGGTTGTGTTCTCTCAAAGGACCGAACGGGGAAGAGCTCACCAACCTCAAGATAGCCGAGATCTTCAACAATAACTTCACTGAGCAGTTAAACTAGGCATCCAAATGTTCAAAGCACTAAGCAAACCCAATGCCACTCGATTGTCTAATTCTTGTCAGTTGGCAGTTGGTTGTGAGTTTGTATGTCTCGGGATTTGAATGAAAACGTTTGATTCAGGGCAGGAGGGTTTCTGGATACCAGCAGCTATCTTACTAGACCAGAGATCAGTTAGTTGTAATATGGAGAATAATAAGTATAATAAGGATAAGATTCTAATGCTAATATGAATAAAATTTCAGAACTGAGTAAATAGATGAAATTAGCTTATTAATTATTAGTGAAGATTGTGAGAGAGGAACGTAGTATAAGCAAGCGGAAGGGAACAGAGATGAGTGGCGAGATAGATTAAGTAAGTGATCTGAGGAGATGGCAATGATAACAATTAGCGGGTCTCAAGATATGCATCATGAACAGCTTGTCCAAGAGAGAGATGATAATCTGTATGTGAGTACGTGATTATTAAGTCTCTTCTTAAAGCCGTCCACTGAGGGGGCTATGGTCACCTCAGCTGAGAGAGCATTCCAAGTTGCGACGCCCCGCAATGAGAAAAAGTGTGCGCGAACCTGAATATTCACTCTTTGATGCTCAATTTTTCGAGGATTGCCTCGAGGGGAGTGGTGGTGATGCATCGGTAAGATGCTAATGTTCGGATGGTTTGGAGTGCCTAATATGTTGTACGCCAACTTTTCATCTTTCAGCCATATCACTCACTTCGCTAATCGTCTCTGCACTCGACCCAAGAGATTTACGTCTCTTTTAGGGAGAGGAGGTGCGACGACTTTGAGAACCTCAAGGTGTCGGCCTGCATATGTCTTAAACAACGTTAAGAATAATTGTGGGGTGATAGCACTAAGTCGTCTTCGCATAAAGTGAAGAACTGCATTTGTCTTGTCTGCATCCCTTATATAGTTTCGACTGGTGTGTAGGCTTCCAGCGGTCATTCTCCGATTTCCCTTGGAATCATCAGCGAAAAATAATATTTTGTCTGGTAATTTTTAGTTATCCTGCCATATAAATTGAGCTGTAAAGGTTATGATCATGATATGGTCTGTGAAACACGAGCAGTGTAACTGGACTTTTGGTGGTAATGTTCATAAATTCTATTGCAAAAGTAGCTGCTCTGTCCTCCTCACTTTCCTTAGAATTAAACGAGGAAGTCCCACCGTCTTCCGACCGTTTCCCTTTTTCTTTTTATCTTACTATCTGTATAGTGGGGATATTGCTGGGAATACTCAGGCGCAGCTCGGACATATTGAGTTAAGCGTTGTCTTTTGAGCCTGCTGATTATGTTCTTATTAGGTCACTCACTAGAACAGCAGTATTGGATGTCCTAACTTTTTGTAGACGGGTTTCACGACTGAACTTGCTTAGATAATGTACAGTTGTGTAAATCTGAATATCAACCAACTCTTCAATTATGAGTTAGTCTTGGATTTCCGTTCACATTCCATGTACGGTTTACTCATTTTGATTGTTTTGTCATGAGTATGAGCATTCGTAATTTGCTTTGACGTAAAAGCCATATTTCTCCATTTACAGATTTGTGTTTTAAAAATACCTTTTCAATCATTCTTAATTGATCGGACTGACATTACCGGTAAAACTCATTCCAACAATCCTTTTGCTTTGAAGGAATCAGTGGTTTTCTCTTTTCTGCTCTGCTTCTAATTCGGCACCTTTGTGCCCTCCATACACTGAATTTCCATGATGTGAAACATTACCAAATTCTGACGCTGGTGCCATACTTATGCATAAGGATTGAAATATCACATAATTGAGGTTGAATATGAGAGAATTTCCGACTTCAATTAACTTATCCGGAAATATCGAAATTCCGAACACAGGAGAAGGTAATTTTGTAGGTTTCAGGTCTGGAACATATTTGTAGGAAGGGACCTATCTCACAAGTGTAGGCTTGTCCCTATGTGAAGACCAAATTAATTAGGTATCACGTGGGAGACACATCAAGTCCTATTGTTGAAGGATTTCTAGGGTTATACAATTATAGAGTAGTAGAGCAGTCACTGTGTTCTGTCTCCATCAATTTTCATGAATTTAACATCCCTAACATTTTAGTAGTAAACATAGAATGCAAAACGTTTGGTTATTTTATGTTCAGCTTGAAGGGATCTGTGGTTGGGGACCAATGGTTTTATATCACTTTCGTACCAGGATAAATGAGATGCTGTTTTGAAACGAGACCAGTGGGTTTGGTATGCGCAGATGGTTGCAAAAAATTATGATAATCCTCCGGCTAGTGATAAACTAAACGATAAATCAGAAAGAAGTCTGCAACAACTGACTGAGAAATGACATGTATTGTTCTCAAGCTGTTTTGTACGAAATTGAAAATTCATATGAATATTATTTAAGAGTTAGTGGAATTGGAATAATGACAATGAATAGTATAATAATAATAATAATAATAATTTATTCTCAAATAACTAAGTTACAAGAGTCACGCCAGTTTACAGGCTAGATCAAATTGTCACAAATGCTTTTACAATTACTGTAAAAGTTATAGCAGTTAAATTAAGTATAAGAGACAGTTTCTGATTGCATATTTACACCATATCACTGACAGAAACAGTATTATACAGCCACATTTTCAATATTAGAGTACAAATGAGGAAGGTGCACAATAGGTTCTATTGGCGATTGGCCGAGATCAATAGTGAATTTTTTGGGAAAGGTCATATGGAACGCGCTTGATACGAGCTGTGATCCAGACAGTCATGTACATTGGGTGCATGTTCCCTAGAGTTGCCAAGGATTTCCCACCGTGAATGGGGTTCTGAAAAAGGAGAAGAGAGAGAGGAAAAGCAGCAGTGTGGCAAGTGTATATATATAACCAAAGCACTACTTAACCTGTCATGTTGAAGTAGTCAATACAGTAGTAAGTCAAGATAAAATTCATACTGACCACTTAAATTAAAGTAAATTATGGGAATATAAGAATATAACGCACAGATAAAGGAGTACAGCAAAAAGAAGGGAGAGTTGTGCAGTGTCAGGTGGATAGAAGAGAAGTCGAAGTAAGAAGCTGGATTTATGTACGTTGAAATCGAAATTTCAGTTGAAAGTGTAGAGTTTGTATAAAGAAATCATGATGATTAAAAGTTCTCACTGTCTAACTGTTTTTAGTTATTATTATTATTATTGAATGCCAACCTCTAAGTCATACTGTAAGCGCCTGAGTAAGAATGTTGCAGGTGTCTCGACAGAATAGCGACCTCAGCATAGTTTCGGAAACATGAACCACAGAAGATTGGCTGAAACATTTTTTACGGTTTCATCAGAATGCATAGCAGAAACTGGTGACTAATAAATTAACTTATGAAAAGTACAAGTTCACGCTTTTCAGAATAACAATGACTTACTTACACCTGTTACTCCCAATGGATAATAGGCCGCCCACCAGTTTTCTCCAACCAACTCTGTCCTGGGCTTCCCTTTCCAGTTCTTTCCAGTTTTTCTTCATTCTTCTGATGTCTTTCTCTCTTTCTCGGCGTAATGTGTTCTTTGACCTTCCTCTTTTCCTTTGACCTTGAGGGTTCAATGTGAAGGCTTGTCTTGTGACGCAGTTCGGTGTTTTCCGCAATGTGTGTCCTATCCACTTCCACCGCTTCTCTCTGATTTCCTCCTCTACTGGAATCTGTTTTTTTCTCTGCCGCAGTATGTTGTTGCTGACAGTGTCTGGCCAGGGTATCCGAAGTATTTTGCGTAGACAACTGGAAATGAATACTTGAATCTTCTGGAGGGTGGCTTTGGTAGTTTTCCAAGTTTCTTTAACATACAGTAGAACTGTCTTGACATTTGTATTCAAAATTCTGATTTTGGTGTTCGTCGATAGTTGTTCCTAGTTGCAGATGTTGTTCAGTTGTAGATATGCTGTCTTTGCTTTGCCGATCCGCGCCCTCACATCTTTCTTGTCAGTGATGCTGCTAAGATATGTAAAGGTGTTAAAGTTCTTCAGAGAATCTCCATCAAGTGTAATTTGGATGGCGCATGTTGTGCTGTATCATGGAATCTTACTTTCCCTTTATGTATGTTGAGACCTACTGCTGTTGAGACTGCTGGTACAATATTCGTCTTCTCTTGCATTTGCTGTTGCGTGTGTGATAGAAGAGCCAGGTCATCTGCGAAGTCCAGATCTTCCAGCTGCGTCCTAGCTGTAAATTGTATCCCGTGCTTCATCTGAAGTGTTGACGTATTCAAAATCCAGTCGATCACCGGGAGAAAGAGAAAGGGTGAGAGTAAGAAACCTTGTCTGACACCGCTCTTCACCGCGAACGAGCTTGTCAGCTGTCCACTATGTACGATTTTTCAGTGTAGTCCATCATAAGAATTCCGTATGATGTTGACTATCGTCTCGGGCACGCCGTACTATCGAAGAAGCTTCTTTAGTGTTGTTCTGTCCACGCTGTCGAATGCTTTCACGTAGTCAATGAAGTTGATGTAGAGTGGTGAGTTCCATTTAATTGGCTGTTCCGCAATGATCCGTAATTTTGCAATTTGGTCGGTACACGATCGATCCTCACGAAATCCAGCCTGTTGATCTCGAAGTTGGGCGTCTACGAAGCCCGTCATTCTGTTTAATAATACCCTGTCGAAGACTTTGCCTGGTATTGAGAGAAGAGTGATGCCTGTGTAGTCCTCACACTTGCTGAGATCGCCTTTCTGTGGTATCCTTCTTTCCTGCTTCTTGATACTTGTTCTTCCTCCCAAATGTTGCTGGAGAAAATGCGGAGTAGTTTTGCAGTTGCTACCACGTCTGCTTTCATTGCCTCTGCTAAAATGTTGTCTGGTCCTGCTGCTTTGCCGCTCTTGATCTGTCTGATGGCCAAACTGATCTCTTCAATTGTTGGTGGGCCAACATCGATTGGAAGGTCCGTAGATGCTGGTTCGATGTTGGGTGTGTTCAGTGGGGCTGGTCGATCTAAGTTCTCTATCCACCTATTTCGCTGTTCTTCAGTGTTGCTGATCACTTTGCCTTTCACTGGTCGTTCTGGTCAACGAAAGTTTCCAGCGAGCTGCTTTGTTGTATCTCACAACTGTCTGAAGTTTCCTTCTCTTGCAGCCTTTTCCACCATCATTGCTAGATCTTCCACATACTTTCGTTTGTCGGCTCTGATACTCTTCTTCCTTTTCCTGTTCGGTCCTGTGTATTCAGCTCCTGCCTCAACTTTCTCTGCTCTTGTTCGGCTGACATTGATTGCTGCCTTCTTGTTCCTCCTTTCTTCCACTTTTCAAGAGTGTCAACAGAGATCCATTCCTTGTGATGGTACTTCTTGTGACCCAGAACTTCGTGACATGTTGAAGTGATTGCCTCCTTGATCCCTTTCCAATTGTTCTCCAATGTTGCGTCCTCTCCATTGAGTATATCGTGCAAGGCCTGGAACCTATTGGTGAGGGCTATCTTGAATTCGTTGAGTTTTACGGTATCCGGAAGAAAGGCCGTATTAAACGTGTGTGAAGTTTTCTGCCCCGTTGTCCAGGGCTTCTTTAGTTTCAGCTTCATTTTGGCGACCAGCAAGTGCTGATCTGAGGCTATGTCAGCTCCTCTCTTGGTTCTAACATCCTCCATAGTCCTTCCGAACTTTTTATTGATACATTTATGGTCGATTTGGTCCGGGAAAATCCATGTAGTTTTGTGTATGAGCTTGTGTGTGAATGTT
Organism: Schistosoma turkestanicum; assembly: GCA_944470395.2. NCBI lineage: Eukaryota > Metazoa > Platyhelminthes > Trematoda > Strigeidida > Schistosomatidae > Schistosoma > Schistosoma turkestanicum. Next base: position 36,434,657 of record OX103973.1, on the reverse strand, counting down.
GTTCCATTAGTTTGTTGAAGGCACATAGGTTTGCAAATCTCTCACCGTTTTTGTTCCTTTCTCCCAGTCCATCTCGTCCCATGATGTCTTCATATCCAGTGTTGTCCATTCCAACATTGGCATTTAGGTATTCCATTAGAATCGTCAAATCGTTTGGTGAGCATCTGTCGACGATTGACTGCAGCCTTTCGTAGAATTGACTTTAACGTCGTCATTGTAGTCATTGGTAGGTGCATAACATTGGATGACGTTCATTGTAATGTTCTCTTTCTTTGTTTTTGAGGATGCTTTGATGATCCTGGGTCCATGAGATTCCCATCCTATCAGTTTCTTTTGTGCATGTTTGGACAGCATCAGTGCAACTCCTTGTGTATGTAAAGCATTCTACTTTTCATGACCAGAGTATAACAGCAGTTCCCCTGAAGCAAGTCTCAGTTGTCCTACCTGTGTCCAGTGCGTTTCACTGATGCCGAGCACCTCGAGGTTGTATCTTTTCATTTCTGCCGCAACTTGAAATAGTCTTCCAGTATCCCACAATCTGCGAAAGTTTCATATACCTTAAAGAATGGTTGCTCTGGTTGTCAGAAGAGGCATCGGCCCTGTGACTTCCAAGGGAACTCAGCTTTCATCA
>OX103973.1:36407570-36433896 GCA_944470395.2 Schistosoma turkestanicum | reverse complement strand
GTTAGATCATTGTAAAACCGTGAAAACAACACTATATATCAGTTACCGCGTCGGTGTTTTTATTGTTTTATCACATCAGAGATTTTAATTATTAGGTCATAACAGTTGAAATAACGACAGTTTTCCAGTGGACAAATTCTCAGAAACGAATCCAGTGTTTTCATTAGACGAGAAAGAGAAAACCCTTGAAATGGTTTCCAACATGTGTTTGGGTTTCAAGACGCGAACATTCTAATTAATCACAGGAAAAATACAGACGCAGATAAGCTTACACACTTCAACCATAGCTTTAGCAATTTGATTATAAGATATCTCCCTCGTACATGGGCTCATCAGGATGAGAAAACTTAAAACTGACTGATTCAAACCGAACCTGACTTTTCATTCATTCAAGCACTGATTGGACATTAGCAAAAAACTAGTGTTGTCTTGGATACCTGATACGTCTGATGATTGGGAAAATGCTCATGTTTGGGCGGTTTTAAACGTCAGAAGTGCACAAAGGAAACGCGATTGGTTATGTATAAACCTCCATTATTACAATCAATTGTACCAGTGATTGTTTTACTGAACTCCTTGTTTATCCATACTTCTGTACACACAATTTTCACATGCTTTGTTGCCATCTTGTTTATACTGCTCGTTGTATCTTTGCCCATATTCTCTGGCCCTATTTCGGAGTTCTTCCGATGCCACGAAATCTCCAGCAAATTCACGTCTTCATCTGGACTATATCTTCTTCCCCGTTTTTGGTTTACGACAGGAACGTAATTGGTTTGTAGTGGTATACTTAGTCAACCCTAACTCGACCCACTGAAGACTAATAAGGGTCACACTACTATTTAGTTTAATATGGTTTGCCCATCGTCAATACACTTACGTTACGGTATGTTAACTGGTCAATCTATTACACATACCTTGTCAGTGTCAGATGTTACATGTTTTAAAGTGTCAAAAATATTGTCAGACTGCTTTCAAAATAGTAAAACACCTAGATAATATCCTTCATTAATACTGCCGAGTAGACTTGATGTATACACAACCATTTGGAGACAAATAGAATGAATCCAAAACGTAATGAATCAAGCATACCATACTATCCTAGTTGGCGAATGTGTACTGTGCTGATGACTTTACCAATCGACTGATCTAAGTGGATTTATTATTGTTGTTTGCAGCCGCAACCTTAACCTCACTCAACGCAAACGCATACGGAAACACCAAAACATTGTTCGCGATATCTACGTTTTCGACTATCCCAAACACATGGTACCGAAATTGTTCCAAACAAGAAAGCTCATAGTATTTATAATTGTAAATCTCAAAGAAGATTCCGATGATACGGATTGTCACTAAAGATATTAACAACTGAATTTAGAACCTCTTTAGACCAAGCGCACTGACTTCAATCCTATCTTTAATTATTGGATTATATACGATATATCTTGCTCTCCAGTATCCACTGCTTCGTACTTAATCATATCATTTCACCACCTGCACGATGGAAAAAATGTTCATTTTATTTCGCGATCCTACACCAACTTCGTTATTCTTTTCTCTACCTTGTGGGAAAGATACTCAGCAAGCTTGTGTCTCACCAAAATCATAACACAGTTCAATAGTCGCACTGATGACTTTACAAAAATGGTTTAAGGTGATCAATTTTTACAGTGAAGTTTTATTACCTGTGTAAGCGACCGTACAACAGACTAGAAAGTTCGACTTTTTCTTTCACATAAATATTCATTTATGTTCACATTTATCATTGCCATCATGATGAAATTTCCTACAAACCTAAGGTATTATACATCATCATGTTTCTTCACATGCGACAACAAGCGTCTTTTTAATTCTTTATATTCTTCCTTTTTCTCCTGCAATAAGCTTACTCTTACATTACGTCCAAAGTGGGCATTTCCATCTCACTTGATGAGGGCGTTGTTTATATATTATCACTTCTTGAACACTGAAATGTTTGTTTGTTTAAATAGTGACTTGCTCGCTCCACTGTGTTGTTGAACAAGACTTGCAGAAAGCCTTCTACAACCATGTTTTTGGCTTCTGATATATATACTGAACGCTTAAGGTAGGATGTAACACTCCCAGTTTCCAGTTACAATGAAAAATCATGTATTACATTTTATGAAATAGATTGACTTTTCATATTTACTTCGTATTCATCACTTATGTATGAATACTTCAAATTGATATATAATGATCTTTTCATCATAATAATCTAAGCTATTTCTGCCTAAAATTTTAATCGTATATCAAATCTAACCACGTTCATGAGTTATTTTCAGTTCTGTATATACTACATTTAATACTAATTATACTTATCCACTTCCACAAGCGTACACGTTAGATGATTTACACAAATATTATGCTTCTCCATCATATCTTGTTTGATTTTTAAAAAAAGTAAATCTAATATCTTTCTAGATATTTCAGAAGCTGTCTAAATATCTTGAACATAAAGGTTAGTGCAACATGTATATAACTGTATTTGTGATGAAACCTAATAATGTGTGATTAAACTGCTTGGAAATAATTAAAGGGAATTTGATGAAGTGCTTCAGCTCTCTCATCTCAAACATTCAGAATAAATTTTTAACTGAAGGTGTCTTTGAATACATTACCTTTCAAATCTTAATATGGATTTATCCACCGTTAGCCGAATATTTCGTTAATAAACTGCAACATTGTAACTCGCATATAGATACCTGCAGGCAGTTTTATATTTTTGCTGATTTACAATTCCTTTGAACTAACAACTTTCCGAACATAGTCTTATTCCGTTCAACAGACAGTTCGGTCGGTGCAGATTTATTACAAGTTGGTAATTATTTCAGGACAATGAGGTCAATATAGTCTCCATCCAGTCAGTCGATCAATTATACTTAGTTTAAAAAGACACAGGAAAGGATAGGAATGTTGGTTATTTTCCCATACTTTTTCAGTAACCAATTAGGCTTCAAATTAAATGAGTTTAGCAGTGATTCAGGACCTGATGTAAACCTAGTCATTCTCATTTAGATTAAATGAAAGCTCACTGCCAAAGTTTTATACCATATGTTTCATCTTCGTAAGTATTTTAGTAAAGTTCTGTGATGACAAGCTGGAGAATTCAGAATGCGCCTTTCGACCTGTTTAAGACTCGTCATCTGCGTGTGTCATGATCTTACTTGTGATGTTTAAACCTGTTCCCGAATACAGTCACCTTGAAAGATTTCAGCGTATCCACTTGATGCCCTGTATCATGGAGATCTCTCAAGATTGCACCGCTGGATGCTTTAGGTTCACTTGATCTTAGACATTTTGGCATATAGTACCAACAATCTGACCTCATTTACCGTATCACACAACCATCTTAAGTTTGTTAACTCTTTGATTTCCAATTACTTGTTCGATATTCGGGAACATTTCCTCTCACACTGCGTATATATAACATATTTTTATGACATTAACTTTATTGAAAATCTCGCAACATCATGTTACATGAATCTTTCTCTAATCACCTTCGTAGTTAAAGTATGTCAATTTCTATGATAATTTTGATTTTTAAATGGTATGAGCAGCTGATGAGAACCTAACGAAATAAAATGAATTCATAATATTCTGCACCAGTTTTTGTTTTCGCTCTCTGATTTTCACCATATTTGACAATCATTACTATGCTATAGTATTCGTAATATTGTAGAAATTAAGACACCTAAGGATGTGATAGATATTCAAGGTTCGATAGCGCTTTTGTCCTTAACACATTTGTAATGTAGAATGCCAAACTCATTTAAAACAGATGTCGGGAATGAAGATCAATGGTGATGTAGTTCGGATGTGTTACTGAGTTCCTTCAGTTAGGGTGTGTCCAGTGAAGCTAATGAGTTCAGCATCAAAGTCGAAGACGGACAAACCTAATTCTTTTGACGACTTATTCAATTATCAGCATCATTTTGGAATCAGACTGTTGTCGCTCATCATCAAATACCATGAAGTTATTACTGAAATGTTTAGGTTATAACTGACATGCTGTGTTAAATAGATGTAATGAGTAGTCCGTCTCTGAGAAGTAATTGGTTTTCTGGTTAACGGTGCATGTCGAGTTGTATCTATAGCCATGGAACATATTCATCTAACTAAATGTCTAACTCAGTTTTGTTTTGCTAAATGGATAGGTGATCTAAAAATTCACACATAATTAAGAATTCTTCAATTCCATAATTCAAAGAGAATTTCTGTGAGGACTTTCTCTATCTTCTACGTATATGATGCACGTGATTAGTTCAATCGCTCTGCATAATTCATGATCCTTCGATAGAATTTAATAAACTACTCTTCTAATCATCAAAAAATCCGTTGAAAATGAGTTATTATTTTTTTAATTCATGATATTAAATTTCGAAAGTGAATTTAGTGAAAGAAATAGCAGGGAATCTTTTATTTTATTTCGAAAGGGAGATATAATGGGAAAGAAACTTGATATTTCAGTAGCGAGAAAAGAATCGTCTGAACATTTGTTATAGAATCGACAATTATTTCCACTTGACTTATTTTTTCGCCTCATTTCATCTTTGAATGAAAAAACAAACTCTGTTTTACATTTTTATTTGAAATGAATAGTTTCAATAGCTGAAATCAGTGTTCATGTAGAAAAATTATGCATAGAAAACATGTTGCAAATGAAAAATTTAAAATCTATTATTGAACATATATTCGTTGAATGACCGTTAATGTGATAATGTAAATCATATCATTAAACAAAAGTGTTTTCAATTACAGAAACATGGTGCTTTTGTAGAATAATCTGTTTGTTTTCATTATAATGAACAAAGATAAGCATTATGAAATAATTAGATTTCATGGAGTACTATTAGGATTAAAGAGTTTCTAAGTTGATGGACACTGAAAAGCAAAATAATTCAAGTGGTAAACTCCCTCTGACAAAAAATTGGTTTTAGCTCTGGTAACAGATTCAGAGTGGCCCGATCAGTCTTATTTTTGTTCTGCTTACATTTCGCCTTAGTTTCAAAGTTTCGAAATGTTTATAAACAAGAAATTTACTATTTCGCCAAAGTATAGTCAGTTTTTTAAAATTTCTTTTATTTTATGTTGCTTACTTACTTACGCCTGTTATCCCTAATGGAGCATAGGCAGCCGACCAGTTTTCTCCAACCAACTCTGTCCTGGGCTTCCATTTCTAGTTCTTTCCAGTTTTTGTTCATTCTTCTCATGTCTTTCTCCATTCCTCGGCGTAATGTGTTCCTTAGCATTACGCAATTTATCATAGTTTCACATTCTTTTTACTTCTTAGTAAGCTTTCGGTTTCCATTCCAAAGTTTGACGATTCACATTAGTCTGGAGAAAATCTTGAAGAATTTCAAGTCTTTGGATTTGTGACTATAAAAAATTTCAAGGGATGATAGTGTCTGTTGAAGATTCCAGTTCATAAAGAATTTGATAGATAAACTGAAATTCTTGCTTTTAGGAATTCCATTATTTTTTCTGGTGACTTATTTTAGTAATACAATAATTTGAAAGGTTACAAAAATGCACCTATCCATAGGGATTATAAGCGCGAAAATTACGATTTTTTAAAAAAGCAGAGTAAAATATGCCATACAACAAACGCGAAACATTATTTTGCTTGAGGCGTCGAGTACGTTTATCGATCCATATCATGGTTGCCATTTGCGAGAGCTAAAATAATTAACCAGTTCATGGCTCTGATCAGATGGATCTAAATAATCTGAGAGGAAGTCCAGAATTATATCCCAAAGAACAATGTGGAACTAGAAGATCTTTTAACACGAATCAAGTTTATAAATCTAAGCTCAACAAGTTCCCAAATATGACGTGATCTTGACTTCCGGAAACTTCTGTCTTTGGTGGTCAACTTTAGAAACTCACAGGACAGGCTCCGTTGCATATTACTGGCAGCTAACTTCGCGTGCAGCATCTACTACAGCAGGACTAAAACGGCGAATAAAGATAAAAGATCTGTGAAAAGAGCCTGTTGCAAATGAGATCATCATAATAAAGCAATTCAATGCATGCGGAATAACCAATAAGCTGAATTATACCTAAAGTGGATGTTAATAATCATGTCCAGAGCAACAACTTAGTTCACAGTGAGACCATCCAACTACGAAACAACATCAAACCATATGACTAAGTTAATGTGTAAATGCTATTCTAATTTTAGTCACTTAAGGAGTTTTTAATTTTTATGGATGATAGCATAACATATGGATGAGAAAAGTTTCAGTTATTACAGTATTTTGTAAAATACTAATAGTGAAGTTCTACAAAAGTAGTGATTGAAAACATTCAAATAAAGTACAAGAATTTTTAAAACATTTAATTAGTAACTTTAAACAATACACTTTAGGTTTAAAGTATGTTTTAATATTTGAAATCAGTCTCCTGTTTTACTGGTCGTTCAGAAAAGTTATGCGTGACAAGTTACAGATTCTCTGAAAAGATGTTGTATATCAGATTTTGTACTCTAGGCTTTGAAAGTTGTAGCATACTGAAATAGATTACAAGTTAAATCTTTAAAATTAAGTATATATACAGTCAGTTTAATCAGTATATTATAAACGGTGAAGTCATAATTGAATTATGGGACAGTTTTTACAAAGTTACTGGGTTTGACAATGATAACGGCATGTACACAGTCCGAAAACTAAATGTCCTGATGAAATAACTTTATGAACTGTGCATCGTGTCCATAGTCAATATGTTTATTGTTCAGATGACTTGATCGTTAAATAATAGTTATACATATAACGCAAGAAGTAATTTAAAGAACTCCACGTAATGGTGTTGGTCTGTATTTCATTGTAGAGTTACTATTGTTTAACATGCAAATATTTCATTAATTATTAATGTGAAATTATTACATTAAGTCTGTTTCTATGTATCTAATGGGAGGATTTTATATATATATATATATATATATATATATATATATATATAAATATATCGTTGCGTTTTACCATTTTTAAATACAGGAATATTTTTGTACCTTTATTTAAAGATAATACATAGAGTATATTTTATACTTTTAAAGATAATAGTCTTTTGACCATTTGTCTTATTTGCATAAACCTACAAAATACAACGATTTGATTTTAGACAGATGTCTCTAATTCCTAAAAATTGATAGAGTTTCAGTTTGATTTATTGGATTCGGTATAATGTGTCATGATGTTAGTTAGATAAAAGGTATGAATCCTTTTTTCCTGTTAGTTCCAATAGTGAAAATTATTCTGAGTAGTTACGAAATGGTTTAAAAATTCAGGGTATCATCTTAATTAATGTACTTATAAATATTACAGATTGCCCGTTATTGTGTTTGGTCTTACAATTAGTTGGTTAATTTAAAGAAACCATTTATGTAGTTAGTTTAGTGGATACACAAAATGAGATCATGAACAATTATTTTACAGGATTTACAACATATCTGTCAGACTACATTCATAATATATTATCTGTGCTAATGTGATAGTCGGTATTTCCATTTCAGCTTCAAAAGAAAGTTATATTATGTAAACATTAGTGACGTCAGTTATAGCTCGCAATTAGAAAACTCCGTCTTCTTGTCTGAAAGTGTTTTAAATACCAACGGTGTCGGTTCAAATAGAAATCGCAATTTGCATCAGGTGGAAAAAACTTCTACACATTTATTATTTATATACTTATTGTTGGTTGTTATGAATACATTGGCTTTGCGAAAAAGTATTCCTAAACGTAACACAGTGAAAACATGTAAACTCGTACATTTTCATAAGGTGTTATTGCGTGGGAATTTATTCACGAAAACAAATATTATAGTCAGACATTGAAAACAATTTTTTGTAGCTAAGTAACAGAAAAAAAAATTCAAAATAGATCTGAAGATGGCTACAGTATTAATATTAAACAGCAATATCTTTCTGTCTGGCGAAAATTCTACTCAATACTATAACAGATGTCTGTTTAAAACAAAGTATCTAAAATTTCTCCAGAGTATATAAAATTCTGACCAATTTATTTATGCAAATAAAGTTGTTAGAATAATAATATCTAACTTCTAAATCCTGCATTACAAATCTCGATACTTAATTTAGATTACATTTATTACATAACTTGAAGATAATTTCCATTGTAAAATTTCGATAAGTGGTGTTAAACAACTAACTGCACCGCAATTAACAATTTGTAATTATTATTTAGCTGAAAACATTTATTGTAAAACGTATTTGTTTAAATAGCTTAACTCTTATCCGATAAGGTGAATGGTAAGTACTACTTCATAATTTGGAATAATACTTCAGCAAAAATAAACCTACCAAGAATTTAGTTGCTATCTGTAGTAGATATAAAGAACTAGCATCACTTTACTGAACAGTGATTCAAACGTTGCATACGAGAAGACAGAACCTGTGCCTATGGACTGCAAATGATTGATTGAAGAGTTACTCTTTGGTGCGAAACAATGATTTAACATAGGAAATACTGCAATACAAGGATAAACAACTGTTTGAATTGGTGTTTTAAACTTGTCATTCCAAAATATGATTCATATGGTCAGTGAATTATGTTCTTTGGTGACGATTTACTGCAGAGTTAAAGAGTATCTGAACTGATGGACGAATCTTTTTTGTATACCATGGGAATCCAAAAAGCTGTTCAACTGAGATATATATGAAGTTGCTCATAATCATCTTTTTAAAAATCACCTTAAGTCAACGGGAATATTGCGAAATAATATTCTATCCTACAAAATGGATACTTAGTGCTGCAAAAGCTGAATAATTCTGTTCATGAACTCATTTTGTTAAAAAATAAATGAAAATCTAGTATTATTCAATTATATAAAAGTATTTCTATTTTGTTGGAGTAACATGAAGTGTCTGAGTTAACCGTGCTGTTTCATGCAGTTTAAATTTACAGATTCGAAGATAAAAAAATTCAACACTTCATCTTTTGAATACATGATTATTTATGCATTGTCCGACCAATACTATGTTTGCTATGCCATTAGTAATGATTGAATTAGTTACACCAGATACAGCTCAGTGATCAACCAGTGCAAATATTTCAGTCGCTCAGTGGTATATTATCTGACTAACTGGAGTGGTGTCTTACAAAGAGCGTCAGTTCCTGAGTGAATGGAGAAGTACTATGTTCAAAGTTGGAAAACAGTACAAAACATACATCAGTGGTATTTTCTAGCTGTTCCCAATCAGCTGGTTCGTAGGTTTTGTTAATTTGGAAAGCCGACAAGATAATTTGGCTTATATGTGCAAAGTCATACATAGTTTTCAGATAAATTGACTATCATATCTTACTCAGTATCATCTACTTCGTCATTTCACTAAGCAATTACTTGTGGTTTGAAAATATGATTATGTTTTGTAAGCTTCATAATAATCCAACTGAAGATGTAACACTAAAAATCCAGATGAATTTATGGGATCATTAATAAAGCTTCCACTGGAACCAGGAAATATTATTTAAGAACACCTTTTAGATCGAAGTTTGAAATTATGAACCAATATTTGTAAGCTCAGTGATTAGAGGATATAATGCACGCTCCGATACATGAATTACATATGTTTGATCCCATTTCGGTTTTTCAGCATGCATAGTTGACAATTCTCAAAATGTAAAGAGGTGACACATCAACACTTCCATGTTTATAAAGAATTTTCGTTTGCTGCCACTCTTGATACCAACTACACACATTTTTTCATAAAGTTGTCAAAATAAATTCAATGCAGTATTATTTAGGTGTAATAATTAGCACATTTGTAATAATTCCCATAATAGAATAAATACCACTCGAATTCCGAAATTATAAAATACCACTGGTGATTATATTTTTGGTTTACATATGCAAAATTTAGTCACTTACAATGCTATCAACGAACTAGCGACGAAGACTGCTTTAAAATAAATGGTTATCATGTGATTTTAAATTTTTCTGGATGCAATTAATGGAAATTTTACAGTTATACACTATGATTGCAGTAGATTGTCTGTGCTGTATTGATTTAACAGTTCATTTAAATAACTTCTTCTTTTTGTGCTTAGGCTAATGCACTGGCTGAAAAATAATACGACTTTGTAAAATTTCTAATTAACATTCGGATTGTAAAACTAACGCGAATTTGAAAGACAAATTTCTATTAGTTCCTTTCACGTGTACTAACTTCGTGATATGCGAAAGAAACTGGATTTGAAACTATATTTGTCTGACATGACTATGAAATCTAACGTAGTAATATTTGGTCGTTTGTTTTACATTTTAACTATATGGTTTAGTTATTAAACTATTTCTAAAAACAATTATCACTATTCCGACTTCTTGTTTACAATGTTTAGTTCCTAATAACTGTAATTCTATTAATGATCTTCTGTCTAATGTTCGTATTTAACGTCTCATTGGCACTTTAACTTATTTCAACCTAAAAATCAAGTGTCTGTGTATGTGTATGTGCGAAAAACCCTAAACAAACAATCTTATATTAAAAAATTTACTGCAGTAAAATTTTTCTGAAATATATACGAAATAACATCCACATGTTCATATTTAGTCAATAAAATACATCTTGTAAAAAGAATATAGTTCAAGATCTAATCAGGTACTGTAATATCACTTAGATCTTAGAAAATTAAAATTCGTTTCTCTTGAGATTACTCTCTAGTATCATTGAGAAAATATCTTAAAAATAGATTTAATTTTTTAAGTGATGCAACATTTTTCAGTTATCAAGAGAAAATCAAGCAAGCAAATTTTTCAGGGTAATATTTTTATTTCACATAATTACTTATCACTTAGTTCTATAATAAAACATATTAAAAGGAAGTGTTAACTTTTACTCGGTTAGCTCTTTTTAAATTGATTTAGTGAAATAGAACAAGAAATATCCAATGTTTATAGTTTAACATTGTAAAACAAGTTATAAGCTTAAATTGAAACTGTGGAACTTTTAAAATAATCTTACCTTGTTAGACAGAAAAACCATTCGTTTATAACAGTATACAAAATTACTACACATTCAAATGTGGAACTTTGTACTCATCTGCAGATAATTATCTACAACTATTAGAAGGCATTCTTTATTGTGTTTTAGGTTTCTAAATAAATTTTTCATTGTGCTCATGCTGACGAAAAAGAATTACATGAGAAAATTTATTAATTTCGAAAACACCAGAAGATGACTTATCGTGGTGGAGAAAATTTGTTGTTCAGGTGGATGATTGTGGTGGTGTTTCGTTCTCTGAGGGGCTGGGGTACAATCAAAACTAAGGTGCAAACAACGACAGGTTTAAGGTCAACATCAACCAATCAAGATTGAGGTTAACAGAACAAGCTACAGGTCAAACGTGGAGAAATCGGAATTCTTCAAATCCATCTAAAGTTTGTGCTGATGATGTTGTTCGGAAGAACAATAAAAGCTTCACAACCAAAACACCCAGCTCAGAAAACGAAACACCACCACGATGATTTGTCATTTTTGAATTCATGTAATTCAAATTCAGATCAGGGTTTTAGTTTTATTTTAGAACCCATTAGCCAGATTTACCAGAACTTTGGTGTTTATGTTTACACGCAAACTCAGACCCAGTACCTATACATCTAAACATCAATGAAATATATATATCGGCACTGGATGTTCACTAACTGACTGAACGAGTAAAATAATTTTCTGTGACTAGGGTGGTCATTCAATAATTAAAATCGAATCATAACGCATGGTTACTGAAGATATTTTTCTGCTTGGGTGTCATAATTAGATGATTGAAATTTATTAGAAGCGAAGTAAGAAAACCTCTCAATGATGAGTCCTTCACTATACAAATAGAGAAACTTTATTCATGTATCAAAATGTTACTTGTTCAATTTCGACTGCTTACAGAGTTTTAATTTATGTTTTCACCTTTACATCTGGTGTTAAATGTTGATTGTTTTAGCATCATTATTGATAAGGTCTCACTTTTACATTGATTCCATCATATTATGTAAGCCCCTTTCGAAGTTAATAATTTTGATCCAAATTTTTGCGCTTTTTTGACTGTTTTTCAATTGCATTTTCAATGTCAGTTGAAGAACAACAAATTTTATTTGTTTATTTATTTTGTTCCCCTCTGTTAGATATTATTATTATTAAAAACGTATTATGTATTGTGTTTACAACTATCATATTTTCAACATTGTACAGCTATGCTGATGAAATTATCGAAAACAAATTAACCCATTTAGCCAACCTTTGGTTGTATGTCTCAGTGGATATTTTCTTTTTATATCCTTTAAAGAAAGAATTATAAAGTATTTTTCAAGTTTGGAATTAAAATTCATTCATAGTGAGAAATATTTATTTTCTGTTTGGTTTAGCTATCAAATGAGTAGGTCTCTAAATGAATATATATATATATATATATATATATATATATATATATAAACATATATATGCATCTTCGAGGTAAAATATGACCTTGTCCTTACTTTTATTAATATATGAATAACGGTTTTTCAGATCTCTTCGACATCGTCTCACAAGATAAGCGAATTTGTTCCTGTGTTCTTAATGAAAAGCAAACGACAAATAGTTTATGGAATTATGGTTATAAAAGAAAATAATATATATTTATTGAGGTCAATGAGAATGAACTAAAGAGATCATTATATATATATATATATATATATATATATATATATATATATATATATATATATATATATATATATATATATATATATATATATATATATATATATATATATATATATATATATATATATATAGACTTTTTAATGACACTCTATTTTTCAGCTTATTAAATAACAAGGGAATTATTCCTGAATATTGCTGAACAAGTTCTCACATGAATATAAATATGATAATTAAGATATAATGCTGTACGCAATACAGGTTGTCAAATAGTTAGCAAAATGTACATTAATAAGTATTGCTCAAAGTATTTCGACAACGGAGCAGAAACTTTATACATTTTTTGTCAGGAGAAAATGAAAGGATTCGTTAATAAATGCAGTCAAGAAATTAATTGATCTCTTGATGATTATTTTCATTACTACTAACTATAACTTGATTTCATCAAGTCAGATGTGATAATATTCGCGAGTTCGTTTGCTATCTGGTTTGATGTGAATAATTACTTATTCACACAAGCTTCAAATGACTCTATATTATGAGATCACTCTTACCACATTAGGTATTTAGTAAATATTATATACTCAGTTTTGGTAATGGAAATCATGGTATAAAAATAACAGTTGAATTTACTAAGGTATTGAAATATGTTAGATACACTACTTGTTTAATGGTAGCAGAAAAGTAGGTTTAACTGTTATATTCAAATCTTGTTTGTCTGTATTTAATATCAATATATTACTGCAGCTTTAAAGTTGCATGAAACTGGACAAGCAACTGTTCAGCTGCTGATAATTTTATAAATATAACTTTCCTCTTCAGTGAACAATTGATGAACAATATTGTCCAACTTAATCAAACGAACCAAAATAGCATTTTTAATTATCATTATTATACAAAGAAAACATTTTCTGATGAATTCTAGAGATTCTCGTACTACAGAATTAGTCGTCGGTTGTATAACTTGTAATGGGTGGTAATTCAGTTTAAATATAACAGTAGTTTCATTTATAGAAATTTACTAGTTTGTGAGAAATCAAAAGGATGGAAAAAATTCAATCACAAAGTACTACCAACATTTAAATTTGTGAGATTTCTTTATAAATGCCAGAAAAATTCAAAAGTAGTAATGAGAAAGTGAAAAAAATACAGAAGATGTAAGCAAAGTTAAATATCTGACAGTGATTAACCGAAATTCAGGTATTTTAACTAGTTCGAATAAGCCACTATAAAATAACACATAAATAACCATTATGGAATTGTAAAACGTGTTTTGACTTTCAATTATCGATTTCATCTAGTTACGAAGACGGATTGTCTAATTGATCATACGCCCGCTGTTCAATAAAAGGCGAGTGTGATATTATCTTTTAAACTTATATTGTGCACTGGAAACTTTCGACATTAAGAGTTATAATCACATTCCTATTGGTGCTCAAACAGATGTGACAAGAAACCGAATAATAGAATATCGTTTAATGATTAGCAGATGATATTTTATTATTTTTTATTATTTACTATACCACCCTGACAAAGACATACGCATTATTTGATCGATCATCGATTGTTTCACCAAAATGTTAGAAATAGTTGTAATAAAAAATAATAGAAAATATTGATGGTTTCATGAAAAATTTACTTCATGATTACAAATTTCACTGTTTTTTGTCTACGCAGTAAAGGGTTTGAGAAACTCTAATGAGTATATAATTATGAAGAACGAATATGGAATATGCAAATAGAATTTTGCCATAAATTTTGAATCATTTTGAATTTTCATGACTATCTTATTCGTTATTGTTCCTAAAAGACGAACCGATATAACATGTAAACTATGTAAAGCTTTCTGATCTCATTAGATATTTTGTATACAAAATGACATAAATTAGATTAAGTCTCATTTACTCAAATTTTCTGTCTTTTACAGAACCGCGTCATTACTTGACGCATAGGAGTAGTATATACACTACCCTAAAAAGTTTAAGCAATATCATTTTATTAGTAAGGATTTCCTTATTCTAATTATCGACTTTCTGGATTGCAATTGGTTAGTCTTTGTCAGCGCATGTAGTTCTTGAGCGGACTACCTCAATGTCACAAGGCATTCGGCTGTCTGGGAAGTTTACTAAGTGCTTTCCACCTAATGTGGAATTTTCACTTAGATATATGTTCACTCTACTACTAATGTTCACATCGGTACTGAGTGCCAATATTTTTCACTTCGATTATCAACAGCGGAGAATAAGTTTTATTCCCATTGAACAAGTTAGTGGCTCACTAGATTCAGTAGCTCTGTGGATTAAAAGCATTTGTGTTTAATGCAAAGGTCATGGCATGGAGATCAACAATGAGAGGCAGGTAAGTTCAACTGATTGGCTTCAAATGTAATGAAACGCGTCTAATAAGTTCTGCTGCTATGCACAAGTGCATTTATTTTATTAAAGCAGAACTTGAATTTCCTTGTTTTCTTATTTGTATGACAAATAGACAGGCAGGTTATCCTTTATGTAAAATTTTGTTAATTAAATTATAGCAATTTCAGATAATAACCAACGCACTTGTTTTAAATATTGTGTTTTAAATAGTAAAGTACTTTTTACTTCAATTATACAAATGTTTAATTTGCTACAAATTAACATAGAACCGTTTTAAACCATTCTGTAGTTAGACAAGTATTTTTAGATTTTAGGTGCAAACATTATTTTTATTAAAAAAAATTAATGATGAGCTAACAGCAAAAGTTTTATGTATACAATTCTTATGATAGTAAGTTAATTGTCCCTTCTCTTTTATTTATATCGTATCATTTGTAACAAATTTTTGTTCAAACCAGTAACTGTCTGTCCTATATTTATTGATCTTAATTAATAGTAATTTTAAGGATACTAGTTTGTAGAATAGGAAATGTTTACAAGTACATGATTTATGTTTGTCTATTATACATCCTTCTAGACAATCGTTTAACAATATACTATCGTTCTAACTGATATATTTCGTTTTCCGTTTTCTGCTTTCAGACTTGTTTTGTTTCTTATGTTATCCATTAGAAATATCTGCTTTCATAAGAAAAAGTTCCTTGACATGTTGAAATTAAATTGCCTCTTCAGAAACCTTTTCAGTTTTTTGTGTCAAAATTTGGCTAATTAACGCAAGCATATATTAAATAAAGATTGATTTTCTAAAAATACAAATATACTATGTATACCATTCGTTTAACTCAGTTTACAGTTTTGTCAAAATTCATAATCAGTTTTTAATCTTTAGAACCAAACTACTTTTGCAAAGGGAAGTCTTTCATTTGACTGGAGATCACTTTCATACTAGATGACGTACATGACTGCAAATAGTATTTTACATGACTCAAACTAGCTTCTAGATTGTTTAGGTGTACAATCATTAATCAGACAAGAAGAGAGAGCTGATGAAAAACAAATTTAACACAGATTAGCTGCATAGATATCTATTTTGATGACACTATGTAACATTTGCATTCAAATTTACATACTTATCAGTTTTATACGAGAATAATTTTCTTAGTTATAGATTATCAATCAGGTTGGAAATATCCACTGCTAACATCAAACAGAAATAATACAGTTAAACTGAAAAATATTCTTAGATATAATTTCGATTAAAGCTGGGAGAGAACTAGTTTTCTTGAAAATAAATGGTTTTACTCTCATGATGCTGTGTGGTTTAGGAGTAAGTTGGAAGAAAGCTAGGGGCGGTCAAACCGAGACACGACACAAATAGATGAAGTCACTAACAAGTGGACTAAGGTGCATCTATTCTTTTCGTTCTTTCAAATTCTAATATTCTTAATTCCTCATCAACTCTGTCTATCTCCTTCTAAAGTTATCATATTGAATTATGTTTCCCGAATCATATCTTTGAACGCTAATCTGCACCATTACTGCTAATACTTCTACTATCTCTACGACTATTGGATTTGAACTGGCAGTTGCGTCTCTGCGCAAATGCGGTATGGCAACCTGAATTTACGTACTCATGTAAGAAGTTCCATATTGTAACTAACTGACTAACTGAAAGAATTAAAGATGTTGAGTCCTTGCGGAGTGTTTTTGTTAAGATCTAATTTAACCCTTCAATAAATTGTATGCTTAGTATATTGCAATATCCTGATTACTACAAGAATAAATCAATTATCCAAAATTAGTGGAAATCTCTCGGAGCCATGGAACGAACTCAACATTTCTGAGAAACGTTGAAACGAAGAGATTTGATCAAAACAAACGGAATCGTATCCCAAACAATTTTTGCAATGCTCAACGTGATACTGTTTCAAGTAATTTAAAATATTTTCTTCAACAAATATACATTAAAATAAATATATTTTATAATGGTTACTTTACTAACGTCATCAATACTTTAGTTCTTCTGTTTGCATATTGGACTTTAAATATTACAGAATAGAAAAGAACAAACATTAACAGAAGTAACACAACATTAAACTCTACTGGATTGCAAAAAAAAAACAAAACATAAACATATAGAAAATTCTGAATATCTGAAGTGAATAGGAGAAATAAATGCTTTCAAAAAAACAACCCAAGTTAGTCATGGAAGGGAATAGAAAAAGTTTAAAATCTAGAAAACAAGAGAAAGTTTACTTCGTAAAACTTCATAGAAATCCGATTAAAGAGGAGTAATGAATTTGTTTCACTAGGTTTTCTAAATTAATAATTGGTAAATACTGTGTGCAACTTATTAAGATGGAAAATACGAAGTAAATATACATTTATTCAATTAGACAAATATATTTAATGCTTAGAAATAAATTAATTTGAATCTAGAATCTAGAAATTGTTAATGCATTTATATACTGTTTGGTAATAGTGTTTTTAACAAATTAATTGAATGATTTTGATCAGTTGGTATGAGTTATTCGTGACAACTGAATAGAAAAAAGTACTCATAGACTTGTTTTCACACGTCTTCTACTATTATATGTATGTTAATTATTTAAATGTTTAACCAAAATTGATTCAGAAAAATACAAAAATCTATGGTATGCAGATTCATATACATTTATACATTTTCGTTATATTTTATGGAGTGAATTAAATTGAATATGTTTGTAAAATGAGCTATGAAGATCTGTTATGGTCTAAAACACCTATATGTTTATAATGAATCTGGTAATTTGTTAGACTGAAAACCAATGAATGTATACATAAATATATGCACAGGATAATTGATTATATATGTTAATGTTTACTAGAATCTACATTTGAAATTTCACTTGAGGATGGCCTTTGAGTACTATCTGTATTACTGCTGATAATATTATTATTATTATCAGTATCTTCAGTATTACTATAGTTAGTAATACTGATAGTAGTGCATTTGGGACTCAAATCACTGGATTGCAAATTCGTTACATTTGTCACTGAACTATTCAATGAATTTAAAATGTTTTCTGGTGGCTGTGAATCTGATTTGCCATTTTTATTGGTTTTGCGTTCACTGCAACTATCTTGTAAAATTTTAGATTTTGATAAATTCAGTAAATTTTGTGATGGATGTGTTAAAAAATTTGATGAACTACGTTTTTGCCGCATAAATTTAGGCAATTTCAATTTATCTACTGATGTGATTTCAATAAATGAAGATTTACGTTCATTATCTAGTGATGTTTCATCTTCCTCATTTGCTTGACTTAATTTCGTTACAGTATTATCAAATAGTTTATTACGATTAGTTGATTTACGTTTGCGAAATTTTAATAATTGTTTTATATTTAAATGAGCTTGGTTTTCTTCATTTTCTGTTTCAGGTCCACTGGAACTATCTTCTGGTGTAACAGCTGAGCTGACAATTTCTTTAACTAAACTTAAATCTTCTTTCAAATCTTCACGATTACTAACAATAGATGGATTTTGGCCAATTTTATTTAATCGTTCAGCTGCTACTGATTCCATTGTACGTCGCATTAGTGGATAATTTTCCAATACTGATAGAAAACTTTCTCGATCCAGTGAATACAGATTGGAATAGACTACAGCTTTAACACTGGCTGTACGACGTGTATTAGTTAATAACGTAATTTCTAAAGTAAATATACAGAAAAATAATCAACTGGAATGTGTACAGATTAAACATTTATTAATTTAATAAAAGCAAGAACTGAGTTAACTTCTGAAAAACAAACGAAGCATTTTAGGCATACACAGATATGTTTGTTATTTTATAAGGTGGATTTCAGAATATGTGTAACTTGACTCACATTGAATATAGTGTAGCTAGTTGATACTAATCTGTAAAATATTATTCTATCAAGTATTTCATCTTTTGTTTTATTTCCACACAATTATTTATTTAAATTTGAAAATTGTAAAATTTTAATATCACATCAACCAATGTTATCGTTTTAATAGTTCAGTGAACATTTCACTCTTAATAGTGAGAATTAGTGACGTTTAGTTGCGTCATTTTTCAATCTATTTATCATTTTTAGCATCCTTTCTCTCATACAACTTTCAAAGTGGTCGATGAGTTCTAACCAAATGATTAATTATTAATTGTGTTGGATTGCGGTAATGAGAAATCATACACGTTCTGAAAAGTGCAAGACCAATTCATCAGTTATTCATAGAAGCCTAAATAGTTGAAATAATTTAAACTTGCTCAACTTGTTTATTTGTTTCGTAAGCCCCCTTATGAGTACAGAAACAGTTTGTTATAACCTTGAATTTACCCTGGTAATCTTTAGGCAATTTTATGGCCAAAGGTATTGTGACAATTTCTTTCTAAATTACGTTAATTTTCTCTCGCCTTTATTCTCAATTATCACCTTATGTTTACTTAAACCTTTATTTAATTGACCTTTTATCAATTTCATATAAAATACCTTGACAAGTAAATATGTGTGACCAGATTGTTTGAAATGTACACCGCAAACATATCAGATCAGTTACGTCTCATTGTTCAATCAATATTCTAATTAAATGAATTTTTTTCCACAGTTGGATAGACTTCGAGAAAAAATACGATAATTTTTATAAGTATATTTTATAAACAATTGTGATTTCAGATAGGCTAACACAAATGACTAATCCTTTAAATCAAGTTGTTCAAAAATGTAGTCTTTTGCGTAACTGCGAACCTTTTACCGACTTCAGTTTGATAAATTGGTAATAATAAGATTTATCTACTATTAAATTTTCGCAAATGAAAGTTAATTCTCTCTGATTCATTGTATCTCTAAATTTGCATACGTCAAAGATAGTTTTATTTTTGTTTATGTATGTAATACAGCGTGAATAATTTGAATCTGGTTCGGTAGTCCATAAACTACTGTGTGATTCAATCAATATTACTAAGATTTCTCTTTTGAATATCTATCTGCTTGTTTTATAACCCAGACTTGTATTATTATTTCAAATAATAATTTCTCAGTTTCAGTATATTTTAAGTCTATAACGAATACAAAGAGTGAAACTAAATATTGTATTTAGGTGTTTACTATGACTAACTTTTTTGATAAATAAAATTAATAACATTTGAAAAATAACAACTTAAATTAGTCGAACAAGCATTTTATATTTTATCAGTAAAAATACTTATATTTGATGACTGTAAAAGCGTGCAACCAACAAATAATAAGCATAACAATAAATATTGTAATAAAAATTAATGCTAACTGATTGGCTAAATATTCAGATAGAATTGTGTGTTGATCATATTGTTTAGAAGAACAATGAAAGCTTCATAATCAAAACATCCAGCTCGGAAGACGAAACACCACCACAACCATCTACCTGAGCTACAAATTTTCTCCACCATCTCAGAGTATTCATTCCTTATACATAAAACATAAATTCACAAGAGCTTTTATGTATCAGTACCAAGATTGAACTTGATAGTTTCAAATAAATTGAACCTTGGATAATTTTTTGGTGATATTACAATGAGTAGAAATTTGTATTTCTGATGTTTTTTGACTTAATGAAATCCATTTTCAAAATTTGTTCGGCTATTGTAATTCAAATCAGATCTGATTTTTTATTATTACTATTAATATTGTTATTATAGAGGGGTTAGTAGTATTTGTAGTAAAAGACATTTAAACTCAACTGGAAAGGTACTTCAATAGTATAATGAACATATTTCAAACATTAAAACTTATATTGACTTAAAATTTACAATTCACACTGATTTCTTATTTCTTATTTTGGATATATTGAAAAACAAATATCATTATAGCAAAACTTTAGCTTCATAAAAGAATTTACCTCCAAAATATGATCCATCTGAAAGACTTGTTGCAACTTCACCATCTTTAGTTATGATATCGACAATACCTTCTTGTATAAAATACATTTTATTTCCAATTGTTCCTTCTTTAATAATTAAATCACCAGGTTGAAATACTTCAAATTTCAATTTGGTTACAACTTCAGAAACAAAATCTTGATCAGCATATGTAAAAAATGGAACAGCTGCAACTAAGGCACGACAATTGTAATTGATAACTTGCTTTAAATAGATAAAACAAGTACAAAGAATACTAAGTAGAAATTGATAAGATCAAGTAAAAACAAATCGATTGACTACTTGTTTGGTAAAATATACTGTGTTTTGGTCAGGCCACAACATTCATACATTTTTTGTATTGAGAATAAATAAAGTCACAGTGCAGAGTTGATATATCCGCAGAAAGATCATTTATAAGATCGAAATATGCCTCACATTGATAATTAAAAAAAAATTGTCAGCCAACTTGAAATAAAAGTAAAATTGAACAATGAACTTACGGATCTCATATTCTGTAAAGCAGAATAAAATAACTCCTTTTTATAAACCTCCATGCTCTAACAACTACTTCTGGATTATAAGATTTACTTTTTACTAAAGTAAAGCTTCATTTATTAGACTATGACATTAACGATCAAGGTCAAATAACTTTTAGGAAATTACAATGTTAAATACAATAAGATAATAACGGTATTCGAAAATGTTCTCTGTTTTCACATAGATGGAGTTCCCCCTAGTAGTTAACAACTTGACATCCATCAACTTTAGTGACTTTTGTTCACATGATTCTCAATTTATTGTTGTAGTAAAAAAAGTAAACGCTTTGCTCTAATGACTACCAATCAAGAGCGTGATTGTAATATATGCTACACTGAGCAAATGTAGTCAACTAATGAAAGGTTTTCAGTAGAATGTAATAGGTACGAACATACAAGCCTAAAGATCTCTATACTCTCATAATCATTACGCATCGAACTAGTTTAAATGTTTTTTCAATGATAAAAAGTCCATATATTTTCTGTTTATATAAGTATTTAAAAAGTCTTGAATATTCGATTTTTTTTAATTCTATGTAGTATTGTGTAGTGTTAAAAAACAACAGATTGCGTTTTCCACCTGTTTATTCATTGAATAATGAATGAAACCAATAGACCTTAAGGAATTAATCAAGTAGAAAACCTGTAAGTCTAGTAAGAGACATGAAAACGTGAAAAAGGAATTTTTCGAAATTTAATAAAATTGACATATTTTCATAGTTGGTTATAACGTAGTTTATTAGGTGGTTAGTACTGAACAATGAATAGCGCTAAGGGAATCGCTTGAGTATGTTATCTTGTGAAGCCATGTTAACATCTAATGGAGAAAAGTTTACCCTAATAACTTATTGTTTAGAGTTTATACTTAATTCTTTAAGGATTCATTTGTAAGTGAATTAAAATGTTTTGTTGATTCGGATGAAAGAGAACCTGGAACAAGTACTCCAAAAAATTACCAGGATAGGATTTCAAGTATATTATGAATCAGCATAACCCAAGACATAACGACTGTCTTCACAATCAGGAATTTATTTAAAATAGTTAGAGCGTGCAAATCAATACATAAATGAGTGTCATAGTCATATGTCCTTACTTTGCGTTGTGAGAATTGTAGGCATTCTTCGTTTTGAAGTCTAATTTAAAAGCGCCGCTGGTATAATGATTTAGTTAACAAACAGCTAATTTTCAGTTTTACAGTGCTTTAACACTAGCTTTGTCAAAAATACCTTTTCGAATTTATTACCAAGCAAAAAGAGATAAAAACCAATTGATTTTTAGTTGAGAATATCAAATCAGAAATACTAAATAGGAAAAGGAACTTTTTTGTAAATTCTCGCTTGTTATTTAAACTTTGTGATTTAAATAACATCAGAATAGGTTATTTGAAAAATTTTACCAGAATCGTTTAAAAGCATTGTGTTAACGGACTCATGTTTTTAGAGATCGACTGAATATTTCAACAGCTAACAAAAATATCAGCTTTCATGCTTATCTCAGATTGCATATAATTCATTTCAGCATGAACAAATTTATTTTACAATCTTAACTTCACACACTTTCTAATAATGGACAATTTTACGGCTTAATTATTTTTATTTTTCAAAAAAATACATAACTGTAGAAACTGAAGAGTATTTTTTTGAAAAGAAAATTATTCAATTAAGTATTTTTGTTTTCAATATGATGGGAATTTGTCAACAGTTTAATGCTAATCTTCAAAGACTACTTAATGCATCCGAAGTGATTATTGTAATGAAATGAATCTTTTATTATTATTATTATTATAAATATTTTTTCTATAATAAATACATGGATTACAACATTCAGTAGATAAGAGCGGTCAAATAGAATTCCTTGGGAAACAGCAAACAACCTTATCTTTTTTTTAATTGTCTTGCATTAGTATTGTTGGATATATATAGTTCATCCGTAAGTTTGATTTAAAAAAAAAACTAACTATAATTAATAATAATATTATCATCAGAGTAATTCAAAGTAAAACACGAATGGGAACAGAAAGTAATAAGGTTGAACAAGAAAAAAGAAACAACTTATTATGTTTCTACATCTTATGTGTGCTTTATTTCACATTATTTGTTCATTTTCATCGAAGCGACAATATAATCCTGCAGAGAATTGATTTTCATTTATTATTATTTCTAGTTCATAAGTGAATTTCCTCTCTTTGCGTTGTTAGTGTTGTTTTGAAAAAACAAAAAAAAACAACAAAAAGTTGACATTATGAACTAAGTTTTTGTTTTGTCCGATGCGAATGCGCGCATGTACTCGCACATACGCAAGCACAACCATTCACTCGCATTGGAACACATATGGTTACTGCGTTTCAACGATAATAATTAAAAGTAATTTGTTGTTTATTATATGAGATTGCTGTTATTTTTTATTATTAGAAAATTTTCTCATCCTATCTCAACGACGTGAACATTACATTTTCACCATGAATGAAAGAAAAAATAGTTTAAGGTGAAATTTTTCTTTTGTTCATTTTTATTCATTATAAATCATATTGATATTTAATAGACTTTTTATTCTTTATGGAACTATTCTGTTATTGTCTCTATTTTGTACAGTTCTCACAAGATATTTTTTATGCAATTGTTTATCTGAATTTTAATTTAATATGTAATTGTATATTTATGTTTTCTATTAGGACTCGAAAAGTTTAAGAAAAATGTTAATCGTTTAGAGAGCAAAAAAATAACATTAATTATTAAAGAGAGGAATATGATAATATGCTTCTTTTTGTCACATGTTAGTTTACAAAAAATAGTTTTCATTTACGTTGTTTAATTCATCAACAGTTCAGTTACCGATTATTTATGAAAAAAACATAACATCTATATGATTCACGATTAAATGACCATATTAGAGCCTTAAAGTGTTGAATTAATTATCTTCAAGTTACGTAAGCCTTAGAAAACAGCATGAACAAGAATAGACATTATTGGTGGTGTACGTTTCAGTGATTGCTGTATGTTGTGTGATTTTTATAGACAATATAATTAGTTTTCAACTCAGTGTACTTCAGCTTGAAATCGATAACACTAGGGTTTTCACCTTATACGCATTATAGATTTGAATGAAATTGTGTTTATTCTCGTAGTTAGTGGAGAACTACTTTTTTCTACTCAGATACGATGAGCATCGACTGTATGGAGAACAATATATTCGCATTATCGTGCACTTGTAAACTGAAATAGATAACACCGATAGGCTTCATTATATGACATTCGTTGGGTCAGCGAGCGTTTCAGTCTATGTATTGTACAATAATGTGTATCTGAAAATGAGATAAACAGGCTTTCGTCACTTGATTTTGATAAATATATATTTTTAATATCTACGTGAAAAGCAAAGTCTTTAATGATTATACTGTTTAAGACTACAAGTAACTTTAAAGTTGAGTAGAATTTCAAATCTATTATATATTATTACTGGCATCAAGTTATAGAGGATATAATGCCCAAATTGGGTAAAATATTTAGTAACTCAATCTTCGAAGCAAGCAGTTAACATGTGAATACAATAAGGATGGAAGATGCTTTATCTCAATATAAGACGATTTGTCATGATAAGCAAAAACTATATTTAAATGCATTTATTAATAACGGAAAACTACGCCAGTAGAACCTTAGGGGCTACTGCCGGTCCCAAGCCCGGATAAAGGAGGAGGGTTGGACATGGGGTTGGCGACCCTATTCCGTTGAAATCTCACTTGCCAAAAAAACGCTAAACAGAAAAAATAATTCAAACCATTTTAACTCTGCCCTGGGAGTTGGAAGAAGAATTATGACGTCTCGTGATGAAAGCCGAGTTCCCTCGGAAGTCACGGGGCTGATGCCTCTTCTGACAACCAGAGCAACCATTTTTTTAGGCACATGGAACGTTCGTACATTGTGGGAGACTGGAAGACTATTTCAAGTTGCGGCAGAAATGAAACGATACAACCTCGAGGTTCTTGGAATCAGTGAAACGCATTGGACACAAGTAGGACAACTGAGACTAGCTTCAGGGGAACTGCTGTTATACTCTGGTCATGAAGAGGAAAACGCTTCACATACACAAGGAGTTGCACTGATGCTGTCCAAACATGCACAAAAGGCACTGATAGGATGGGAATCTCATGGGCCGAGGATCATTAAAGCATCCTTCAAAACAAAGAAAGAGGACATTACAATGAACGTCATCCAATGTTATGCACCTACCAACGACTACAATGACGACGATAAAGATCAATTCTACGAAAGGCTGCAGTCAATCGTCGAGAAATGTTCACCAAAGGATTTGACGATTCTTATGGGAGACCTGAATGCCAAGGTTGGAATGGACAACACTGGATATGAAGACATCATGGGACGACATGGACTGGGAGAAAGAAACGAAAACGGTGAGAGATTTGCAAACCTATGTGCC
The DNA here is from genome assembly GCA_944470395.2 of Schistosoma turkestanicum. Classification (NCBI taxonomy): domain Eukaryota; kingdom Metazoa; phylum Platyhelminthes; class Trematoda; order Strigeidida; family Schistosomatidae; genus Schistosoma; species Schistosoma turkestanicum. The sequence continues at coordinate 36,407,987 of OX103973.1, read as the reverse complement.
TTCAACAAACTGGTCATCGGTGGCACAATATTCCCGCACAAACGCATTCACAAAGCCACATGGATTTCACCGGACCACACTACTCAAAACCAAATTGACCATATCTGTATCAACAAAAAGTTCAGAAGGACCATGGAGGATGTGAGAACCAAGAGAGGAGCTGATATAGCTTCAGATCACCACTTGCTGATCGCCAAAATGAGATTGAAGCTAAAGAAGCACTGGACAACGGGGCAGACAACGTCACAGAAGTTTAATACAGCCTTTCTTCGGGATACCGTAAAACTCAACGAATTCAAGATAGCCCTCACCAATAGGTTCCAGGCCTTTCAGGATCTACTCAATGGAGAGGAAGCAACATTGGAGAACAATTGGAAAGGGATTAAGGAGGCAATCACTTCAACATGTCAGGAGGAG
>OX103973.1:35989119-36407073 GCA_944470395.2 Schistosoma turkestanicum | reverse complement strand
ATGGCCTTTGAGTACTATCTGTATTACTGCTGATAATATTATTATTATTATCAGTATCTTCAGTATTACTATAGTTAGTAATACTGATAGTAGTGCATTTGGGACTCAAATCACTGGATTGCAAATTCGTTACATTTGTCACTGAACTATTCAATGAATTTAAATTGTTTTCTGGTGGCTGTGAATCTGATTTGCCCCTTTTATTGGTTTTGCGTTCACTGCAACTATCTTGTAAAATTTTAGATTTTGATAAATTCAGTAAATTTTGTGATGGATGTGTTAAAAAATTTGATGAACTACGTTTTTGCCGCATAAATTTAGGCAATTTCAATTTATCTACTGATGTGATTTCAATAAATGAAGATTTACGTTCATTATCTAGTGATGTTTCATCTTCCTCATTTGCTTGACTTAATTTCGTTACAGTATTATCAAATAGTTTATTACGATTAGTTGATTTACGTTTGCGAAATTTTAATAATTGTTTTATATTTAAATGAGCTTGGTTTTCTTCATTTTCTGTTTCAGGTCCACTGGAACTATCTTCTGGTGTAACAGCTGAGCTGACAATTTCTTTAACTAAACTTAAATCTTCTTTCAAATCTTCACGATTACTAACAATAGATGGATTTTGGCCAATTTTATTTAATCGTTCAGCTGCTACTGATTCCATTGTACGTCGCCATTAGTGGATAATTTTCCAATACTGATAGAAAACTTTCTCGATCCAGTGAATACAGATTGGAATAGACTACAGCTTTAACACTGGCTGTACGACGTGTATTAGTTAATAACGTAATTTCTAAAGTAAATATACAGAAAAATAATCAACTGGAATGTGTACAGATTAAACATTTATTAATTTAATAAAAGCAAGAACTGAGTTAACTTCTGAAAAACAAACGAAGCATTTTAGGCATGCACAGATATGTTTGTTATTTTATAAGGTGGATTTCAGAATATGTGTAACTGACTCACATTGAATATAGTGTAGCTAGTTGATACTAATCTGTAAAATATTATTCTATCAAGTATTTCATCTTTTGTTTTATTTCCCACACAATTATTTATTTAAATTTGAAAATTGTAAAATTTTAATATCACATCAACCAATGTTATCGTTTTAATAGTTCAGTGAACATTTCACTCTTAATAGTGAGAATTAGTGACGTTTAGTTGCGTCATTTTTCAATCTATTTATCATTTTTAGCATCCTTTCTCTCATACAACTTTCAAAGTGGTCGATGAGTTCTAACCAAATGATTAATTATTAATTGTGTTGGATTGCGGTAATGAGAAATCATACACGTTCTGAAAAGTGCAAGACCAATTCATCAGTTATTCATAGAAGCCTAAATAGTTGAAATAATTTAAACTTGCTCAACTTGTTTATTTGTTTCGTAAGCCCCCTTATGAGTACAGAAACAGTTTGTTATAACCTTGAATTTACCCTGGTAATCTTTAGGCAATTTTATGGCCAAAGGTATTGTGACAATTTCTTTCTAAATTACGTTAATTTTCTCTCGCCTTTATTCTCAATTATCACCTTATGTTTACTTAAACCTTTATTTAATTGACCTTTTATCAATTTCATATAAAATACCTTGACAAGTAAATATGTGTGACCAGATTGTTTGAAATGTACACCGCAAAACATATCAGATCAGTTACGTCTCATTGTTCAATCAATATTCTAATTAAATGAATTTTTTTCCACAGTTGGATAGACTTCGAGAAAAAATACGATAATTTTTATAAGTATATTTTATAAACAATTGTGATTTCAGATAGGCTAACACAAATGACTAATCCTTTAAATCAAGTTGTTCAAAAATGTAGTCTTTTGCGTAACTGCGAACCTTTTACCGACTTCAGTTTGATAAATTGGTAATAATAAGATTTATCTACTATTAAATTTTCGCAAATGAAAGTTAATTCTCTCTGATTCATTGTATCTCTAAATTTGCATACGTCAAAGATAGTTTTATTTTTGTTTATGTATGTAATACAGCGTGAATAATTTGAATCTGGTTCGGTAGTCCATAAACTACTGTGTGATTCAATCAATATTACTAAGATTTCTCTTTTGAATATCTATCTGCTTGTTTTATAACCCAGACTTGTATTATTATTTCAAATAATAATTTTCTCAGTTTCAGTATATTTAAGTCTATAACGAATACAAAGAGTGAAACTAAATATTGTATTTAGGTGTTTACTATGACTAACTTTTTTGATAAATAAAATTAATAACATTTGAAAAATAACAACTTAAATTAGTCGAACAAGCATTTATATTTTATCAGTAAAAAATACTTATATTTGATGACTGTAAAAGCGTGCAACCAACAAATAATAAGCATAACAATAAATATTGTAATAAAAATTAATGCTAACTGATTGGCTAAATATTCAGATAGAATTGTGTGTTGATCATATTGTTTAGAAGAACAATGAAAGCTTCATAATCAAAACATCCAGCTCGGAAGACGAAACACCACCACAACCATCTACCTGAGCTACAAATTTTCTCCACCATCTCAGAGTATTCATTCCTTATACATAAAACATAAATTCACAAGAGCTTTTATGTATCAGTACCAAGATTGAACTTGATAGTTTCAAATAAATTGAACCTTGGATAATTTTTTGGTGATATTACAATGAGTAGAAATTTGTATTTCTGATGTTTTTTGACTTAATGAAATCCATTTTCAAAATTTGTTCGGCTATTGTAATTCAAATCAGATCTGATTTTTTATTATTACTATTAATATTGTTATTATAGAGGGGTTAGTAGTATTTGTAGTAAAAGACATTTAAACTCAACTGGAAAGGTACTTCAATAGTATAATGAACATATTTCAAACATTAAAACTTATATTGACTTAAAATTTACAATTCACACTGATTTCTTATTTCTATTTTGGATATATTGAAAAACAAATATCATTATAGCAAAACTTTAGCTTCATAAAAGAATTTACCTCCAAAATATGATCCATCTGAAAGACTTGTTGCAACTTCACCATCTTTAGTTATGATATCGACAATACCTTCTTGTATAAAATACATTTTATTTCCAATTGTTCCTTCTTTAATAATTAAATCACCAGGTTGAAATACTTCAAATTTCAATTTGGTTACAACTTCAGAAACAAAATCTTGATCAGCATATGTAAAAAATGGAACAGCTGCAACTAAGGCACGACAATTGTAATTGATAACTTGCTTTAAATAGATAAAACAAGTACAAAGAATACTAAGTAGAAATTGATAAGATCAAGTAAAAACAAATCGATTGACTACTTGTTTGGTAAAATATACTGTGTTTTGGTCAGGCCACAACATTCATACATTTTTTGTATTGAGAATAAATAAAGTCACAGTGCAGAGTTGATATATCCGCAGAAAGATCATTTATAAGATCGAAATATGCCTCACATTGATAATTAAAAAAAAAATTGTCAGCCAACTTGAAATAAAAGTAAAATTGAACAATGAACTTACGGATCTCATATTCTGTAAAGCAGAATAAAATAACTCCTTTTTATAAACCTCCATGCTCTAACAACTACTTCTGGATTATAAGATTTACTTTTTACTAAAGTAAAGCTTCATTTATTAGACTATGACATTAACGATCAAGGTCAAATAACTTTTAGGAAATTACAATGTTAAATACAATAAGATAATAACGGTATTCGAAAATGTTCTCTGTTTTCACATAGATGGAGTTCCCCCTAGTAGTTAACAACTTGACATCCATCAACTTTAGTGACTTTTGTTCACATGATTCTCAATTTATTGTTGTAGTAAAAAAAGTAAACGCTTTGCTCTAATGACTACCAATCAAGAGCGTGATTGTAATATATGCTACACTGAGCAAATGTAGTCAACTAATGAAAGGTTTTCAGTAGAATGTAATAGGTACGAACATACAAGCCTAAAGATCTCTATACTCTCATAATCATTACGCATCGAACTAGTTTAAATGTTTTTTCAATGATAAAAAGTCCATATATTTTCTGTTTATATAAGTATTTAAAAAGTCTTGAATATTCGATTTTTTTTTAATTCTATGTAGTATTGTGTAGTGTTAAAAAACAACAGATTGCGTTTTCCACCTGTTTATTCATTGAATAATGAATGAAACCAATAGACCTTAAGGAATTAATCAAGTAGAAAACCTGTAAGTCTAGTAAGAGACATGAAAACGTGAAAAAGGAATTTTTCGAAATTTAATAAAATTGACATATTTTCATAGTTGGTTATAACGTAGTTTATTAGGTGGTTAGTACTGAACAATGAATAGCGCTAAGGGAATCGCTTGAGTATGTTATCTTGTGAAGCCATGTTAACATCTAATGGAGAAAAGTTTACCCTAATAACTTATTGTTTAGAGTTTATACTTAATTCTTTAAGGATTCATTTGTAAGTGAATTAAAATGTTTTGTTGATTCGGATGAAAGAGAACCTGGAACAAGTACTCCAAAAAATTACCAGGATAGGATTTCAAGTATATTATGAATCAGCATAACCCAAGACATAACGACTGTCTTCACAATCAGGAATTTATTTAAAATAGTTAGAGCGTGCAAATCAATACATAAATGAGTGTCATAGTCATATGTCCTTACTTTGCGTTGTGAGAATTGTAGGCATTCTTCGTTTTGAAGTCTAATTTAAAAGCGCCGCTGGTATAATGATTTAGTTAACAAACAGCTAATTTTCAGTTTTACAGTGCTTTAACACTAGCTTTGTCAAAAATACCTTTTCGAATTTATTACCAAGCAAAAAGAGATAAAAACCAATTGATTTTTAGTTGAGAATATCAAATCAGAAATACTAAATAGGAAAAGGAACTTTTTTGTAAATTCTCGCTTGTTATTTAAACTTTGTGATTTAAATAACATCAGAATAGGTTATTTGAAAAATTTTACCAGAATCGTTTAAAAGCATTGTGTTAACGGACTCATGTTTTTAGAGATCGACTGAATATTTCAACAGCTAACAAAAATATCAGCTTTCATGCTTATCTCAGATTGCATATAATTCATTTCAGCATGAACAAATTTATTTTACAATCTTAACTTCACACACTTTCTAATAATGGACAATTTTACGGCTTAATTATTTTTATTTTTCAAAAAAATACATAACTGTAGAAACTGAAGAGAATTTTTTTGAAAAGAAAATTATTCAATTAAGTATTTTTGTTTTCAATATGATGGGAATTTGTCAACAGTTTAATGCTAATCTTCAAAGACTACTTAATGCATCCGAAGTGATTATTGTAATGAAATGAATCTTTTATTATTATTATTATTATTATAAATATTTTTTCTATAATAAATACATGGATTACAACATTCAGTAGATAAGAGCGGTCAAATAGAATTCCTTGGGAAACAGCAAACAACCTTATCTTTTTTTTAATTGTCTTGCATTAGTATTGTTGGATATATATAGTTCATCCGTAAGTTTGATTTAAAAAAAAAACTAACTATAATTAATAATAATATTATCATCAGAGTAATTCAAAGTAAAACACGAATGGGAACAGAAAGTAATAAGGTTGAACAAGAAAAAAGAAACAACTTATTATGTTTCTACATCTTATGTGTGCTTTATTTCACATTATTTGTTCATTTTCATCGAAGCGACAATATAATCCTGCAGAGAATTGATTTTCATTTATTATTATTTCTAGTTCATAAGTGAATTTCCTCTCTTTGCGTTGTTAGTGTTGTTTTGAAAAAACAAAAAAAAACAACAAAAAGTTGACATTATGAACTAAGCTTTTGTTTTGTCCGATGCGAATGCGCGCATGTACTCGCACACACGCAAGCACAACCATTCACTCGCATAGGAACACATATGGTTACTGCGTTTCAACGATATAATTAAAAGTAATTTGTTGTTTATTATATGAGATTGCTGTTATTTTTTATTATTAGAAAATTTTCTCATCCTATCTCAACGACGTGAACATTACATTTTCACCATGAATGAAAGAAAAAATAGTTTAAGGTGAAATTTTTCTTTTGTTCATTTTTATTCATTATAAATCATATTGATATTTAATAGACTTTTTATTCTTTATGGAACTATTCTGTTATTGTCTCTATTTTGTACAGTTCTCACAAGATATTTTTTATGCAATTGTTTATCTGAATTTTAATTTAATATGTAATTGTATATTTATGTTTTCTATTAGGACTCGAAAAGTTTAAGAAAATGTTAATCGTTTAGAGAGCAAAAAAATAACATTAATTATTAAAGAGAGGAATATGATAATATGATTCTTTTTGTCACATGTTAGTTTACAAAAAATAATTTTCATTTACGTTGTTTAATTCATCAACAGTTCAGTTACCGATTATTTATGAAAAAAACATAACATCTATATGATTCACGATTAAATGACCATATTAGAGCCTTAAAGTGTTGAATTAATTATCTTCAAGTTACGTAAGCCTTAGAAAACAGCATGAACAAGAATAGACATTATTGGTGGTGTACGTTTCAGTGATTGCTGTATGTTGTGTGATTTTTATAGACAATATAATTAGTTTTCAACTCAGTGTACTTCAGCTTGAAATCGATAACACTAGGGTTTTCAACTTATACGCATTATAGATTTGAATGAAAATGTGTTTATTCTCGTAGTTAGTGGAGAACTACTTTTTTCTACTCAGATACGATGAGCATCGACTGTATGGAGAACAATATATTCGAATTATCGTGCACTTGTAAACTGAAATAGATAACACCGATAGGCTTCATTATATGACATTCGTTGGGTCAGCGAGCGGTTCAGTCTATGTATTGTACAATAATGTGTATCTGAAAATGAGATAAACAGGCTTTCGTCACTTGATTTTGATAAATATATATTTTAATATCTACGTGAAAAGCAAAGTCTTTAATGATTATACTGTTTAAGACTACAAGTAACTTTAAAGTTGAGTAGAATTTCAAATCTATTATATATTATTACTGGCATCAAGTTATAGAGGATATAATGCCCAAATTGGGTAAAATATTTAGTAACTCAATCTTCGAAGCAAGCAGTTAACATGTGAATACAATAAGGATGGAAGATGCTTTATCTCAATATAAGACGATTTTTCATGATAAGCAAAAACTATATTTAAATGCATTTATTAATAACGGAAAACTACGCCAGTAGAACCTTAGGGGCTACTGCCGGTCCCAAGCCCGGATAAAGGAGGAGGGTTGGACATGGGGTTGGCGACCCCATTCCGTTGAAATCTCACTTGCCAAAAAAACGCTAAACAGAAAAAATAATTCAAACCATTTTAACTCTGCCCTGGGAGTTGGAAGAAGAATTATGACGTCTCGTGATGAAAGCCGAGTTCCCTCGGAAGTCACGGGGCTGATGCCTCTTCTGACAACCAGAGCAACCATTTTTTTAGGCACATGGAACGTTCGTACATTGTGGGAGACTGGAAGACTATTTCAAGTTGCGGCAGAAATGAAACGATACAACCTCGAGGTGCTTGGAATCAGTGAAACGCATTGGACACAAGTAGGACAACTGAGACTAGCTTCAGGGGAACTGCTGTTATACTCTGGTCATGAAGAGGAAAACGCTTCACATACACAAGGAGTTGCACTGATGCTGTCCAAACATGCACAAAAGGCACTGATAGGATGGGAATCTCATGGGCCGAGGATCATTAAAGCATCCTTCAAAACAAAGAAAGAGGACATTACAATGAACGTCATCCAATGTTATGCACCTACCAACGACTACAATGACGACGATAAAGATCAATTCTACGAAAGGCTGCAGTCAATCGTCGAGAAATGTTCACCAAAGGATTTGACGATTCTTATGGGAGACCTGAATGCCAAGGTTGGAATGGACAACACTGGATATGAAGACATCATGGGACGACATGGACTGGGAGAAAGGAAACGAAAACGGTGAGAGATTTGCAAACCTATGTGCCTTCAACAAACTGGTCATCGGTGGCACAATATTCCCGCACAAACGCATTCACAAAGCCACATGGATTTCACCGGACCACACTACTCAAAACCAAATTGACCATATCTGTATCAACAAAAAGTTCAGAAGGACCATGGAGGATGTGAGAACCAAGAGAGGAGCTGATATAGCTTCAGATCACCACTTGCTGATCGCCAAAATGAGATTGAAGCTAAAGAAGCACTGGACAACGGGGCAGACAACGTCACAGAAGTTTAATACAGCCTTTCTTCGGGATACCGTAAAACTCAACGAATTCAAGATAGCCCTCACCAATAGGTTCCAGGCCTTTCAGGATCTACTCAATGGAGAGGAAGCAACATTGGAGAACAATTGGAAAGGGATTAAGGAGGCAATCACTTCAACATGTCAGGAGGTCCTTGGTCGCAAGAAGCACCACCACAAGGAATGGATCTCTGTTGGTACTCTTGAAAAAATTGAAGAAAGGAGGAACAAGAAGGCAGCAGTGAATGTCAGCCGAACAAGAGCAGAGAAAGTTAAGGCGCAAGCCGAGTATACAGAAGCAAACAGGGAAGTGAAGAAGAGCATCAGAGCTGACAAACGAAAATATGTGGAAGATCTAGCAATGACGGCGGAAAAGGCTGCAAGAGAAGGAAACATGAGACAATTGTACGAAACAACAAAGAAGCTCGCCGGGAACTATCGTAAACCAGAACGACCAGTGAAAAGCAAGGAAGGGAAAATAATCAGCAACACTGAACAACAGCGAAATAGGTAGGTGGAGCACTTTAAGGAACTATTGAATCGACCAGCTCCACTGAACCCACCCAACATCGAAGCAGCATCCAAGGACCTCCCAATTAATATTGGCGCACCTACGATTGAGGAGATCAGTATGGCCATCAGACAAATCAAGAGCGGCAAAGCAGCAGGACCAGACAACATTCCAGCAGAGGCAATGAAAGCAGATGTGGAAGCAACTGCGAAAATATTTCACAGCCTCTTCAAGAAGATTTGGGATGAGGAACAAGTACCATCAGACTGGAAGGAAGGATACCTGATCAAAATACCAAAGAAAGGCGATCTCAGCAAGTGTGAAAACTACAGAGGCATCACTCTTCTCTCAATACCAGGCAAAGTCTTCAACAGGGTATTGTTAAACAGAATGAAGGACTTCGTAGACGCTGAACTTCGAGATCAACAGGCCGGATTTCGGAAGGATCGATCATGTACTGACCAAATTGCTACATTACGGATCATTGTGGAACAAGCAATTGAATGGAACTCACCACTCTACATCAACTTCATCGACTACGAGAAAGCATTCGATAGCGTGGATAGGAAAACACTGTGGCGGCTTCTTCGACACTACGGTGTGCCTGAGAAAATAGTCAACATCATACGGAATTCTTACGATGGATTCAACTGCGAAATCGTGCACGGAGGTCAGCTGACAGACTCTTTTGAGGTGAAGACCGGTGTGAGGCAAGGTTGCTTACTCTCACCCTTTCTCTTTCTCCTGGTCATCGACTGGATTATTAAGACGTCAACATCTGGAGGGAAGCACGGTATCAACTGGACAGTTAGGACGCAGCTGGACGATCTGGACTTCGCAGATGACCTGGTTCTTCTATCGCACACTCAACAACAAATGCAAGAGAAGACGACCAGTGTAGCAGCAGCCTCTGCAGCAGTAGGTCTCAACATACATAAAGGAAAAAGCAAAATTCTCCGATGCAACACAACATGCACCAACCAAATCACGCTTGATGGAGATGCTTCCGAGGACGTTAACAACTTTACATATCTGGGCAGCATCATCGACGAGAAAGGTGGATCGGACGCAGATGTGAGGGTGCGGATTGGCAAAGCGAGGGCTGCATTTCTACAGTTGAAAAATATCTGGAACTCCAAACAACTTTCAAACAAAACCAAAATCAGGATTTTCAATACAAATGTGAAGACAGTTCTACTGTATGGAGCGGAAACATGGAGAACTACCAAAGCCATCATTCAGAAGATACAAGTGTTTATTAACAGCTGTCTACGCAAAATACTTCGTATTCGTTGGCCAGACACCATCAGCAACAACGAACTGTGGGAGAGAACAAGTCAGATTCCAGTGTAGGAGGAAATGAGGAAGAAGCGGTGGAAGTGGATAGGACATACACTACGAAAAGCACCCAACTGCGTCACTAGACAAGCCCTCACATGGAACCCTGAAGGCAAAAGGAAAAGAGGAAGGCCAAGGAACACACTACGCCGAGAAATAGAGAAAGATATGAGAGGAATGAACAAACATTGGACAGAACTGGAGAGGGAAGCCCAGGACAGAGTTGGTTGGAGAAAACTGGTGGGCGGCCTATGCTCCATTGGGGGTAACAGGCGTAAGTAAGTAAGTAAGTATTAATAACGGAAGTCATTCAAATGTATGATTTGGCTAAAAAACAGTTGGCAGTAAGTAAACATATGCAGTATCATTTGTACTCAGCTTCGTAACAATCAATGGGGTTCCGGAGACAAGTTCCATTTTATAATGAATCATCGCTTAGATTTAAGGATTGTTATTCAGAGTCAGATTTGAGTTAGTGTAGCATGAGAAGAAGCCAAAACCAGATGGGATGAATCTATAAAGCAAGGACATATTTTACTTACAAAATATGAACATATAATCTTTGATCATTTATTCAAAATCAAGTAGTTTTTTGACTGTCTTCTTTCACTTCTCTTTCGGTCTTCAAAATGCTCTGATCATGATATGCATCTTAATCTCCCCATACTCTTCTTTCAGGTAGTAACTTCTGAGTGACGTTTTTGCTAAGTACAACTTATAAGCCACCTTGTAAGTAGAATCCATCAAACTAGTAACAGCTTTTTTAAACGCCAAAGTGTTATCCAGCATAATATTTAGTCCAGATAACCAGTACAAATGTACTTCTATTTTCACACTATTGATTTTAACTTATAAAATTATGATGGAAATAAACATATCAGACTGATCCTAGATAAAACGAAACATATATCCTGGATCCCACAAAGAACTGTACTTAAACTTTATTAAACATTGTGACTACAGTTCACTATCAAGGCAATCAACTTAGAATGCATATAAACCAACAGAGATTAATCTGTTGCAATTTTCACCGCGAAAAACGAAACGAATACAAACTCTTTCAAATAATATGATGTTTTTCATGACTATTGAAAAAAATTAGACTGTTGGTTTTTAAAAAGTATCTAGTACATGTTCGAAGTTGATGGACATTAATTGTACTGTTTACTCCTTTAGGTTGTACAACTTATCAGATATGAAGTCATTCTGTTGGGAGATTCCATAACGAATCTATACCAATCAGCTAGTAGTTAATAAAAGCATAATTTACCGAAATCGCTGTTAGTATTTCGACCGAGAATATTTAAAATTCTAGGTCATCATAATTTGGTTGGATGAATAATGAGCAGTCTAATAGTAACGAATCTTTGATATTATGATAAAGCTTCTAAGTTAAGTAAATGCACATTATATTAGCAAAATGTTCAATGTTAGAATGCTTTTGAGTTAAATGTTAATAAAAAACATAATTGTATCCTCCTTATACAACAACTATCTAGAACTATACTCAAAGAAACAATAGTATTTTTGATGAAATAATAAATAGATATTTATATAAACTTGTTTATTCTAATGGAATCAACTGCTAACAAACTTAACATTAAGCACGTTTTTGAGGAAATTTTAGTTAGAAAATTATTCTTTAACAGGATATAAGATCTTCGCATTATTCATGTGCTAAAATTAAATCGACCAAATCACGATCATATTTTTTATACTATTGAACGACTAAATACATTCATTCGGGTGGAAATCAAACAAGAAAATCACTGTAAGCATTCAGTTTATCTGTTGAACCATGTAATTTAAATATGATTTTCGGTTGAAAATATTCTTTGTTATATGGTTTAGAGTTCTTCCGGTAAATCGGTTTTTGACGATGTTTCAGGCTTTCTGTTTGAGTATACACGAGTAATATTGCCTTCTAGTTTTGTTAGCCGATTTCCAATTATTTGGTATTTACGTTTAAATTGATATTTAATAATCTACTGGCCCATGATTCAGAATGTGAGACTATCTGGTCATAAGTTTACAGTCTTTTCAGTCTTAAAGCCTCACATAGTTAGTGCTCCTAAATAATAAATCACGGAATTATTAGAAAACCTTTCAGTAACAACATGAATTTAAGATAAACTATTCTCTTAATCAAATCATAGTTAACTTGAATCAATAAAAATGGATGGGTATTGAGTAATATATAGATTTTGGATAACACAGGAATAAAAATTAGCATTTTAATTTGCTTGAGACTCATAATGTCGATGTTCCAGTATATCAGACTTTGTGTTCAATGAGGGCTTTGAACACGTTTTCCTCCTCTCCTAACACCTGAATCGATTACCTTCCAGATTACACTCAGTCGTGCAATGAGTATGAATTTAAGTTCAACTTGTAACGTAGTTTGCATTATCCGATTTCTGGTACTCTTGAGTGAATGCTTATAAGTCTTTAATTGACATAAATACAGCCTATGGATATTTCCTTGATATCGCTGTTTTATATGAACATAAACTCTAGAATCCATATATATTTGACTTATAGTTTGTAACTACCTTGAAACTAGGGTCTTGAATTTCACTGTTAGCTACAAACCATTTATTCTATTAAAATTTGTAAAATATGGCTTCATTTAGGCATTTCTCACAGGATGGATACATGTTGATTAAGATTTATCAAAATCACTTACAGAATACCAGCAACAGGACACTTTTAAGACAAAACATCTAAAAAGTGTTGGTTTAACTTACTTCTCTCAGACATTCGGAAAACTCGTTCAATATTTGTGCCTCATCGAACATCTTACCCTGATATCGATGTTCATAATAATTTGCTATTCTTTGACGTAATGCTCTTGGAAGTTTACGGTAGGCCATGTATTCTTCAACTTGTTTAAACTGAATCAGAAAAATAGATGTGAAATAATGGAAAAACTTTGAGAAATTAAATAACTATTTCAATAATAGACTTTGATATCACTAACAATGAAAGCCCACTTTATTTAATCGCTAAATTAGTACAATAATAGTTGATTATTGGCTTTTATAGAAAAAAATATGACAGTGACAACTAAATCAACGATGATTTAAAAAAAGAATCAAGGATCCCCACATTTTTCATATAATTTCTAATGTTATTTATATAAGCGAATATAAAATATCAGAATGTTTTGTAGATAAATCGGAAAATATGATAAATTATTTTGCTGCTAGTATTATTAACAGTAAGAAAGTTTACACTAAGTTAAATATATTTAGTTTGATTTTATCCCAGGTTGTTTTCATTTTTCAGCTTTGCTTCGACATTACTATAAAAAATAATTTGATATTTATCAAAAAACAGCCATTTTATGTCTTACTGGACATTCATCTCTGCAGCAACTGATTTGACTCGATTGATAAACTAAATGAAGAAAGTAAATTTTTTTTCATGTAGAAAATCTGTCACATCGCTTTAAAGTAAGCGAAAATATCACATGATTTTTTCAAATATAATTATTTTATGCAATTTAAGTGTCGGGAAGAAATGGCGGCAAGTAAGAAGGAATTACAAAATAGATTAGTTTCATGTTTTGATTGGATTATATTTCAAAACTATGATGTAAATTTTTTAAAAAAATCATTTTGTTCATAAGTGTAATGTCATGAAAGGATCATGTTTAATAGAATTATTATTAATATTGCCAGTAGTACTAAATTACATATAAATAATGTTGAATTATTATTTGTCACAAAAATTAAATCTAATCCTTTTTAAATATAGGCAGTTTAGGAAGATGAAACTGGTACTGTTCAATTTAATGAGATGATGACTTTCTAATATAGTAAAATTGGGAATCAATGAGAAGTCAACCAATAACGAGCAAAATCACATGAATAAAATTAACTTCGTGAAGAACTTATAAAATAAACCAAAATAAATAATATGCAAAAACCTCATGTGTCTGATCTATAAATCTGAAGCATTACATTGCTGTTAATGAAATATATGATTTCATACATAGAATGAATGGGATTAAGACAATTCAAACGCACATGTCTGGTTCATTTATTAAATAAATGTTTAAGCAACTATTTCAATGTTTTTTATCACTGAATAGAATCACAAATTTCCAACTTGTAGCAGACAAAAAAACAATGTGCTAAACTAAGTATAAGATTAGCACTTGCTTTTCTTTAACATGTACTGCCGCCAACAATAAAGGTTGTGAACAAGTTTATAATCTAGATTTATTAGGAATCCGACGACATGAATATAAGGAAAGTGATAGAAAATTAAGAAGCCATTGCATTACGAAACTAAACATATTTCCAAATGTTCAAGCAGATTCGAAGTAATAAGATTCGATCTGAATAAAAATTATCTCATTAAATATTTTTTTCAATCGGAAGGTGAATTTTCGATTTCGAATTAATTAGCAGACAACATATTTGTGGACCATTAAAAAAAACAGTTGAAAAATGACCGTATGTTCAAGCGCCATTTGTTGCGTTTTCTAGGGGAAAACTGTGTAGTGTTACTTGAAAATAATCGTTTTCAGTAACGTTTGTTATATGGAATTTTTCAATTTTAATTTTGTTAACGCATATTGAAGAACATGTGTTTAAAGAATGGTTATTTGAATTTTTTTCAATCGGATGAATTTTTAAAAGATATCTCAAAATAATACGCACAATCTCCTGCTAAACATTGATCTCTAGGTATCAAACGTTATATGAGATATCGTTAAAAACAGTGTCTATCGGATGATTCGCATGTGTTTCTTTAAAAGCTAACAGATCAGTAGTGTTTAGTGTTTGATACTAGTTTGCAAAACATATTAAATCTGTTCAAAATATGTGGTTTATAATATTACTTGGTATTTCGCAGTGATATGGTCGTGTCTACTTGACCACTTAAAGACCTTGCTAATTTTCTTCACTGCCCACCTCATTGAAGTGAAGGTGTACCTACCATTTTTACAGTAGCATCTATCAGTCATGCAGTATTTGGCTTTCTAAGTAGTATGAATAGATTTAGGTAAACAATGTGGTCCACAACTTGGTAACTGACTCATTTGTTGTTTTTAAATTGTCGTTTGGTCAATCGACTTTAGTAGGCTTATCATAATATGCGAATCAAGTATCTATATTACATAGTTTATTTTCGACATCCATTGTTACGTAATTTAATCACGGACTTTCTCATGACTTATTTTCTTATTGGGCACATTTTCAATTGCCATTACTGTAAGTGAATTCGAATTTTCGGGGTTATTTTAGTATATTTATTGTAATTGACCTGATTGGCAAGCTTCTCAAAATACTCTGGTCATTTTTATGTTTCCTCTGCTCAAGATTCCAAAACTATCCAAATCAAACATGTGGCAACAGTTGTCCAAGTGCTTTATTATTATTCGATCTAAAAATCTCAGACGTAACTAAGCTAATAATTAAATCAGTGGGTAAGTTAATTTAAATGACTGTGTAGAGAGTGATATGACTACAACGAATCAAATTAAACTTAACAGAACAAGCAGTCAATGATTGGTTATAAAATTCTTATATTTAGCTTAAATTTGAAGTATATCCTGACAGTTTTGTCTAAAGATAAAATAATAACTTCATGAATAAAAAGTTCATGTTAAAGAAAATAACATTACTGAAATCTTTCCAAGATGAACATCCTAACCAACTAAATTTTCTTTAAATCTTCTGGCAATATACTATCAAGGTCTCTGGCTTAGTGGCCATTTAAATTTATATCATACCCACAGCACACTTTTAGTCAAGTCATTACATAACCTCTGTTTACTTTATCTGGTTTCTGTTTTTAATCTCATCGTCATGTGATTGGTATACGAAGTAAATTCTACTGCATACTATTAGTGTGATAAAATTCAAACATTCTTTGTTAATTAGAATTTTATAAATGCTAAATCTTCCCACATATTTTATACGTGAAAATATTCTTCATTACTTTATTTACAATTTATAAATCCAGTGAGTATAGGGATAAACCTCACTAATGATGAAATATTTTTCCAAATTAAACGTGTTCATTTGTATTCATTATCCTAGTTGTATTGTTTTTTTTAAAAACAGTGTTAAAATAGTGAAAATTAACGAGTTTTTTATTTTCTTTATCTAAATTAATTGAATAATTTATTTGTTATTTGTTTATAGTAATCCCCCTGTCTTCTAATTACAATCAAATGTACGCATTCACTTAGTCTTATTCGTAATGCGCAATTTCTATTGATCTTAAAATGATTTTAATTACAGTAAATTACATTTTGCATATTACGCTTTAATTTGATAATGAAAAATCTAGTTAAGTTTTGTTCATTCAGATTTATTACTTAACTATATTTTTTCCTTGTGAATCTGTGGTAAGTATAAATATATCAACTGTCGAAAGTTCTTTCATTTGAAATTTAAATCAACAAGGTTTTAACTACCTTTTTCAAAATAAAAAAATTGAATTTTTTTTATTTAATCATTAGTAGATTACTGAAGTCATTACTTCATTATCGGCAGCTTGTAATCTTGTTATTTTAGTTTATTTTGACTTATAACTAGGTCACTCTTTTAACAAACCATATACAGCAAACACTTAAATTTTATCCTACTTTTATGTTTATCTCCGATCAGAATCTTTCTTACTTGAATAATCTTGTTTTTAAATTTGTAGAACTTTTGTAATATGATTACATCATTTCGCCTAGTGTAACGTTTCTCCTATGTTTAGTATTCATATGACTTTTTCTATCTGATTTATTATAACTTGAGATATAACGGCTCATTTTTTTCACTTGTTTCTGATAGAACCTTTCAAACTTATAGATGATATCAATCAGTACAACAGTTCAACTTTTAACCATATATTCTTATGGATATCAATCACAACATAATTATCTATACTATATTTTGGCCATTATAATACGATTATTATAAATTTATAGTCGTAAAAACTCATATTGAAGTTATTAAACCCTTGGTTTACTCAAATACACCTTGCCAGGACTAGTGTTCGAGACATTTAAGAACTTCATCGTAATTTAATATACATTATTCTTCATTTTAAAAGATTTTGTTGTTTCAATGTTCACTTTCGTTTCAATCATAGTTAAAAAAAATAATTAGGTTACATAAAAAAATCCAAACATTACGCACCTTTTCCCTATAAAGCCTTTTGGACGTATCGAATGATTGAATTAATGCTGCAGCATGACCAACAAACAATGCATAACAAGTTGCGCCACTCATCATGCTAACAATTGTAATCCATGCTTCACCAATACTGGTAGGTGGAAAACGACCATAACCAATGGAAAGCATATGAGACATTGCTTTGAATAATGCCCATGTATACTGCTGGAACCAATCTGCATTCTAATTAGAAAACAACAGAGTTATATGAGTTCAGTTTTTATTTTAAATAAATCATCAGAATAACAAGGTGATAAAATTAAATTCAGAAAATAAATTTAATTGTGTAAACGACTATCTAGTAAAGCAGGTTACTGAGCTAATTATTTTGTGACAGTTTTCTAACTGTATGTGATAGCATCTAAAAACGTTATTAGGAAACCGTCAAAGCACACAACTAGAAGTAACACGCCAATGTTTGATTAGTCAATGAAATCATTAACGGTATACAACAGTGTAAGATTCCTTGAATTAGAAGTTCGATCAGCTTCTTATTTAATACTCAATATATTTTGTCCAGCTGACTGAATTAAAACATTTCAGTAGTCATTTCAAACTATCGATTAATGACTATGATAAATGAATATTGGAAATAATCATTAATCTACTTTCGAGCACTTTATCAGGTATTTAGACATACTACTTACTTTGTTCCAGAATTTAAGTTTTAGTTCTTCAGAAAATTTTAAATGTTTAAAACTTGGATAATACACGTTTTTGTATAATTGTTAATTTTAATATATTTTTAAGCGGAATGTGAGAAACGGTGTCATTTTGTATATTTTTTTATGATTGCATGCGCATATGAACACCGTTAGATAACTATCAGATGCATGATATTTACTAGCATTTGTATACGATTTGTTAATTTGTAAAATTTAAACAACTTAAGTGTTCCAATGTTTTAGTAAAATACAAAGACAAAAAACTGATAAGACAGAATTAGTTCATTTTAGTCAATACAAAACAGATAGGTTCTTAATTCCAAAGACCGTAATTGCTAAGATCTATATGATAGTTTTGTGTATTGGTAATCGGATTAAGCATGTATGAACTTACACAAGCGCTGGTAGTGTCTGAATTTAAATTCAGTACGTTGGTCTGTTCGGCTGCGATAGCTAACTTTGGTCATGTCACTGTCTAGGAAATATTAAACGCACAGAGTGAAACTGAGAATTTTTTATTACTTAAAACCATATTTTTATGCCGACAAAGTGTTGTTTGACTGAAAGGATCATTTATCTGAAAATAACTTGATTAGTTTATTCTAACGGAACCTGTATTTATGACCGGAACTGTAGTTGCATTTGATCTATAGCAGATATCATATTTAATGATTATATATAATTATTTGCTCTCTTTTAGACTGAAAAGAGAAACAAGTTGTTATGAGGTGATAAAATGTCGCATATAAATTAAAGTACTCATTTCGATCAAACGTAGATTGACGATAGTATCATATACTAAGATTCGACTCATGTCTTATTTAATTTAAAATGTTATGATGCTTGCTTAAACAAACATTTGTTGGTTTATGTGTCTACAAACTCGTCAACTATATTTCGGGAATGTATTAGTTGAAGTTTTGTTCAATAATTAAAAAAGTAAAAAGAATAAATAATTCAAGGTTTTTTCTATCTATATTGATGCTTACATAATTAGGGTTAAGTGTTAAATCTATGAATATTCAAATTATGTGAATTTGTCAAGTTCAAATAAAAAAGCGTAAACAATTGTCCTAAATAATTTACTAAGTATTCTTATCGCTATTTCTCAACGGTAAAAATTAGATTTGTTCTTGAGCAAATGCACTTTTGTTCTTAATGGAAAACATTTTCAAATCGGCATAAAATAGATAAGAGAGGGCTTATTAGTAATTATTCAACTATGAATTTGATTATATGATTTGTGATTGACGATTGAAGAGCATAAGCTCGTCCATCATGTTTTATCTGAACGAGTTACTTTCAGTAAACTCACAGTTTTGTTAGAGACCATTATCCTTCTAATCTTAATTTCAGTATGGTGTCAAGTGCAGTGTACATAAAACGTACATTCAACAATGAACAACCGCCAGTCTTGATAAAATGTTAAGCTTAGATGCATATCGTTTGTGTGGATGATTGAAATGTTTCAGAAAATTATTTTGATGTTCATTAGCATTTTCTCTGGACAGATAAATGCCGAAGGTATTGAATATAAATCTTATTAATCTATGCACGAACACAAATATATATAACAGAAAATAGACTATAGAACTGTGGACACAAATTTTATCACGAAAGCATCGTAGTTTTTCCAAATCTAATAAAATATGAGTATTGTACAATGATGACTAATGGAATACTAGTTATGGAAGATTAAGTGAATCAATATGGTGAGCGTAGAAAAAAGATAATCCGCATAGTATGCACAATTCAGTCATTCAATTTCTACAGTTGTTTTCAAATAAAGAAGTCAGATATCATAAAAATTGATTGAATCACATAACATTTTAAGTTTTAGTTGACCTAAAAACATTGATAAAAAACGATTGCACTTGCTTTTGACATTTTCCCTTAGTTTAACAAAGTTTACTAAATAATAATAAACTGAACAGTGATAAAGCTTCTAGTTTATAAGTTGTTTGAATGAACAAACACCGATAATTAATTCTTCAAAAGTTATTTCATGCTGTGAATATCTAATCAACAAACACATATGAACAGCAACCTAAAAATTAAATAAATTGTTGGATCGAAAGTGAAGTGGGTCAGCTGAGTATAAGACTAAATATCAATACTTAAGTCGTATTGATTTTGTTAGAATTCTGAAAAAAAATCATTTTGGCTACCTAAACTTAAGTAGATGGTTAGAGATTTGCCGACTCTGAGTTCCAGCCTTATCGTGAAAACTAGTGATGTTTAGAATCTGGGCTATACTGAAGTATATATGCGATTTTCACACTTATTTCGTCAAATCTCTCAACAAAAAGTTTATAATGAGATTTACGAGGATCTGTTGAAGCATTAACAAACAAAAAACAGTGTAAATAAGTAAAACTGAATGTCGGTGAAAAAACACATGAAATGAGAAAAAACACTGAAAAATACTAGCGATTTTATACTTCAATGACAAAGAACATTACTTTGTGTTATTTCTTGTAAAATATATATTCACTTAAGTTAATAAATGCCAAATTTTGTTACTCACCTCTAGTTTACAGCGCTTCACCCATGAATCTGGCGGAAAATCCATGAGCATAGGAATTAAATATTGTAAACATGCATTCCAATGTCCAAGTAGTAACATTAATAAAACCAAATTGAATATTCCCATAAATTTGCTCGCAATATTTAGAAACTAAAGTAAGAAGTATAAAAGTATAATTTAGATCACATAAAGATTCATTATAAATTTATGTCTGCAAATATTTATTCAACGTAGATAAAAAATGTTTTATATAAATAAGGCGGTCAGAGGAGACTGTATTATTTTTATCGTTGAAGTCACGAATTAGTCTAAGCTAGACGACCATTAGAAACTTGAAAATACTGAGCGGCTGTTTCATCCTAGTGTGCAACTCATCAGCAGTGCGCATCCAAGACCATGCAAACGGGAATAAAACGCAGGACCTCAGGTCTCGCATGCGAACTCTAAAAAAATCTGGACCACCAAGTCGGTACTCAATGGGATTAGGGTCTAACTTCAATCCATCCATGGGGTCGCGCAACCTCCGTGACTCTCTTTCATTAATAACAACCCGGTGCTTCAAGAAATCAGTGAGGTCATTCGGAGAAGTCATTGCCAGTGCGGTTCAATCCATGTCGGATAGGAGACAGTTATCTGCCGCAGGTAATGGATGAAGGTTGGAAAACTAACCGGAGATCCTGCGTTGGATTCCCGTTTACATAGTAGTGGATACGCACTGCTGGTGGGTTCCACACTACAACGAGACAGCCGCTCAGTATTTTCAAGTTTCTAATGATGGTCTAGTTTATATTAATTCGTGGTTTTTATCATGAAAAAAGATTTTTTCAACGTTTTAAATGACCAGATTCTTTACTGATTAGCTTACTCGTATTTGATTAAAAAATATTTATACCCCTACGGATTATCATAATTATTTCCATAGATTCCTTCCAACCTCAATACTGAGTAATAAAATACTCTTTGCCCTAATGCATGTTACTTATCGATGCACATATAACGCGTTTGAAAATGAAAAAATATATTTACAAATAGTTGTATAGTATTCTATATTACATTGCACTTAAAATCAGTAATCAGGATGATCTGGGGTTCATTTTACTTTCATAACTGATATAATTATATGATATTTTCTAAATTATATAAACTAAACATTTTCTGACTGAAAACGTAATACAATGCGTAGAAAAATTTTTTCACTATGATGTTTAAATCAGATTTTAATTTAAGTGATAAATGATTTCCCTAAACATTATATGCCATGACTTTTCTAATGTTTAGTAGGTCATTCATAATCTTTTTTTTACCCAAATACTTTATTTTTCAAACGATATCCGGGCATCTTACCTACATCTGACATGGTTGAACCCTACAGGTTGCAGTTTTTAACAGAGTCCTCGAAGCTAATTGTTAGGGAGTAAAAACAGAATTGTTATTATGGGATTTATGAAGATTGTTGAACGTTATTGCGATCAAGGACGAACCTAAGCTACATAGTTTATGAGAATATTCAACAAATTCTACAACTCCTATACTGATGTTTTTTACATTGCTGTATAGAAATGACAATAATTTCTTACCAAGTACAGCCACTTCCAATAAGATTTTTGATTCGTTTCATGGTAACTTGAGAGATTTTATTAACTAAAGCACAGTAATATGCAGTGGATTTATCCAATAGATGTTGCATAATATTTAGAATAAGGTTTCCAGTTTGTTTATTTAGTTAATTTAATTCATTGTTTGTACGTACATAATTTTAAAATCTGAACGTGACTGAAAAAAATCAACTTTTCTATTACAGGTAATTTTTTTTACAAATCTCGAATGTTTTCTATAAATAATACCTACTCTTCCATATTATTCACCTCATCTATATTTCAAATATTTTTAGAACAAAACTTGTTTAATAATTGAAAAACTATTTTTATTTTAATGCTTTAAAAGTTTATGTCGATTTGTTATAAAAATTCGTCTGGAAAATTATCCTTGTTTAAAACTAGCTAGATTTGTAATTCACACATATCTTCTAAAATTCAAATAGAGTATTTGATTGTCTAGAGTAATACTGGTGCAATTCATTATTATAAGATCGGATATTATCATATATATATATATATATATATATAAACTAAAATAAAAAGAGATTTATGATGAAACATCGTTTTTTTGCAACCTATCTATATAGGGCTTAATAATAACGTAAAAATACCTTTATTCAGTAGTTTGTAATATATATTAACATGGCTGAATTTTTTCACGAAGAAATATTTTGAGAACCTAGTTCATTACGTGTCAAGTAAAATACAAAAAGAACTATGATAACTTAATATTCTAGATCAGTTAATTAACAGTCTAGTTTAAAAAAGACAACTAAAGTTATTCAGATTATTAATTTTAAAATTATTAATATTTAAAATTCAAGGACCACCAGATTACGGCATACGCTCTCCTTTCAGCATTGTACAAAAACATTGTCCCATAAAACAGACTAAAGATATTCAAGTCTTTAGTTGAGGTTAATTCTTTGCAATATGCAAAGTCATTTATTTTTGGCGATGCAGCATGATTATAGTGTTAAGATATGAGAAATATATCCAGAAGTAAAATTACAACATATGCTTCATGAAAAATTTCAGCAGCTTGACGTGGTTTTGCGTTACTTCATAGATTATGATTCTTGTAAAAATTTTAGTTAGTTGGCTGTTTGGTCGCATATTTACTTGTAAGCCCTAAGATAACAAAACTGGTCTCATTTGCCGACTTACTTGAACATCTTTTAATAGGCATGTACTGCAGGAAAATAGTTGTTGATGTCTTCCTTATTTTGAACGATTATGTGTAGCGACTGTCTTCTAAACTAACACCGAGATGTCTTAGTATGTTCGAGTTTTCTCAGTTCTCTAAGCTAAATATTATTATTGGAAAGATTTTATTGTTGCTCTGGACATTGTAATTATCGCCGCTTTTGTATTAATGAGCTTTTTGGCTATTTTACAGTCCATAAACCGGTTTCGACAGAAGCCCACTTTTGTAAGTGGTCATTTTCGTAAGGTAGGTTATCTTTGTTTAGTTTAATACTGTCTCGTTCGGTTGACTGTTCTCTATACTTTTAATCAGAGGATTATTGAGATTGTTTTTTTTAAATTGAAATCGTGAATCAATTATTGTTAGACCGCCACTAGAAACCTGGAAGCTCGGGACGGCAGTTTCGTTCTGGCCTGCGGCATATCCGAAAAATAAGGTCCGGGCCCTTCTGTCTCGCGCGTAAACGCCTAACCTTTAGGCCACTGAGCCGGCATCCAATGATGTTAATGTCTAACTTTAATCAGACTAAGGACTTCGCGCAACCTCACCCATGGTCTTCGGTACTTGCTGCCTATCTAGGACAGGGTTGAACTCCACTAGTCACGGCTGAACAATTCTATACTATGACGTAACGGCCGTTCAGTTCTTCCAGGCCTATAGTAGTGACTTAGTAATCATTGATTCACGATTTCAATTTAAAAAAAACAATCTCAATAATCCTCTGATTAAAAGTATAGAGAACAGTCAACCGAACGAGACAGTATTAAACTAAACAAAGATAACCTACCTTACGAAAATGACCACTTACAAAAGTGGGCTTCTGTCGAAACCGGTTTATGGACTGTAAAATAGCCAAAAAGCTCATTAATACAAAAGCGGCGATAATTACAATGTCCAGAGCAACAATAAAATCTTTCCAATAATAATATTTAGCTTAGAGAACTGAGAAAACTCGAACATACTAAGACATCTCGGTGTTAGTTTAGAAGACAGTTGCTACACAACATCGGTAAAAACAAGGGGTTGATTCACGGTTTAGATGCTCTCCTTATGTTTGATTAGGCTTTGAAGTATGTATATGTTTTTGTGTTTAAAAATTGAAATAAAACTGATTACTGCACTTCCAGTACTTCTGTCATTCATAGAGCTCATCCTAATAGAAATTTCGACATTACCGCGGTTGAGTTGAAGGTCACTCTTAAATCATGAAGCTCAGAGAACATCATAACAACGAATGTATTTACTCAAACAACAAACGCTCCTAAAATAAAACTCTATTCTATTACTGAAGTTACTAGATATGCCTATGGTATAAATTGTAATAAATTCAAATTCTGTCATTCATATGACAAAATATTTGCGCACTAATACTGGGTATTTATAATTTATTTATTTTTGAATGTTACTAGAAACTCCAGTAATTTTTAAACATCTTGAAACTGGATATTTGTCTCAATAAATGTAGTTTTGTGAGTAAATAACTAGACAGTTACGATGAAAAAAGGTACATAAGTGATTGATTGCACTTTCTTTTAAAATTAATTGATTATATTACGAAAAACGAGAAAACGTGACCAGTTGAATGATGAACAAACGGTAATTATTACGTATAAAACCTAATTCTCCAATATATTCACTTAAGTTAAAACTTGCGTTGGGATTTATTCAGTATAAATATTAGATTCACTTAAATATGTAAAATAGTAATTAGTTAAGAGAGAAATTTATCAAAATCATTTAAAGTCCTTCAGTATTAAGAAATATGCTAATTATCATAACAGATAAATAGCAAATTTTCAAATTAAAAATTGAATTTCTTACTTCTTCCCATTGACTGACATATCGTACCAAACGAGTAAGTCTTAATAAGCGTAACATGCTTAACAATTTAGCCAAACGTAAAATCCTCAAAGTACGCCCTATGATTTTGAAGAATAAGTAGAAGAAGAAGAAGAAGGAAAAAATTGCTTATTTTAAAAAAAAAAATAATAAAATAACACAATTAAATCAGCTGTTAACTTCCCTTATACACTTTTAGACTAAAGAATCAATGAACAATTTGTAGAGTTCAATTTCAGTATCTTTATTTGAATGGATCATGAAAGTTAGCTAAGAAATGAATTTCAGATTTGTAAATTGTCTGTTTACTGGACTGGCATTTGGAGGCGAATTCATTTTTTTTTTGCTAGGTATAGAAATAGACGAGTAGTAATGAAAAAAAAAACATGAGAGATAAGCATAATTGTAAGCCATGTAGAAAACAATATATAACTGTGATTGGATTTCGTTCTCTGAGCTCATCATAATCATTCACTTGAGCTACAAAATTTCTCTACCAGATTCTACCTAAGATCTCGGTCAGTTTAACTGTTAAAACTGGACCACCATTCTCAAACATCTCAGGGGCAAGCCTATCAGGACCTGCTGCTCTTCTTCTCTTCAGATTTCCTATAGCTTTCTCAACTTCATAAAGACTCGGGGGCTTACGTCGATTTGCCATTCAGGATGACTGGAGATCGTGGGTAACCGAAGAGTGGCTCGAGGCCAGTTGAACTGAACCTTGAAGTGTTCTTCCCATCTGTCCAGTCTCCTGGATTGAGAATGGATAATAAGACCATCCTTTTCCGAAATAGTCTCCCTCACACTTGGGTTCCTAATACTAGTTTCCTTGATGAGTCTAAATAGTTGCCTACTGTTGCCTATCGCCGCTGCCTTTTCCATCTCTCTCGCTTTTCCTACCCACCACTGTTCTCGATCATTGCGTAGGCTTTTTATCAGCCTACGTCTAAGCTGACTCCGCTCCTCATCGCCCTCAGAGCCATGGCATATTATTCATAACTTCCTATCAAGATAACTAGAGGATTTTTAAATGACAGGTTTAGAATTAAATCATATACATTCAGGAACGCTTTACTTCTTTAGGTGGGGTTTTTGATGACTTTGTACTGGTTGTTTAGTTTGGAATGCGTCAAAAAAAACTAACTTTTGTAATAATTTTTTATTGTATTTGGCATAAGTGGTTTTTAAACCATCTGTATAGTTGAGAAAAAATAAAATCCTTATTTTGAAATATATTCGTTTTATTGGTTTCTACTAGTAAGGGTGTTGTTATAAGGTGGATTCGTGCTTAGTTTCATTCAAAGTTCAATAATGAAAATCATATTATAAACGAGAGGGATAAAACTGTTTACTTTTACTATTCAATATAAGCTATTAGTTTCTTTAGCAATTTTAAACATTTTTAGTTAAAAAAATAAATCTACGTGCTATTAAATGCTCTTTAACTTTAGCAACCTTTTCATAAATTTGGGATTTTTTTTATTCAATGTGATATAAATAAACAGTTAAAAGAATAGATCTTAGAAAAAAATCAGAGCATGGTAAATATTGAAATAGCATAAATCATCCATATATGAATATGAATAATAGGGTCACAATGATAACATCTAAACTGATTTATTCTAAATAAAACTTAATTAAAATATTATTGAATTGGTTTTTATGAAGCTAAAAGTAATAAATGCGATTGGTAAATAAATTATTTTTATCAGTGAGATTACAATTATATATATATATATATATATATATATATATATATATATATATATATATATATATATATATATATATATATAATGGTAATCTTTGTACAGATAAACGCTACAGTTTACCTGTGCTAAAAAACTAACAATATATATCTATTCTAGTCTTAGATGGTATTATTCTATTGTTCATATTTCAATTTTCATATAACAGATCATGATTTATCATGAATTCATTATGGTAGGTTCTGGTTGGTGATGAACATTTCAACATGATACACAGTTAAAATTTCAGGCTAGCTGTATTGAATTAGGACAAACATTTCGAAAGAATATGATTGTATTTATTTTGTTGATTCCTTTTTAGCTGCTTATAATCTTAGAAACGTTTGTAATAATTCTCTAAGAATATTGTAAATACTTCGAATGATTTTTTCATATTTATCGTTATCTTATTACTGTTCGTTGAGTTTAAATAGTTATGATTACTTAAATCAAGTATTGTCGATATTTGATACATAATATGCTACATTCATTGCCCGTCGTTGCTTTACCACCATGTACGTGTGGTTATTTTGTGTTAGTAATATGTTTTTTGACTTTAAAATAATATTTCCAAATGTTGTGTCCATGATAAAGAGCAAACTTAATCGTGCTTTTTATTATGGGACCAGTTGTATTGTCTAGTTTGACTTTTGTATTATTCCATTATGCTACCGAGAAGACAGATGGCCTTCTATTTTATCAATGACACAGTCATAATTGTGTAAGAAGGTAAAATGAGAAAGTTTACAAAGTTTCAAGCAGAATATGTAAGTTTAAATCGTTGATCTCTATTTATGAAGAACAAAGTTTGAATGTATATAAATGCCTCATTTTCTAAAGCAGGTAAAGCTCAATCGCTGACTCTCCATAAAGGAACAAGACTAAATTTAAACTCCCTTTATTGGCCCATATTTTGGAAATCTAAATTTTACGTGGTTGGAATTGATTTTGAATATTTTTAAGAGCATGCATGGATGATTAATACTGTTTCTAGGAGGCGAGCAACTAGAAAAGAGTTTATGAAGTAAATAAATTTTGTTATTGAATAAAGTTTTCTTTCTTCTTGCCTTTATTCAAATTAAAAAAAAATGAAAATATTGCTTTCAACCGTTTTGAAATGCACAAGAAAACCAGGCAATCAGGTTGACAATATCAACTTCATTAGTTTTTAATTCATTGGAATTTGCAGTTACGTCTTATTTGATGAAATTCACTTATGGAATTCATCTTTAATTTGTAATTCATTCACGAGTAATTTAAAGTGGTCAGCTGACCAACAGAATTTTTATAGTAGATATAAGTATACATAATCTATAGATATTACATCTAAATATTAATTATTTTTCAAATCGAATTCTTGACTGTATTTCATTAAGAAACTGAACATAACAATAGTTGTATTTACAAACAGTCGAAACGTTTATTTTTATCATTTACATAGGTTTCTTCTTAATAAAAAACTATTTGTTAAATTCATTTTTCATAACTCTGTTGTGTAATTTGGTTTTTGAAATGTTAATGTGACAATTAATTAACTAATTAATTTATCGTGATGAATGCCTGATTTAATGTTCGAACAATTTCACTTTCGTTTTGGCAAAGCGAATGATTTAAATTTTAAAATTTGTTTGGGAAATAAAATTTTTTTTAGATATTTCTAAGAGTGAATTCCTTTTTTTTGACTGCAAGCTGTCTAAATTTAACATTCAGTTAGTATTAAATTATTCATGCTGAGCAAATCAGTGTGAAACATGAATAAAAAAAATTAATATATTACAAGGTTTTCTCTCTAATGTACAGTTAGATAATAAGCCGACATCGGTGTTCCGAATCAATTTTTCCTGCTTTATGTAACATGTTCAGGTATTCTGGTTACTTATAGGATAATTATTTATTCCTTTGAGTGTCACTATACTACCCAATGATTGCAAATCAACTGGAGTCAAATGTAGAACATAATGAATGATAAATCCCAACAGGTGGCGCTGTTGTTTAGTAATTCCAAATTTAACTACCGTAAACAGTAAAAATTCCATCCCTCACATTTAGATTTTCTTTGAATTATATACTAACTTTTATTATATGAAACGTTTTTTTTAAAAATCAGAATTCAGTCAAGCATACTTCATCTTTATTTATTTATTTATTCATTCTTAAAATATCATATGATATCAAGCGACCATTTTGATTATTTAAACAGCATTTTCTCTAACTGGTTGAAAGCTACTAATGCTTGCTCTTCACATACTGTATAGACATAACAACTACAGTGATCAAAATCAGATTTTTTCAAATGATTTACATAATAAGTGCCTTGAGGTGAGCAACAACAAATTCCAGATCTGGACCCACGCCATCCAGTTTTACAGTTTAAAATGTAACCACTACTACTTCTACTGCATACTAACCTTCTGTAAGACTGAGATATTTATAGATGGTTGGTAACCAATGTAATGTTTGTCTGGCCATTTAGTGGTGGTTTACACTTTTTTTATTATTCCGAATAATGTAGTAGTTTTGTGGGGAAGGGAAATCATATCACATTTCAACTTGCTATTAATCTGACTCTAGCTCAATAAGTCAATATCAAAACCACCAGTGGACCTGTGTTTAGGTGACAGTTACAATATGGTTATCGAATTGGTTGGGAGACATTGGAAGATCTAGCTGTTTTATTTCGATGACATCATTATGTGGATTCATCGTATACAGTTTTAGAATAGCGTATATAAAAATAAATTTGATGTTGTCTTTTTTGTTACAACTTACCTGCACTGAAAAATTGATTATAATGATCTTTTTTGTTAAAAATTAGGTACATGTAATCCATTGGAATCGAACTGATGAAATCTAATACAAACCATGATTTTAAATAATGACGTGCTATTTCTTTAGGGTTTAAAATAATTTCATCAGCATAATCATTTGTGACAATACCTGTAAAAGAATGTATTAGAGAAAATTATAAGAATATCTCTGTAAATATATGTGTATCGAAAAGACTTGGAATTGATTTAAAGAACGACATTTTACATCTAGAAGATTGTTAATCAAAAGAAATTAAGTACAAATCGATTATTTTTTGCCAAGACTATCCATCTGAGTGTTTAGGTCTGATCACAATCTCATTAATTGTGTCATGGGTAAAAAAATTAAGTTTAATGTTAATGTAGATAAAACTATTGCTTAATACAATATACACTTGTAATAATGCATTCTCTTTTCTATAACTTATACACTCACAAACTTACTGGTTTATGCAGTTGGGTATTGAACAAAAACAGCTCAAGCATACTGTTATTTGATGAATACTAATGTAATCGAGTACAAAATATCTATTCACAAAAACTTTAAACCAATGAAGTATCATGATAACCTACTTTCTTTTTTTATGAATTTATTTTTTTTTGAACTGTTGAGGAAAGACTAACAATCAGGCAGATGAAAAATGAGGATATTTAGTGTCTGTTGTGAATTGTGATAAATAATGAAAATCTGTTGGGTTTTCGTTTATGCATCCTTTCATTTAATACTTATCTTAAGTTCATAAGTTCAAATCTATGATTAAAGATACTTCTGGAATTTGAAATATTACATCGAATGTATGCTTTCAGTCTATTTCTACTAGCTTATTTTATTCCAATATATCCTGATGATGAATATGATGATGATGAATTATTGAAATCATGGTTTGTTTCAAAATTATTTAATATTGACGAACATGTCATCTAAGTCAAAATCAGATTAAAAAAAGACGCTAAGTTGTGCTTTGTTAACAACTTGGTTATATTTTGAAGATGCTTAGTTTGACCTCAATCATTTAATTAAATATTGTATGAACTAATCAGTTACATAATCTTCTGCCAGTATATTAATGTTACAGTAATTTCATACAATTCATTATTTGTTACTTATTTTTAATACAGTACAAAATCGACTGAGATTGAACGACTCGTTGACCTAAATTAATCCAAGTAAAAGTTGTTGATCAACAACAATCTGGTTCAAATCCCATTAGACGAATAAATTGTGTCGAGTGTAATGTTAGTTTATTAAAATCGATAATGGAATTGTAAAAAATCTTTATTTATTGACTAGTAAGATAAACCTGTTGAAATAGTTATGATTAACAGTGAAGAACGTGACTGGTTGCTAAAAGAATATCCAGATCTATAACTGTCATTAACGATGTAATATTTTCTTTGAATCAGTTTATTGTGTTACAGTTCTAAAAAGATATCAAATGACTTTTAGATAGTAAGTCTATATAAATTTGGTTCAACGACATCAAACATATTTTTATGTGTTTTTTTAGTTTGATATCCTATATGTCCTTATGTATTCTTGAAATACATTTCAAATCCACAGCTCAATTTCTTCAAAGATTGTAGATTAATGGTATGAATACTAGTAGAATTAAGTGAAATGAACCTGTTAAAGTGATATCATGAGAAAAAAACATTAATTAATAATTAACTTGCCAGTACGAAATTTTACAGCTATGTCAGCAATAAATACAACATCGGATATAGAATTAAATATAATCCAATGTATACTGAGGTCATCGTTGAAAAATGATATGGCTACTGGCAAAATTATCAAATTCGCAATAAGTAACATGAGCATTAGTAAATCCCAATAAAACCTGTTGGAAATAAAAAGAAAATATAAGGGTAACAGTAAGATATAATCGGATGTAAATTTACAAAAATATATATATATATCTTGTTAAAGGGAAAGCAAGATTCTATGATGTAACACACCATGCAACAACCAAATCACGCTTGTTGGAGATGCCTTGGAGGAAGTTAACGCCTTTACAGACCTGAGGAGCATCATCGACAACCAAGGTGAATCCGATGCAGATGTAAGTCCGCGGATCGGCAAAGCAAGGGCTGCATTTCTACAATTGAAAAATATCTGGAACTCAAAACATCTGTCAACCAACACCAAACTCGCAATCTTCAATACAAATGTCAAGACAGTTCTACTTATTGAGCGGAAACTTGAAGAACTACAAAGGCCATCATCTGAAACATACAAGTATTGATGAACAGTTGTCTTCGCAAAATACTTCGGATTCGTCGGCCAGACACCATCAGCAACAACGTACTGTGTGATAGAACAAATCAGATTCCAGCGAAGGAGGAAATCAGGAAGAAGCGGTGGAAGTGGATAGTTCACATACTGCGTAAAGCACCCAACTGCGTCACAAGGCGAACCCTCAAGGTGAAAGGAAAAGAGGAAGGCCAAGGAACACAATACACTGAGAAATAGAGAAAGATATCAGAGGAATGAACAAATATTGAACAGAACTGGAAAGGGAAGCCCAGGACAGAGTAGGCTGGAGAAAACTGGTCGGCGGCCTATGCTCCATTGGGGGTGTAAGTAATTTATATGTATATATATATATATATAATAGCCTAGATCGAAAATTATGGGTGAAAATACACGAACTTAGCATTTTAAATTTTCAGATTATGTTTCCGGCATTTTTGTGAATAACTTATAAACAGTAGCTACCAGTAATTATGTCGATAATAAATATTTGGATATATATCTTGTGTTGGTCAAGAATCTGAAAGTTTTGAGGTTGACCCTTTTCAGATTAGTAGTATTCACTAATAAGAATCCTTAATCAAGGTAAACAGTCCAACATGACATCGTAGTTTTTAGCAAATTATCAGTTGATACGAGCTGATATCAAAAACTACATTCGAATCGAACTATTTCTCATCAGATATGTTGTCATAATGCCTCATCAATGAGATCGACAATTATTTTATTACTGTTGTTTAAATACTTTCTAATTAATCAAATAGACAAAAATCTCGTTGACATATCGATTGGTAATTATGTCAAGTGACTGAATATTTTTCTTTCCACCGGTTATTTTTATGCGTGCATATTTCCTGAATGCGAGTAATAATAAATTTACAAGAATGTAATAACATTTAAGTATTTAAATTTATTTGTTTATAATTTATTTGTGATGAAAATTGTTTTGAAATAATTCTTTACATCTGATAAGGAAGTCTTTTTAATATTTATGTTTAAGGACATTTCGTGACAGATTTTATTGAATTTTAAGTTTCATCCCCTTTTTAAGTATCATTCTCTGAGCTGATTTATAATGAAATTAGGATTAAATGGGTTTATTATCTTTGTCCATAATTAGAATATATAGTTATTCATAACAAAATGAAATACATTTAACAGGACATATCTTCGATTAAGAACGAAATCATAGTTATATCAAGAAACGTTGACCAAGAGAATATATTCATGTCTGGCGTAAAACTATTTCAAACAATAAAAGCTAATAATAGTCATACAGTAACCTGAACTGGTTGAAATAAGAAGCACACAATGCTAATTGATCTTCATCACAAGATCTTGGATGCTCACTGCTGAAAATTCTGTTGATGAATCAAATAAGTGAATTATTGACTATAAATAAAGGACAAATAACATATTCAGTATGTTTTTTTTGAAGTATAGATGATATAAATCTGTCTTTCAAACATCTATGCTTTGATTAGATTTATGAATACTTTGTTAAGATGATCGATTTGATGTTCTAACAGTCAGGGCCACATATAAAGTCTGTTTTGATCCGAAATAAAACTTAATTAACTAAAACTACAACAACCTGATTAAGTGACAATAAAATGGATAGAAATCAATACAGTTGTACATTTCCAAGTAATGTACTTAAATATATTGTTTATCCATGGCATATTTACAACAAATCCAACTAGAGATCGCCTAGATTTAGTATCACTCCGAAACCCGGATAAATGGGGATGTTCGAGCATGGATTTAGTAATCACATCTCATCGAAAACAACTTTGCCAGAATAAATCATTCTAACCATATAAACTTTGCCATGGTATTTTAAGGGTCTTTATTTAAAGGAGTTATGACGTTTCTGGGTAAAAGCCATTAGCTTTTAGAAATCACAAGGCTGATACTTCTTCCAACAACCATAGTAACAGTTAACATAAGTTCACGAAATATCCGCACAATATGGAAGACCAGAAAGAACACTCAAATAGCCATGCAAATGTTTTCGTTTTTAGTTTTGGCTGATTTTATTCAACATGTGACTGTGCATTCTATATGTGCTGAATGTAAGCTTATGAGCTAGATTATGTGCATAACATATATATATATATATATATATATATATATATATATATATATATATATATATATATATATATATATATATATATATATATATATATATATAAACAAAAGTGCCGTATCTGAAATCACTCAATAAACCAATCTTATATGTAGGAAAAGAAAACAATAAAATCTGATTTTAATGTACTAATAAATGATGACTGTCGTTCAGTCCATATGTGAATTTGAAAATCTAATAGAATTATTTCTATTTTTCTCTAGTTGAAACTAATTGTCGGCTATAAAAATCTTTGTGTAGGTGTACCTATTCCCTATTCAAATTTTAATTTACGGAATTTTTTTCAGTTCTTTGTTAACTTTGATGCATGCTTTTGAACATCTGGTTTTATAAATGCTCTCATCTTATTGACTGAACAAGAACTATTTGAAAAATATAGTTTATTTCATTTGTTAGTGTTTAGAATTTTTTTTAACATTCATAATAGATTGGTAAAAAAGTACTCACTCTGTATTTAGGTGTAACAGTAAGGAAACATGTTTAGTGGAAAGGTAGATGGAAGCATTTTTTAAAAATAAATAAATTTTTCTCGATCTATCTACTCTACTGAATTTATTTTCAAATGAATAACTTGTTAGATCAAAACATCAAGATGCATAAAACTCGAAAACCACTCACAGAATAATCACTTCCGGTTTGTGCATTTTTGAAGCTCACTAGTGTGTGCACGAAGATTATATTTACGTATTAAATAAAAAAATCAATTTTTTAAACAAAATAACATTTAAAGTAAGCAGTTAATTTGTTCTCGGAACTATTTTAAAACTGAATGGATTCACCAACAGCCAAAACTGTGTGTTTGAGTGCAAATGTTGACCGAATCGATACACTCTATGTTAGTCCACATAGGTTGTCGAATACTGTAACTGGGTACAACTATAAATAAATAAAGTTCAGTTTATTTCTGTAGGGTAGTCAGTCGTCCATTTATCTGTAAATTATTTCTTGTGTCTATTTATTAGGTTATGTTTACTATTATATCTTTCTTCTTATTTAATAGTCTCCGGAAAACTTGACATTGGCCGGAAAGGGTCTAAATTATTTATTATGACTTAATAATATTGTAGAAGCTGATAATCTCTACGTTAAATCAGCAGTTAGCTACCATACTATTGTAAATATGCAAATAATTCGTGTAGGTTTTTTACCAACCAAAAAAAGAGAAGCGATTAGCTAGTGATTTACCTACCCATTTAGACACAACTGTGCTCGATTAAATTGAAAGCTTCACAGAACGTCCAAATAGAATCATTTATCCAAACTACCTTTTTTAGAACATTTAAGTCCACTATTTTACATGATCAATTCATTGTTTTTTCCTTGACATACACAGATCACAAGCTGGTCTCACATGAAATTACATTGATTAGAATAACATGTCACAGACTTGACCGGATTTATTTTGATTTTACTACTTAATTTACTTTGTACGTTTTGAATGATTTAGTTATAAATTAATTTCATTCATTTTTTACTTTTTATTTTGTAGAAATCCCTATCACTACGCAGCAAAACATTTTAAAAATTAAATTTCAGAAGCATTTTTAATTGATGAAAGGCAATTTATAATAAGTCTTGAAACTTCAAGAGTTTGATTTCTGTTTATTTTTTTTGGTAACGTAATCAGAAAGTAATGAAAAATAAGATTTAAAAATGTAAGCATCTATTTCAAGTGAAAATGTTCATCCATAATCAAATCAATGGGTTTGAACATAAAAATCTTTCTGCGAAATTGGAGGATGTCAACTAGCACCTACTCAAGATATAAATGGTATTAAATCTTCTATCAGAAAAAATTATGTTTAGATAATGTTGAAATGTCAGTTATCTACCGATACTCTTCAATTTGGGTGCTTCAAAGAAAAATCAATTGAGTGGTCAGTTTTCTGTTTAAATAAAAAAAACTTCTACCTGATTGACTTTTTTCCAGAAGGATTTATGATCGAATGAAGAAATTTTACCTTATCATATAAATCTCTATGGTTTAGATTTCGATCTGTTCGCAATAAATCACGCAACTCGATCAAATCAGAAAACAGAAATGAAGTCCCATTATTGTTTCTTAAATCGAACAAGCTAAGGAAGAAAGTGAAAAAAATTCAGTGACGTGATGCATGAAGTTATAACATCAGTTTACTATTTTGGGGACGGTAAATGAAGATACTGTAAAATAGGAAGAGGTTTGTTCTAGTCATCTATCTGTGCAAATTGATTTTTGACATATATAAACCCTTTAGTTGGTAAAAATAACTCTATAATTTGTCATTCCTGACAAACCAGTGTTACTATCCTCTAAACTATAGAAGAGGCTGTAGAGTGACCACAGTACATAAAAAGTGACAGACAACATTGTAACAATGATTAACATACTATTTTAAGCTGGAAATGTTTGATAATACTGAAAGGTCGTCAAGAAATTTGAACATTTTGGTGTTGTACTGCATTACAAACCAAGTGAAACTTTGCTTAATCGGTTATTGGGAAGCATACTTTCGTAAACTTTGTGGCTTTTTTTGTAAAATCATGTATGAGTTCATGTTTATCCAGTTTATATGAAGATAAACAAATCGGTAGATAAGCAAATCATTTGGTGAGGATTTGTTATTTAATGTTTGTGGGTTAGAAATTATGACCAGCTGACTGTTTACACAGTTATTAGTTTAAAGTTTACTTTAATAGATAAAATCTTAACTTGTTTAAAAGTTTATGATTTAATTTTCGAATTTATTGTAAATATTTTGCAAGGAATATCTTCACCAGAAAAATATATAGATAAAACGAAAAAAAATATTGTGTGAGCAGTTTTGTACTGAAACCGTTGAAAACATTTTGTTTCTGTTTCTGGAAGAAGGTTTTTAAAATGTTTGAAAAGTTTAGTTCTTTGGTTCCAACATAATAAAAACGAAACACTGAATTTCGTGTCTTGTAAAGTTAACAAGAGTAAAGATTTGAATTACTTTGCTGCTTGTAGTGCTGGTTAGTTTATTATAGGAGTAGTTGTATTGCGTAGTTAAATAACCGACTCTTTTTTGGGTGTCGATTGCAAGACAGATGATCATCTGTCTTATCAGTGACATAGTCATCAATCTACAACGATCGAAATCCTAACATCCTTGAACCAATTTTAACGCAGTCAGAAGACGAAGCTAATTAACTTTATAGTTATCTTTTGCGCTCAATTCATTTATTACTCTAAAATCATAGGATAATTTACAGTGGGTATCTGATTTCACGGCAGAACAAATAAAAAGTTGAAACTTTTACACAACTCAGTAGTAATGGATATAAAAATAGAACAATGCGGAAATAACTAAATACTGATAGATGTGCAATAATATGACGTGACAACGATTAGTAAGCCAAACAAATGCTTACAAATATGGAAATGTAAAAACAAAATCATCAAAGAGTCTGTTAATTAAATAGTAATTGTTTTGTACAGAAAAGTTCTAAAAATTCATTCTTATTTGAAAGGTCATCATGAATTAACAAATATTAGATTTTTGTGTTGCATTACATTTAATGAGAGTGCCGAGGTTCATACGCATAGTTCCTTTTATCATGAACATTAATCATATAATTCATCATTAATGAAATAGTTTATCATGAACATTAATCATATAATTCATCATAAATGAAATGGTTTACTATGAACAAAAATCAAATAGTTCATTAAATCCACAATATGCGTGGCTTTATTCTCGATTGACTATCCCAACACCTCCCCGGAATAAGATTTTTTTCTTGGGTCCACTCGTAGTCTTACGACTGGTTTGCGGCGGCGTTCCATTCTGGTTATGGGTTTTCGAGTTAATGTCTCCAACCTTCCCTTTTCTTCGGCATTCCGGGGCAAATGTGTAGTTGTCGGTTCTGTGATCAACTCTAGGGGTAGATTCACGCGATTATCACCCGAGCGTGCCATTCTTTGATCCATTCGCATTTGGTTCGTGTGTCTAACACAGCTTCCGAAAGCTCCTATGATTCGATACAAAACTCTTCCTAGTCTTTGGACGACTGTTCCTGGTTCCCATTGATTTTTACCACGATATGTTTTTAGGAACACTTTATCGCCCACGTTGAAGCTGCGAATATTTTGATTTGGCCTATATCTATTCGCTCTTTTAGGGGGCAACATCGCGTTAAAAATAGTCCGAATACGTCTTCCAAACATCGCTTCGGCTGGAGACTTCCCCTCTGGGACCATAGGGTTCGGAGTGCTTCTGTAAGCCGTTAAAAACCTCGTGATTACTTGGCTAGTTGGTCCCTCATCTCCCCCTTTCAGTAAAGCTCTTTTGAAAGTGTCCACGAAGCGTTCAGCCTGTCCATTAGATTGGGGGTGGTAAGGTGGGGACCGTAGATGCGTTATGCCGTTTGAACTGCAGAATCGCGTGAATGAGTCGGCAACGAATTGTGATCCATTATCAGTTACCAAGGTTTCTGGCACTCCAAAACAACTAAATAAGGTGGACAGCTTCTGAATAGTTTCTGAGACTGTACAATTCGGCATGCTGTATATTTCTGGCCATTTTGTATACGCATCTACAATAATTAGGAACATTTTACCTTGGATTGGGCCAGCGAAATCTGCATGAATTCTTTCCCAAGGTCCCGTAGGTTCCTGCCATTGTTGAGGCTCGCATTTCGAAGGGTTTTTCGCGGCGTTTGTACATTCGCCCAACGCTTCTGGACATACGTGATGATGCTTTTCTATAATGGCATTTCCCGGATTTGACTCTAAAGGGTTATTGATTCTAACTCGGCAGCAGATATTGTTGATAGAATGGTCTGTTAATTTTAATGCATCTATGAGATCCAACCCCAATACATCAAGGTCTGGGTTTTTAGTTAGGTATACAGTTGCACTTGTTGTTGTCCTATATTTTGAAACAGTGCACAGTAATTCTCCAACAATATTTAACTTGCCACCAGATGCGTTGTGTGCTAGTTGCTTCGTAGGGTGAACTGTAGGTCTTCCAATTTTCTCCCAAGTTTTTGGACTGATAAGGGTGATGTCAGATGCTGTGTCCAGTTGAAGACGGATACGGTGTGAATTCATATCCAAAGTCACATACTTTCTTCTTTGGTGAATTCTTGTCTGATTATGAGACACCAATACTTTGTTTATTGACTTACCAGAACTGTATTTCTTGGAATCGACTTTCGCGGAGTAATGTCTGCGAGTTTTTGTCCTACATCGAGATTCTTTGTGACCCTTTTTGTGACATTTAGAGCAAACATAATCTTTGTATGGGCAAAACTTCTTGTAGTGCCAACCTCCACATGACCAGCATGGAGATGAGGGCTGGTTGTCTGTGCTCTTGTGATGCTTTTGTGAGACGGAATTTTTCTTTTCACTAATGGAATGCACGTATGATGAGAGGCCATTGTTTTCGACCATGGAGGTATCATGCTTCAAATTTACTAATCTCTGACACTGTAGTTATTTCTTGTCGCGAAATGTTTGGGCACTGCTCAATTTTACTTAAGATTCTGGTTCTTATATCAGCATCTTCGGGAGATTGTAAGCTGCACACAAACACAAGGCACTTAAACTGATCTTCCGTCATTGATGATAATTTAAATCGTTCACATTCACGATTTACTAAGCCAGCATGCTTTACCCAGTCATCTTCATTTGACTTGATTATTTTGAGGCATTGATAACGAATATTAAAGAGAGATGACTGTTCAGAGAAGATTTGCGACAGCGTATCAATTGTAGCATCAAAAGAGAAATCTCGTGGGTTCTTTGGGAGGATGAAATTACTATAACGTTCGTGTTCGATTGTGCCGAGCTTTCTCAAAAGGATTCTGACTTTGGTGGCGTCATCAAGATTGTTGAGGTCGACCTTGAACAAATCCTGATACTTCTTGAACCAAGACTCGAAAGTCACACTAGCAAGGCCATCAAAATGAAATTCATGAATGGAATTAACTATCGAGTCTGTATGCGGATTATATGAATCATCGGCAAAACCTCTGTGATTCAAATTCATTTGTTTCATTAACAGCTCCAACATACGTTCCTGGAACTGTTCATATCGTTTACCTTGACGTTCCAGTAAAGATTTTAACTGTTCAAGATTAATTGACATTGTGAATTGTGAGCCCCGTCGCCACTTTTATGTTTCGTGGATATGGCTTTTTTCCCGTCGCCACTTTTATGTTTTGTGGATATGGTTCTTACCCCGTCGCCACTTTTATGTTTTGTACTTGATGTAACGTCAACCACCGTACTAATGACACCCGAACGTTAGACCCCTCCGTTCAAAGAAAGAAGACGGAAGACGTTGTAGAACACTTCTTGTCAGAATCAAAAAAATATACAATCAAACATGCGTATTTATACAATTATATAAAAGTCGTTAATTATTTGAACATGCTTCAAATAGTTCGTCAGGAACGATAATCATATAATTCATCATTAATAAAATAGTTTATCATGAACATTAATCATATAATTCATCATTAATGAAATGGTTTATTATGAACAAAAATCAAATAGTTCATTAAATCCACAATATGCGTGGCTTTATTCTCGATTGACTATCCCAACATGTACAGAAAAGTTCTAAAAATTCATTCTTATTTGAAAGGTCATCATGAATTAACAAATATTAGATTTTTGTGTTGCATTACATTTAATGAGAGTGCCGAGGTTCATACGCATAGTTCCTTTTATCATCATAAAGACTGCAAGAACAATAATCGTTCTTAATGTTTCAAAGTTTTTTCACGACTTATGGTTCAGTTTATTCAAGCATTAAACTGAAGTTTCTATTTTAATTTATTTGGACAGATTTTACTTCGATCTTACATAAACCAAAGACATGTTGGAAAAAGAAGAAAGCATTTGATGATAAACTATTTTTTAAGCTTATAATTGTTTACAGTATTGTAGATTGATATTACTGAGAGATTTTTAACTATTATAAACAATCTCTTCAGTGGTTTTTATTTGTCAGAATTTTGTTAAACCAAATTAACTACTGAAAAGCTTTTACTGAGTGCCAAAAATTTTATAATGAAATCTATAAAATATATCGTTTCATATATTTGACTCATTTTTTCTGTGCACTGTTCGTTCTGTGACACTGCTCTTTGATAAACATAGCTACATCCAACTGGACACAATCAATCGTTTAGCGAAATATTTCGTAATACCACTATGTGAAAAACTGTGTTTCAATTTCTTCCATTATATAAATTCTAATCAGATGACAACTTGAAATGCTGATACTAATGAAACATTAAACACTGATTATTGGTTGTGCTATCATAAATTTACTACGGGAATTCTAAGTAAATATATTTGATTCTCAAGTATATCCTGAAATTTCCATAAAGTGTCAATGATTATCGGACTTGAAATAAACCACAAAGGTTTCTCTTGTCTTCTCATTGTTGATGCTTCAATTAGATAAGCATCGTAGATAATGGCATATACATATTTCGTTGTGTCCGATTATGATTTGGTGTTGTACAATTTTTCATACAACAGTACAGCTGAGCTAAGGATGGGATGTTGTAAGTTACCTATGGTGAGAAAAATGAATTTTCTAACAATTTGATAGTCTGTTTCATATTTCTAGCTGAAACAAACCATGAACCTTCAGTTCGAAAAGATAAACTTATAAAATATTTGAATTTCTATGCTCGTATAATAAAATTCCCTAACTTGGTCAGTCATTTGTCTCAATAAATTTATGAACATTTGAAATTTTATGGACGAAGTTTTATTGCTTCTGAGTTTTTTTTGACCGCTTACAAAACTGTTGCAAACATTTGCTGGAATATATATAGTCATATGAAAGAAATTATGAATTCGCAAAAAACTAAATATCTGGTTAGTTTATGAATCTGATTAAAGGAATTTTTTTCTAATGATATTAAGATAACGAAAATTTAGTCAAATTCATTAGGATCACATTTTTTATGTCCATCAAGTTAATTAGACATTATACTGTATAAATGAAAAATTTCTAAAATAAATTTTTTTCTTAATTTTCCCAAGTAAAATAACCTTGAACAGAGAGAGAGAGAGAGATGAAACGCATTGTTTTAAAATAGTAATAATCCACAAACTATAGATTATTCATCAGAAAGTAATTTGGAACCATGAACTTATGATCAGCTTCACAGAAGAAAATCCATTCAAGATTAAACTACATTTCTTCGAACCGATATTACAAAATTATATTTATGAGTGATAATTAACTCTGTAGAATCAGAAATTTCATAAAAAAATTAAAACTTATTAGGTGATGATAGAGATTCCTTTTTACCAAAAAAAGAAAGACAGTGATTTTCGTTTTGTTTGTGCATTTATTGCTCACATGGGATTCATGAAAATGCATGAACAAAAGATACTTTTCTTAACTCATTTCATAAGTGGTTATATTTATGATCTCAATGAGTCTGTAGAAAAAAGAAGAATTATTGCCAACAGAAATATGCAATATACTACCTATTTTTTTTATGGAACAACCTACTTTTAAGTAAGTATGTGAATTCAACAACTTATTTAAAGAAATATCATAATGAAAATTATTCCTTGTGTAATGCATCCTAAACAGTCAAAAATAAAATGTTATTGTCCAAATGAAAATAGATTTTAACTTCATACGAAATCAATTTACTCAACAAAATATTTTTATCAGATAAAAGATTTTAACTGTTCAAATTATTAGTATCCGAAATCAATTATTTGAATTGTTCTTTTTCAAATCAAACAAAACGTATAGGTGATGTTTTTTTAGTCATTGAGACAACTATACAAAAAGAAATCTATCGAAAGGTTTGAATTAGTGTAAAGGTACAAATTTTAAATGAATATTGTATTTAAGCAATGTCTAGGTTATTCATTTCTTAATGATCGAAGAAATACTTCAGTCACTAGTGGAAAATAATATGAAACCTGGATCGATAGTTTTCGTGTCGATTATATTCATTAAAATAATATCAGACAAATTCAATCATTGTATAAAGTTAATGTATTTCATGACCGAATTGGAACTCAACTAAATCTTCTCTATAAACACCCACAACTAGACTGTAGGATGATTAAATAATGAATTTGTTATATATTTGTTCATGGATGTAAATCGGCTCAATAAAGATGTATATTACTTTGATTTCTTGCTCAATCAATTTATATATTTGCGATGAAATATATAAATGGAACTTATTTTTTACTCAGATCGTAATTTTACCACTATTAGCATGAATACAATAATTCTTAGCATAATTTGATAGTTGCATATCAACTTTCTTTTAGACAGACTGTATAATGTTTGATTTTGTGTAAAAATTCTCTTAACTATTATTAATATGAATATGAATATGTCCATCAACTAGATGTTTAAAATCTATATGCAATTATTTGTTTATAATGATCGAAATTGATTTAACCTTATTGTATTTATTTATCTAAATGTTCCATTTTCGCATGTGAACTGAAAAACTTTATGTTTTCGTGTGTTTTCTTTTTTTCTACTGAGTTAAAATGCTCGTTAAATAAGATTGTCATGTTTTCATTTTTGAATTGTTTAATTGTTCAACTTTTCACTAAAGAGAACAATAATGTGTTTACTATTTTTCTGAGAATATTTCACCATAATTAGTTTTTTTTTATTCTTCAATCAAAGTTTTTCGTTTACTTTTACCATGAGGTTTATAATTACTATAGTTTCCTTGAATTTCTGACCTTAATTTCCACTGTTCTTGAAAAAGAACGTGGAATTAAAAACGCAATCTTCACAGAACTGGTTATTTTATATTTGAATCTTATTATACAAGAAAATAACTTCACGTGGATAAACTCAAGTAAAGTTATGGACTATTTATTTACGTCAGCTTAGAAAAAAATCAGACAAACGTCAAGCATGAGTTTGTGGAGATATTTGATTTTCATTGTGCAACCTTGTTTAATTCGTGATTTTAGAATATTGTACTCTGATCAGTAATTTGATACATAAGAGATATAGTTCAAAGTCGGTCGTAAGGGAGCATACACATTGAGTCTTATTATTGCTCTATACTTTTTTTCTCTTGTTAATCATATATACTATCAACAGTTTATCAGAATTTACTAAACTATGAAAGTGTTATTGTAAGAATTATTTAAAAATGTATGTTTTGTGTATAGTGTATCATGACCATCTGAATAATAGAGACATTATATTTTAATATTTTTGTCAAAGGTTAGCCAGAATTAAAAATGAATACAAATTTGTAATAGATTTTGTCATTGTTCATTATTAGAAATACTTTTTCTTCCATAGACAATTGTGACCTCAAGAAGTATTATTTTCTTCCATTGTTCGGTAACACTAGTAATTCAAGTAATTTGTGAAAATTAGAGAATGTTCCAAGTCCTTGATAAGATCACTAGTTACTTAGTTGATGGACACAGCATAA
Organism: Schistosoma turkestanicum; assembly: GCA_944470395.2. NCBI lineage: Eukaryota > Metazoa > Platyhelminthes > Trematoda > Strigeidida > Schistosomatidae > Schistosoma > Schistosoma turkestanicum. Next base: position 36,362,579 of record OX103973.1, on the reverse strand, counting down.
ATACATATAATACATACATATAATACATATAATACATATAATACATACATACATATAATATATAATAATTACGCTTAGATAATTGGAATATTAAGTATTGAACTGACTGATGATCTCAACTGCAAAAAGTACTGCAGTGTCCACAAAAGCATTATGTTATTCATATTTTACCTTTGTCTCCTCCAAATATATGTATCATGCGAACTTAATTTGTTCAGTTGTAGCTTCCATCAAATTTGTTGTCAAATTTATGGATTTAGACGTTTCAAAGTTATTGTTTAAATATATCACGTGTGTACGATTTCAGAACATACAATATTACTGTGATTGTACAAAATTTTAAATAAACTTTTCACTTCGTATTTTTTTTCATGAGGTCTATTTGTACTTCAAAAGAAGATCTTTCCAATTCTAATTTATGTATGATTTTATAATAATATTCGATTTTGATATTTAAAAACTCTGAAATATATGTTATTATGACTTTTAATCCCATCTGGTAGAAATAATTCAATTTTTGTTGAAACATAAGTAAAACTGTCTAGTTCTATTCTTTTATTGTTAAACAATTAATATTCGGTGTATGAAACGATAACATAGAAAAATAACACAAATTCATGTGGTTACTTCCAGATGTTCATACATAATTGTACATCAAGATCGAAAATACACTAAGTGATGTATGTGGCTAAAATTCTATAAACAATTTGTTTGCAATCATTGACGTTTGGCTTTGAACATCAGCTTAAGTCGCGGATATTTGTTTCAAACATTTTGCTCTTATGTTTAAAAACCGTGAAAAATGTTCATATACTTACTATTGAATACACTGCTGAATCAAATTGCTGAAATGTTTCAATTTCTAAAGACATAATACAATAACTGCATTGAAATATTATATTAAAAATCAATCAAACAATAGATTGTTTAAAGGGATGACAGAGAGTAGGCAAATTTACAGTTATATTGGCGGCTGATATCAAACCGACTGTAATAGTTCTAGCACCCTTGAGGATAAATTTTGAAAGTGTGACTATAAATATTAACTAAATAATGATAGGTATAATTGTTAGTAAAATATATATGCAGTTTGTTCATTATCACACTTTCTGAATCAAAATAATTATTTAATTGGCTATTAATCATTAACTAGGAACAGGATGCTTAGTAATAAATCACCTTTCACATTGACAACGTTGGACTTGAACTTGTCGTAACTTAATCGCTCGGGTTCATTGTTATCAAAATGTTCGTCAGCATAAAAATTACTGGCCTTTATCGAAATAATAAACCCATACTAACTAGTAAGATCACGTTTAGAATTGTTAATATTGTTTGCTTAGTGCAGGGAGTAAGGTGTAAAAAAACATTTTCGTTAGTGGGCGAGTGAGTGGGATTACTTAAATTAGGTAACAGTTGGTTTAATGTTATTCCATTTTGGTCATTTGTGACAGTAAAAAATAAAAGCATCGTAAACAATCAAGCCACAAAGTAAAACACAAGCTTCAACCGTACTAAAATAAGCTGATTTTGTTCGTCATCTATGAAAATTAATAGTAAGTACACTTTGAACAAATCTGATCAGAACTCGTGATGAACAAAATTAATTAACGACAATTTCTAATTCTATGATAGATCTGAATTTTCTCATTCAAAAAAATAACTAATTTCTTAAAGCAGTGCTTACATTTCAGAACAGACAAAAGTAAATGTATTTATGTACTTAAATATTGTTAACTTCTTTTTCGTTTTAAATATTAGACCAGGTAACTCAACTCCAACTTAGCGTACTCATATACTGGAAAATTTCTAAAGTCTGTTGAAGAGATAGTTTAATTGTAATGCATCAAGTGTAGGAAATGTTTCTCCAACACAAACACTCATGGACAAATTGGATAATGAAGATATTTAACTTTCGAATAACGTAGAAATAAGCATAGTTTTGTATTAGGGGTAACAAAATATGGTCTGAAAGGTATAATCACGTCAGACATTGATCTTTGTGTAAAAAACATATAGTCTTTAAAATATTCCGAAGGGAAAATTAAAAGCTCAAAGGGAGTTTTAAAACTGTTCGATATTTTTGTTAAGATTTTTATAAATTTGCTAGTAATTTATTCGAAAGTGTATGGTCATAAGAAAATTCACTTATGTAATTAAACACAAGCATCAGTACAAAGTAGAACCTACATATTAATACATCACACATATCAATGAATTTGTATGTTGCTGTCTGGGATACTATCTGCGTGTACAATGTACGATGGTTTTCTAAAGGAACCACATGCCACTCTGAATTGTTTGACGGTGAAACAAAAACTACTGTATATGTTGACTCGTAGATAGGCTGACACTGGAAATTGAACAGATGGATTTCAACTAAGTTGAAGTGGTCAATTAAATTACTCATCAACACCCCTTTATTTCTTGTATCCTATTTTTCATAGAGTCGTTGGGGCATTATACAGAACAGATTCTCGATCATGAACAAAATATTAGTTAAGTGTCTGATAATGCTTCTAGTTTCAACTGGTTCATGACCATGGAAATCAACCATAAATACATGGAAATATAAGGTTCTCAATAAAGTGTTCAAAGTATCATCAAGTGAACAGGTATTTATGGGGAAATAAACTAATAGTCATGAAAATAATTCCATGTATCGGAAAATGTTCATTCAAGTTTTCAAGTATTATAAAAACAGAATATTTTTTATTTTGATATTATTACATCTCACTAGAGCATTAGGCATTTTTATCTGTATAAATTCGAAAGCAACCTGATTCGAACCAATTTAATTTCACATATTTCAAATAATCTGTTCCTTCTATTACACTTCTAAAACGAAACAGGGTTTTTTTTTATATATGAATATATATTGATGCTTCATAAAAATATTTCCCGAAAAAAACAACAAATTAGTTATTTGTATTTATGCCCGGAAAATAACGAGTAAATAATCGTTTTCCTTTACCCTCTTCCTCGTCTAACCATTGTGTTCTCAATTTAAGAAAACAACAACAATATTTTCGAGGGATTGACGAACATTTTTTGAAATTTTATTCATTCGTTTTGCAATATTTGAATCAAGTAGCTATGGCACGTTTTTCCACTTTTGATATGTTTACAAAGAATATGTTTTCGTATAGAAAATGATAAATAAATAAGCATTTACACCTGATCATTCAATGTTGCATTATTTGTTTATTTTATTTTATTATTATTATTAAAACTTATATTTATACTTTCAGCCATTTCGGTTTTTTCTTCTGCTTCATTAGATTGAGAAAGTAGAACTGTATTTATTTTTAGTTTATTTATTTATTTTTTTGGTTAGTGTTTATGAAGCCATCTATTTATCAAAAGCAATTTTTAAATTGATACATTATTGAGCATCGGTAATTTTTCAATGTTCAAAACATAATGGTTGGTTCATAAATTGATAAGTAAATGATTATTCAAATTGTTTAGGAGGTATTTTTTTATTTTGTACATTTTCCTACATAGATAAAAGAATTATTCAGTGTAGGAAGTTTATGGAGATTACTGGATTTTATGGTTTACTTCAAGAACAGACCAAAGTTAGGCAACCACTGATGCACTAGACAATGGATAATTCATAATATGAGGCACTATAAAATTAAGTCTTTAGACGCCGTCTAAGAGTGTAATGTTTGAGTGCGCGGCTCGAGACTTGAATCGCCTCTATTTTTTTGTTAATAACTAAGAGGACTATAGAACATTTAGTATAGTGTAGGGTTGAAAGTTCAAACAATATATTTTCATCAGTATTTTAAAAACAATTACTTAAATTTGAAACAACTATCATCTAAGGAGATAATCCTTTTGTTAAATAAGTTGATTGATTTTGTCACAGTTATAAGAGGATCTACAGTAAGTTTATATATTGATTTAGTAGTGTTGAGAGTTTCAGAGGAATATTGTTTAATTATTTATCGACCAGTTAGGGGACAAATATCGATCATTTCTTGGCTATCATGCTTTGAATTAACTTGAGCGAAACTAACAACTTGAAAATGTCCTCAAACAATTATGTTGTGTGGAAAAATATGTATTTAATTGGACGGGTTTAATCAATTCGCTTTGAATAAGAAGAGAATGATACATCAGAGTTCTAAAAATTTCGGTTATTTCATGAGAAATCGTATAATAATTTACTATTTAATGTTTTATATCTTGTTTAAAGGAGATTCAACCTCATATACTTTAAATTAGATTGAAATGTTTAACGTTGAAAGAGTTGTCTCACTATAAATTAAATAGCGATTGTTCATTGGTTGTGAATGTTTATACGGTATTCAAAGAATAAGCTAAAGTGAGATATTGAACGCTTGTCAAAACATATTGTACAATGAATACATGATGAATAACAAAAATATTCCAAAGTTACTATACAACTAACCGAACATGTAATCGGAATTTGTAAAAAAACAAGCAAATCAGTAAAGATATTCATAAATGAAAAAGATTTGTAGAAATATGAACTAGGCTTATATGATTTTCGAAATTAAATTCTTCATAAATAGTTTGATGCAGTAAAGAACAAATCAAGTGACATTATTTCTATCAGTAGATATGTGTATACATCATTCATTTGATTGTATTGTGAAGTTATAATCGTGAATTGTATTTAAATATCCTAAGAAAGCATTGAGTTTGGAAATATAAAATAGAAAAAACCTAATACATATTCAACTGTGTGAACTGCTAGATAATATTTATTGACACTTTTTTGAATTATGCCATTTAAATATATTTTTTGAAAGTGAATTTGATTACAAATATAAAAGTATCTGAAGGAAATATTTCAAAACGTACAAAAGAGTTAAGAATAGATTGAACAAATTGTTATATTGTTTTAAAAATCCGAACGCATGAATAAAAATAACAAGACAATTGGAATAAAATCACTGTACATAATAACTCGGTGGATTCGTAGAATTCATCTGGGAGAGTCAGAAAATCCTGATTACAAATCAGTAATGCACGTGAATTCCAGGATGCTGACGAAACTAACGGTGTATGAAACTACTGTTGATCATCGTCTCTCCTCACGTCACTCCACTACCTTGTAGATTGGACAAGTAGATGAAAAGCTCGGGAAGTGGCTTCTTGAAAAAACCACCTATTTCGGTTTGTACACTCTGATAGTATCCAAGATAACAACATACAAATTCAATGATTTGTGTGGTGCATAAATATGTAGACGCTACTTTGTACTAATGCCTAAACTTAAACATTAAAGTTCAATCTATAGAAGTAGCACATAGTTGGAATATGCAATCATTATAAAATGATTGAACATTGTAAATTAATTTATTTGAATAATGTCAAAAATGGATTTCAAATTTAAAAATTACTCACAAAAATACATAGTAAATAATATTTTTCTGGATTAAATGTTAACGCTTATTACCTGAATAGTTCAATACATTATGAATACATGATAAATATTTGAATAATATTATGAAACTTGAGTATTTATGTTTACTATATACGTAGAAAATTGAATTCGATAATTTGATAAGTCGTGTTTATTTTCTCGTTCTGTTATGAGGTAGAGAGAGCGACAAAAAAACAAATTGGATTATTCGAGAATTGTTTTATACCGATATATGTATTTTTGGCTCATCCTTTTGTTAGTAATAATATTTATGACAAAAAGTACTTTATTTTCTCGGAAAAAAGTAATTCTGATTTATTACAAATGATCCCTATTTTAATTACAAAAGTGATTATGAGAAATTATTTAATAGAAATTTGCGAATCATTTTTCTCTATAAATATATATAAGATTGAAAACCGATACTAATTCTAGTACAATGACTTAAAATATTGACATTTAAAATGCATTACTGTATTATTTAAGATTGATGCGTATTTTCTTATTTAAAGTTACTAGTCAGCTGGTTCAAAAAGAGGGTTGAACATGAGAAACAAAGCAGACATCTTTTATATGTATAGGAGATTACTTGCAATTTAATTATAATCCTGTACGAGTCAAACATACATCAAGTAACTTGTTTTTTATTCTAATAGACCCATAGTTTTTTTTAACCTCACAGATTTTTAAAACTCATTTCGTTTAATCTTTGTTTAGCTTTGATTATTAACAAATATTTACTTTTATGTAATATTGACCTACGCAGATTAATTTGCTGTTCGCCTACTAGCGTGTAATTGTAACCTATATTAATGAATATGTGTTTGATATTAAAGTAGTGAGAGCAATAATAGAGATCCTATTAACATGTACTCAATTTCCAAGAAAAAAATCATTCACCATAAAAGCTACTCATTTTTTACTGTTCGATTGAATCAAATTAATTATGGAAAGAAGTAATTAACTTTAGGACAATTGGATAACCTATAAACAGAAGCTGGACATTGAGCCTGACCAATTCATATAGGTAGATCATTGTTTCGATTAATCTGGTCCCACCCTAGCCTTAATTAATCAATAACTTAGTCATCTGGAATTTAACCTTTTTTCCTAGTCTTACTTTTCACCACTCAGTCAAAAATTTTCTAAATCGAATTCGCGAATCAAATATTTTGTTTTTGTTTATTTAAGTTTACGCTACAGTTCCGTGAACATTGACAAACTCGAACAGAAAATTGTACTATTGATCTTGAATTCAATTTTAAACAAGCCTAGTTTTCATTGTTCTCGCATTGAGCCATCTTTGGGTTTGTGTTCTACTTACATGATCAACTCTGAATAAACTGATAGTACGATCAGGATTAAACATTCAGTTAATAATACAATATTTTGAATAACTTCGATATGGTTCATTGGATTGCAACAATTACGAATCATCAGAAATGTTGTACTCCTACAGAAGTATTCCTATGATTGATTTTAGTGTCCTGTAAGCAATCACTTTTAACTTATGATAAAATATCCATTTACTGTAGGGAATAACTGATAAAAAATAGTTTTTGTTATTTAAATCAGTACATGTCTTTGGAAAGTGAAAGCATTTTTTTGATAACTCTGCCCATTTAACTTCGAATATATTCCTGAGTACGTTTAGAAAATTAATTTAGATTAACTGCGATAAGTGATGCAGAAAATAGAACTCATTAAAATACAGAAAAAAATGATTTATTAACTTCGAAACTAGTAAAACATTCTAAATTTTAAAAAAGTTTTAGGTTTATATCATATTTATTTCCAAGTGAGACAATTTGAAATTATGAGTAGTGTACTGTATGTTATCAGTGATATCTAACAGTCGAGTGAATATAAAATTCAATTATGTTGTTTTAGTAATATACACATAAAATAGCAGTATCAACAATTTATTCCGTAAATTTCATAACAACCACACTTGATAGGCACTGAAGTACTTAACTGAAAACAAGAAATAATCTTAAAAATCTGTTAAATATCTAGGATAGGCGATTAAGTGAATTAAAACTGTCACAATGAACGTTTATGAATAATATTCAGTGAATAGAAATCAATTCAAGCTTATGGTATATTTGATGTAATTGACAACGTATATCAAATTAAATGTGTACTTACCTAAAATTACTACAAGGATGTATCACCCATTTCCCCTGTTGCACTTGACGTCGTTTTTCTTTAAGCAATGCATTTTTACTTCCAAACAATTTCATAGCTAATTTATTATCAGATGGTTGAAAAAATGCTTGAAATTGTTCTTTTAAATAACTTGATGTACTTTGTTTTAATAGATCTACAGTTGGTTCATTTACGGTACCATTAGCTAAAGAAGTAATTACTGTTGTTGTCGATGTTGGGGATGTTGCATTGTTTTGAAGAATTCCCATTGTGTAGCTGTTAACATTTGACGTAACAGTACTCTTATCAGCTAATGTTGTAGGCGAGTTAGAAACTCCTACTCCTGTGCGAATAGAAGATTGTTCAAATTCAATATCGTTTATGTATTCGGGATTACGTGTGCCACTTGAGGAAGAGCGGTAAAGAGTTGTAGCTGCAACTGGACGTGACTGCATGGAATCGGATCCAAATTCTAAAGAAGATGAATCCAGAAGTTTGGATGCAGGTGCATTGATATTATCCTGACTTAATGTTCCATGAGTATATTTTTTATTTATACTGGCATTATTTTCAGTTTTCGAGCTGCTCGGTTGTTGTTTCGTTTGCTTCCTAAAATTAAAGCGATCAATATTACTAAATGGTCGATGCTGTTCAGTTGCAGTTGTATTCATTCGTCTGACTGCGTTTAAACGGTTAGTTCTTTGTGGCATAGAATGCACTGTAGTATTTGTTTCATTATTATTAATTATATTTCGGTTCAGTAGTGAATCTCGTTCTCTATAAGTGTCACTAACCTTCATCTCATGTATTCTGCCTGAATTTATAGAATGCTCAGAATCCATTTGACTAAAGTCACAAGAAGGCCAATTTATTTTTGAAAATGCATCATCTGACTTACTTTCACTATACATATCTACCGGTATCTCTAATATACTACTATCAAACTTTTGTGGAGTATTGTATACTTGTTCAAATGTGTTTGTGAATTCATTTAGTCTGTAAGGTTGTAAATATGGTTGGTTGGCAACAGCATGTGAATTCAACTGTAGAGTGGACTGTTGGTGACTGCGTGATGCTGAATGTGATATTAATTTTATATTATGAAGCTGCTGTTGGAGATGACGATGAAATTTATTTTGAATACGATGTGAGTGATGCTGTTGCTGTTGTTGTTGTGGCTGTTGCTCAGTTAGTGAACCTTCTGTATCGTCTGGGTTATAAACATCTTTTACTTCGGACACTGCTCGTCGTAAATTTGGACGAAATGTCTTATTAAATAATCCCCGAAAAGATGTTTGATTCTCATCATCAACATCAATACTTTTTGAAAAGGTAAAATGGACTCTGCTGGGTGTATGTGTAAGAAAATTATGCGAAATATTCCACTTTGCCTGTGATGGTTCAGTTTGCTGATTAGTATTAGAGTTTGTACAGCCACTATTATCCTGAATTGATTTATTTACATTGCAATTTTCAGTATTACTAACAAAAGTAAGTAATTCCTGTGAAGCATTACTTAAGGGAGGATCAATAGAAGTAATATTGTTGCTGTTATCATTTTTTTGGTTATTAGTACTATAATTTATTTGACTAGATGATAGTGAATGTTTTGGAAGGGTTAACTGTTCAGATTCTGTTCCTTCATTCCGATTGGCTAAAGTTGTGGTCGTATCGGAATGTGGCATATACTTAGGTAATTTTGATTGGTCAAGACTATTTTCTGATTCGAATTTGATTAATTCATTAGATTTCGATAGATGAGGTTCAGAACCTAAATTATTATAAACAAGTATGGTAAAAATAATTTTAAAAAATGTTCAACATACAAAAGTATATGCCATTCAGTTATAAAAAATACTCGATTACATATTATTTTCGTGTTTTGGGAATGTTTGTATGTATACAGTTTTCAAGTGACGTAGGAAAACACAATTATTTGTAATAATTAAATAACAAATTTGATAAGTGGAAAATGCCGTCAACAACTTATAAAATCCTGAAATGTTATTACAGTGAATAAAATTAAACATGTCGTTAGGTTTCATTGCATGTATATTTTTAAGTTTCTATGTCTTTCTGTGGTTTAATTAAGTTTGATGAATTGTGAGTTCATCGTATGTTAATGTAATGATAACTCATGTGGACTGATAGTAAAGATTAAAAAAAATTTCGAAAACCCGGTAATGAGCAACTTTACTGTACATGGATTTCAGATACATTTTATCATAACTTTTGAAAAACATGGACTAGCCTAAAATAGATATTTGGTATTTGTTCTGCTCTAGATACAGATTCATCTATAGCTCGAACAAAATGTCCATTATTGACCTATGTATAGTGAAAGAATTCTGTTTCGGAAGTAAGCAATCAAAACTCATCATAAACAAACGAAAGAAAATCCATCAAAACACTTTGTTGATAAAGAAATCATTATTGACAGATATGATAGATAAATCCAATTTAAAAACTAACCCCAATCAAACTCATCCAAATTTAAAGAAAGAATTCGTGTTTAAATATGGACATGTATACCAGTAAATAACTGTCAGTGAATTTAAAATTAAGAATAATCTTAATTTAAGGTAGTGAATTTCATCATTTTATGCGCTGTAATAATAACAGTTTGCACAGAATCATCATATTTGTCTGGCCTTTTTCGCTTTTTTAATTTGTTCATCTATATCATTAAACTTATAGAAAACATTTATTTCTTCCCACCGTTAAAGTAAATAAATTAAAACTGTGGTACATTTTATTTATTTGTAGGAAAATAAGCACATTTTTGGGTTACAAGTTGAAAAGTCGTAATCTTGGCAGTAAATTTTCCGAGTTATTTTAAGAAGTTGTTCATGCTGGAAACTCTGTTCTATCAATAAAAACGGTGTGTTGACGAAAAGTTCAGCACCTCTTGAATATATCTCGTTAAAATGAAATGAAAAACGATATAGCAGATTCAACGAAATGTGCCTCAGTTTTGCTTAATAGCAGTTGTTCATGACTCATAAAAAAGCTATTTCGTAAATAAGTGGGCTATTTGAACTCGTTTACTCTAAATAATAGAGCCAGTAGGCTCTATAATTGGAAATGTAATGGAATCGAACCGGATATCTAAAAGAGAATATTTTAAACTCAGTGTGTAACAATTTCACCTTTTCACCTACCTAATGAACCAGTACAAGTGTCATCAATAGGCGCAATTTGATGTTTTATACTATTTCACTTACGCTACTTTAGTATATTAAGTAGTTTGCCTATGCAATTCTAATAAATACTTGTTTTTTCACAGAATTATTGAGTGAAATGAAGAATTATATTCCATTACATAGAAGTGAACAGTTCCTTTTAAAATATATAGGTATGAGAATACTATGTTCAATGAAATGCAATAGAAAAGCACTATAAACTCCATATTTTATTCTTCGTGATCGAACGTTAAATCACATCTTGTGACGAGAAATTATACTGATAATATAAACCAACGATACGAAATTGGTTGATTGTTTACGTTCATTTGTTACATATGCATAATATTTGTTCAAGTGTTCAACATTAAAAAAAATTGAAAATAATGAAAAAATTGACTTGGTAAATAATATATTTTTTTTATTTATATTAGTGGGAATGTTATGCGAGTGAGAATGTCACTTGAAGTGTTCTGATGAAACTGGATACAAACAAATATTGGATTGATGGAACATTTTACTGAGAAATAATTCTATTAATTGTTTTTATGTTATTCAATGACGACCTGGATTGTTTATTATTTTTATTGATTTATGCACATCTGCTTACATTCCGGAAACCAGATATTATCTGGTTTTTATCGGTCCTTGGGATAATGTGATTTGGAAATGAACTAATTCTTCTGGTTCACTTATCAATGTTTACGGAATTCGGCATCGACTTTTATATTAATCAATAAGCAATGATTCTAAAGAAACACAGTTGTGAAGTTATTTATTTTAGAATGTAAGTTAACTAGAATGATGATTAAAGTAATTCAACTAGCATATGATTCATTTTTCTTGTTTATGCGGAATCACAAAGCAGATTTCAAGAATGTAAAAGATACGTAAGTTCACCCTGAATTCATAGTTAAGGTGACTTATTTGTACATACATTCACACGCAGAATAATCTATGAAGCATTCAATACTTTTAATTTGGAAAAGCAATAGGCTTACACTGATTTCAGTCATCAGATAAACGGGAATTTTCTATATCACTTTTCATCTAATCCACTGTAATATAATCAATAGCCTTTCATTACTGTACACTTGTTGCTAAAAAATAATTCAATAAATTATATTCCAAATGTATTTTATAACTATAGAGTATAATATTTACTCTGATATGGTTGTATTTCCAAAAAAATCTAATTATTACACTTACTAAATGCGTTTGAAGAAATCATAATTAAGCTACTTCGAGTGAATATCCATCTATAATCAAGAGTTACAGGTTACATTACAAATTCTACCTTCAAACAATCAAATTTCAGCGTAGAATAGACTCGAATGCAGTTCCATACCGCACAAAAGATGACTTCTGGATCTGATTACTAGCTAAGTATGAAATACTTACCAATGACTTTCACCAAGGATAGACAACAACTGAAGAATAATGAAGAACTGTAGAGCTCTGAACACAGTTGTACTCATGAAGAGTTACTCATAGATGATCAGTATTTAATGCCTCTCTCTTTGATTTATAAGCTTGTGATGAGAGATTTTACAAACCATTTATTAACTCCAGAAGTTAACTGTTAACTATTTTGAAATTATGCTTATCATTTCTTTATCTATAAAGAGGTACTGAAATGACCTAACAAATTTTGTTTGATTAACTTAACTTTACAGTAAACAATCCATACAGGGCATGATAACCAGCAATACTTTACACTGGATGCAAAGAGATTCAGTTTAATTATGATTGACTGACTAATTTAGTAGTAGATTATATCACTTCATATGGATTGGTAGTTGATTTTTCGTTAGAGATAAATATAGAAAAACGAAATTTTTTTCAGAATGCTAGTTCTAAAGTGTATCACTTCATAAGGATGGGCAAGTTCGAAATTAACTCGTGTATTTTCGAAGGGATAATTCGAGTATCCTAAAAACAGTCTATCAATTCATTTTGTATTGTACGTTTCGTTTAACTTACTAAAAATGTAAATTCCTGTTTTATTTTTAATTGTATTATCCTTTAGATGTGATCAGTGATATTTATAAATCATGCATACTGATTTTAGTAAGACAAAAATTGATTATGATGGTCAAAAGTAACGTGTAATCGTATATGAATGTAAATAAGGTTTGCGTTCTCCTGGTAAGATGATGCTGCCTAATCATTCCGCTCTTCAAAATGTATCATCATGGATTGAAGACTGAATATGAACGGTAAATAACATCCCGACCGTAGCTACTATCTTGACGTGGTGGTCGGGCTTGACTATCGTCATGACCCAACCGAGCTATACTTGCTGGAACATATGTTCCTGAAGGTTCTATCATGCCACTCAGGTTGATTGGAGAACGATGAGACTAAAAGCAGCTACACAAGGTCTGAGGGCGAAGTCTTACTGCTGACTGCAGAGGGGTGTGACAGCAGTAAGGTGTTTCCCTCGGACAACCAGACAAATGTAGATGTAGGCTACCTGGTTGAGGTCCGCGAGACGAAAGTCACCAATAGTTAGAGACCTTGAACGAAATGGCTCAGAATCGTTTGCAACGGCGCAGGTGCATCCACTCTTTGTGTTCTATGAAATGTTAAGCTTCTGCATTCCTCATAACCTCTACCTTTCTCCTTCTAAATCTATCTTACTGAATTATACTTCTCGAATCATATCTTCGCTCCCTAATCTTATCCATTACCGCTAATACTTCTATTATTGCTATCACTCTTGGATTTGAACTGACAGCTGCGTCTCTGTGCTGATGGGGCATGGCAACCTGAACTGATGTACTTACGTACGAAGTTCTGCGTTGTATCTGTCTGTCTGTCTGGTAAATAACATATATTAGAGTAACAAAAGCAACTAATATGAAAGTCATGAAAGGTCTATTTCTGTCATTTAAATCAGGTTATATATAATTGTTGAATCCAGAAAGCTCGTTTCAACCTATTCATTATTCCCTAATTAGATGTGTCTTTACCACAGGTCTGATGTTCATTTAGATCATTGAACACAATACTTTTCGCTTCACTCCAATAAGCCACTGAGTTCAGAAAGTTTTCCACTTGTATTAAGCGTATGGTAGTTGTGCCATAATTAGAAAAAATTTGGATTATCCCATAACTGAAAATATTTACTGGATTTCTATGTGTGTCCGTTTCCGTTTATTCGGCATTAGGTTCGAGTCTCGAAGTAAATAAAATCAATACAATTGAAGTACACCCATTTGCTGATAAGATAAAGCAATCATCACTAGTTTCACTGCGAGCTACGAATATTTCGTTCCCGTAAGAATCTATCAAAAATGGCTTTTTCAAACAAATCTACACAGATTGCATTAAATAGCAAGTAGCGAATAGCAAAAATCTAGCAAGGTTATCATTGATGAGTAATTCAAATCTCTCCCATTATGAAGATAGTTTTCTGTCTTAAAACTGAAATATACATTGACTAAATGACCTTCCATTATATATATATATATATATCAGTGAATTAAGTAACTTCCGATTGTTCTACGGTAATTTCACGTTGTTTAAAGTAGTGAAACTATGGCGTCTAACCAACTAAAAACATTAATTTGAGGTAGGTCTTAACCTATTTTGTCATTCAAAAGTCTTGTAATTCTGTTTCAGTAAATCAGAAACCATATAGAGTTTTTCGATTTGCTTTTTACTATTAGAACGCCTACTGCCTTCTGTAAACCTTGATATTAACTATGAAAGTACAAAAATTATGAAAGATTGGTGATATTAAGAATGAAAATTGGAGCCATTTCAGATCAAGTAAATGTTCTTTATGACACTGAATTATTGTTCATGGTGTTCTGTCGACACTTTAAATAACAACAGATTAACTTCATCATTTGTCACTCAAGCTCCAATAAAAGTCTTCTTTTGTATAATACGTTCATTACAGAACATCGTATATTTTTTGAATGACATAACAGTTTTTAATTGCACTGACTTTATTTTTATTTATTCAAAGCTACCCATTATCAAATTACTTACTTCGTATGAAATTATTTCTGTCTTTACTACCGTCGCTTTGCTCAGATAAATTAGTGAAATCACCAAGTATCCTATCAGGATCAACATTGGATGAATGTCTACGGTTATCGACAACTTCTTCATTAGTAATCATATAGAATGATGGATTAGCGCGACGACGCCAGTGTTGTCTAGCTTTTGACATTTATTTGTTATTTCACTAATTGGTGACGATAATAGTGATTATCAAACATTGACAAATATTAAAATCATAGTTATTTAACCAGATTACGAGATAAATTTCAGGTCAGCTTCTTATTCCTCCTGAAAAAGAAAAGATTGCCAAACATATCACTTTTTCAAAAGAGAAATTTAAAAAACTTTCGTTATTGCCTTTAAGATGAATGAAGGTAAACAAATAAAGGATGCAAAAAGTCAATAAAATCGTTTGTTAGGTCAGATGCAGCAAGGGAATAACACGAAGGTGTCTTTTTGTGAACACATGAATCAGGTTTACAGGTTTGCACCCTTTTAGCTTCTGCTGTATGTAGGAGATAGTGTAAGAACGCATTGTGAAATAATGAGGTTATCCGATAGACTGTTATTAACGATTCGGTTTTGTCTATAACATAACCACATCAGAGGAGCGATTTCTAGTTCTGCTAAGAAAAAACATCAACTAAATTGATAGCTGTTTCATTAATTTGTCTATAATAATTATTGTTAAGGGGAAGAGGGACATACATATTGTGAATAATTTTTTCAGACCGTCCGTTTAGAAGCCAAACTTGACTTGTATATCCAGCATTTCTCTACAAACAAACCTAATCGTTATCTTTTATTAGATTAGCTAAAGGGTCTCAATTCTGATTGGTTAGCAGACGTTTAGTGGTACACTTACTGTTCTTACATTTTTTAACATCCATCGACCAGTGTGTTTTTAAACCTAACTGGCTGCTATAATGAAGTTAGGTCCAAGTCAGTTGTTTGTAAAATTAAATTCTCATAATGAACGTCAACAACCAGTTAGTCGATTTTATGCTCATAATCACATAATATCGACTCCAGAGATAAAGCCTCGAATTGTACTAAGTCTAATTCCACACCTAAAAAATTATGGACAAATAGCGTTAGATCAAAAGGAAACTATATTTCTGGTTTTTGAGTTTCCAGGATTTTCACTAATTTTGTACCTATTTTTCTAGATCTCCTTTTGAACACCAAATCCACGAAATTCATGAAAATTGATTTAATTTCCAATGATTGGTTTTGAACAGAAAATACCCCATTGGAAATTCTTTTTTAAGTCACTGATAATAATTTCCAAAATGTCTATTTGATCGAGCGCGTTTTTTAGATGATTTTCTACTAGGATAATGTTATTTTGAGGATTTATATTCAATCATTTGTGAGTTTCGAGGTCATTTTCTCATCGATGAGTGTAGGCTAAACATTAGGGATTATTTTATGTTTTAACTACCATGGGCTTCTGATGCAATCTTAGAATAATGAGGATTTAAAAATGGCACTTATTTGTTATGATTAATTTAGACAATGTTTATGAAAACAAAACATGAAATGAAAATATGTAATCAATGGATTTTTGAAAGTCACTTTATTTTTCAAATTAATTGTCTTTGTCGAAAACAAGATTACTTATACTAACTTATAGAAGAATTAATATAATAAATGTTTTATTCTAAATATGAGTTTTCATTCACCATAGTAACATAGATCTATTTACAAATCTTCACTCACTTGTTTAAGACTAACACTATAAAATGGAAATGTAATATAGGAGGAATTTAATATAGGAAAATATAATTGACACTCCACCTAACATACAAACTAGTATGTAGACATAAGAATTGAATTCCCTAAACTTAGAGAAACCATTTTAAAGCTATGAATAACCTATTGAATTACCAAATAAATAATACTATTTTAGTGTCTGATATATTTGAAAAAGGTAACATGTTTAGATTAGCTGATTCTATATAATATAATGCTGAGCAAATAAATGACTTTTATTGTTGATAATAATCATAGCCATTTGATATGAATTCGGATATATATACATATAATGTTTGATACCAAAGTATACGTAGTGATTTAAGAAATGAGATAAAGTCGAACATACGAAATATATTAAATTTTTAACAGAGTAAGTGTCTTTAAAGTTAACTTAACAATCAGATTACAGACGATACTTAAGAACCATTAGGTACTGTAGCTATTGAAAGTCAAGTAAATGTAGAAAGTAAAAAAAATTCAAACCACGTTTTTAGATATCAGACAAGAACAAATTTCTTTTAAATTCAGCTACTATATCAAGAGTGATTTAATAAACTGTTCCGCGTATTAGTTGGTTCACATCTTTTGTGATGAAAGCTTCTACTTGGTAAACAAAGTTTAGTAAAAAACTGATCAAAATATTTGATAATCTAAGGTTATATGTTCTGAGACTGTCTTGTTGAACGTTGCGACCAATAAGTATTGACCAAGTTAGCGGGTTAACAAACAAAATGCGAATCTATCTTCTCTAAGTAATTCAAACATGGCTAAATGAATATAACCATTCAGTCATTTATAATTAAATATTCATGTGATATGAAAACATAATTATCTTTATTATGCGAATGTTTTTAATGTTCATTGCTAGAGACAAAGTTTTGTATAAGCAATTAAAAAAAACAACTGTTAATTACACTAAGATATTTACTGTTATCCTTTCAAAGATGAATTCACCTGACTTATTCTTCATATTGTACAGAATCTAGATCATTCATAAAATGTCACGTACAATTTCATTTTTCGTTTTTTTCTCTTTCAACTTGCACTTTTTTTAATTCATCAATGATAACTGTGACTTTAAGTGAATCAGAGAAAATTGTCTAACTAATTCTTCCTTTCAATTCAAGTATAGATGATGAATAAATTATTTTCTTTTACCCACAGGAAATGGGCCATGATACAAAGTGTTTGCTATTTACAGACGATTAAATATTTAAATCAACTAGTAATATATATATATATATATATATATATATATATATATATTAATATTCTTGGTTAACCAGCAAGCCTGCTGCACATGCACGCAGTTGCATTTGAAGCAACACAAGGATTCCCACAAAAGCCCTGCCCCATACGGGAACGCACATGTTGACTAGATGGGTCTGCAGACAGGTGGAAGTCCATAAAGCACGCGCACGAGCAGTGACCCCCGTTCGGGCACTTATGAATCAACTCGATCCCTCCATTCAATCCACTCCCCACAATTACCAATCGGCAATGGTGGCAAGGTGGGCTTACCCAGATAGACCTGGCTCCCCGAACGGATTACCGAGCCACCCAGCAGTGCACTGACCAGCAGCCGTTCCAACCGTCTGGCCTCCAACTGCCTTGCGCTGATACAATCGATAGAAGCCACCAAACTCCACATGAAGCTAAAGATCGAGTTTGTCTCACAAGGTCAGACGGAACGTACACCCTCCCATGGGTAGGATATCATGAACTCGAACAAGCGCAAGCACCCAGCCAAGCAGGGTTAATCCCACTACATAAGTGGGCAGACATCATTGACGTCCAGTACCATTTAGCACTGGATCACATAACCCAACCGGACACTCTTGTTTAAGGGGCCTCGAAGCCATATATATATATATATATATATATATATATATATATATATATATATATATATATATATATATATATATATATATATATATATAGTTTATTCCTGTTTCTATCTCATGCAGCTCGTCTTTCTTTATTCACGGACTATGAATTGCCTTCTTCAAAATGTTTTGTGGTATGCAGCAATAAAAATGTATCAGTAAATTGGTGCTCAACTATTCTGAAAAAACTGAGCAATAAGAAAACAATGTTTTTCCCGACTAATGTTTAGATATTCCGTTTCACACTATTATAAGTGTTAATACATGTCAAATGATATTTAGTTGATATTAGATACAGATTTATATATAAAAATAATAATGAATACTTAAGCATGTTACTTGAAAATTTCGATAGATAGAATAATCATTGTAATTATGAATCGATCATTATTTGACCACAATTAGAAACCTGAAAAAACTGGACACATGTTTCGTACTACATGTAACTCATCAGCAGTATACATCTACGACCGCGTAAGCGGGAATCTAGCCGAAGGCTTTAGGTTGCGCTCGCTGATGCTTCACCTCTTGGCCGCTGAGATGAGACCCATCTGTATCAATTAATCCACTGTACTGAATAACCTCATTCAATTTTTTTTGTGGGTTTCACTTCAGTATTTTATATCATACCATAATTTTATTTATGGGATATTTTATATTATTTCAGAACTAAATAACTTGAAAAAAAACTAATTAAAACATTTGTATGGCTTATTTTCTCATTCAGAATTTATATCAAATCATTTTAACTTTTCTACAGTATCATTTAATCAATGTAACAAGTTTGACATGCTAAACACTAATCATTAATCAATGCCACAACTTTAAGTCAGCTACGTTTAGATGCTTACACTGAATGCTTCATAGTATTCGATTTTTGTGTCACGTGTTATATAGTGAAAACTTTCTTATTTATTTATTTATTGTTCTATTCTTTAATACAAATTGAAAATAACAAAAACACGGACCTATATTGAGATACATCCTTTTCATGCTGATTCCCATGCCAATGCGGAAATACTTTTGTTTGACTAAACGATGATTTATTGAGTAATCAGCACACAAGCAATCATTTTTTATTCATTGACAAAAATAAAGGCAGTCAGGTATTACCAAATGTATTTCTTTCTTTTATGATGGTAAATATTAGAAGTGAATGTTATTATTCGTTATTATTGACTAACCAGGCACAAATTTGTATACTTAACTTAAAGTTATATTATAAGTATGAAGGCTGATGATACTGACTGCTTACGCAAATCAAAATCAATGAAGAATGGTTCGAACCTGGGACTTTATGATCGAAAGTTGAAGGCCTTATTCACTAAGCTATTCGTGTAACTTGAATCAACACAGTGATTTCAACAAACACTTGGTCTAATCAAACATCATTCAATTACATTAAACTGAATTGATTCTATTGAGCAACAAAACGATTGAAAACAATTTTAAGTGACCTAATTAATAAATATTTATTTCTTAGCTCAGTTAACCATATCATTAGTAAATACTATGGTTGAAAGACATACATTGAATTATTTACATGAAAAATAAGTTTTTCCTAAGTTTTCTTATAATTATTTACAATTCACTAGTTGAATAGCATGGAAGAAATATTTGTTTGAAACATTCCACTTCATTCTAATGAAAGGCAACCAAAACGATCAGGTCATGAAATAACAATAACAATAATAATATTAATAAGTAGTTTTAATTAAATTTTACAAAATTAATGAACCTACGGTTATAATAATAAATAACTCAAATGTATCTAGTTAGAAAGCAAATAAAACTAGTAACTATTTGTTGATATATAAATAAAAGTTTAATCAAACAATAATTCATTAGATAAACAAGGATTAAATTAGTGGATAAATTTAAAAATAACTAAGTAAGACTAGTAGATAAATGTAATCATATCTAATATTCGATGTTACAACTTTTAACTAGCGAAAATCTGTCGATTATTTTAGTAATATTACGAAAAAATTATATTTAGGTGATAAATTTGAAATCCATATTGAATGACTAATCTTGGGAGTATAAGGTGGCTTCAGTTAGATAATTGTTGAAAACAAGAAATTAGTGATAACATGTTTCATTCTAGCATAGATATATTGATTTACTGCATCCTTGCTAAGATACTATTCATAGATGTTGAAAATTTTCGGTACCTTTGTAATTTTAATTCTTTACGACAGATTACTAACATTCATGTTATTTATTGATTAATTTGGTTTAAACATCAGAGATTATTTGAACTTGTTTCCCAAGTGCTTTTGTTCAGTTTGACATTGAGTTAGTTAAGATACCTTTTTTAAGTAAATTATATCAACTAAATATTAGTTCCTTCAAAATGAAAGCATGACTGAATAATGTTGATGTTAATGAAACTATGATGACATATACAAGTATATACACTTGTTTATTGATACCGATTAAATAATAGAGAGGTTGTACAAGGTTTATGTAGTTATGAAGTAACCATTTGGACAATCGATGCATTCATTATATATTAGTGTTATTCATGGTTATCTATTTTGAAATATTTTGTACTTCGGAATCCTCAGTCGATTCATTATTACAAATTATTGAATAAATGGAAACATGACTTCGATTCGAGAAGAATGAATTTTGAATTAGTTTTAGCCGATAAGTCAACTATTTTGAATGCATAAAGTATGAGTTAAAAAAAGTGATTGATTGATTTGTCCTAAATATGTTTAAATGCATTGTTATTTGAACTATGGACCTAAACAAAAACGAAAGAAAGTGCGCATTTACGACTAACATTCTTAGTTGTCAGTCACTTGACAAGAATGTGTACTTGTTTGTTCAATCACACATTAAAGGTTCATTTATCACTTTAGCTCCATTTTCTGTATCGTTTGATCAAAATCACAATGTTGGCTAGTGATATAACATCTTGGATTAAATTTATTGTGATTTGATGTACCCTGAAGAAATGAAATGACACTTGTTTCATAAAAATCGTGCTAAATAACAAAGATTTCACATTTTCTGCTTTATATTTGGTAAACCATGTTTCTTTTCTTATGCTTCGCAGCACAACAAAGTTTTATTATATGATAGAAAAGTATATTTAAACCACTTTTTACAATTATCAAAATTTCAAACACAGTAACACTGCGCCGTATTACATTTTCAGTATTGAAGGTTTTAACTACTCCTGAGAAATGAAATACATTTTTTCGCACTATTTAATTTGTTTAGTTGAATCAAATGAATATGTTTCACTAGAATGAGAAACTTTTACCAACAGTTTATGTTATTACGTTATCAGACTGAAAAGTGATATTATTTCTTCACACTGGTACACTTTGTAAGTCATCTGTGTTTCGGAATGCACAATCTTCTTCAATCATTCTTGTGTATTGGAATAGCCTCACTTTATAATTGAAATGTTCAACTTTATCAATTCCTTTTAAAATAATAAGTTCTTCTTTTTTCAATCAAGATTCATATCTCCTTGATACAGAACATCAAGTAGATACATTGAAATCAGTAAATTAAATAGTGAATGAAATTATTTCATTTCTCATAAATGATTAACTATACGCTAGATAAAATCTTCAATGTTGAGAATGAAATAAAAACTCAGACATTTTTATAATTACCATGATCTTAAAACATTCAGTTCAAGTTCATTTCGTGAAATTATTTACTTTGAAAATCCATGTTATTGGTACTACAGTGTGGACATTTTACCACTTATGTAATTTTCAAGTAATTGTTTGATTTGATCATTTATCAGTTTACGAAGAGAAAAGGAGCGATTATCTTAAGGAATATTACTTATATTTTTCATCTACAAAGTCCATTGATTTACTAATAATTCAGCGACAATAAAGAATGTATGTAGACGTTATAGCCTAAGAATATCAAGAAATAAGAGGTGAGAAAGTAGCATCAGGTTAAAAGGCACTGCTGGATAAATTAAGAAATATTTAAATACAAAATGGCGATCCGGCAATTAAAAAAAACGGAAACTTGTTCATTTGAATTAATATATTGCATAGATCGTTAATGAATTCATTTTAGACAACATCATAAAACATATCAATATGTATTAGTTGAGTACTAATTAGAATCTGAAAGTATTTATTATACAACTTTATACTCATTATCAATAAAACGTACAAATCACCAGTGAACAAAATCAGACGTTATTCCAATTACGTTATATTATATTAATGATAATGTTTGAACAGTGTTCTTCACCTTGAGTTACATTTGTATAAGCTGTTTCATATATAATCGATTTTCATCTATGAAATAATGGGGAAAAAAATTCTCATACTGAAGTACTTACTCTTCTTATACCTATCTTAATCACAATTGTACTTGGGAACAGAAAATAGGAAATAAATTTTGGTCGCTTATGCTAGCGACAAACATTATTACCGATGAGATCAATACTATTCTCAAATGAAATGAATTTTATACTTTTATATCAATAATGCTAAGATTTAGACAAAACTGAAAAAAAGGAATCTAATTCCAATTAATATGAAACTTTATTAATTCAATAAACTTTCATGCATCAATAATTTCAAAGAAACAAATTGGGCTAAAAGTTATTTATTGTCACGTGAGGGAAAATAAATATTATATTATTTTTCCTAAATGATAGTTTTATAGAATATACTGTTTATTTGATTTTGTTGAGAGAAAAATTATACAGAATATTTGTAAAACTTCTTTGTTCTTTATAAAATATTGATTGACTTCAATAAAATTTTCAAGTACTTTGCAATATTGATAAAATTTATTTAGTGAATACAACTGTATAAAATATTATGTTTCATATCGAACTAATTCATTTACACTAAACTTATTACATTGATTTATTCTATTCACTGAGTACATAAGACAACAAAAACAAATCAAGTGTATTTGATGAATACTTCATTAGATGACAATAAGAAAGAAGTTGTTTGATTATTCCTATACATTGAATTGATTGATATACGTCAGTCAACTGTGTGCATGACATAACTTGTTCTTTAGATATTACATTGCATAAAGCTAGTGTAAACAATAATTAGAAGAACTTAGCCATTTTTTTTCTAATTTTGTCAGTCTCTACATGATTTTCAGACTCAGCATACTGTCATAAATCAGGAGACAAACAGCATAGTATGTTTACCAGAATGCTTAAAAGGTTATGATTAAAAATATTGATCTGTCTTATCAGCAATGTTCAAACTTGAAAGTTGAAAGGTTGTGAATGATAGTTTATGTACTGGGTGAGTGTCATGCATTCCTATACTGTTCAGTAAGATTTTTTCTATGTGATCCATATGTATGTAGGTATGCCACTGTTTGTCGTAGTCAGTATGTAATGGTAAAGTTGAAATCGTGATTTGAATTCGTCTAGATTTCAAAGATACGCCACTCGAAATCAGTAAACACTGAAGTACATTCAATCATTCAGTCATCTTAACTATGAAAGGAAATATGGACAAAAGCTCTAAACAATAAGTATTTGATCATTTCAATTTTAACTAGTTACACACAAAACACGGGCTGATAATATGATAAGCCATTATTAACATATTTTCACAGCCTACAATAATTACAGTTCCGGATCACTGACACAATTCATAAGTTTGATTGATCATCAGGAATAATTTGAATTTTAGTTTGATTGATTTTAGAAACTAAAATTTAACTAAACTTTGTTGAAATTCATTCAGACTATTAACATTGTTTTGATTCAAACATTACAATAACATCGGCTAGTATTGTGATCCGGGACGCATGATTCTTGCTATTTGCGAATCTTCAGCTGGATGTACTTGCATCTCAGTAGTGAATTTTATGCCTGGATTAAACTTTTATATAGTAACGGCTGAACAAACTAGCGTCTGTCCGAATTTATTGCCCCATTTCAGAATGCGTTTGAATCTGAAGCTGTATGTATTGGGTTAGAGTTACAGTGACAGCAGTAACACGAACTCGGGTTCATTCTTTTCAAGAATATAACACAGAGCGTAACCAGTGTCTGTGGTTTCACTACTAGCTGAATCTTTACTTTCTGCATGGCTTATTAGTGTTTTGTGAAATCAACGAACTTGTGGTATATGACTGAAAATGAAATAACTGTAACTTAAAATAGGTTCATCTCCATTTGCAGTTTCTTGATCATTGCGAACGCACTAGATAAATGTGTCAGCTAACTACTATACTTACGTCATAAGATCAACGAGTTTATGTGAAATGTACTTATTCATATTAAAATAAACGTAAATAAATTTTCACATTTATGTATATAGATAGTTTAGTGAAAGATAATGAATACTGAAAAAACAAATGATGAGTTTTCATAGTTACAAATGAAACATGCTAACAAGATGAGAAAAATATATTTTTACATGCTGCATAACTCGTTAATTAAATGTCAACCTCGTCTGTAATCACAGTCAACTAAATCGAATCCTCAGTTGTTCCGTAAATAATAAAAACAACGACAAAATACATACAAGTGATAAATTAATTCAAAATGACATAAATAGTGAAACCTGTTCTGATAAAACTCAAATAAGAAAAAATGTCACTTCACATCATCTCATTCTTTCTACATTTATGCTGCATGTCTTGAGGTTAAAAAAAGTAATATTCAAATAACTCGATTTTGATATTTTAGAACAAAATTTTCATAACTTTTTAACAAATGAATTTACTAAATTCCAATTTTTTGGCTACATCAGGCGAGTCAAAAAATATGTCGTATAAAAATAAGGCAGGCTTTAATAATCGGATTGGAAAATTGTATCATATAGTTAGTGCATATGAATATTTTTCAAACGATACTCGTCAGAAGTGATTAATTATGATGTATTTCATGAGGAAACAACATTCGATCTTTCAGTAAAACAACACACTCCTTCCATACTTGAATGAATCCGAAAGCTCGGTATATTGCGAGCTTAGTGATGGTTGGGGAAAAAAATTTCAAGTCATTGAAATAGTTAATAAAACAAATGTGAACAATGGCCTTCTAATACCATTGTCGACTAATAATCTAACCTTTGTAGAATGTGATATATTACTAATAAGTATTGTAAATCAAGATTTCTGTGTTCCATTTAAGTAGTCTCCACAATCCCCATGTTTTGATTATAACCATGTGGGACTTGTTATTTCTAGATAAGATCTTGAGGTTCTAGTGATCGTTTCTTACTAATGGAGGTCAACAATGTTATAAGCAAAAGAAACACATACAAACTGAATATAATGACTGTCTTGCATTGATACACATCAACCGAAGTTTGAAATAACAATCCATAAATTCTTGTTTAAAGCCATTAAATCTGAGTGCGAATTTGAAATTTCTAGGTTCTACCTATGAAGGTGTGATGATAAGGATTCCTAAAATGTCACAAATTAGGTTAAATTAATTATTCATTCCTAACTGCTTAACAAATGATTCTTTAGCTCTTGACAGTTTATTTTAAAAATGCACTATTAAAAGGAAATAACTAGTACAAAGCACTCTTCCAAATAATTCAATGATCTGGTAATCAACTTTTACTACAACTGTTTATGATTTCTAAACTACTAAATAAATTTATTATGTTTTTCAAATGAAACTCATATTTTCGAATAACATTAACTCAATGGGCATTCACGTTTTCGATATATGATCCCAGCTTATTGATGTACAACTCTGTTTTAAACAGAGAAAAGTCAAATCATACAACTAATTTTATATTTTCATGTTTACTGTCTAAAAGTTAACAAGCGAATGGGATTCGATTTGTATATCAAATTTTTGATTGCTGAGAAGAGGAAGACTACTTATCTATGTATTACTTATCAATTGAAAAGTTGGAAAAAGTCATTCTTACCAAAACTTTGACATTAAAGCAAATTTTTAACCTATACCAATACAAATATTATTACAGTAGAAACATAGATTCAGTCCAAGAAACTGCATAGAAGCCCCCAATGTTTTCCATTTATCATCATGTTTTGATTAACTGCTTAAAGAATGGAGGGTTTTTACTTTTTGAGTGTTAGCTGTTGGTGAACAGAATCTAATCAAAATATTAGCTTTTGTCATTTTTTAAATGAACAGTTTTAAACGTGTTATCTACAGGATGTAACCAGTATATCAACAAATTTAATAAAAACCATACAACAAATCTTTTTGCTGATCATCTTTTTTAAAAAAGGCTTTACTCCTTATTCTAATGTATTTTCAATAAGTCTTCTCATCTGTTTCTTTCTTCCGTTTTAGTTGAGAATAAAATCACACAGAAATAAAATAAAGTATCCTGTTGTAAATGCTTGAATGTACTTCCTGCACATTGTTTATTTAGTTAAAAAAAATCGTTCTAGCAGAAAACACTGAGCGCTAGAATGTATTATGTTCTAATGAGTACTATGTAATTCACAAAGCCTTAAATCTAAGATACATTTAAGAGAAATTAGTGGACAATTATTGCTTTTATTTGGCTTTATTCAGTAAGTTTTGATCAATACAACCAGGTATTTAGAGAGTCAATAAATCTATTTGATTTTCATAAACTGACTCAGTGAACTTAATAAACAACTGCATTAGAAAATTATTGTATGACATCAGTTTACTTCATTATTAGAATTATTTCATTCTCTGATTTTTATAGGCTTTTACATAATTTGTAGATAAAAAGATCAATAACTTACACTTATTTTCTGGTTAAAATCTTTGCGAAAATAGGTTGAGTTGGTTGTCTTCAGAACGTGATCTTTATCGCCATTGATTCTGTCCAGATCGTTCAGTAATTGTTTTATCAAGCTATAACGTTTAATGGTTAATTTTCGAAAGGAATGAAAAATGCCGTTGAAGGCACTGTAAAAGTTTAAAGAAAAATAAATTTATAACTATTAGCTGATGAAATTGAATTGGTAGATAATCAGTTTTATTGATATAAATATGGACACTCTTGAAACTTTTATCAATAATCTTTTTGAACGAAGCATTTAACTAACAAATAGCATCAATAATCAGTCAGATATTTGAAATTGGGTATTTTAAGTTAGTAGGATAAATGAACAACATTGGAATAATTTTTCCTTATCATTCATATCACAATAATCTATGTGTTACTAAAAGTAAAGCTTATCCTTATTTCTTTTGATTCATATTTAAAGGTATATATAGTTGAAGTTTTAATATGATAACTAAACGATAGTCAAGATCATGATAACTCTCCATGTAATGAGTTTCTAGTGTTATTGTAGTAAATATCTTACTGATTTTAATGTTGTTATTTAACAGCTTTTGTAACATATTTCAGGGATCATTTACAAAGTTTACGCTAAGATGTGTGACATGAGAAATGCTGTATTTCATTTCATTTCTAAACTAGAGATATGCTTTTCGTTTTTTTATCTCTGGAATCTTTAAGTACTGAGGCTCACTAGTGTGCACAGCTATTAACGTGTTTACTATTCAGTTAATCTACAAAGTCAATAGCATCATACACAGCTTTATTCATCACGACACACATACTTAATTGTGAGTTTGTGGAGTCTAACTCTTCTGACTGTGATATTCAGAATAATAATATCAATAAATTCAACGTTTTCAGTGATATATCAGTTAAACCTTACTTAAATATCTATTTATTAAAAAAATTCACTTTTGTTTCAGACAAAAATTCAAATTATATTATTAAAAATAACGCTGAGTAAAGAGAACTAACTTTCGTTAGACTAAAAAATGTTTAAATTTTGAAAATACGGAAAATAAATCAATAATTATCTTTCTATTTGGGCTTATTAACTAAATTACTTTTCATTAATCACTTGTGTGCAAAATGTAAGTTGACATATTTAAGATACTTCATTTATTTTTCATATGGAATAATGTTTTATAAATGATAAACGGCGTTTAATATTCAAGTAAAATCCATAAATTATTCAGATTATTCAGTTTATTTCCTTTAGTGAAAAGAAACTAGAACGTTCTTTGCCATAAGCGCATACTGATGAAATAAAACTATCAGCAGTCCACAATAACCAAAAAACTAATTGCATACCCTAAGCAGTTTGTAGAAGATTGTTAATAAAGCTTCATTAGGTTGGAAGTAGAGTAATAGATTCATACGTAACTTGAGCTGTTATGTTTTATACATTAACAATAGTTATTCTACTAGAAAAATCAAATTTGTCACAGTTATTTCAAGCCTAGGTTTGTCGTCATCCACACAGCGACGTAAGTCAACTATAAACTTTTACCTGTAAACCTTTTATATTGTTCTAGACAATCAAGGAAAACAAGTTGAACTCGACGTACTAATTTCGTTCAAATTGAAAATGCAACTACCTACGAAATGATTAACAGACAATTGTGGATATTGTTGAATTTCAATGAAATCATAACCGATAGGTTCTAGATCACTATTGGAAACCTGGAAGCATTGAATGTTTGTTTCATCCAGACATGAGACTCACCATCAGAGCGCATCCATGACCACGCAAGCGGGAATCGAACCCAGGACCTTTAGTCTTATCCACGAACGCCTCTAGACCACGGTGACAATGTTGGATGCCGGCTCAGTGGTCTAGAGGTTAAGCATTTGCGCGCAAAATTAAAGGTTCTTGGTTCGGTTTCGGCCTTTGCGTTCGTTTACACCGCTTAAAAGTCACATATTAGTATGAAACGACCCTTTGATCGTTCCAGGCTCTAATGATAGTTTAACATTTATTGATTCATGTTTCTAATGGGAAATGAAATCGCTTTTTACCTATGTACTAGTTGTACTATGAATACTAAATGCGATATCTGAATTCTATTAAATCTTATGATTTTCCAGTAAACTCAGGCAACACCCTTATTATCAACATGATAAATAATTAATTCAAAATCTAATAAAAAGATAACCAACAGTCACTAGTTTGTTAACAACCAAGTGCTGTAAAATCTAAAAATGTAAAGTGATTACCTTTAATTATCAGTCATTGTTAACTTCCGGTCATGTTTTACTTAATATAGTTTCTTATCTTCTAGTTGAATGTGAATATTTCTCTGACTAAATAATTGATGGCAAAGCACTATGCGTCAACCTTAAAACTACTAAAACACACTAAAAAAATGAAAGTTTCCCCTGTTACTGATTTAAATCGTAAGGCTTTTACTATAGAAGTTAAGTTTTGTTGATAATTCAATTAAAGCTAGAATTTGTCAAGTTAATCATGTCAGAACAAATATCCGAATATTCGAATCAATTTTGATTAGATTACATTGTCTATTTCTAAATCATTATTAGCTGGTTGAGGTAACAGTTAATAAAACAATATTTGCATTGAACTACTTAGGTCATGTTCATTGCTTTCTTTTCTAATCTACACAAAACTTATGCAATAGGTTTATAGTGCAGAAAATTTCCACATGATAACTGTAAGGATAGTGTTAGTTTGACATTGGAAAGATAATATTTTAGAGAGTTTGCAGATTCTATGATGCGCATAACCTATGTTTATGATAGCTTGGCAATACTCTCTTACCAATAAATATTAAGATTATTGACTTTTAAAGCTTGAACAAAAATTGCGCATGTAACACTTGACTGAACAATCCTCAAAACTGAAAAAAAATCATATATTCAATAATTTATGAAATATTATCATTATTCTTTTCTTAAAAGAATATTTGTTGTGTATTTCGCAAAAGGTGATTTATCTTAATATGAGACTCATCATCCACAACCCTGAAAATGAAATTCTGACCCGTGACTTCTGGTTTCGCTCATGAAAGCTTAACATCTTGATCTCTGATCCAGCATCCTGTCGTGCTTAAGTTCAATCAAATCCAAAGCTGGCCTAACATTATTCAACTCATATAAACCGGAAATGATTGCTTCAGATTTATGTGTATGTATGCTATGACCTGTATAATTAGAATGTAAAAATGAAAAATGTTTTGAGAAATGAAACTTAAAATGTGAACATTTCTATTTATTCAGCAAAGAATCGTACTTTACTTATAAACTCTTCATTAAACAGTCACTAATGTAATAATTATCTGGTGATATGATCTCTTCGATGTGCTGACATCAAAATGAATCGTGAACGTTTTCTTTATACCTAATATCTATTTAAACAGAGTAAACTGGACATTTAATTATGCAAAAAAGAGATTTATAATCATTTTTACTTTAAATTGCTGCAAATATTTCGATAGTATAATCGGTTTAAAATTCATTCAATAAGAACTAAAAAAATATCATAACAGTAAACAAATTTATAAAGGTTACTATTTTGATTTGATTCTAACGACTTGTGAATAACGATGATAAGAAATATGATTAAAATATTGTTGAATTATCTAGCATCAACATAGCAAAATGTTTATCAAAATTATCAACCTAACCAATCTAACCGTTTTCATCAATGAAATCAGATCTTCCTGGTAATTTCTTGTATTTTTGCGCATCACCGTAGATATTCATGGCATCGATAGATAAATAACTATTTATCATGTCAATAAATAATCTAGTATTTCACTCCTTTCTAACTTAATTGTGTTCTTCACGTAGAAAATTATCTTCGTGTTCATGTTCATAAGTGTTTTGTTCGAATTAATTTAAACAAATGTGTAAAAAAAAACAAGAAAAAAGAACTTTGTTGCTTCAATCATTCAAAATTATTATTTGATTTGATTTTTTTCAACTTTCAATGGGAAAGTCAAATGATTTATTGTTTCGTCTTATTTATAAGACAAAATTAGGCAGAGAAATTTAAAATAAACACAATACAATGAGTGGATTAAATACAATCGTTGAATAATAACTCGTTAACTTTAATGAAAAGAAAATTCAAATAACTTTTTATTTCTATGGTTGCTAAGTAATGAAAATAATCAGAAAATAAATAAATACAAGATTCAAGTTTAAAATTTAAAATTTAACACTTATTTATGCATTAATAAAATATTTGGAATCGTTTCATATTATTACATTAGATAGGCTAACATCTATATTATATACAGTGAATATAATCTGTATTACAATAAACTATACAATCATCAGTGAATAACTATTTGTATTATTTTTGTCATACAGTAGGTCGATCAAAGTTCGACTAGAATAATGACGATGTCTTAGATTGTGAAATCGAGTGGTGAGGGTCCGAACGCCGCAAGGAGTATTAGTTTACTCAAAGTTGCAGAGTTTCAAATAGAATTAAAACTAGGTCAAGGATTTTCTGTACCTAAAATCACATAGCTCAGTGCAAATGTTGTCTAGTGACTACGTCAGAATCGAATCCATGGAATTTGACCAGTAGTAAAAGCTCAGGCAAACATAACATTGGCTGCCATTTTGAATGTATCTATCTACAGTTATTTTCATTCCATTCGATGTTAGCTAAACTTAAACTAATTCATAAGTTTGTCTCAACGTTTAATCTAAGTGGTTGATTTTCCTATTTCGGAAATCCAATGTAGTGATGAGGTTGCAAAAATATATTCTCCAACTTAGAAGTATGGAGAAATATTTTGGTCTATAAAATCAAATATGAACCAGTCAATTCAATTTTAGAGATCATAGGGTAATATCCAATAACCATTTTCAGAATATTCACTGCTTTCTTCTCAGAACATTGAAATGAAAACTAAAGATAATGAGAATCTTGAAATGAAGTTAATTTGGAAATAATTGGAAACAAGACGTTTCTTCATTTTATTTATGCTTGATATCAGATTTCAAGTTAATGGTGAATTGTTGGAAAGAATAAAGTGAGACATTGTGAAACTACCAAATATCAAGAGGAATTTGATTTTCTAAAATCTACGTGCTCTGAATATCTTCATTTACATGAATTCAACTAATCACGTATTCTTATTTTATTTGCGATTGCCTATAGATAACCTGGCTAAGTGATTAGTGAAGTTGTTGGATCCTTTTCCGAAGTCTATCATGTTAGTTTCATCGGAAGAATTCTTTTGAGTCGGCAAATTCTTTAGGTCCTATGACTATGTATTTTCACATGAATTCCTAGTACATAAGTGTAAATTTAGAAAAGACTGTCTATATTTTACAGAACTTTATATCCTTGAACAACCTTACACTGGATGAAATCTTAATTATTTGTGATAAAATAGAGGATACGAATTGTTTATCGAATTAAATTAAGTTTCATGTTAAGAAAAGAAGCGCAAACAGCTTTTATCTTAGACAAACTTACAAGTAAACAAGGAGATGGTTCAATCAAATGATTCGTCTTTAGAAAGTCAGAAACTTAATCATCATAGTAGTTGTAGCTCAGTTCAGTAAAAACAAAACTTGATAAAATGATTATTTAACAGAGGTGATCGCATTTGTGCAAACGGTGGTAGTGATGATGAAATGAGATTCTTGAAAAAAGCATTGATGGAATATGGCTACCCGTTAAAATCCATGAATCAATGGGAATGTCACACACAGTTTAGTGGTACCTGCTACTTCTCTGGAACCGGAAAAGGCCGTTTTGTATCAGCTTACCGTTTACAAGTAGCCAAATTTACTGAAACAAAGGCTGAAATCAGTTATTGGTACAACTTACCACTCAGCAAACGACACTGACATAAAAATCGAAGTCCATGCTTCACCAAAAACCTAAATGAGATGTAAACGATTGTGTCATATACCACTGTGTTCATCAATTTCAATGAATGTGTGAATACACATACATAGGGAACGTTAATGTTTCAGGGTCTTTCCAATTAACTAAACATAATCTAGTTTTTTGTTTGTTGTAGTTTAACTTACGAATAAGACTAACTGATAAGTCGCCAAACTTATCTTCGTGTTTTCTTCTAGAAGAATAACAGCAACAATAGATCTTACTTTTAATCTTTTTAATTGAGCTATTCATTAGAAGAATTGGAATCACTTTATAAACGTCATGCAAAATACCTACATTAGTTATTTCAAATCTCTTTGGATTGACAGAAAAATATAATTCAGTTAAATATACTCAGTATGCTATATAGTATTGTGAAAGCAGGAGAATGAGAATTGTACTAATTACACTTCACTGTAAGGATTGGCTCAGCTTAAATGAATCGGAAGTATGTCTGTCTAAACAACTGTTAATTTTTGTAGAAAAAAAACTCTTAACTATGAATCTGAAATCGATAGACTGAATTTTGGCTAATCAATCACGCAATAAATAAACGTAAAACTAGATAATTTCTAAAACTATTATAATTGTTTCCTTGTGTGTGCTCTTGATAGTTAAAGTGAATTAAACACAGGAATTTACCGGTGTGTTGTTCTTATCGTGCAACAGTTGTTTTAAGTGCCCAGAACCCAGACTTATAAACCTCAAATCTGGTATTAGTTTGAAAGTAAGTGATCTGAAATCCAACTGATTGTTGATGGATAAGCTGTATAATCAATTTAAATATTTCAAAAATTGGACAATAAATGGACAATATATGCAATCGTTGCACTTTTATTAAACTAAAGAAATTTTTTTGGATTGTAAATGAGTTGAATTTTATAACTTCTAAATGAAACCCTAATTGTGGACCATACTCTGTTATTTCAGACAGTAAAAATGTGCTATCGATATGGCAAAAATAAAATATTTTGTTTATCAACATTCATAATATCGTCACTACTGACCAATTTAAATCGCACTTCAGTAACTTTTAGTACGGATCTTCAGATTGTCATGCTCTTATAATTGTTTTATTACTAATTACTGTTCATTGCTTTCATTATTAAATGTAACTGCTCATTTTGACTTTATATCAATTTTCCTTTCTTCCTCTTCTCTTTCCTAAATTTATGGACATGTTTCATAAGCAAACAACATTTTTTCGAGCTAAACACACTGCCATACATTTACATCTCATCGATGCGTTAACTATAAAAGCACCTGATCATACTGAATATTGCTGCCATCAATACTTCATATATACACTTGATATTAGTCAGGTATCAAGTGTCAGAATGATGGTGTCCTGAAATTATATAAAACCAAATTTTGTAAATCTCTTGAGTGTCAAACATTTTGCTAATTTCGACATTTGTTTAAAATTTATAATTTTATGTTATTTAAATTTGTACATGTATCTTTTATGAAAACATCTTGAAACTCAATGTAAGAGTTTGTAACACAACCGTGCAGGAAAACGTTCCGAGTAGGTGTAACAACAATCTGAATTTACTGAGTAAATAATTGCATTTGCAACAATAATAAATTATTTAAGCGATTCACTACGTATGTTGTCTACGAGATACATATCAACTGAAGATGAGTTAAGCCAACTAGTAATCTTGAAATATGATTGAGTTATATACTTTATTGCATTAAGAAATGTGAAAATGTGTATTTTCACAATGTGAGCGACAATTAAATTAAACAAATTCAATTAAACAATTTTTATTGAAATTGTTGCCCATTCAGTTAAAGGCCTAGCCAGCCGGTTATTCCTATGCATTACACAGTCTGGAATATGTCTGTAATGTTTAAAATTGCCAAACCACCATAGTACTATTTAAATTGTTATGATAAATTTCTGAGTACTTAAACTAACTAGTAACAGCATCGGTAACTTTAAAAGTATTAACCAAAAACAAGATGATTTAAAGAGAAAGAATTTGTTTGTGAAATTTAAAGTTTCATGAGATAGTTTTTTAAACCCAGTATCCACAAGATACAATAGAATGCATACTTCCGAACTATTGAGACCGACGCTAAGCCATCACACAAATTATTCAATTACTGTTTACGATAATAATGCAGACATCAACCAGGTTGTCTGAGTGTATATGCATCGCTCCTTACAATAGTCAATAAATTCATGATATAATACCACATTTTTGTTTTTTGGCTCGTAGTTCTCTTCCAATCCATCTCTACACCAGTGGACCGTCCAGAAAGGTGAAAATATCCTATATATTATAATAAAGGACAAACCAACTTGTAATCAAAACAAGTGGTGTTCCACACATATGAAATTCACAACATAAATTTGCAATCCACAACTATGGCATATAATGCCATTTTTATAATGTTGACTGTCTGCAGATAATGAGAAGCCAGTATCTCACTACCAGATTCAACTTGGCTGTTTTAACCATTGAGCATAAAACCATTATTTTTTACTTATCCTAAAGTCTCCCATTTGACCAAGAAAATTAGAAATTACTGGATTTCAATTCTTCTTTTCCAACAAAACTTACATTTCAACTAGTTAAAATCATCTGACATCATCTAAATCTTTCCATTTATATATACTATGAATGTAACTTCATTCAATGTAGGTAGTGTACAAATTTAATCAAAATAATTGAATTTTTAAAAGCGTTAAAATAAAATCTATCACTATGCTTACTGTTTATCTAGTTATTGGTAGTAGTAGTAGTAGTAGTAGTAGTAGTAGTAGTAGTAGTAGTAGTAGTAGTAGTAGTAGTAGTAGTAGTAGTAGTAGTAGTAG
The DNA here is from genome assembly GCA_944470395.2 of Schistosoma turkestanicum. Lineage (NCBI taxonomy): Eukaryota > Metazoa > Platyhelminthes > Trematoda > Strigeidida > Schistosomatidae > Schistosoma > Schistosoma turkestanicum. The sequence continues at coordinate 36,326,738 of OX103973.1, read as the reverse complement.
TAATAGTAGTAATCTTCGTCATCTTTTTCGAAAACAAAAAAAATAACTCTGCACAGGTACACTTATCTTACAAATCATGAAATTTTGTTAATAATTTATTTTAAACAAAAAAAGTCAACAATTTCTAAATTACACTACATTCATTATTTATATGATAGTCACAAAACTAACAGAAATTGTTTTCAATCTAGATAAAAAGCAATTTCTGTACACTGAAGCTGTAAAATGTGTTATCAACTAAAAGTAGTTATTATTATTTTTTTTTTGAAAAAAAATCACTGCTTTGTTGATAAAAAAATAGGTGTCCTATTTATTCAGGTTGGTCATCGATGTTTATATTGAAATTTTTGTTATCCGTTTGTTTGTCATTACAGTCTAATTTATTTTCATTTTCCAGCAATGAAAATGCTTATCATTAAATAGTTTTAGAGGGAAAAACTTCACTTACTTTTTTTACAAGTGAATATTACGAAGGTAAAATAAAAATTTTCTTATTATACTTATGATGATGATGATGATGACTAATTGAGAGCATTGATGTCAACAAGCATACTATAAACAAACGATCAAGTAGGATTTTTTACACTGAACATTTTTGATGTTTATTTGTAAAAAATGAAAGAAAAGAGACCAGTATATGTTGCATTGAATGGATGAGTTCTAGTAATATCACTATGACAGAAAATAAATTAACCTATAGGCATACAAAATATTACCTAATGAAATAACTTATCAGTTTGAACCGTGGTAGACAACTTCATAAGTAAGGGGGGTGAGATTTTTATTGATAAATAACGGCATTTGATGGGCAGTAGCATTTTAGATAATCTTCATAGGACTAAAATAGTCAGTTAAAAATGGATGTCTTGGGGATTTTATCACTATAAAGAACAGAAAAGCAAAAATCTTTTTCCAACGCTTACATCGCTTCTTGAAGAATAACTAATTTGTATCATCTTACTAGTGTGTGTAAAATAAATGTAGGGCATTAAAGTTATACATTAACACCGTTGGATCCCGAGCTAGTCGTCCAACGGTTAGGCGCTCGCGCACAAAACGAAAGGTCCCGGGTTTGAATCATGCGATGTGCAAGAGTCTTGGATGCGCACTGCTGATGAGTCGCAAACCAGGAAGAAACGGCCTTCTATTGATTCCAGGTTCCTAATGGTGGTCTAACAATGATTGATTGATGATTTAAATGTTTACGAAACAATAATCTCCATAACTCTAATTGAAAATAACGTAAAATGTGCTCACTCGTGACTAGCTTCGTGAGGAAATAAATCAAATCGACAATCAACTTGTGAAATGATTTTAGCCACAGAAAATCATACATTGACGGTTGTTCGTACATCGAAAAATGTAAAACAAGAATGAGTACTATTTTTGGTTGTATCATGAGTTTGTTCTATTTAAAACTTCTAAAAAGAAATTTAAAACAAGATGGTTGTGATTTTTCTTTTTGAGTGAAACTACATAAAAGGTATAGTAATTAGTATTTCATCCCAAACATTCAACGTATAAGTAATGAATTGTGAGTATTTATGAAAAACTCTTTAAGGATTTGAAATTTTGCTGTTTTTCCGGCCGATTTCCAACCCAGTTATGTTGATATGCCTGTATGCTCAATTTCGAACATCCGTACAAAACAAATTGGCCAAATGGCATAGAATCATTGTGATATTATTTATTAGTATTAACGTGAATACACTATCAATAGAGAAAAGTAAATTTATTTAATGCAACAAAATGATTATTGTCCACTGATAAAATAATCAAACATTCCCATCAGAATGTACATACTGATGTTACTTTCATATATAAGAAAAAATGATATATCCTTACTAATAATGGCTCAACAGTAATAGCAGTTAAATTTCTGATAGATAAGTAAATGAAAATATATCCTCTACATTAGCATGTTGACCAACAGAGATTGTTCCATGCAAAGTACAAATTAAAATCTAATAATATTAGGATACGTTTTTTTAATCTCCTGATTTTTACTTTATTGTAGAATATCGTAATATATATTTGTGACGTCAGATATTCTGTGTCCAATTGAATTATCTTATCTAAACATTGATATTTTTATACCGTCTGAATGCGTTAGTGAATATTTTTCAGTGGTAGCCTAAAACCACACTAATTAGTCATATCAACATACTTATTCGAGAAAGATGTAGTGTATATAATATTTATATTCCAGTAAATTTTGTTACTGAAATTTTCATTAGAATACATGTGATAACGTCTTATTTTATATTTTTTACAGAAAGCAATACGTCGTCCGGTAACATAGTGATCATAGAAAAACTAAGCCGAAATATCATTCAGTAGTTTTTGTGAACTGTATGCAATATCTCCTAATATTCATCACTGGTGTCGGTATGAATATGCTCACTAATATTCACGTGTTAAGTAACCGGTTAATTTACACATCTGAAAGAAGCCGAAGTCTCTAAATGTTGTTAAAGTCTAAAATATTTGAAATCATTCCTAATAATCATATTTATTATTAAAATCATTATCTATAAACTTCAAGTTACTTGTCCATAAATTCCAATTTTGAGGATTTATTCCTAGCCTATAAATGAAAAATGCATTCTAATTTGATGAAATGAATCAGAAAATAGCCTACAAGCTATGTCTGTAATTTGTGATAAGCTGTGGCCTTGACAGAGTTTCTGAATAGTTTATAGTTTCAGAATTAAAAAAGGACTATTGAATATATCAAGTAACATTCAGAGCATCCACAATACTGATTTTAAATTAAAAATGTTTATTAATGTCCATAGTTTGTCGACAACGTTGTTGATAATGTTGTAAAATAACTGCTTAATAATATTTCAATTACCGATAACTGATGATGTGCTCCAACCAAAAAGATGGTGTCTGCCTTTTGACCCATACGGAAGGATCACTTATACTAACATTCTGAATAGCTTCATTGATTTAAAAAATACAACATACCGATTGATCATCTTTTCACACTTTTTAACTAACTGACGTTCACCCTCATCAATATATTGGTTCTTCCTTCATATGAAACATCCGTTTATAAACTTATTTTTACTCATTCTAGTTCATCTAAACTATATTTTTTATCTTGTGTAATACAAGTTGATGTTCCTTTTTCACATAAAACAAGATATATAAAACTACCAGACAGTTAAATACTAATACAGTTTCCGATGTAGATAATGCCTAATTTCATATATGTCACGTGGAAATGAAGAGCGAAAACTGATAACCACCTTTTAAAACCCCTTATTATCTCATCTCTTTTCTGACGTCCTGATTTGTTCATTAGTTTATTTTATTTTGATAAAATCATTATTTTACAAGTGATGAACATATAAATGGTTGAAAAAGAGCTCTATCCAAACGGAAACAATTAAATCAAAACATGCATTAATACATAAATATAAACATATATAATTGAGACAACATACGTACACTGTTTTTATCCATAATTGTTATTATACAATGAAAGAGTTAAATCAATTCATATAACTACATTCAAAACACAGAATATGAATTCCTTTAGAAAACTATCCAAATTTGTGAATCGATCATGAAAGTGTCAAGATTCAACAACTAATTTAGATAAACGATATCTAAACACACTTCAATTTGTTCTGTTAGAAATGATATCATCAAATCTCACTTCTCCCTAAAGAATAATGGATAATTACTTTCTTTCATTTTCGTTGTGACTTACAGACCATAGGATCAGTTAAAAAGACAACGAAAAATCTAATTATAGAGATAGCACAACAATATACATTTTTAAATTAACTTAATTGCTGATAGTAAAATAAGTGTCTTGATTATTTGAACAAAACATACTCTCAGCAAACAAGATCAACAAAATATAAAATTCCGAGTATTTATTATAATCACGTTAGAAAATCCAGGCAAGGAAATACTATTTTCGAATTAATTGTTCTTAACAAAAGTATATCATAATCTATGAGGCACCAACATAAGCAGCATTGATTCTATAGTACTGATTTTGAGCATATGAAATACTATTGAAATTGGTTTTAAAATCAGTCCTATTTCTAAAGTTAACAAACTCAAAAAATTGAAAATCGCTTTCATTACAGTTAAACAAAGGCATTAACCAAAAAATTATTCCCCAAATATATAATTACTACTCACTAAAAATTACAATATTTTCAGTTCTTTCTCATGTGCAACAGCCTATTATCTTAAGTTTGAGTGAATAAATTATAGTTTGTATCCTGATTCAAACGGTAATTCAGCTCAAACTTGGCATGACCAAGTATTTATCTAACTATCACTGACGAATACTACATTCTTTGTATAAATTTTCTCATATTTTTTAATATTTGTTCTGAAAACTTTTATTCATTTAATCCTTTTTAATCGTTTCAGTTATTATTTAAATAAATGTATAAAAAGGTATGAAAAAAATGATTATAATTAATAAGTGTGCCTAGTGACTAGAAGTCGAGTCCAGGACGCTCGTTTTATCCAAGTTCGAACTTGTCAGTTGCACTCATCAGTATCTGCGTTGATATCCACATCAAGACTCCAGCCCTGTGCCTTTTGCTTTAAATGAATAACTCATTATTTAGTGAGTAATTACAAATTACTTATAACTAGATAACACAGTAGTAAACTACTACAGTCATAAGGGGCTAACATATTTAGAATAGTTCACTGAGGAATTAAAAGTTAGAGGTGTAATCCATTAAAATTGTTGACGTTGGGTTATCTCAAATTTTGTGGCTCTACATGTTGATAGAAATTTACTAATCGCAATGAAGTTTGAGTGCAATCGATTAACAATGAGATTCAATCATAATTAGACGCAGTTGGAATGTATGAGTGTCTTAACGAAGAGCAAAGTAGCTGGTAATCAATGTGAGTTTTATACATTAGCCCTGTAATGACATACTGAATAAATAGTCTGTTGCCCTTTTATAATGTTCAAAACTTTGGTATTCTTTATCTATGTTCTTTTTCAGTAAGGCGATTTAACTGCTGCAAAACATGTTGGAATTTTTCGCAAAAAATTCGCTCTTGGTTGGTGGACGATTTGTTTTGAAAATCTCGAACAAAATTTTCGATAATATTAGAAAATATTTCAAAATTTTCAAAAGTATTTAGAAAATTATCGTTTCTCTCAAGTAGCTATTGAGTATGCTTTGTTTCATCCTATTTTTATGTTTATCAAACACAAAGTTTGTGTAGTACAGTATAAATACTACTGACAAAATAGTCGATATCAAGTGGTGACAATTGTAACAAAATACGCTAACGATTCCTTTAAATTGATTCTTCAAAAAAGAAAATACTGACTGTCACAAACAAAGGAGAAACAGTGAACGTTATCATTTGTTTTTTCATTGTCATCTTTTTCACATTATTCTTTGTAATTTTTTTTCCTAATGTTTATTTTACTTTTTGGTAGAAATGGAATCCGATTATCATAATAAACTACTACAGTTGTTATAAGAGCACATCAGTTTGTAATAAGCATTAGAAAAGAAGACATTAATGTATAAAATACTGAATTCTAATGGAGTTTTAGTATTATTTTTGTTGTCATAATACAAATCGTTCCGGAAAAGAATTTCAAAAATATTAATCTTTGTCCAGATGTACAAGTTATATATTACATAAAAATATAATTCAAAAAGTTTAAAACGTTTTTTTCTGAACCAAGAACATAATTTATAAAATCACTGTTTTTTTTGTAATCTTGTTATAAAAATACCTATAGTTATTAAACACGTTTGTATAACGCATTACCTAGTACAGACATAAACATGTACAATATAATGCCAAGAGTGAATAATACCAAGAATGAAAAAGCAAAAATATAAAGTGAATATGTGCATTCTGATCAATCGGCACATAACGTCGAGACATTCGTAATGAAACTTCTTGTGAGGTTACAAAGAAATCATTAATGTGTTCACTAAGTTTTTTTTCCTTTGAAAAAAAATCAATGGGATTTTCAAAATTTATCCCTAATTTTTAATTTATTCCGATTATGGATATTTCAGTTTATGACCTTTACCCACAGAAAACTGATAAGATAATATGTTTTCTTTAGTTAACACTGTTTACTTAAAATATTTTCACGATCAACTCATCAAAATAACTAATACTATAATAATTCCAAGATAACATAGTGATAAAAGCGAAGTATTCTAAGTAGTAAGCGAATTCCCTAAATTTATGAAACAGTGATAGTGTTAAGTTTGTAAAGTTTTGATCGTATAATGCTTGTTTGAACAGAAGGATGCTTACTGTAAGTGTGTCTTTTAATATATTATATATATACAGTCGAATCAAAACATGCACTGATTATTATCTTAATTTCGAAACTGTTTACTTTTATTACCAAACTTAAGGTTAGTAGTATTTACTCGTATGATATGATACAAATTAATAAGCATATCGCACTATGTTTGGTAACTAGAATAATAACATCGTGTCTATTTATGGTTGTTACAGGGAATAACATTATTCTTAGGTATGTATGGATCATCTTTTATCGTAAACATTCTCACACAGTAATATTAACTATTATCATAATTACAAGAGTCTATATACAAAATTTGTAGTGAATCCGTTCTTGCCACTAGTAAACAGCTGTATGTGATAAGTAACTAATTCCTTCATTATAAGCATTATATCACAAATTAACTAAAAGCAGAAAATAATTTCGTATCAGTGGGAATAATACCTCAAGTAAAAAATAAAAATGCCAACTATTGTCCAATTAATGACTTCACGAAAGCCATTCATTCAATACAATATATACAACAGAAATTATAAACTAATTTAAGTAGCTAAAAAGTTACAGATTATGAACCACAGAGTATGTATCGTATTTTATTCAGTTACGGTAAATTTAGCATACAAATATCTTGCTCATAATTTCTGTTCAATTACATTGGGCAAAGTAACTATGAAAAATATAAAACCTGACCAATTTTTAAGCTAATTTCGTCAGCCTAATTTTTGTCCAGATTATTATGAGACTGCTAATTATTTTGATAAACAAATACTGTTGTTAAATTATTTCAAGCTACATAGAAGCCATCAAGAAAAACTGTTTCACTTCATTCTTGAATCTTTAATGCTCTTATTGTGCAGCATTAAAATAATTTGTTTGGTGGTACCTATTAACATTTCTCTGTTTTATTAAAGACTAGCACTTGGAATACTCAAGGTAAAAGGAAAACAGGAAGGCCAAGAAACACATTACGCCGAGAAATAGAGAAAGATATGAGAAGAATGTACGAAAAGTGGACAGAACTACAATGGGAAGCTTAGGAGACAGTAGGCTGGAAAGCATTGGTCAATGTCTTATGCTCCATTGGAGATGAAAGGCAAATCGAAATCATCATCTTAGGATACACCTTTGATGTTAGTTGTGTTACAGAACAATTCTCTGGTACCCTATTTTTCTGTTTCGTTTCATTCAAAACCTTTCACATAGAAAATATTCATTGACGTGGTGAAAACTCCTTCTTTGACAAGTATCATTTATGGATGATAGAAATCCGTTACAAAATGTAAAATAACCGATAAGCGTTGACCTACTGAATTCAAAATGGTCCTTTATATAAATAAGAATTCAAATCTATTTAGTTTCGTAATATCTCATAGCGTTTCGTGTGACAAATTATTGTTTTTGGTTTTTGAGATACAGTGCATCATGAAAACAGAGTCGTTATACGTAAAGTTTGAGTGTAGTATGTTGATTCCTGAATTTCAAACATTCTTTATGTGAATATCTATAAACTGAAGCACTATTTTTTAACTCATGGTTAGTTTAAAATATATAACAGCTATTTCTTAAGAAAACAGTTCGGAAAAAAATATATTTGCCCGTACAATTAGAACAATTTCTGGCCCTAAAAGAAAACAGTAATAGTCTAGATAATAAATAAAAATGATTATATTTGTATTGAGATTAATGTTCTTAACTACTGCTTCAAACCACATATTGAGGAATGACGAATATTTCTAAAGCGTATAGTCAGTTATTGATTTATCTACTTAATATAGATTAACAACACAACGACTCCGGTCTCCGGAAAGTGAACAAAGTTCAATCAGACTACAAGGATAAGACCTACATCAGTAATTGCTTTTATAGGGTTGTTTAGCTGTGTTCACTGAGTGTACCACACCACTGAAGACAAAATTCATAGATGAAACTTATTCTCAAATCGAAGTAGCGCTAAGCCTCGTGGCCCTGAAACATGAGTTCTATAGAACATAATTTACTATTAACAGTCATAGACTCCTTCTCTCACTAGGTCTCATCGAATATTAACCTTAAATGTGCACGATTTTCTAACAGTGCATGGATAGACTAAATCAAAGAACCTTAGTTCTTCCGTAAACACTTTTCAGACATTTTCACAAGCATTTTTCCGGATTAGTTTTACACTCAAACCTGACCACTGTTAATTATAAATTACATAACTTAACGTAGCGTAACGCGAAGTACTTTTCTTTCCATTCCTGTACCTTTAGTCTTAACGACGTTGTAACAATAATAACATTAAAAAAACTGACGCAAAAAGATTTTTTGACGATAAGGGTTCTACTCACATGAAAAGTTTCAAAATGCAAACATCATGAGTATTATTTATGTTTAAAGTTAATTTAATGATAAAATGATTCATTACTAATAATGTTTACTATCAAGAGTGAAAGTGAATAAAAAAAGGCAAATGAAATAGTTGCATAGAAACGTGTTATAAAACATTTAGCAAAAAAATCACTCAGATATTCAATGTACAATAACAACATTAGGAACAACTTTATTTTCATGCTTGAATAAACACTAATAAAACATGTTTAATAATTAATTAGCATCTATCTTGTTTTTAACCATGAGAAACGTAAGATGAGTTTTTGCAAATAAACCTTTGCTTAAATACGTCGACGAAAATTACCTAGCGAAGTTAATGGAAGAACAGAAGTTAATTTAAAGTTGCATTTTAGATCAGTTATTTAATTTAGGCAAACGTATTTCACCAGAGTTAGCATTTTAAGGCAGTTTACAATCCAGTAAATGGCCGTGAAAGAAATACAGTCAAAATCATTCAGTACAACAGTTAGAAAAGAAGCTCAGCGTTTCGAGGCTAAACTTTATGCAAAATAAGTTGTATGTTACTTTTTTCCAATCTGGGAAATATTAAATGCCTTTTTGTTTTTTGTTACCTAACTACAAGTTGTTATTACTTTACTGTTCTATTTACATACCTGTTATTCAGTTATTATTCCCTCTTCAAGTTTGGATCATTTGTTTTACAAATTTTTCACCATTCCTAATGAACAGTATAAACATTAGATAATTATTGATAAAACTGGACGGTTTTAGTAAAAGATATTGTTTAAAACATTAGTTTCTTTGCTGAAATATATTAAGTGATTGGAAGATCCAAGGATTACCATTTATGTATGTTTTAGTCCGTAGTATTGATTTCTTATTTGAGTCTTCTTTAGATTGGATATTAGAAATCACATTGTGATTTTAGTTTAAGTTTTCTGTATTAACCAATGTTTCATCAACAATAGTGAATAGCCTTTCAGACTGACATACATAATGATTAGACTCAAACGCATAAATCTGAATTCAATGATTTCAATAATACACAGCTGAAAAATGGATAAATAAATAAATCTAACTCTTAAAACCAACGACTTAATCTATGACAGTATGAATGTAGAGAGTGCTTATCATAAATAATAATACTGTTAACTTGATTGCAAAACAGGAGCTTTAAGCCATCTAATTTGTATGAAAAATTGTTATCTATGTAATGAACTATATTTATTTGGTTATTAACTGTTGAATAGTGCATAACTATAAATTATGAAACTGAACTAAACTTTTCAGTCGAACCAATACACTGTTCTGCTATGTTATCAGTGAAAACAAATATGATGTCAACCTATGGATGAAATTATTTTCAGTCGCACTAAAATATACAAATTAATGAAAACAGGACATTTGATTATACTTGGTAATCAGTAAAGCCAACGATAACGAAGCATTTCTTTCAATATATTGCAAAGTCATGTATACAATACTTTCCGTATCATAAGATAATTAGGTACAAAAAAACTGTCATATTAATTTCAGTGTTCTATGAACCGGTGAATAAATGACTGATGAAATACCGATCAGTATTTCAATTAGTAAAATAAGGACTTTATAACTTAAAGCTTCATACATAAGTATAAAAACAGTAACACAAGTTATGTCTTATTTAATTATATATATATATATATATATATATATATATATATATATATATATAGAGAGAGAGAGAGAGAGAGAGAGAGAGTAGAATAGATATTCTTGTGTTCTTTTAATGTTTAACGTAAATATATGTTAACAAAACCTGCTATCATACTGTTAGTTGTTTCTAAAGCTAGTAGATTTTCAATTTTATCCATTCAATTAATATATAGGTTATGATTATTGAGAGATGCTATTTAGAAGCTTTCTAAATAATTCACTTTACAAATAAACTTATCAACATAAACATCAATGATATTTTAAAAGATTGTATATATATTTAAGCCTCAGTGTTTCTACTCCGGCAAATTGTCTCAACTTTGTTTCTGCTCTGTAATTAAAATAAAATTCATACTTTTTACCGTAAAGCCATTTAAATAAAAATGGATTACATTTATTCAGCAATATATTATTGAATTATCTAGTATGATAAAAAAACTATGATGACTAGAAATTGTGAATCAATGAATATTCATTTAGATCCTACATTTCAGAAATAAATAAGACACGAATTCAATTTATGATGAAGTGGAGTTTTCTTGCAATAAACTAGCGAATAGTTGATTGTAAGAGTTTTTGTTTTTCTACTCCTCAAACTAATAACTGAAATTATTCGTTCCTTGAAATCAAAAATTTAAAGTCAGGACTGAAGGTCCTGGGCTCGAATCCGGCAAGGTGTGGAAGTCGTGGATGCTAACCGTTGATGAGTCCCATGCCAGGACGAAACGGTCATCCAGTGCTTACAGGTTTCTAATCGTGGTCTGATATTGATCGATTTATGATTTTTTTTAAAACGAAAATGTAAAAGCCACTAAGACTAACTACATACCAGGTAAACAAGTAGGTGTTTGTTAAGTCTCACTGGTTAACAGAAAAGAACTCTATTGCTTGAAGTGATAAGTGTGCAGCTCATTTAGCAGTTTACCACTTATTATCAGAATAGAAATTCGATTAAGCTAGCAAGCCCTACGTGAATTAAGACTCGCAAAATTTTCATAACTTTACAATCAACGTGATTATCTTTTCACTAGTGACTGGGTTCATGAGAGAATTCACAGAGCCATGACCAATGGAGTTCAACCCTGTCAGGTGTGGGGAAGATACAATGTTTGAGATCACAGAATATTGTGAATTGATTGAAGTTGAGCGCTCACACCGTCAGATGACGTCTCAGTGGCTTAGAAGTGAAACGTTTCGCGTGAGACTGTAGTTCCTGAGTTAGACCACCTCTGTAGTAGTTATGAATGAGCACTGCTGATGAGCCTCATACTAGGACAAAATGGTCGTCCAGTGCTTTCAGGTTCATAATGAAGGTCAAACACTAATTGATTCATGATTTAATCAGAATCTACAAGAAGTCTTATGTCCACTAAACAATTGATGCTTAAAATTTAAGATTAAAATATGAAGGAATGAAGAAAAATGAAACATGACAGTAACATAAATCATTTTCTTTGAGCGAAATATCACTTCTTAATTAAATCTCAAAGAAAGGATTGCCAATTATGAAAGTTAATCAGAAATTTACACTAACTATTTAACTTCCACCATCGACTCGAGATAACGAAGTAACTTTAGTTCTTGACACTTCTTTAAGTCTAACTTTATGAGTATATTTTCTCTTGCAATTTACCGCACTAAAGTTTTGTATTCTTCCACTTCTATGTTTTATAACTTTTCTTGAGACCGTTTATTTCTATCTTTTATTGTTACCATATACATAGTAATAATCACTGCATAATCCTCAAATAATGTTCCCGACGGCGAATGACTGCATTTTGCTAGTTTGTGTACCATGAATGTTTTTTCAGGCTCCACCCCTAGCTATCAAGTTCTAACTCAGAAAATATTACCATCAAGTCATCAGTTGAATCTTATGTGACCTGTTTTATGATACATACATATGGCAGAAATCATATATAATCATAGAAACAAAGTTAATTTAGGCTTTCAAAAGCAAGTCGTGAATATTTGTGCTTGGTCTTGACTGTTTCTATATTTCGAAATTACAATCCCTTTATGTATTTCTTGTGTCCATTATGTATCTAGTCAATTTTTAAATTAACAGATCACGTTTCCAAACTGTCTTTTTACTAAATGAATTTCAAATTTTTCAAGTAACTCTCTGTGAACATTCATACAGATAGATGTCTCACTATGATAAACTAAGTGGAAAAATTTTAAAGGAAAAATAGAACTTAGAATAGCATACCTGAAAAAATAAATATTACTATTTTAGTGTAGCATTTCTATGTTTATAAACTCAGGCAATCGACCATACTTTACATTTCATAAATTTACAGTTTTTTTTTTACTGAATAAAATACTTGACTGAAATTTCATTTAGTTCATTAATCATTCCGGACAGATTAATTATATACACAAATATCATTTGCATGCATTAAATACTTACATCACTGTGAAAAATAATACTGCCTTTTGATTTCTTTCCAATAAATATTGCTAAACTGTGAATAAAAGTTATTGTCCAAATTTCTTTAATATACCATTGTTAACAATAAGCATAGTATTTCACTTTATTCATGTCCTTGTTGATTGATGATAAATTTAATGTGAATTAGTTTTACATTTTGATAGAGAGAATTTTCGAACAAGCACAGAATAATATGTATGGTAGTGTTCATACTGATTTCATTCAAGTTGTGAACGTGATATATGTGTTATCATGTATGAACTAAGTGAGTTAGGATATCATATTTTGATTGGTTATCATAAACTGCCAAGTGATTGGTTGGAAATGAGAATGTTTCCTCATTTTTCCAAAAGCAAACATGTATAATATACATTTCTAGACATACTAAGTTATATCAGTATTTATGAAAGTGGATTGATATATGTATAGAGAATTTGATGAGAATTTACTTCATTTTTGACATAATGAAATTCTGTTCATTTTGACTTATGTATAAACAAAAATAAGTCATAAATGAATAAAATACAGTATTTTATGTGAATTGAGAATATCATTTATCTGTTATCATCCTTGAATGTTTAATTTAGTTTAAGAAAGATGTTACGATACATTTATTTTTAATGGTTACTTTTCAATAATTTACCTTACTTAATAATTATGTTCGCATGTTAATAACATGGAACTGACGTCCTCGAAAGAATTCAAACCTATGATACTCAGATACATGGTGTGAGATATTATTAAAGAGATGCCTTGCTAACGAGTGCCAACTAGGTCTAACATTTTTTTTTGAGTTATCCCTAGCCACTTGTTACCATAACATAGTATAAGAGAAGTCAAGCCACTTGGACTAATGGCTACATTACAACTTGATCGATAGAAATTATTCAACAATAAAATAAAGTAAAAACAAAACATAGGTCACAACTCAGCGATTAATCAACCATTTTTAACAGTCTCTAAAGCGGAAAATTAAACAACCTTTACTGACATAGGACTACAATAATCACTAAATAACTAACCCAAACGACAAGTCAACGGTTTATTTTATTTAGAACATACTAATTTCAGTGTTTAATCTATTTAATGTAAAATCAATAATGAATAAACTAGGATTCATTGATAATCACATCACAACATATTAATCAGCTTTCATTAGATTATTATCAAAAGAAGTGGAATTAATCAATATGAAGTTAGTGAAAATGAAACAGCTATATCGTAAACGAAAATGTAAACAGGCTTTTAATCTCACCATTTCTTTTTATTCTACATTTTAATACCTTTGAGATTTTTCAATAATAGAATCATAAGCAAAAATACTCTTACAAAACAGAAGTGTTTGTATATCGTACTTTTCTATCAGTTACTTTGAATATAGGTTTGTAAACTAACAGTTTTAATTTTCTGAGTATCATTTCTTCTTGAATTGATAATCTTTCGTTTTAACTGTTGAGATTTGTTAATATGTGAAACACAAACTTTAAGGTAAGCAGAGACTAACGGTAAACGTATAGTTTTAATTACAATCAACAACGAAGACTTATGTATTAACATATAAATAAAATTCATTTCATTGGTTAAATGCAAGGTGATATTTTTTCTGATATATATAAATAGAAAACTGCTAAATTCACGCTTTTATTAAATGAAATTCGTCTATTCATTTTACCTCATTAAATTACTTATTTATGCTAACAAACACAAAGGAAGTTTTGCAAAGGAAATCCTTAAATGTAGCAAACATCCAAAACCATGGAAATAATTCTACAAGATATCATCACTAAAAGACAAAAAAATGTTGAACTACAATAATTATTCTCCTTTTGATCAAAATTGATCTTTGAATAGTAGACACCTGATTCGATGGGGAAAATACTGATCAAGATAATTAAATTTCACTTGAGTTTTCTTGTACTCAATCAAATGATTTATTTTATCTTAGTAGAAAAAAAAACAAACTAAAATCGTTAGGAAATATTGTTTTTTTTAGTATGACAGTAGTTGACACCTCTAATGATGATTGATTAACTCTTAGTTAATGGTCGATTAACAAAATAGCGACCTATCTCTTTTCAAACTTTTATTCAGGCAATTTAATACAAAGCTCTACTTATTAACAAGCTTTATGACATCAGGAAATTTATTTGTAAACATCATGATAACCTTTATTACCTCTGTCAACCCTTACTAAACATTGTTGTTTAGTAAAAAGATGCTGAACTTATCTACCTTTATTCAAACAAACTTGCTAGCTGTGCATGTAAGTACACCTAAACTAAGGAAGAAACTCATTCACACACATCTCTTAGGCAGGGATTCATATTAGGGTAAACTAGTATTTTGGAAACATGATGTATGCTCACCGGTCGAAATTATAGTTTTAGTGACTTTACATCTACTTAGGTTACACGTTAAAGTGTAGTCGGATAGATTTGCTAACCCTGAGTGCTCTTGTATAGAAACACTTTTATATATTAGAAACAGAAACCCGCTCATCAGTTATTACATCACTAGACAGCTTATAACGCTAACTCAACAGAGTACAGTAGGAATATGTCTTACAGAGATCTAACTCACAGTCCCACATGCTAGAAAATTTCAAGATTGTTGATTAGCAATTTAGATATGCTATGAAGCATGACTATTTCTGTTTAGTGTTAATGTGAAGTTTTGTAATACGAAAAAGAAAACTAGTCAGGTATCACATATTTCTTTTGAATAGTCTACAATAACAATCATGTTTAATATTTATCTTATTGCCATCGGTATTAATTAATCAAATCAAATTTAATACAAATTAAAAAAATAAACATGCTCTCGACATCACTGGTACTTGAATTCAAGTATATTTTCTGTAACAGAAGTCATTTGAGATTATTTTGCTTCAACAAACTGTACTTATAAGTAAGCTAAATGGTAACAAGAATGTTTACAAATATTGTCTTTGAAGTATTTATTTTTGATTAATCCTTAGGATGCTTATATTTCATTGATATTTGATTGTCAGGTAACAGGATAATTGGTTGGATACTTTTCAAGCTGGTAATCAAACTCATCAAATGGATTCAGCTGCAACTCAGTGCCGTTAGCTTTATCTAATGATCTTCTAAGTCTAGTTAGTCACTTACTTGTTCAATATGTATGATTTTTACATTAATTGTGAAAAAAAACTCGAATTTTGTTGTTGTTGGTAATCTAGAACTTTAATTAAATATTTTTTAAGAATGATACTTTTTGTTTTTTTATTTAAAATCCAGTCTTTTATCTGACAATCTTGTTTGGTTTCAGTGATGAGGTTTTATTTTGTTTTGGTCGGTACAGTATATGCATGGATTTCGTGAAAATTATATATTAAACTGTTACACACTATGAAAACCAGTATATTAATAAAAATAAGGGGAAAAATCTCATTTCTGAATATAAATATAAAATTATCTAAAACATTTTTTATGCATAAAATTTACCTAAGTAAAAAGTGATAATACAAAAGCCGTTTAAAAAACTTATATATATATATATATATATATATATATATATATATATATATATATATATATATATATATTGTGTATACCGAGAAATAATGAAGCATTGGTAAAAATAGGTATGAGTACTTTTATTCAAGAAACCAAAAGGTCGTTTACGATCTTTTGGTTATGATGATGTTTTATTGTGTTTTAGAATCTAATTAAAAGTAATTTTGTCTGAATGTTGTAGGTTGACAAATCTACTGAACTCAGATGAATGGTTGTAAAATGATGGAAAACTAGTATGTCCCTTGACTTACCATGTTAAGTCTCCGTTGAAAATGTAGGTGGTTTGATTGTGAAAAGTTGTGACCGGTGCCAAATGTTACTAATGTTTACTCATAACATGGGTAGTCATTTTCACAAATCATTTTAGATAGTTGTAAATGTGTTAACGATGTGAACGTCTGATACTTAGTAAAAAGCCTATTCAATATAGAACATGGTTTATGAATGCTTATCACTCAATCACTTACAGAGAATATGTTTCATTTTAGTATATGTTTGATTGGGGTAAACCAACTAAGAATACTGTATACTACTCTTCACATAGATAAAATCTACTACAAGTAATCAGAGTTTTTTAGCGTAACAATTAACTTCATAATGATTAGTCATATGATAAGACTTGTACTTACAGTATGCATTACTGTAAACTTTTATCATTATTTAACTAGTAAACGTAATGGTTAATAATAAGAGTGAATGTGATTGAATTATAAGTTTCTATTTTGCATCTATCTCACGATAGCTGAAATACAATCAAATCTACCTTAGTTTCCAGAAATCTACGACGTTTACCAATTTTTACCTGTTAGTGAAAAAAATTAAGAGTTGAAAAAGTAAGTAATCCGGAAGATTAGGTTTTATATTGCTATAATAAATAAATATTCTAATGTTCGAAATCTTTTGTTAATATAAACGTAGCGTTAAGCTTACAGGAAATAAAAATGTTATTAAGGAATAGTGTACGAGAAATCGATTGGCAATAAAAATAATTGACTTGCTGATTATTTTCTACTTTAAAGATGTTATTTGTGTAATGATTTACATAAATAACATAATAAATCAAATAAAACAAGAAAGCTGTTCAATGCGGCTAGATGTTCAATAGCTGTCTAACTAAGATCAGTTATTGATGTTTACAACCTGCCGAAACCTTTACAGCAATGAACAATTAATCAAATTTTGTGTTTTTATCCTGGTACTTAATAATATATTTTCTAACCAATGCTTTACAGAACATTACTTAAACAAGTAGGAAATAAGACAAACACAATACATTAGTTTAACATCCTAGCCATTTAAAAGCTAGTTGTTTGCTTACATTTGAATTCAAATATAAACTATGTCTGGACATCTCATATCACAAAATAAACATGGTTTTTAATGATCCATAAACTAAGCACAATTTTACTGTATATATATTGAATAATTTTATCATGAATTCACTAATGATGTAGTTAAAAATCCAACTTTCATAATTTACGTGTATTTTTAAAAGAATCAAAACGAATAAAGTTTATCCTTAGGGGAAAGTTCATGAACGTATATTTATCCTAAATAAGAAACAGCTGTTTAGTTGGACCAGTAATATCCACGGTTTTCTCCATCTTTATAGTCATTTTTTATTAAACATAGTGATTGAATCACTATAGCGAAAACTGAAGAGTTAAATCAGCCTGTTTCTTTTCGTTAATATGCATCGAAACACTCTGTACTGTAATGGTTTTCTCAACTAAGCATGTGACATTCATCTACATTGTATTGAACAGGAGAAAATTTGAAATAAAACAATTTAGTAGAATCCCTATTGTGAGGAACGTAACATGTCATTAAACCAAATATGTAGAACACATATTTTGTAGTACCATTTACATCAAAACAATTTGATGACTTGAAAATTTGTCTAGATAGCTACACTGATTCCAGTTATCTAAGCTGTTTTAAAATAACTTACGCATAAATCCCTAATAATCCTAAACATTTTCAAAAATATAGCTGAATTAGTTCAGGTGGCTGTATATCCTGTTGATAAAATATGGAAGCTTACGTTATTCCAAGTAAACACAAATGATTCTTTTTAAATGTCTAAATATAAAACAAAACTAACTGATAAGTTAATTCGCTGTTTTTTGAGTTAAATTATTTTATAGCAGTCTTGTTTCATCTGCAAGTAAACATGGCATTCACATAAATAATGACACCAGGAAATCGACAGTAGATTACACTTGTAAGACTGTATAGTGATGTAAAATCCTCTCATTGTCAAGTAAATTATTTTTAACTAATAATTCAACCTTGGTTAAAAATATCGAATAATGATTTGTTTCTGAATTTCCTTTATTTTTGTAAATTGCTGTAAACGACATATAAATGGTAAAAACGAACAACATTTTTTAGTCACACTTCACCTCCTAAATTGATTTATATTTTGTATGGTACTGAGTACCATTACAAATGAATTCAACTCGTAAGCATCTAAATACCGTACACTGTTTGTCACTTGTCTGAATCTCGAAATAAATTTCACTTGATTTATTTTAGTTGTCTTGTCTAAACTAGTAAGAATGAACGCTCTTTTATTTGTCTTCCAATGTTCTGTTGAAACTAGTGGCAAATAGAAATTAAAATGTTGAATTTCTTATAAAAGCTCATCAAATAGACTTATTCCTGAATTTGAATATTATATAATAAACAACCACAACCACCATTATCTTAATTTTCTGTTGTGCAGAGTTTCAAAACATCACAATCGTCTCATAATTCTACAAAGAATCTTGGGGAAAAATTGTGTAGCTGTGTTGAGAAACTGTGAATCCTCAGTTGAATTACAAATAGTAAATTGACAATTTTAATCTTAATGATATCTGTTCAATCACATTATCCCATTTTGAAATAAACAAACAAATACCTATCTTGATAAAATGTCTCTTGCATATGAGTAAGACTGTAGTCTAAAAATGTAGTCAAAAAGTAACTGAAACAAAGTTGTCTGAAACAAACACATTAAAATGAGGTCCTTATTAAAAACGATGTGTATTTCTCCTCTGAACGGATAATATGCCAAATTATAAGCTGGTTAGTGTGCCACATTTAAGACATCAACATAAATGAGTTTAGCTCATATTCACTGTGTCTTCAACAAATAACTAGCTTTTATTTATTCTAATACAGACTGATATTTAATGAAAGTAATTCATGATATCATTGAAGAAAAGTTAAAGGAAATTCAAGGAAGACTTCATTTTCGACGATATCATTTACTCAAGGTTTACAATCTCATTCGTGGTTAATTTAAAGATAAAATAGTTTAGTGAGAAATAAGAGGACCACTACATCATATCGTGTCGAACGAAGTTGCTTTATGTTGGCAAACATAAACTAAGTTATTAATAGAAGTCAAATGTGTGAGATATTAGTCCACTTGACTAGCACTGGAAAGGTAAGCAATAAATTAATAATGCCAAGGTGATAACTAAGATCAAAATTGAAGAGACTGAAAGTAATAGAAGGATATTTAATAATTAGATGATTGCTTATAAATATTCAATATCAGGACCTCGGATGAATAATGGCAAGTACGTGTCTTTACGGTATACAAAGTTCAGGTTTAAAATTTTAGATGACTGATACCTCTGGACTATGAGATTTATTGGTTAACGCCCCTGTCGAACCAAGCCGTTTGAATATTTAAATGATGTCGAAGGATTTATCCGATGAGGTCATATGACCAAATTTTCAAAGGTGTTCTAATAATAAACTGTTGATTACTTATCTTTCACCAAAAGAAAATCACTAAGAATAATGTACGCAGATGCTTTCGGAAGATAGTCACAATGTGAGGCTATTGTAATCTTCTTCACAACAGGAAGTGAAGTTACAAATAAACACTGACTTGTTTCAATGCAGGCGTGTATTTATCACATTTCCATAAATCATAGGCTGGCTCGAAAATCCAATGCAAAGCTTAGCAACAAACGGTTTTTCTGAAAGATCTGGTTAGATACTTATTCAGAATTACTGCAGCGAAATCTGTTATGTCAAAAAGAGAACTGGAGAAATAGTAAATTCCAAGACTGATTTGTGGGTTATCAATATATATATATATATATATATATATATATAATTTTTTATGATTTACTGATTTTATTATTCACAACAACAACAACATTAACAGCCACTCATAGCTTGCTCTGTTTAACGGCATCCAGCTATATAAAATCGTTTATTTTCCATTCCAAGCTAGTTGTCGATGGATTGATATTTTCAATTTACTCTCTGGTCTTATTTTTAATTACAGTGAAGTGAACTTTACAATTCAATTCTGATTCCAACTGCAACTGCAAACTGCTATCTGATTTATTCAGTTGTATCATTCTGAGGTATCACGTTAAAATACTTGTCAACATGCTATACTATGGTTGATAATTTTGTAAAATAATTATCGCACTCCATAAATACGATATCATTATCTTCATCAATGTGGCTTAGGATAACATCGTAACTTCATAATAGGTCAAAATCTTGTGAATTGTGTTATTCTGATTATAATCTCACTATAGGTTTAGCATTAGTGTATTGGTTACAACAGTTTTCAAAAGCTATTTTTAATTTCTGAAATCTTATGTTTAGGTATAATAAAGTGTTTTGTCTCACAAATCAAGTTTTAAAAATGGGTTACTGAATTTAATTCATCGACCATTGTTGATGAGTTACAGAAGTTTGAACCCAAAAATAATGTATACAACTGGCATTTGTAGCATATTTTTCAAACCATTAAATTATGAGAAAGTCTCTATTCGAGAAGTTAAGACGTAAGAGTAATGACAACAATAATGTCACCTTAACGTTTTATTGAAGACCATTCAAAATTCATTCATGAATTTGAAGATGAATACATCAAAATTATAGGCAGAGATAAAAAAAGACAACGAAAGCATTTTTTAGAGACCTGAAAAAAGCTTATTCACCACTTGTCAAGCAGCAGAATATATCAGATGTATCACCATTTCCGGAGATCAACCAGTAACTTCAAGTTAGGAAATCAGTTTTGGGACAAAATGAATCCTTACATTTTCCAACAAGTAATAGGATGATTCCAGATAACAATAATTTTCAATAATAAATGGCATGTTTGTCATCATCCAGAGAAGTTTGTCGAATATCATAAAAACAGTTTGCATATAATTGTTCATCAGGCAATTCATATCAAAGCGTTTTATTTACCACGTAAAGTAATAATGCGATGCATTAAATGGAAAAGTAATTGGTAAGTAAAATGTTGTCAAGGAAAAAAGGATGAAAACTGGCTTCTGTATATCTCTGATGTTTGCTGTATACGATTACAGCAAATATACATGAAACAATTGTAAGCACTATCTTTCATTATGATTTTTGTTTTAAAACTATTTTGTCTATCATCGCATTCGCGATTTCACCTTATTTGTTCTAATTATTCCAGCTAATTAATTTCAGTTTTTTAATTTATTTTTTCATATTTTACAAACTACATAAATTATTTATGAAAGTGTAAAATAGCTCCGGTTTTTACTTGTTTTCGAAAAAATTATTTGTTTCCATTTTAGTTCTGTCATTGCATAACCTTCAAGACAAAACATCTGTAAAATAATCAGTTAATGTTCTTATTATTTACATTAAATAAGTATACCTGAACTTGTTCTATATTTTTATTGCTCAAAATAACTTTTTACCCATTTAAAGCTATTCAGTGAACACGGAATTCGATCGGTGAATGATGTGCTTGGCGGAGAAAATGATTAATTACTGATTTCATTTCATTTCATAATTATATTCATAGAAATGTAGAAGTCATGAGATATATATATTATCTAATACTTTAAAATGGATTAGTATACACTTGCTTCTTGTTCTCGAATTAACTTTTCCATGGATCGATTACTTCCCTTACTATTTTTCTACAAATTTGTTTCTTATTTGATGATTTCAATTTTGACCTTTATTTTATAGAAGTAATTTAATTTGATTTTTTCGCGTTTCATTAGTTTTTACTATTTGTGTCTCATTTACAATATCAATAGAATAGATACTTATTCAGTTCAGTAAAAGTACAATGTAACTTTTTGATGAGAGTTTATCTATATGTTTATCAGTTTTATATCCAATGGGAAATTTTGTAAGTGCTTAGTTGTTTTCTTTTTATATTTTTGATTTCTAACAACTAACACATTTGTAGTTTTTACGTTTGAATAATGTGTGAACAGAGGAAGAAAAATAAGAGAAAACAGAATTATTTTGTAATTGAATCATTTTAGTTATCATAAGTTTCTTTGTACAGCCGAATTTATCCATTACAGGACTGATTTAATTTAATCTTGACTTATCGAAGTTCAAAAGGCCATAAAAATTCTGTCTTTTTTAAGTTTCGTTTTAAATTGGAATAACTACGTTAATGTATAATCATTCCAAGTGTTACTATGTGAATTTTATTCTCCTCTCACTAGCTATTTGTTTGTCACACATTCCCAGATCAGCGATAAACTATATGTACAGAGAAGTTTCCTCATCTTTTTAGCCATTTGTCAATGATAAAGTCTTCTTGAAAAATGCACTCCTTTTGCTTTACTTAATGAGTTAGGTGAAATCACACTGATCTATTGTCTTTGTAATGGATTAGCAGATACAATGGTTTTAAAGTGTACAGTGTAATTGTACAGTTTTCTATTCCATAGTAGTATATTCACAACGTAAACAGTAAACTATTTTCAACTATATCATCAATTTTTCTCAGAACTTCATAATCAATAAAAGAACTGAAAAAATGAACAATCATCCAAGTTAATTTTACTCATCACTACAACATTTCATTCGTACAAACAAAGAAGCAAATACAATTTGTTATAATAATAACAACCGGTTTAAAAAATTTCAAATGGAATTAAATTGAATTATTGCAAAACCTATTCATTTTGATTGATTAGTAATATCATAGACTTCCTCTATTCACCTTTTTCGAATGATAAGATGAATAATTTTTAAAAAAAAACGAATTTATTTGTACAATAATTTTACCTACCTAATGATACTATGACAGTATGTTTATAGAGTTGAGTGTTTATGACCTCATTACCTTAAAGATAAATTGAATCACTTTTATTTATTTGACATTTTTACTTTAGTTTATTTGAATAATGATGTTAAAAGCTCACAAACCTATAAAACTTGTATTGTGGTGATTAAAATATGAAATTTTAAAAGACAGGCAATCGCTTAATTTGATGTTTGTTTTGGAATAAACTATCAAGATACTTATATATAGTCATTCAAGAACTTCATTTATTAGGTTGAACAGGATTATTTCAATGAAACGATGACGGCGTTTGGGACACCTATGAAACAAATTATTTTGAACTGACTCCAGCTATACGTCATGAAAACTGTTTAATTGCACAGATATAATTTCAATAATGATATACAAGTTTCATTTATGAGGGCGGGATGAATATTTTATAGTTTCTAGAATAATCAGACTGGTAAATTACAGAATAAATATCAACTTAAATGAAGACGAAATTCAAAGACTTCAAAATTAATAGGCATTTGATAATTAAATGTATACGTGAACAACTTAATTTTTCATTGATACTTGAAATTTCAAATCCAAACAAAGCAATATGTTGATACATGTAATCATCAATGTATTTTTATCCATAGAAAATACTCAACATCAATTTACATATTCTCAATGTAGGCGGGAATAAAATGCATGAAAGTTTTCTTTTTAAAGAAATCGTTGATGAAAACAGTCGGAAATTCGTAAGTTGAGCATTCGGTACATATTTCGATCAATAAATGGCAAATGAAATTTCACATTTTCGCCTACATGTACTTCTGTATGGAATCGAATAGCTAATGTACCATAAGTTCCAATTTATTTCACCAAGAAGTAAGTGTCTTAAAATAAGCGGCCTAAAGTGACATGTTCAAATGAAGCAGAACGTTGAATGTAATAATACATTTATTCATAGGGATATAGATAGTCAAGTAATTTCTGCTAGCGATCGATTAGTAATCAAGTTGGCCTGAACAGCTGGCTCACCTTAGTTTGGGACTGTTTAGTAACTTACTGAAATGGTAAAAAATATTTCTAAATCTAATCTGTTTAACAGAATAAAAATTCAAGATTCGTATCTTCGTTTTGGTTCTTATTTGAAAATTGAGTTTCTTCGAATGATATCTCATTTGTTAGTTGTTTAATGCAGCAAAGCTGTCGGATGCAGAAGTTAGAAAAGCCTTCTTAAATCAATGAACGATGTGTTGCCGAGTATAAAATCATAAATATTCGGAGGCTTAAAAATATCTTTAAAAATTGAATAAGACTTAATTGATTCAATGTCTCATAAACATCTGTTGCGGCGGTTGATACAATCAGAAAGACTGATGTGCACCTTTATAATGTTAATGAACAAATTGACTTTGTGGAATTCTACAATATAAGAGAATACATTAACACGTATTTGATAAGTTACATTATGGACAGTGTAATCCTAAATCTGACTTTTATACAAGTTCGTTAAAGCAAGGTTTTGAGGAATATTCTTTATATATATTATAAACAATTATAGCAGACCCAAATAAAAATTAGCTTATTTATTTGCATCGAAAAAACCGTTTAAAATTTTTTACTATTTTTATTGTTTTCTTTTTTAAATCGGTGGTTTTAACTGACAACGAAATCTACTGTTAATCTACATTTTTACTAACAGATAAATAATATAGTGTGAATTTTATGTTTAACTTCTTAAGCTCAACTCATTTACAAACTTCGGCAGTAGTTTGTATTCACCAACTTTCATTTTTCAAGCATAATAATTTCGTATAAATTTAAAACATTTCTGTTCGATAAAATTTTTTAACCTAAAATATATGACGTTTTCATATGTATGAAAAAATTCGTTTCGTTTCGTTTAAAAAAGACAATGTAGATCTTTAGGTGTGATTTTTCCATTGTTGATAGATAGATAGATAAATACATGTAAAAAAAGAAGAGACATTCCAAACTTTTCACATTGTTCACACAAAGCTTTTAACTTGTTTTCAACTAAAATCATTGTATGAAAAAATTTGAAATGAATTGTGAATGAACGAAACAAAACTCTTTGATTTGAAGAAAGTTTCAAAAAACAGCAGGGTATTTTAATATGACCAACTATTTTCATTATTACAGTGTGTGAATTGAAGTAAAAATATTTAATTAATTTATTGCTTTTTTTTAAAGTGATTTTTCATTTCTAAAACTATCGGATTTCCACATTCAAACTAATTTCTCATTGTACTGTTCTTTAAATTAAGCATGCGATAAAAGAATTTTATTACTGTTGCAAATTGACTGATGTTGGGATTTGGCTTATTAGTTTTATTCTTTCTGAGTCCGTAAACAATGATCTACATTGTTTAACATGTATGTCACACAAGTTTTAACAGTCGAAGTATGACAACAAGAAAAGTGAGATCTTAAATAATTTTCTTTTCTTGAGAGGATATCTTGGTAATGGCTGTATATATACAGTAATATAATATTCTGGTCAGTTTGTATTGTATAATTTATCAGCATCAAACTTGTGGATTATGTTTACTTACTTACTTACTTACTTACTTACTTATTTACTTACTTACTTACATACTTACTTACTTACTTACTTACTCACTTACTTGCTTACTTACTTACTTACTCACTTACTTACTTACCTAAACCTGTTACCCTACGTATAGGCCAGGTCAAAATACACTGAACTTAGGTTTCATAAGCAATACTGCATTTTTGTACTTGTCTATTGTAATAGCAAGCATACTAGTTAGGTCTGCATTTTTACCTGAAAAATCAATGACACAAATGGATATTGTGCTAAATCCCTTTCCTGATATATTAATTTAACTTCATCACTTTAAAATTAATATGCAGTTATCAGCATTTGGTCAATAATATTTGTTGGACATAAGACCCAGTTAGAAACATACAAATATCTCGATTTTCACATTGAATAATTCAATCATTTGTCAGCTTTTTAAAATTAACCATGCATACATTTGTGCAGTATATCTACAAATGAAATGATTTATCATGATTCATTTCGTATATAGAAAAAATTTAATTCACACACAAATGTGGTTATATAAGGCTAAGTATTTAGTGATTATACGATCATTAATCTTCCGGTATGAATAATAGGAATTTACATGTCAACCTAGTATGCGGTACAAATAACTAGTACAATTAGTTAAAGTTGAAAGTAACATTTCTATAGATATTCACAACTAAGAAAGCTTTTAGAAATATTAAAAATCTAATTTCGCTTTGTTGGCATTTAATATTTAGAAATGAATAGTCAAAATACTTTTATTTATTGGAATCTGTATGTCAAGAATCTCACCCAGTACAATGATGGGTATTTATTTCATACTTAAGTACATTTTTGCACGATAAGTAAAATATATTACAAAAAGATATCAATTTTAACATTGTCGAACAAAATCAATAACTATTATTCTAAATGAAGATGCGATGCCAACTTATTCATTTTAATTCGAAATTTCTGGTTGACATCGTTTTTTTAAAAAACTTGCAGTCTAATCGTTGTAAAGCTTTTACTCCCGAAAGTGAAAAACTATTATTTATGAGTGTTGTGATACTAAATTAAAGTTGTAAATAATTGTTCTCTCAATTTTAATAATTATTGATCTAAATATCAATACAAAAAGAAAGCTAACTTGAACCTTTTAATTCCACAGCACTATCTATAACATCTGTTAATTCCATCTACACAGCGATTCAAAACAAGGCAAAAGAATCACTGATTGCAAATACATATAAATGGGCTAATTGTACCTTTAAGAGTAAGTTCATGAAAAGAAATGCAATAGTTAAGATAAGTACCGAGTTTCATACCAAATATTCAACAATTTACTAATCTTTCATCCATCTGGTTAAAATATGATGAAGTGAGCACAGATGATGTTATTCAGAACTACAATAAAAACTTGTCATTAGATCAACTAGCTCTGAGAACTTAGCAGCATCAAAAAATCCACCTGATCTAAGAATCATCATGAACAAAATTATCTTTAAAAATACTTAACTGATCAAACAGAGCCTAACTTATGCTGACGGTAACAAAAATACAACTTACTGTGAAATAACTCATTTCAGTGAAAACAATCTACCAAATACATATTCAGAATAATTATAGAATGTAAGGAGAGAAATCATTCAAAGGTATACACTTGTAAAGACTTATGATTTGGAAATTACTTATACTTAGTTGAATGCGTTAAAAGTAAAGACTTAAAATCTTACCTTTCGCAAGTTGTTTAATTATTAATTAAATGTATACGCTTATCAGAAAAAATCAAGCCTCAAAACACATGACTAGAAGTAAAGTTTTGTTACATTTCTAAACATTGTTTTTATAATTTTACACTATTTCTACACTATTTGCTGAAATCCTATAACTTTTTTCTGATTGACTATATAACGTTTACACTGTGAAAACACTTTATTTAGCCGTAATTATTTTTATGTTATGAAATCATCAAGCTTGGACGAATAACGAGTATGCGATGGAATAAACCTTACTTTCTGTTTCCGCTTATCATTCTTAGGCTAACCTCGTTTGTGCAACGACTGTAATAAGAGGGCGAATACGGTTTTGCGGATGAATTTATTTCATGCAATCATTTAAGCAGAAAGCCATAAGGATGAAACGCGTACAAGCAAAATGAAGTAAACTGGAGAAGTTGAGTGAACCAACTCTTTGCTCTGGAGCACGACTAAGTATTTATAGTCAAGCAATTTTAGGCTAGACATGTATTAAACGAGTAAGTATGCAACATATACTCAAATATAAAATCGTTAATACTGTTATCGAATTATTTAAACAACTAACGTATTTGAGGTGCTATAAGATGAGCTCGAACTTAAAACGTCACTAGTAGGTATCAGTACCTGATGCTTCCAAATAAACTGAGCATTAGGTGAAAAAATAATAAGAATAAAATAATTACACTTTTTTCGCTAATATCCTAATGAATAAAAATTTTTATGTGCTTAAAAGAAATGATTTGCATTAAGTCACGAAACATCAAAAATATAATCCTGTACTCATTAGGATGTCACTTAAAAAAATTATAATTATTTTATATTTATTAACATCACTTATACTTTTAGAAAATTAGCTAAATTGTTACAAAATAAGTTTGAGATAATCCTTCTATTATTATTGATGAATTTATATAAGTAAACATAAGTATATATATATAAAGATATATATGAAATGTTTGTTTTGTTTATACTATTTAGATACTAATGTAAAATGACTTCAATCAGACGAAACGCTTCATACAAGTAAAAATACTATGATACAGGATCCCTTTGAAAATTTTTAATATAGTAATAATAATAATAATAGATTTATAAATCTGTATGCGTAGTGAGGATTAACGGCTGTCATAATAGATTAACGAAAACTATTTTCAGCTTGCTTTGTTTTAACAGGAATCAAATATATTTATCGTTTGTTTTGTCAATGAATCCTATGCAATACATTTGTAGTTTATAAATTATAGAATCATCAGTTTTAACTTAACTTTCAAGTCATAATATTAAAAATGTTTCGGTAAAACATATTTATAATTTTTGATCATTATGATAATGTCAAACAATTATGAATCATAAAAAAAATAAACTTTTTTTTTCACAATATGTCCGTTTGTGAAAGCATACTGATTTATAAAATCAAAATATTTCCGAATGGAAAATATTACTTTGCATCAATTTTAAAAAAAGCCGTTTCATTCATGATTTCTATGGAATGTCAACTGATTGCTTATTAGTTTCACAACGGTCAGAGAGTATTTCGGCTCTAATTAAGCAGGTCTATTATTTGAGAAATTGAATTAAATTTGTATTTTTACAAAACAGTTTACATCTAAGAAAAATGATGATAATTTTTGACTCAAGAGAAACTGTAGACATCCGTAAACAAATTTTTAAAATCTTTCTGTATTTATTTAGAAGTCTTATTTTTGAACAAAACAGATTACCATAAGTTTGTGATGATTATTGAGAATTAATTTCTTCGTATTAACCTCAACCGAGTGAAATTAATTCTTTTGCAATGAAATTTACTATTGAATTTATGAATTATAGGAATTTTATTCTAGAATACTCAATACTTTATTTGAAATGAATAAATTAAGGCTCTTGTTAATATCTTGACCTGATAATGTTATTAACCACTCAGTTTTTCAATGAATACAGTTTTTCTTTCAGCATGAAGTACTACCAATTACTTTGAACATATAATTAAGCATTTTGCTGAATTTATTGAGAACCTATTTTGAATTGTATTCGGATGTATCATGATTGATAGACAACAAGTGCGACGTAGATATGCAAAAAGATTCATTCGATAAAACATTACAAAGTATTCGACTGTGTATTGATCGAAATATTTAAATCATATTATTGTGAAGTGCTTCTCTTAGTACAATAATGTAATTTACGAAGTTTGAAAACTATCTTACAATACTTGATTATGTCTACAATTTTTCTTCTTCTACTTTTATGGAAACTTACAATCAATAAAATAAATGATAAAGCAATAATCAGTAGGAAAATAATATTGTCTAGGGAACTGACTAAAACATATTGTCAGGATAATAAAAAAATTTATCT
Source organism: Schistosoma turkestanicum (assembly GCA_944470395.2). Classification (NCBI taxonomy): domain Eukaryota; kingdom Metazoa; phylum Platyhelminthes; class Trematoda; order Strigeidida; family Schistosomatidae; genus Schistosoma; species Schistosoma turkestanicum. The sequence goes on along the minus strand of OX103973.1, from coordinate 36,296,748 downwards.
TTACTAACAATGAGGACTTTAATTTTAAAGTTTAGTCTTCTTTTCATCATTAAATTGTTAACTCCATTATAATTTAGTCTGAATTCGTGAGAATTATTTTTCTATAAGTTGGATATTTTTCACTCGTGTAACCTTAAAGTATGTTCGTTTACTGTTTGAATATGATAATACATCTAGATTTCTAATTTTTGTATTGTTCATTCAAATTTAACATAATAGTGCTGTTTCTTCTTTCATTATTAGTACGTTGACGGAAGTCGTTATTCGCAAATAAGATCGTTTCATTATTTCAGAAAGTTTCGCACTTCACTTAATACAAATAGTTCTCACTCTACCGTGAGATAATGTTTGCAGCTAGGTCGTTTTTGTAGATGTACGTATAACTTCTGGTTTCAATCGGACCTCGGTGTAGAATGTTATAGCTAAATATATAAATATATATATCTGAAGGATTCGAACTTCAAAGAATTTCAGCCATTTACGTGTAATTAGTTGAAAGCTCTTGTTAAATGGTGTGTTCTACAGAATCACAAAAATAGCCTGTCTGTTCTTAAAAAATGGGCCCTACATGACAACATATCTGTCATCTTACTTTATTCACAAAAACCCACATCAAACACACTAAATGAGCTCATTCGAAACATTCATATCGTGTTTCATATGTGTCAATTACAAAGTGACTAGATACCGTTTCTCTTAGAATAACCAAAGATAAATAAACCAAATGTTACATCATCCTTGCATCTTCTGAGATTTTTAGCTCCTAATTATGTAGTAGATTGTATGTTTTTTTTAGAAAAGTATGTAAATAACTCAAGTACTCAATAAGAGAGTTATTTAAAACAATTATCTAGAGAATTACTTCATATTATTAGTAATCAGCCAAAAAAATTCTATCCAATCTAAAGAAAATATCAGTTCCAATACTAAGTTAACGAAACTTTCCATGTTTGCCAACCGGTCATGCTCCAACAAGTTTTCAGTTTCGCTTACATTACATTTCGCTTGGTTCTCAAAAGTATATCTGACTGTTTATATGTTAGCCTTACATAATTTCTCCGAGAATTTATCTAGAGCAAATATTCTAGATAGTCTTAGATTGAAACAAAATATATTTTCACATATTTCAACAGAACATATGAAAACATTTAAGCTACTTGTTACCCAACAATAGAATACCTTCACTTTTTTAGAATGAGATCTTTCGATGTTAGTGTACACTTAGTTTTCAACCATACTACGCAATAATGAATACAGATTAATTAAGTCACAAGTAAACCAAATTCCAACGTTTTCATATATATATTTACAAAGCGAGAGAGAAGAGTAAGAAGCAGGAGAAAAAAACACGGAAGTAATCCGTCATCCATCTTATCGGAAGTTATCACGCGATCACTGTATCGTAATGAATTCATATTGAAGACATTTTGTTTCACATGTTTAAGAAAGAAGTAAACAATGTAATGAATCTTATTAAACAGTTTGTTCGCTTGGTATATTTTTTCCGTTTCAGTAGACTTCAACATACTGTCAGTGGACAGAATAATTTTAGTTTTATTCCGTATATTTACTCAACCCGTACTGAATTTTACAAATGAAAATTACCACATATATTAACCTTTTATAAAATATTCGATTAAGGTATCTCACATTCAAGAACAAGAGATTTTCAAATCCCAATTTATTAGACGATAGTTTATTTTTGTTTCAGTATCATTTTGTAATGTGATTTTGTTTAATCCCATTAAACCATAAAGTCTTCTCTCTGTCTTGAAAATAAAATCGGCTGAACTAGACAATGTTTCGACCACATACAAATTATTGTCATTTCGCCAAAAGTGTCAACATTCAGTTATTCATGATGAAGATAATTGTGTTTTTTGAAAATTAATTATTGAATAATCGACAGTTTGTGATATTTGTTACACTATATTCGGTTATCGTAATAAAATAATCTACTTACTTAAGCTAGTGTACAAATGTCATAATCCTGACTCATTTAGTTAGGTTGAGATTAAGTTACTTATTAAATTACTGAGTGCAGTACATAATTATCAGTAAGTTTGCAAATTCATACTTGTAGCTTGATTTACCTTGATCAGAGTTAATCATTAATATAGCAAAATATGATAAGTTAATTTTAACATACTGTCAGTCGAAGTATAACAACAAAATGATCGAAAGTAAACGAAATTAGAATGCGATGAATGGTTTTGCGCTCTAAATCCAACTCACTAGAAAAGCCTCCATACTAGCTTTACGAACATGAGTAAAATAAACAGCGCTTGTTGATTTGGTTGTGACTGATAATGTTGCAGTAGCTGATAGTATAAAAACAAGAATACACTAATTTACAGTGAACTGTATAAAAGATGAAATTGTTATTCACTCGATCAACCTGGCAATTAGAGAGATTGAGGATTATAAGATAAATTGTCTAATCCCAGCCTTTTTAGATAAGTATAGGACCTTTTAAAAGACTTAAGTGTATAACAGTAGGTCGGTTCCTTCAATTTATCCTTAGAACATTTTGTGAAGTAGTTTTTGGTTCGAAATAAAACTTTATCTACTTGTGTCACGCTTTTTCAATTGGAAAAAATAATGTACACCTATTTCACTTATATAATCTGCGTAACACCTTCAGGAGAAATGTTTATAACAAATGATTAGATTGATTTAATGTCTCTTTATCAGTCATTATACATGAATATCAATTCACATAGAATAAACATTTTTTTAAGATTTTATACAATCTCAATTGTTTGAACAATTGACGTATTCTTCTAAAAGTTTCATATATTTTAGTAACAACTCATATAATTTATTTCAGTTATTATGATTCTCGTTTTACAAAGTTGATTTATAGTTCCATGACAACACATCTGTTTGATGTTGGTTGCTTGACTATGGTTGATTTTAAATGTATACATAAATAGTGATTAACTTTTGACGTATTGATACTTATTACATTAGTAATGTGAAATGTTGTTTTTTAATCTATGTAGGATTCAACTTTAAACCAAGCTATTCTTTTCTACGTGAACTATAACCATTGTGATAACAGTGTATTGCTTCTAATAAAGCAATGGAAAGTTAGTCATGTAATGATTCCAACATGAAAAAAGTACATCCAGTTAGACAGAGGAATCCAAGTCTCAAATACCTGCAAAGACCGATAACTCAATAAGGTTTTTGAAAAAATAATCTAACAGTCAAACACTACAACATAATAGAGCTAATACTTAGTTTTTAAAATAACAATTGCATAATATCGACTAATCAACAACTAGACATTCTATCTTTTCCCTATCTGAGTATAATGATAAATAAAATTGCTTCAAAAACAAGAGCTAAACCTTTAAAAGAATGAAAATTTTAGTTAAAAATACATACTGCTCAGAACTCACAATTTCATAATTAACCGTATCTACTGTGAAAATAATCTCAGTTTATTGTTTCATAAGCTACTGACTGATATTAAAAGTGTCATAAAACAAACGGAAATGTAACTACTCATGTGTTAAGCCTGTCAATTCCTTACTACAAATTAAAAATTCCTGCTTACACAAAATTAAGTTTACCTTTGTTTGATACTGATGACGAAGTTTGTCATAATAAATTCCATCGTTAAATGTGTGAACAGAAAGTTGTTTAGCATAACTGCTGAAAAATTTACGTCAAACACAATCACAATCACAGTCTTTACCACTTGAATTAAAATCTTTACTGTTGTTAAATTATATTTATGGTTTATTTATTTACACTGTAACACAGAGAGGTACAATCACTTGTCATTATTCTCATCGATATTCTCCATCAATACTGGTTCAAATTAAATTAGTTCAAATACGTTGAATTATCATTGAGTGTCAATCTAAGTTGCCTCAATGAATAAATGTACAAAATGATGAGTACAGTTCATATTTGATCAATCTTGTTGGTACTTCACATCATACACGCAAATGTTCGATCAAGATAGATTCATTAATACTTTCTCATCATTTTTTACTATATTGCTGTTAGATATCTTTTTTTATACTTTTTTGCACGAATTTAATGTATAGATATGGTTTGAAGTGCTTTTTGAGGAGTAAAACATTAACATGGATGACTAACACAAATCATCTCTATATATCCAATGAAAAATTAAAATGTTCTTCACTTAAGAACTTCAGTTAGAGTGTTTATTGATGATGAAATGAAATTCACAGAATGGAGTTACGTTGAATTAGCTTTCAGCAAGAAAAGCTGTTCACAACCAAACTGTACCTAATTGTTGTTCACATGAAATCGTAAAAGTAAGAGTGCCTAAACGTGAAATTTGTATTCAAAAAGTGAACAACCTTTTACTACATTGATATCTGAAATGAACTTGACATTTTTACAGTTTATAATGTTCAATTATTCATGATCATACAGTTTGGTTTAAATTAGATATTAGTTATTTTTCTTTATAAAGCCGCTATACGTTAACTAAATAAACTCCGCCCATAGCTATGGTTCCTAATTTTACTAATATTCATTTCATGCAGCTTGTTCATCAGTGATGGAGAGTTTACTTTTCAAACTTAACAACAAGTTGAAAAGAAATAAACTTACCATTTCCTATAAAGCAAAATTCATAGTACCTTTCAACTAATGTGCTTACTTTGTCTAAATTTATTAAAGTAACCAATTACTGCAAGCTATATGTAGCAACTTATTTTGTAGTTCAATTCAACTCAGCTATAAAACACAGTTGAAAACCATACAAATACAAGAAATATGAAAAGCAGAGACTACAAGAATTCATAATACTCATGAATTATTAATTATTTCCATATCGAAACTCTTGAATTCTTTATCATAACATACATAAAACCTGATTGTAAGAAAATGAAATTTGCTTTACTCATTATTTTTTTTAATAAACCTTCTTGTTTTTTTTGCAAGATATTAATTATCAAACAACCTGTTGTCATAGATTAATTTTTATCACCTGGTATTGAAAATTTTGCTTATTTTGTATCGTTAGGTTTTGTCTTTAGAAAATATATTAAGCAAAGATTGAAATTTTCGCGGGATTACTGTTGCCCACAAACAAAAACTATATGTTTTCCTGGACCTGTATTCCGGGACTGTTAAATTTTTATGAAAGAAGAACTATTATTACACGAACATAAAAATTTATGCGTTTAATATTATTGCTTGATGCATACTACTGAGAGATTTCAAGCTGAAATGAAACAGTTGTTCTGATTTTCTTTACGTCGCAGGTTTTTTTATTAGGATGTATCAACCGATAGACAATTTACGATTACTACTATACTGACTGAGTTCAGCTTCTATCAAATTCGAATGAAACAGTTGCATAAGTGTACTTACAATACGATCGATTCGATTGAATAGACTGAATAAAGTGAACTGATAACTAAGTCATATGAGTGTTTAACATACAAAATAGTCATATGTAACATGATTTCTGGACATCCGAAAGTGTTGAATGTTAACTGAGTCTTTAAAATTACTTTAATGGATTAGTCCAATTTAATGGAAGATAAGTTTTACTTTCGACCCTTTAGATAGACAATAAAACTGTTGTGCACTTTCAGAGACCAAGGATTTTCTTCAATAATAATGTAACTAACTGTTTAACCTTAAACAACCGTTTAGTCTACATTATTCTTGATATTCACTTCCTTTCATAATTACTGACAGCTCAATAAGACGAATGTTAGCCTTAAGGTTTTCTTCAGTATAACAAAAACGTTTATTCACTCATTGATATTTTAGCTTGTCAATTAGATTGTGCTGTAGACATACTAGGTGAATTATCAATTCACATTTTATAATGGCCTCTGTAAATTAGAAATGTTCTATGTTTCTTCTTTTTCTTTTATTCATTTATTTAAAGATAAAACTTAACGAATGAATAAAAATCCATTTTTATTCTAAATCCTAAACAAAGAGTTTTAAATTAAGATAAGAGAAGAAATTTCCGATAAAATTATTAGTCATATATACTTTATCGCTTATAAACAGATTTTATCTTCATTTTCGATAAATTGTAAGTGATAATCATTGATTCTTCAATAATTAAAAGTTACACTTATGTGAACTCCGTGTGATTTGACTACCAGAGTAAGATACAGAAGCTGCTGTGGAAGCTCATAGGCAGTATCAGGGAAGAAATAATTACCGATAAGACCTATAAAAGAAGGTCGTGTCTTTGTTTCACCTGCAAACTTTGACAAAATATCTTTCACATTAGGGGGTTGTTGTGAAGATTGTTAAGTTTTATTTGAAACCATGAATCGATCAATGTCATACCACCATTAGAAACCTGGAAGCACTGGACGGCCGTTTCGTCCTGGTATGGGACTCCTCAGCAGTGCGCATCCACGACTCCTGCACCCCGCAGGATTCAAACCCAGGACCTTCGGTATTGTGCGCGAAAGCCTAACCATCGGACCACTGAACCGGTATCTAACAACTATACAATGAATAATTTTACTTACAGTCAAATCTTAAATGTACCAAATTACAAAGTTAATAGTAATTTTTTTTCAATTCAGATATTGTGAATTCCTATCTTAAAAACAAAATTTGAAACAAGAGAATATTCAGAAAGTACTATCTTAAAATAATAACATTCTCTATAAGTATCTACTAACCTTCATATCTAAGATATATGTCTTGTAGAAGTTATTCCCGATTAAATATCGAATGGATTTTTGTTTATTTAGTGAAACAGACAATTCTGTTCATGATTTACAAACTTCTCTAAACAATATGCAACGTAATAAATTTTCCTAAAAATTAACTAAGACTATTATCCAAAGCAAATGACTTGACTCTTAGAACCTATGAAAAGTTCAATATATAAAAATTCAAACAGGCTTACTTCAACTAAGAATTATATGTATAAGCCAATCAAGGTAAGATAATTTTGTTATTAGCTTTGAAAAACCGTTCTCATGAAAAATGCAATTATATTTCAATAATTATTCCACACTTTATTTTCAAACTACGATGTCAAGTATTCTTATCTATCTCAGTATTATACAAGTCTCTTAAATTGGTATTTAACCATAATTAGAATCTGATTAACTGTTGAACACATAATAACTACTCTTTACGATTTATCTAAATTAATTTTTTAGCCACTTCATTTACGTTCACGTGAGTTTATTGCGAAAGATGTGATATCTGAAAGTCAACCTTAATGCCTATTGTACAAAATTAATTTGAACAATGAACAATAATAAAGAAAATTCTAATTTACATTGCTTTCAATTTATTCTATCGAATAAATATTTTTACAGATGTAGAAAATAAACATTAGAAATAATGTGTGATAGTTTAAAAATGAAATAGTTTGTGTTACTAAAAGATTTTTTTCCTAGTACATCTAAAGATATCAAAATCATAATTAGAAAATATATCCCAAGTAAAAAAATAATTTGCATATCCAAACCTGTTCAGACATGCAGTGATGTTTATACTGAATTGACAAATTTCTATTCTGTCCATTCGATGAATTCCAAAATTGTTTATTCAGTAAATCTACCAAACTAGATGTGCTAAAAAAACTGATATTTTATCCTGATTTCCTTCTTTCTGTATTTATTGTACATGGTCAATAATCTCATACATTTTTTTACACTTTCAGTATTTTTGAAAATCAGATTATTTAGTATGTTAGAAAAAAATTAGTTGATATCACCACACTAAGGTTTGTATCTGATAAATTCCGAATGTCTGTCTGAAATCTATCTACAATTAATAAAGTTTATGGACAAGTAAAAATTTATCAATGTAAAATACCATTAAAGCATTAGATAAAATGCAACAAACATTGCATAATTAACCATAGAACTATATATTTGACATCAGTTCGAATAAAATTTACTGAAATTTATTTTTCGTTGAAGAATATTCATAGCACATCCTGGTATGAGACTCATCAGCAGTGCACATCCACGACTCCTGCGCCTCTCAGGATTCGAACACGGGACCTTCGGTATTGTGCGCAAACGCCTAACCATCATTTGGTTGAAATAATTTACAGTGAATAATGTCTGAGTAATTAGCCACAAATAAATCCGAAAACTGTTTTATGCGCTTGAATTATTGAAACTAATTTATTTTTGTGTTTCTGATACGCCTCTATGTAATACGCTACTTGATCTCTAACCTTATCGCTTGCAATTTTATATCAAATGTTGGGAAGATTTCAACTTATCTACTTTCAGTGTTACTTGGTCATAAGAAATTTGTACATTTCAGAATATTCCACATAAATGTAATTAATATCATGGTTTTCACAAGTTATCTAGAATAACTGAAAATCAGACATTAAGTGACTATCGAATTTATTTCATTGTATTTTTAGAAACTACTAGTTTGCATCAATTAATTAAGTAAAATACAGAAAATAGTCAAAGAACAGAATTTTAAGTCACGCAAATATGTAAGAAGTATAATAGAATAATGATGATGTCATTTAAAATATTTTGTCCGCTCAGTAAATTAAGTTTACTTTTAACTGATGATATAGGCTTCAGCACAGAAAACCGTTTTGAATTATGTCTGGGACATTCAGTGAGTTTGAAAGTTAAATGCTTTGTATATTATTATCCTATCCTGTACTCATTATGCAAGAGCATCATATGTTCCACTGTAACAAACACGTGAAAATCCTTTCGATGTAAGATGCTATGTTATCAAATTGCAAACTAGTACAATGCTTTTTACTTACGATAACAGGCAGCAATGTAATATTGTCAACAGAGTGCAACTAGTGAATAATTACAGAGTGCCTATCTAAGATTCTTTAAAAACTGTTGAACTAACTGTATGAAATATGATTAAAATCATCACACTATCAAATTCGTTGTTTGTCAAATTGTTATTACAAGTTTTAAATGAATTCATGTAGTTGTCCATGACCAATGCTAAAACATTACATTCTCGAACCATCATTGCAACAATTTCCTACCATCAGATAGAATAACTTTAAGTAATTTTTCTGACTGTTTGTTCAGAATCGATCCCACGTGATTAGTAATTTTGTGGATAAATGTTACAGTATTTACCAACTGTCAATAAATAGTATTATGTAAATAAATATATATGTATCATACGTACTTTCATTAAAATGTTTCCTTTCTGGTTATTCATTAAGAATATTTCACCCGTAATCATTATTTGTGCCCCTTTAGTTAAAAGATTTCGAACATGAATTTGTCAACAGAATTGTTGGGTAACAAATAAAATGAATCGATCTGAAACTAACTCAAAATATTTTGTTTTTAGTTTTCATCTTGTTTGTGTTCGCTTAAATTTTTCATTACAGTAATTTCGATCCAACTGAATCAGTAGGAAAATATTTTTCTAACTCAAAGTAAATGTACATTTTTCTGTCGAATAATGTATGCCTGCATATAAAATTTAAGAAATAAATCAAAGATGTTTATGCTCGAATTTTAGATATGTAACTGCTTAATGTATGAGTGTATCTGTTTGAATAACAGTAAATAATGTGAACAAAATTACTAGGTAATTTTTATTGGAGGAATAGAAATCTGGAACAACATTTCTATTTCAATCATCGTAACGTTCATTCCTATTGATAAACAGTTTATAATCACTGTTATAGTTTCCAGTTATCGCCTTCATGATTAACATTATGGACTGAAGTTAGTCAGACATTCATAGAAAACTAGGAGGCAATGAACAAATATTTTATCTTTGCATCGAAATTCTTTTCACAAGAAAGATCCTCGACCCAAACGGGAATAGTACCCAGAACTTTTAATTCATGTATTCTGTACTTAACTTTTAGAAAATTAAACTGATGTCCAGAGATATAACTGTTTAACTTCATTCAATTAAATTTATCATGCGTTTGACGTTTTACTGTTAAAGTGCAATCATTTGAGTTTCAGCTGAATAATTTCGTCAAAGTTTATCACAACATGTTTAGTCTACCGTTTTATCAGTCAATATTATTCACACACTTCTTACAAACTACCAATGCCGTCGATTTACAACTCACATTCCATTCAATAATTTCAAACTCTGAAATCATAATTAATGCGCAGATTCAATAAACTGGAAAATGAATAAACATGAATCAAATACTGCGCAACTAATTCAACACAACCAATTCAACTAAATAAATGAGGATAGAAAGAGAACAGAGAGATTTTATCTGAAAAAGAAACAAAACTCAAACAAAACTGGAATAAATTATGTTGAAAATGAAAAGATTGTAACGTGATAATAATTATGAATAGAAAGTTGAATAGTTTGTAGGCAATCATTTTCGCATTGTGATTTGTCGTTTTGAAGCAATTCAATGAATTGTATGTATGCAGTTGAGTGTTTTCAAACTATAAATGTGAATTGTGTTCATGGATGATGATATTCAGATAGGCATGAATGTTCATATTAATCATAAGTAAATGTTCTGTGAGTATCAATGATGTGTCAAGTTGCATAAATGGACAAAATGTGATAAATATTGATGGTGTAGTGGAAGTTTGATTTAGTGGTAGAATATTATTTGTTCACAATAGTTTTTCTTCCTATACAGCCTGTTAACAGGTATTTTATGTCTGAATAATTTTTTAAAATCATTTTCAGCATTAAGTAAAGTTAAAGACATATATTTTTCTGAACATTTCCTTGTTAAATTCGTTCATAAATTTTGAAACACCTTATCAAGATACACTCACAGTAACTTCGTTGTAGTCGAAGTCTGATACTTCAATGTTTTCAATTTCCACTATTTTTCGACGAAAGTTTTTCATCTAACGTCAGATAGATTGCTTATACATGTTAAAACTTTCCAGTTAAATCAATTTCTAATGATCATCTAGTTATCGCTTTTCTACGACAGTTTGATTATTTGTTTACTAGTATTAACAGAAACTGAACATTGAAAAATATTTAATTCTTGAACAAATGTTCTATTACAGTTAGTTTGTAAGTTTTTCAACAATTTGCATCTACCACTAAATATAGGGTTACACACTTTGCTATCTGCTTTGACTTTATTTGATTTAAGTCATAGCTATGAAATATATTTCATGATTATTATTACTGTTCGCTCAATGAACGATGAGCTCTTTCTTGTTCAGTTTTCCTGTGCTAAGTTTGTTGAAATTTTAACAAATGACAAAGATTCAGTTTTATCTCATTATATTTTAATCTTCAATTCGCCATTTGAGTTATTTTAAATTGTAGGACACTATAGAGAGATAGTAAGGATTTTATTTTTATTAATAGATATATTTATATAGTTAAGAAAAATGGTTTTCGGAACAAGAGATTCCGTAATTTTATTTTTCATAATTTAGCACATGATTCCAACAAACAACACAAAGCAAATATGAAAAAAATGAACGAATTTCTACTTTCATCTATTTACTGAATGATTGTGTCTTCCACATTTTTCTGTGTGCGTGTGTGTGTTTGGTTTTTATAACTAATTGCATTTTGTTTTGTCATCCTCGTCAATGATAATAATAATAATAATAATAATAATAATAATAACAAAAGAATCATTTCAATAAAGTAAATCAACTTCAAATCTAGTTTATATTCGTTGCTTGTGATTTTTTACGTTACAAAAAATGAGGGGAAAGATAATGAATCGGTGATTGCGATGTTATTCAGTGTTTTTTTTTGATTATGCAGTATTATAATTATTATTTACTTATTATCATTCTATTCATAATTACTGCAAAATACAATTATTATCATTATTATTATTTTATTTACTTGTAAAAAGAATTATGGATAATGATTTTCAAAAAGAAAACGGAATGTCATAAGATAGAAGATTTTGGTAAGACGAATAATACATGCTATAATCACTGTCATTATTATTATTATTATTATTATTATTATTATTATTATTATTAGGATAAGAGATTTGTGAGATAAGCTGGATTTACGCCTCATATTATAGAGTGAATTTACTTAAAAAAACGTTATAACCTGAATTATACTGAATAGTTATTTTGTTAAATATGATACTGGTTTTATCAACAGTTATTTATTATTGTGAATGAACTGAAGTTAGAAACACCAGCCATCCTATCCTGAATTCACTTGTCACAGAGCATGAAGTTCATAGATGACTGCATTTGAAAGGGTTCTTATATAAACAATATAGTTGTCCAGTATTTACTGATTTTTAATAGTCATTCAACTAGATTTAGTTTATGAAATATATTGATATATTAAGATTATGCCATACATACGCTTAAGAATATATATTGGGTTATCTTCCGAAGCAATATCTATTCAAACAGTCTTAGATAATTTGCTCTATTGCGTTTCTGTCACCATGTTAATTGAACAAGTGGAGTTACTTTGAATCAACGGATATATATATATCCATTTGCTTTGCCCAAAGTGAAATTTTTCCTCCTACAGAACTGCTTATAAACCGGTGGAATTCAGAAACGTTAAGTACAAATCTTTTCCCATTTACCTTTCATTTGATTACTATTTGATCTGTGAGGTAATATATAAGAATTATGTGAATGGAATAAGTTTCTAAACAGAATTATTTTGTATCAAAAATGTGTATGAGATCAAGAAAACATCTGTTCTCAATGTGTTTAGGATTTCCAGTTTAAAAAAAAAGCACAGAAAAGTAGTATCATTTGTTTTTCATTTTGATTTGAACGAAGGAGTAAATAATTAACCGTTTTACTGTGATTAATCATTTTACTTACTTACTTACTTACGCCTGTTACCCCCAATGGAGCATAGGCCACCCACCAGTTTCGTCAGACCATATTCTTTCAAAGTTGGAGTAATAATCTGTGAAATGTCAATTTGGTTACTTTGGAAACGACTGACAAAGTTAGATACACATCGTGCTTAAACACTTATCTTCTTGGCCACTGATCCGACATCTAATGGTATTAATATATAATTTGAATCAGTCCATGATATTGCGCGATTTCATCCGTTGTGTTTGGTGTGTAACTGCTTCATACTCTGATGGTTACGGTTTATCACTAGGACTCCTAGAATTCCCTCACGAAGCTGTTTATTAGTAAAAACATGATAGTTGTCATCATAGGGTTGCGAATCGATTGATGTTAGAACATCAATAAAATCTAGAGGAACTGAATGGCTTTTTCTTCTAGAATGGATCTCATCAGAGGTGCCCATCCACGATCGTACAATAGGAGGTTGAACCTAGGACAGTCGGCCTCGTGGGCAAACCAAGATGTTACAAAGCGACGATGGATTTCTTTAGTATTTCGTAAACTGACAGATGTTCAGAATCTCATCTTACTAGACTCCAGAAATAAAGAGAAGTTAGTGCACCATAAAGTTTACAGATTAATCATGAACTGTAGTGGGTAGCAAAACCAAAAATGACGCGAAAGGTAGTAGTGATAGGTATAGATTAACGACTATTCAGGTTCATCAAAGTAGTAGTTTCTGAAAACCTTGTTTTAAAGATTTAACCATTATTAAATCTTATTCTAGTAGATTAGATTATTAGGCAGAACATTTTCAACAAAAATTCCACTGGCCACTGGCGTGTCTCCAGTTACCCACTAACTTCAGACAACCTGAGTAGCAAGTGGACACATTTCTGCCACTTTTTAGTTACTTGAAAGTGTTATAGGTAATCTAAAGCATACGAAAACGACAGATTCAGATGGATTAGCCCCAGCTGTCTTTAGTTTTAGTCACCTATTCAAGTGGAATATTAGCTAGAACCGAGAGGCTAAATGCAGTTTCATTCAACCGGCCTTGATCCCTGGTCCTTACAAATTATAAGCATGGACGGAAATCCTCTTATAACAACTACAAAGAAACCAGCTTGAATTACATAATGTTAAACATTTGTCCTCCATAACCATCTAGCGATTAACTAGGGCAATTAACTAAGGAAAATCTCAAAAATATCAAGCTATTTATAAACCTGAATATGTATCTGTAACCCAAATGTCCATTCTTCATCGAGTGTTAGAAGATAAAATAGCATTTTCGATGGCCATTTATAGGTATATTCGACTTTGTTAACGGAGAGGCTTTATGATAGTGCTTGTTATAATCAAAGAATTACATCAACCCTGTACTTTTACTTAAACTTTCTCCATTTGTATTCATCTTTTTCACAGATCTTTTAGAGGTAACACTCAGCACCTAACTTTCCAAGGATTAACTTTTCGTCAGGAAATTTACTTTTTAACTTCAAACAGACAATCGATATAGTTCTGTTTGATGAAAAGTCCTCATGTCACTTTAAGCAAAAATACTAGTTAGTATGGAATGCAATTATATCCCTCTCTTCGCAATTGGTCTGGGTCTATGCATTAGCTAATGATGGAGAGTGTAATAGTTTAGTGCGTCGAATACTTCATTTATCTCGGAAGACTCATTATCCTTTTGGGTTAGTGTCTGGCATAATCTAAACGCGGACGCGAAAAATTTGGCCAGCTTCTCCAATCTTACTCCAATCGCTGTTGGGGTCAGATTTCTACCTACTAATGAAACAATAAGTTTGATGAAAAACAGTTTGCTCTGTACAAATTTATGGCTAGGAAACATGAACTGTAAAGTAGGAGAATAGTTGTATCTTAATAGTATTCTGGCGTAGGTGTCTTAGAACCGCAGTTCGTGTATTTGAAAACAGCTAGTGAGTCAATCAGTAGTAGTTAGTATTCATCAACTGAGATAGGAAATCTGTTACGTATTCTCGATCGCTCCCTATCTTGAGGGATGATGTTGTATGACGCTAAAGTAGATTAGAATAAAATTGAAGAAAGTCCCATACTAGGACGAAACGGCCGTCCAGTGCTTCCAGGTTTCTAATGGTGGTCTAACAATGATGATTGATTAATGATTTCAAATGTGTACAAATCAAAGTATTGTGTCAATTTATGAAGTTACGGGCTGATGAAATAGACAACGTTGGTATGTACAAATATTTTTGCATAGCTTCTAGAGATTATTGTAATTAGTGATTAAAGACATTAAGTGATATGGCTAAGAATGGTCCAGAATGATGGAAGTGAATTGACTCTTTGTCTTTTTTCAGTTTCTAAATTTCAAAATCTCTGTAGACCTCTTTTCTCTTCTACATACTGTTTTTTACTACTACTAATATTGTCACTATTAATAGATGTAGTACATCAACATCAGCTGATGTACATAGTATTAGTTAATGTATTGGAGTTGTATAACAAACGGAGTGGTCTCGGAATATCTAAAAATGAATGCACACATCTATTTTATACAGATAGGAAATCTTGTGTTTCATACTGATTTTTTCCGTTCATATACAAGTTTAAAATAACAGTGATCACAAACTTCTTATTTCCTAAAATTCGAAGACGGGTGAGGTCTAACCGATTAAAGAATCTACTTTATAGTGGACTGATATAAACTAAGTGGAGGAACTTGTACAACCAAACAGTAACACTAATATTAATGTATTATATATATGTATGTCGTGGCATTTGACTGCTAATCGTTGTTTACGTTAACGAAGCTGAAGAGGACGTCTACTTTGTCCTATGTAGTATTTTTCACAGTCTGAACAATTTATTTTGTAGATGATACTTGGTTAATCTTCTACTGAAGTGTGAACTTGTATTAATTATAACATATTGAATGCGTATCTATTACTTATGATAAGAAAGGATTCAAATCCCATAAATGTTGCTTTTTACTAATTTTCTTTCTTGAGGATACTCAGAACGATAGGCAATTATAAGATATACATAGCAGTTGATTAGCAGTTGACCAGAAACGGATCAATGGTGTTGTGAAATAATATCCTTCTTAAAATATTTTCCAGGTCGTAAGGATACTAGTGATAATATGTTTTAATTAGAAATTAATCATTCTGAAGAGTATGTTAACAACAATAACTCATTAGTAAATTTAAATAAAACTTTACCCTTCTAGTAAAACACAAATAAAATTCTAAAGGACAAACTGTGATAAAAATTGTTCGTAAATCACTGTTTATTTGTTTCCTTGATTTCAACTTTTTCTGTTTTAAATTATTATAATTTTCATTAAAGTTAACAACTAACTGTAAGTTATATGAATTCTAGAAAAGAATGAAATATTTTTCACAATATTTCCTAATTTATCATTTAACTAATTAGTAAGGTAAATATTCTACTGAATTTTTTACGGATTCAATGTTGATGGTATCATAAAAAGTAAACTTTAGAATTGGTTTTTAAAACACCAAGCAAATCAAGAAAGTAACCGTTACTTAATATTAAAAATATTACGATTTAAGCATGAACATGATAAGAGAAGTCCATTTTTCATTGGTATTTTTCGATTGTATAAAAACAAATTTCAAATTAAAAACTTGATTTTTATTCAGATAACATTTAAATAATATTTTATTCGTTGTAAACATTTGTTTGTTTTCATTTCAATTTAATTTTCAAAAAATAAAAGAAAATAAATTTATTTCGGTCTTTCTGTCATTCTTTCAAGTGTAAATTATATATCTTTATAAAACCATATAATTATTTTTTTTCATTAGGAAAAAAATATGCAAATTCATGAAGTTTGTTTAATGAGAAAAAAATGTTTATAATAATTGAAAACATCAATATTGTGAGTGTTCATTTCAAACATTGGAAAAATGATCATAATTTTCTTTTATCTTTTTTTGATTTGTTAATTTTTTATTTTTTTGTCAGTTAAACAATTTTCGGTTGAATGAATTCAGTTCAATCATAAAACTTACGATAGAAAAACAATGGTTAAATTTATTCAATCATGATAAATCTACTTTCGAATTATTTCAATAACAACTTGAAATTAATGTAATGCCTACAAAGAATCCTATAAGATATAAATAGGTTGATTCACTAATTGCTTCAAACTGGTTTAAACCAAAAATATTTGTTTTTCGTTATAGCTAACGTACAGTTTGGTCATAGAATTATAACCTAGTGATCTTCATTTTTCTTAATAACTCAATTTTCAGTAATCCGTTAGCGTATCTCGACCAGCGAGCATGTAACTATGTAACGATGGCATTTGTCGATTTCATTAAGCGTATCTTTTTTACTTAAACTTCGATAACTTCATTAAGTTCTATATTTCAAGTTGGTCTCGATATTTGATTTTGGCTTATTGTCTACATTGACTTGACATTTGTATTGAAAATTGTGAGTTTGGTGTTGGTTGACAGATGTATTGAGCCCCAGATGTTATTTAATTGTAGGAATGCAGCTCTTGCTTTGCCGATCCGCACCTTCACATTTGCGTCGGATCCACGTTGATTGTCCATGACGATGCCCAGACATTAAAGGTTTTAACGTCCTTCAAGGCATTTCCATCAAGAGTGATTTAATTGGTGAAGGATATGTTGTTTCGGAGAATCTTGCTTTTCCCTATATGTATTTTGAGACTTGCTGCTGCTACACTGGTTGTCTTCTATTGAATTTGTTTTGCGTGAAGGCATGAAAAGTTAGATCATCTGCGAAGTGTAGATCGTCCAGCTGCATCGTGGCTGTCCGCTGTAAACCGTGCTGCCCTCCAGATATTGACGTCTTCTTCGTCCAGACGATCTTTAGGAGAAAGAGAAAGGATGAGAGTAAGCAACCGTGCCTGACGCCAGTCTCCAGCTCAGATGAGTCTGTCAGCTATCCTCCGTGCACGATTTTGCAGTTTACTCCAACACAAGAATTCTGTTTGATGTTGACTGTTTTCTCAGGCACGCCGTAGTGTCGAAGAAGCCTCCATGGTGTTTTCCTGTCCATGTTATCAAATGCTTTATGGCGTTCAAGCAGAAATAATTTTCAGATCATATGGAATCAGCATTTCGAAACATCAAATGGTTGTTTTTAAAAAACAAAGCATATAAGTAAACTATAGATCTATGGTTTTGGATCGCTATATATCTCAGGTCATCATTTTAATTCCGCTTTAATAAGTTGTCATCAGTTATATTTACTGAAACTAAACGCCGACATTATGAAGATCTGTAACTCAGGCAGATGTTTCGAATAGTCCGTCCCTCTGTAATGCACAATTGTGAAATCTTTTGCACAAATCTGTGGAGAGGCTTTTCAAATGTTTTCTGAGAATGACCGAGTAAATCAACATTCTATTTATCATTCCATTTTTAAGCAGTTAAATATCTTTCTATAGACACAGTACTTAAAAATGGGTTGAATTTGAGTACATCTATCATTTTTACATATCTATGACTGTATTTGTGCATCAGCAGAGTAATTGAAAGACGTGTAAGTTTCGATGCTTGACAAATCATCAGAAATAATATAACTTGTGCGTAACGATTACTAATATAAGTTCAACCAATAATGTAAATCCTTTAGAGGAACAGGTACGGAACCAGAAATGCACTAAATTATTTAAATTTTTACAAATCAATAATATAACAATTTAATACCCAAGTGATTATGTAAATGAGATCACGTTGTAAGTAGTTCATTGGTTAGGGGAACTAAAGTTTGGTTAACAATTTTAATTCTTGCCAGCATTTTAAAAGTTTCCATAGCCTTACTAAAACATAATATTGTTATTTATCTATTAGAATATCTTGCTACAATCAAGATCATTCTGTTTTGTTCGGCTAAAATTTCTTGCTCGTAATCATTTATGAACAATCAGTGTGTGTGAAACTGGAAACTCTGAATTCCAATGTGATGACGATTAGAGAAAGAGATGGAATCTATTCAGTCATCTATTTGAGTTTATATTCTATGATTATAAAAGCACAGATAAGTAAGACAAAATTTCAAACTGAAATTAATCCAATTCACCACCATGATTATGATACAACGAACCAAAAATTTATCATGTCTACTGAACTACATAGCATTGTAATTAAATTATTAATTAATGTTTTCAATAAATTCTCCTTATAACAACTAATCAACAGTACTAATGAATTTTAATCAAAATTTTTATCAAATATTTATCACGCTTGATAATGAAAAAGAAAGGAAATTCTTTGGACAGTAAGGAATTGCATAGTTTGATTGTGATATTTTTATAGTTTTAAATGTGAATAAATGTAACTTCATGAATAATAAGTAAGCATAACAAAACTGTCATCATGAAAAAAATAACCCAACTTTTCTCATCCACTTTCATATCGATAAGTTCACATGATGTAATTCTTGAGCTTACAGAGAGAAAAACGTGTGACAGATTTCAGCAGAATTATTAACAAAGTAATATCGGTTTATAATGTGTAATTCTATTGTATACTTTTCCACAGACTATCCATTGGCAAGACTATAGCTAATCACGCTAGAAAAATGCATCTTTTTCTATTACTTAGTAAAAAAAGCTTTGAAAATATCAATGCACGAAATCATATTGTGAATTATGGCAATACCATTTATTTCAGAAAAAAGTTACAGTACAGTTCTGGTTTGAAAAAGTTTTGTAATTTTTCTTGTCTTTAAAACTGTTTATTATAATGAATTTGTATTTGCTTCGATTGGCTATTTAATTCTGTAATAAGTGTGCATTCAAAGTACGATTATTTCTTTTTAGTTAGCTTCACACCATAACTAGACATGAGTATAGGTAGTTATACATTTAACAAAACCAATATTAATGAAATGTCCCTGGATAAATAAACTTTAGTATAATAAAACGAAACTACTTAATTAAATGATTATTAGGAGTGATTAAATTTGAATGAGTATTTAATATAGTTTTTTAAGTTTAAAATGAAATTCGAAAATTATTTACATATTTGTAATAAATACATACGAACAGAGATTCAAATTAAAAAAAGATTTTAATCATAGTTACAGATTGATAATCTGTGTTGTCGATAAGAGATGTCCACCATACAAAACTGGATTAAAAATGATCAGATAAACTTAAAATTAGTAAAATGGATAGAGCTCACTGAAAGAAAAGCAGACGATTCGAACTTTCTTCTGGAAATCTTTTAATCCTCCAATAACTGATAAGTATATTATAAAAGAATCCTGTTAATATGCTGTAACGAGCAGTTTTTTTCCTACATTATTCTCAGTAACCTATGAGTGTTACTAAAGGTGACAACAACAAAATTGTGGCTACATATTTGAATTGTGAATAAGACTGAAATAAGTAAAGAAAATAAGTCGAATATCAGTCAAATAATTCATCTGTTTGATCAGGTGTTATCGAACTACTCCAAAATATTTTAAATATCATCTTAACTGGAAGAAAGTTGAATTCAGTGAAACAGAGAATTCAATTCATTACAGTAAAAAGGTTTATTAAAATTGTTGAATTTCCTAGTTTACATTAAAGACTAACAACATAGACAGTTGTTAAGAAATAAGAACTGCTGAAACGATATTTCGTTCTAGTCTTGTACTCCTTAGCTTCGAGCATCCACAAACAGAAACCGATACGAAACAACTATCCAGTACTTCCTAGTTCTTAATGGTTGTCTAACAAATGTCAATCTGTCATATCACTGAACCACTACTATCTTATGTATTACATCGTGAATGATCATGATTATTATTATTTTTATTATCACTGAAAGCACTGAAAGTCATTCCAAACAACGTAAAATTTGATATTAACTAATAAATAAATTCAACATAAACAATTGTCACAATAACAAAAAACTGTATAAAAAAACTGTCAACTGAATTAAATCTCTTTACCAAAGTAAACAACATCAAATGTCATTAACTATATATATATATATATATATATATATATATATATATATATATATATATATATATATATGATCTTATTAATATGAGACTAAAATGATGCTTTGTTTACTGATTTTTCTTTGTTTTGTTTTGGTCTTGTGTTAAGTATACTTTAAATGATATATGATTATCAAACACACGTACAGATTAGTGATTATATTAGCATAGATTGAAACTGATTTTCCTCAGTGATTTCGTCGACCTTTTTAAAACCAAGAGAAAAACATAATGTCGATTTACATTGGTGGATGAGCTAGAATTTATGAATGAAAAGAAGAATTTTAATGAAACTTATCTAAACTGTCAATCATCACCGATACATTTATATAGTTTGTAATATATAAAGTTATATTTTTAACTATGATATTCAATTAAATCAATTTTTAAATAAATGAATGCGTATAATTGGACTTATTGAGAATTTTTTAATGATCTTTAAACTAATTTTAGATTGAAATGATATGTAAGGGTAATAAAAGTTGAATATATATATATATATATATATATATATATATATATATAACTAGTAAACATCATAAGAATATTAAAGTCCAACAAAGAAGAATGCATCTTTATAGTAAATTAGGATGCAGAACTGTCAAGAAGATTGGTGATTTACGTGAAAAGAAATATATGCTAATATATTACAAAATATATTATCACAAGCAGAATCAACATTTTTTTAGTTACAAGCTTTATTTGGATGCATAAATTAAGCAGAGTATATGTAACGATAACAGTTTTAGATAACTGAGAAAGTATCAATAATAAGTTTGCACTTATCATTTGTAAAATGATCGATGTCAGAGTTTACATTATGAAATAATTTTAGCTAGACAATCATTGAACATCATTTCTCGGGGTGCTGAAATCTTATGATTTATTTGTCCATTTTTAAGATTTGAAGATTACAGTTTCAGTCGGCAGTTGGTCTATGGATGCTCATTGTTGTAAAATCGGATACTATGAGCGATCAAAAGTCTCTGTTCTTAATGGTTATATAGCTGACATCATGACGTCAGGTAAACTCTGATATTTATTAGTTTTCTCAAATTATCCCCACTTTTGTTTGCTTTCAAATATTGCAGAAAACGTCTTTCAAATAGAACAGTTTAGTTAAAACAGAATCTTCAACAATCAAAGAAAGTAACACGAAATAAAACTATTTATTACCATCTCTAAGAAAATATCTGCCTAAATTCATTTCGTAGCTCTATTTCATGGAATGTAATTGAATTTTTCGTTGAGTCCTCATAATTTTTAGCTCAATGTGTTACAAGTGAAACACAATATAAATGGAAATTCCTCATATGTTGCCATGACAAAGCATTGTTTATTCGTAGTAATTAGACAATAATGCCGCTAAGTAAACAATGGTTACCAAATTTAATTTATGACTGAGCTTTACTTTGCACATTCTATTTCCGGTGTGAGAAATTTTTCCAACGTAATTACAAATCGATGAGGCACGACATTTTCGAAACAAAAGATTAATTAATAACCTATTAACTATTTCCTTTTTTGACCTGTTTTAATTATATTTTGTATGGCATTATAACAGTAATTGTACTATAATCTGTTCATCTTAAGGATTTTGACAAGATTTTCCAGTTAAGAGTTTAAGAGCAAAACTTCTTTGATCAAATAATTGATTGAAATTGTTAGAATCTTCATTCCGTAATTTCAAGCTGTAACTGTTAGTGATGGGGTTCGGAAAACTACTTTTGAAATTTCCAAAACTATAAGTTAACTAGTTCCGAAAATACTTACAGTTTAAATAATTTAAGCATTAGATGCAAAAAAAATCAAGCAATTCCAATCTTTCAAAATTAATTATTTGACATTTTGTTATTAATTTTAGAATCATTGCTGTACAGCTGACTTATTACTTTTTACACATCTTACTTCTGAAAGAGAGTTCAGTCATTTTTTTTCCATAGTTTTCACTTTTTATTCATGACTGATTTATAATAACTGATCCTAATTATATAATATTCAGTGTATTCATACTGACTAATAGTATTTTACTGTGTGGTTTTTGTTAAGTTTATCAAACGAAGAGAAAACTGGGACTTTCTAAACTCAATCGAGGCTGATAAAAATATCAACTCTCCAACCTTAATATTCGTACTATTGAAATTCTCGAAAAACGTGACCATTATTGTTGGCATAGTAAGTGGAGTATTATTTTAATCGGACTAGACTTCAAAACTGTTAATCGTCTCATCAAACAGTCATGAATTTAAGAGGCTGTGAAGTTTCTGAAATCAATTATTCATGATGTCGATAATCGTACATAAACACAAGACCAACTGTTAGGGCATATTGTATTTTTATACTTAATGGAGACTAGATTTATTGCTTTCATTAAATAATTCTGTAATGTAATGTTTGTTCTAATATGTTTTCAAAAAAGACAATCAACATTTGTGCAGTTGCGAAAGTCATCAGTATCATTCATAGAGAAAATGGTTCTGCTAACATGTGACAATAGAGCCTTGCTCTCATCTACCTGAATTATATTTAGTAATGAAGTGATATCAGTCAAATATAAACACTAAGTTCGGAAAAACTTATTTGAAAAATGAATAGTTTAAACCAGTCAAAGAGTTTAGTCAAGTGCTGTTGTATTCATTCTTTTGAAAATCAACTCGAAACCGGAAACCCGCAAAATATGACTTAGCATTGATTTATACATAATTCTGAAAAACTAGAAGTTCTGGAACATATAAAATTTCGACTCAAGAGGTAAAATCACATAGAATACAGTTTCAGAACGTAATATCATGAAATAAACATAAAAGTATTTGTTATATCTGTTCCCATTATGTCCCTGGAATATTTAACTGATTTGTGCTTAGTACTGAAACCTCGAATATGACAGCGTATAGTCAGAGCACAATGAATGATTGATGAACTAAATTTATTTAATCATGAAAACAAATACATTCATTCGTAAATTGATTTTATTCATACTTGATAATCAACCAAAAATTATCACGCAAGGCAAATACATAGAAT
The DNA here is from genome assembly GCA_944470395.2 of Schistosoma turkestanicum. Lineage (NCBI taxonomy): Eukaryota > Metazoa > Platyhelminthes > Trematoda > Strigeidida > Schistosomatidae > Schistosoma > Schistosoma turkestanicum. The sequence goes on along the minus strand of OX103973.1, from coordinate 36,273,016 downwards.
TACGTCATTAGCCCAAACTATGAATTTTGTACTCAATTAAACATTACACTCAAATAAATCATTTTCATACTGAACAAAATATCACACTGCAACTAAAACAAATGTTACACTCAGTAAAACGAAAGTAATGTTGAGCGAAATTCACAATGAACTAAAAACGTAATTTCAATTTATTATCCTATCGTGGTGACTACCCCTCCTAACGATAGGTGAGACTTTTCAAATTCACTTATAGGCATTACAACTAGTGCTTAACAGTATTTATCTTGTCTGTATATTCTACAATTCCATCCAACTATATTTACTAAATTTTCTATATGGGTAGCGTATTCGCTGTTAATTCAGTTTTTTATAAACCAGAAAAAAGAAATTTTAATGGTAGAGTTTTAAATTCAGTTAATTAAATTTACTTTTTAAACTCTTAAAATTTCTATATACACACCTCGACAATCGATGTTCGTAGAATTGTCTAAACAAAAAAAAATCAATTTAGTTGGAAACCGTTCAGCCGAAATGAGAAATTACAAATAAATCGCAATCATCTTGATACGTTTTTTATGAATTTTTATAGTTGTGATAATTTGAAAAGAATGCCTGAAAATAATGCTCTTTATAACCGTATCTATGAAATTAAATTATAGTGTTCTGTATAATTCGTCAATGTCAGCGAAAGTGTGTGTCTCATAGTTTCAGTCGCAAGCTGTTTTCAGCCATGAAAAATATAAAAGTCAGTAGACACTAAACAGCTTATTCATCGCAGTATTGGGAGCCATAACAAATGTAGTTCGACCACGTTAGATGTAAAGCAGTTATTCACCAATAGAATTGTAAGACGATTATGTTTTTTCGCAAATTGTTTGAAATTAGATATGCAAACCACTAGCTGCCAGTGTAGTGGCTTGAAGGTAAAGCGTTTACTGCAAGAACTGAAGGTCTTGGTTTAGTGACATTGTAAGATACATATACTGATGAGGACTTAGATATCATGACAAAAGACCAGTCTAATGCCCCTTGGTTGTTTGTAGTTATCTAACTAGGATCAGTTTACAGTCTAAACTATGAGATTCAACATTCTTCAGAAATCTCTTCAAGAATATATATTTGTTAAACTAGATATTGAAATCATTTTTAGATATTTGTAAAAATGATACTATTTTACCATCATTGTTACTGATGGTTATTAACAAGAACATTTTAAGATTGTTATATATTATACTAAAACTTTAATAGTAAAAACAGTCTTCGGTGAAAGTTTAATACGAAGAAAATTATATCTTATAAATAGTTCAAACTTTTTTATCTGATATATAATTTGCACTGATATTAATGTTTCCATAGTACTCAATATATTTAAATGTTTGACTATGAAAGTTCAAATTAAATGAATCCTCTAAAAATGATTGAAAATAAACATTTTATCATTCACTAAAAGATTTAAGTAAGATAATTATTTATGAATCAAAATGAGATTTGTTCTGTCAGTTAAGTACAAGACATTTCTATGCAAAAATTCATGTAACTTAATCAATAAACTATTAAATTGTTTTCCAATTTTACTATGATAACATCATTAAGCAGTAGAGAATACAAAACGTACCATTCCAGTTAAAAGTGGTTTAATATCAGATTATTTGCCAGATCATAATGAAATAGTGCTGATTTCTAATAGCTTTGTGTATAAGCTAGTATTCACAAAATTCTGAAGTACAAAGGATGCATGAAAAACTGTGAATCCATTCAATAGAAATAAATACTCAAGACTATCAAATATTTCCGATTAATGATAAGAGAAAGAAATGATACCATTGTGGTGGTGTTTCATTCGCTGAGCTGGATGTTTTGGTTGTGGATCTTTCATTGTTCTTCTGAACAACATTATCAGCACAAACTGCAGATAGAAGTGAAGTATTAGAGTTTTCCTACGTTTGACCCATAGCTTGACCTATTAATCTCAATCTCGATTGGTTGTTGTTGACCTTAAGGTCGAGGTTAACAAGACAAGCTACGGGTCAAACGTGCAGAAATTCGAATACTTCACTTCCACCTGCGGTTTGTGCTGGTGATGTTGTTCAGAAGAACAATGATAGCTCCACAACCAAAGCATCCAGCTCAGAAAAAGAAAAGCCACCACAGTCATCTACCTGAGCTACAAATTTTCTCCACCATCTCAAAATGATACCATATCAAACATAAAAGTTTCAAAATCAAAATCGAAATCAGTAATTAATATGTCAATGATGATATGAATTTGATATGTTTTGGAAAATATTCATTAGGAGCTTTGAAATCTGACAACTCATTAGTATGACTCGATAAATGACTCAATTATTTTGTGGAATTATTTTTGAAAAGTTTTCTGCTACTTTTAAAGCACTCATTTGAGACAGATATTTCAATAGCAACAATGTGTACAATCTGTACAAAACGACAAGTTGAAATTAATGAAATACTCTTAAGGTATAGTTTTCAATAGTTTTACACTGACTATTTTAGAATAATTATAGACTGCGACTGAGTGATTATCAAATTAAACCACAGATTTTCAAGAATGATTTTACAATTGGAGTGTAAATGTTATCAGTTTTATTAATCACACATAGTTTTTGAGGAACACAATATATAAATCTATCTAAATTCCAAACATGTGAAATCCGTTTGTTTGTAGATTTAAAACTAGAATCTCCGTAGAATGTAAACAAGGCTGAATATAAATCACGAAAAGATAACATCAAATTTCAGTGAATGTGTTAATCTTTATATGTTCACATCTGAATCAGTTTTTTTTTAAATTTCTTTTTTCATTTCACTGATCACAATCTTTCGTTGAATGTCCCTAGTTTTAATAAAGTAACATTTTATTATTATCTCATAGAATGATAACATCAATAACATAGAGTTCTAGGACAGACAGATTATGATTATAAGTGGCATGCAGAATGCTTGTTTCAGGAAGCAGATTTCATTTTACATGGCTTTTGTCAACTGGACGCATCTGAATTCTGGTGTTCAAGTTAACATTAGGACTCATTCTTAGTGACCATCACACCGAAAATTAATGATAATCTGGCTGTATCGAGGCAATTCTCACAGAATGAATATGTTACAACGAAGGCTGACCAGAAATTAGTCATGAACTTTAACAGAGGAATAACCTGAACCATTTATAAAGACAATATAAAGTTGTGGAAGGTTGATTGTTATTGAAATTGCGAACCACTGATTACATAATATTGTGAATTGAATGAAATTTGATCAGTACACCGTTTAATCTTATCATCTTAGAATAATCTAGAACAGATAATATTCAATATATATATTTGGGACTAAATTCCATTATGACTATAGAAAATTTCACAAAACACAATCAACTGTGGATAAACGATTAAATTTAGTTTAAAAATATCTAATGATCGGATCGTTTTTTTAATTCGGTAAGTAAAATCATGCTGATATTTATTCGTTTGATTTAATTGAAATTACATGAATCATTATCACTTCTTCTGTTCCGATGTTCACATTTTCACTTACAAGATTTTGTTTCAACAATGAACTCAATGGGATTTCATTTTGTATGCACATATTTTATCCTACGGTTGTGTAAGCTTTTCATCAAATTCACTTTAAAGTGGAAATCGTTTGAAAAAAAGTAAAACTGATTCTTTTTACCTATGCTAAATAATCTTGTGTATTCATTTTTCCATTGTAACTGTACTTAGTACAAATTTCATATTGCTGTCTAATTGGATAGTCACTAAATTGTCTTCAAATCAAGTATAATTTTGTTGAAGATCATACCAGTCAACTTTACTGAATACCTTTAATAAATAAAAATTCATTTTGATTAGAAGTGACAGCAGATTACATTAAATCCTCTTTAAACTCCTATCGATAGGTGTGGAAAAATCTGGAAACTTTCGTTTAAAGAAGGCGGTATACGAATTTTTATAAATTTTTCAGTCAGTATAATGCGAATATTTGTGTGTCAAGTATTAATGATAGTTTCAAAAAGTCTTAACGATTTATAGTACTGTGTATAAATAGTAAACTTATACATTCATATCTAACCTATCAAGTTTTTAATACTAGAAACATTTAAATATTTAGAATAAACGATATTGAGATTTAAATCTTTTGATAATTGCTTGATGGAGAAATAGTTCTTTATTTTCAAATACGTTTGATACAATTATATTTGAGCTAACAAATTAAACAGTCTAAAATTAAAAATGTGATCATTTCCCATGTGAATTGAATGAATTTTGAAAAACTGCCTTTACGAAGCCAAAAATAATTCTCAACAAATTCGTCAACCATAGTGTTTCAATACACTCATCTCTTTCTATCTCTAGCTCTTACAAACATCAACAATATATAACTATAATGATAGAAGAATTGCTTAAAACTTAAATTTTTTATGTACCGAAACAATTAATTCTCACCGATTTTCGTGTATATACAAAGCTAGCGATAGCATTCTGAGCTTGTAGGTTTATGCCTATAAAGTTCAGAATAACTACAATAGACAATAGCTTTTATGTATCGATTTGTTATGAACAATCGACAGTCAATTACTTGTATAAATCTTAGTGTTAGAAGAGTTCAGCTGCTGCCACAACAACTCAGCTTTGACACATAAGATTGTGAAGCTTAGTGACATGGGATAAAATGTATTAAAAATGCATCAGTCCCGTTAAACTACAGGTATACTTTCCTAACGACTGCCTAATAGAACAGAAACTTAGTTCTTTATCGACTACACCTGAAATTTGAACGCAGGGTACACGATTTTTAGTGACCGAAACTAATCACCAAATTACCACTTTAACGATAACATTTGATCAGGATTAATGGACTAGATAAACATGAAAGTAGTTACCGTTTAGTGATTAATCACACTTATAGGTCATAATTACAAGACAAGAAAATGTGTACTGATGTCTAAAATTCGAAAATGAATAGTTAGTTGACAAAGGATAAAGCATTTTATTGCTATAAGTTGGAAAATATCACCATTAAAATTAAATTCCAAGTAATTACATTCGATGAAACATATACTTTCTGCTTTCATACACGAATCTAAACCTTGATTTGCCTATGTCCACTACAAAAAGCCAAACAACTCAGCGAATCAAAGTTAAGCACTATGCATAAAAGCGATACTATAATCTTTTTTGATATTGTTTTCGTTACACTTTTATTTGCATTTCATTTTTACTAACTATTATAGTTTATCGGTATTTCAGCTTGAGAATTTATATGGGAAACTAAAACTCTTATTAAGCATGGATCGAAATTTCTTAGTCTAGTCTCCGAATGTCTTCGGTAAGAACATAAATCAGAGCCGGATAGTTTAATATAAAATGATTTAACACAGTTACGATTCATTTCACTAAGTCTTTATTAAGTTTACATAAATTAAAAGGATTATGCTTAAGTTTCAAACACATTATATGCTAACTAAAAATTATTTTCATAATATTTTCACAGTGAAGACAAGCGTCTTATGATTCGTCAGTTTATTTAATTTCAAAACTCTAACTAAGTTAGATAAACTAAACAATACAAATTGTAGCTAGCTACTATGACTGTTAATTTTTCGTTGTAGTTCCAATCGAATAAATATCAGTGAAAATTGTTATTGAAGCGTAGTTATTTAGTGCAAAAGTTTCAAAAGATCATTAAAGTATAATTCTTGTTAGGCAACAGTTGATCAAAAAGTATTGATTGATAGTGTATTGGAAACAACTTATCTCTTTATAAGGCAAATAATCTGACTATTTAACTAAGTTACTGAGTACAATGTTACTTTATCCATTTTGATTTAAATACATGAACTTCATGCTACCCATATCTTAATGAGTTGTCTTGTTACAAATTTTTTTTTATGACTTCAAAGTCACGGAAACTGTAGGCTTGAAATTCTGTGCAATAATTCCCTACGTGTTGAATGATCGCGTTTCACAGTATGTTACATATTAACTAAACTTTTTTTTTAAAAAAAATAATCCATGTATTGTATCTTTTCATATAACAAATACTTAATTATTAAAGACAATATTTTGGATATCCACTGTCACATGATAATATATTCAGCCTGAATATTCCCATGTTAATCTATGCTCGTATTATATGTTAAGGTAAACGCTTACCAATGTTCATTATGTCACATAAGGACATAAATATATATACTCCACGCAACTGAGAATTTTACTACTCGAAATAAATCACCTTTCTTTTCGTATTTTCAATGTAGAAACCATTAAAATGAGATCAACATATATTTGCCCACTTGATGATTTTTTTTATTTTCTCTACTTCACTGATTTATTTGTTTTATTTATTTTAGGTTTATTTATTTTTTTTGGTCAATCCCATTTCCTCTAACTTTTTCGATATGTCACCTTGTGAGTAAAATGTATATCTTAATCAGTTAATCAAACTTATTTTAATGACCTGTTTCTGGTCTTGTTATGTTTTGTTCGTGCACTGACACTAATACTATTGATTTTTTAAAAAAAACAACGTCGTAGAATCGATTAGTTTATAAAAACGAATTTTTCTGCTTATTTTTCTGTTCATTCTGATAAAAAAAGGATAAGGTTATCAACATTTCCGGCGATCACTTATTAGTTCTTTCTTCAAAGAACTGCCTCGATGATATTTTCCAAATTTCTATTCCTGTAACAACATTTGTAGTCACCTGATTGGTTGCCACCACTTTTCGTTCGCCAATTTTCTCACTTGCCGATGGTCATTGAGTGTGTCACTTTGATACAGAGTTGTTCATTGTCGACTTCTGCACAGAAAACATTTCCAGAATGTCTCCTCTTCTCTGTTTGGGCATGCAAGAATTGATGAGTGGGAGACACCTGGTCTTTGACAATTTTGATTTATTGTTTTGCATTAAGAGAAATCTCAACCATTCGAAAATAAAATTTATCATAAGTCAACCGAAATTCCCGATTCCATAATCGTTCTTGTCGAAATTAAATGCAGATATTTTTCTCCTTCCTTATGAAGTTTACTCAATGTTGGTTTTTCGACAAAGAAAATGCATGAATGACTACTTTTCGCTTCAATAAATGGCTTAATGATTACTAATTTACTGATTAAACATGGTTTTTCTTAGCTTAAATAATAGATCGTTTCATTGATGAACATGTAAACATCCTAGTAAATTGTAGAGAACGTATCACACTGAAATTCGAAAAAAGAATTTGGCAAAAAGGAAAGTCGAATGTTGAGAAAAATATATCAAAGATATTTGATTCAATGCAAATATAATAAGGTCGATGATCGAAATTCTGTTAGATGTTTCGATATGTTATTCAATAACTAAAACTTTCATATTAACTCCAAAAGAACCACTAAGAGAGTTCATTGAACAATTATAATAGACAAACCTACATCAACTGTTTACATAGACTGCAGTTCAATACGGAAATTCTGAAAAATCGAAGCATCTGAATTTAGACCAAACAGATTAGCCAAACAAAAAATAAAATGTCTAGATAAGTTTAATTTTTGGAAATTATGAAAGTCATTATCAGGAAGGCTCTCCTGAAACTAATATACTTACTTACATCTGTTAGCCATAATGGAGCATAGACTGCCGACCACCGTTATCCAACGTACTCTATCGTGTGCCTTTATTTCCAGTTTTGCACAGTTGCTGATCGTTCTTTTCATGCCTGTCTCCATTTCTCGAAGTAGTTTGTTCTTCAGTTTTCCGCTTTTCATTTAACCTTGAAGATTCTAAACGAGGATATACTTTGTGACGCAGTTGGGTTCATTCCTCAATGTGTGTCCTATCTACTGTGTTTATCAATAATACTGCTCATGTATGTAAAATTCTGTACCTCAAGCATGATTTCGTTGGTGCTCATCGTGCTGTATTTTAGGAACTTGCTTCTTCATTTGTATATTCTGAGACCTACGGGCGCAGAGGCCACTGCTGCTATACTAGTCATTTTCACCTGAATTTTTGTCGTGTACCGGATAAAAGAGCTAGATCATCTGCGAAGTCCAATTTGTTCAGCTGCACAGAAGCTGTGCACCGTATTCCGTGCTTCCCTTGGTGAGATGTAGAGGTCATCAAAAGTCAGGCGACAAGAAGGATAAAGAGAAAGTGTGAGCATAAGTAACCTTACTTGACACACATCTTCAACTGGGACGAATCTGTTGACTTTTGCTCCATGCACACTTTTGCAATGTAGTCTATAGTAAAAATTCTATATAATATTGACTATCTTTGCAGTCACACCATAGTATCGAAGAGGTCTCCATAATATCCTCTTATTCACACTATCAAACGTCCTTCGTAGTCCATTAGGTTGATGTGCATTGGTGAACTCCATCCAACTGATTGTTCCACAGTGATCAGTGGAGTCGCGATTTGGTCAGTACACAGAATCTAGTGTAATTATCTCGAATTTCGGCGTCTATTGAATCTTCCATTTTGTTTAGAAATGCTGTGTTGGAAGCAGTTCCTGATATTTATAGTAATATAATGCCTCTGTGGTTCTCATACTCACTAAGATATCCCTTATTTGGTATCTTGTGATGTATTCCCCTTTCCATTCTTGGTTCTCGTCCCGTCTACCAAATCTTGCTGAAGAAAACTTGGAACATCTTTGCAGTTACTACCACGTTTACTTCCAATGCCTCAGTTGTTATACTGTCTGGCCCTGCTGCTAATCTACTTTTGATTTGTCGGATGGCCGTACGGAACTCTTCTGTTGTTGGTGGGTTAGTACCAATTGGTAGGCCGTAGATGATGCGTCGATGTTGAGTGGAATAATTGGCCTGGTCTGTTCATAGTTCTTCACAGTCCTTGGAACTCGGTGACTGCTTTCTCTTCGTTGTTCTTGACTGCTCGTTCTGGTTTGCCTCATCTTCCAGACAGCTTCTTCTATGTATCGTACAGTTGTATTATGTTCCCTACTCTTAAAGCTTTTTACGCTATTGTTTCCAGATCGTTCACATATTCCCGCTTATCAACTGTAATGCTCTATTTTACTTACTTATTTGCTTCTGTGTATTCGGCCTCTGCCTTGATTTTCTCTATTCTGGTTCGACTGTGACCTATTGCTGTCTTTGTGTTCTTCCTTTCTTGAATCATGTCCAGTAATAGATTTCTTGGAACGGTGCCTCTTGTGGCCTAAATCCCTCTGACATATTAAAATTAACGATTCTTTATTTCCTTACCAGTTGTTCATTATGGTATTTTCCTCTCTTCTGAGTAGACCGTGCTAGGCTTAGAAGTGATTGCGGGTAGCTATTTTGGATTTGTTGAGTTTGTCAGTATCCGGAAGAAAGGCCTAATTAAAGTTCACTGTTTTCCTACCTTCATCCTCAGTTTACGCAGTAACAGGTAATGATCTGGAGCTACTTCAAATCCTCTCTTCGTTCTTACATCTTACATGGTCCATCTGACCCCTTTTTCGATTTTTCGTAATGTGATCCGGCGGAACCCATGTAGCGTATGCATGAGTTTGTATGGTAATATGGTGTCGCCTATTATCATTTTTTTGAAGGTAAACATATTTGCAAATCTCTAACCATTATCTTTCCTGTGTCCTAGTTCATTTTATCTCATCGCTTCTTGATATGCCGTGTAGTCCACTCCAACCTTGTCGTCTAAGACTGCAGCCAAGATTGCCAGGTTTCTGCCTAAACATTTTTCTGCAAATGACTGAAGTCTCACAAAACTGTTCTTTTTAATCTTCGTTACTACCATTAGTGGTTGCATAACACGAATGAAATCCAATATGATCTCCTTCTTCTTTTGTGCTTCTTTACACAGCACTAGTGCAGCTGCTTGTGTATGAAGCATTTTCTTCTTCATGGCTGGATTACTGTAGCATCTCTCCTAAGGCCTGCGTTCAATGGGACTCACTTATTCAAAGCACTTTCAGCTTGTATCTTTTCAGTTCCGTAGTTAACTTGATGGTTCTCCCAGTCTTCCTCATTGTGCGAACATTCAATGTACCTAAATTAACTGTTGCTCTGGCTGTCACGAGGGGCATCGGTCTCGTGACTTCCAAAGAAACTCATTGCTTACAATGAGGCTTCACTATTCTTCTAAATGAAAAATTCTAATTCTTAGGGCAAAGTTCAAGCTGTTTTAAAAATCTCCTCTGATTAGCGCTTTTTAATAAATTAATTTTCTTTGGGATGGGGTCGCTAACCTTATGTCCAACCTTCCTCCTTTTTACGGGCTTGAGATAGGTAGCAACCCTAGAAGGGTTCCAGGAGTAGACTTATGGAAACCAATATACAGACGTTTTTAAATCACTTATGTACTAATTTTCAAAGGAGTTTTTCATGTGAAAATACTTTCCTACGATTATGAGCGGAACCAACTGTCATTCATCCAGCACACCAGAAAAGTGACTTTCACGTTGAAATGTTAAACGAAAATATTTATTTTTTTGTCGGACATAAAAATACTACTCATTAAATGTCTACGTCTATTTTAGATCCTACATTTCCAGGCTAATGAATATATAAAGCCGTAAATAACCAAAATCGTGTTCTTAGTATCGTCAAGCTCAAAAAGTACTAAATATTTATTATCTCTCCAGATTAAAAACATTATTCCACTAGCGAAAATGAATTACAGATTAACAATAGAGTTTATCAATCATTACAAACAATACTCATATCTTAAGGGAGCTGTAATCATAATCTCAATATCTTTCTTATAACTGACTAACATTTTCCCTTATAATATCGTTTGATTCCCATTGGGATTATTAGAACTACACAAATAAGCGAACAATGATGATGGTCTATCGGAAAAAAACGATATTTTTCATTTCTGTGTGTTGTTCTAATATCATTCGAGTTCAGGTCTAACGGTAATTATTTCGTATTTTTGAATGGTGTCAAAATTTCATGATGACACAAATTTTCATAGTATTCTTATTTCGTATGAATGTTTTGATTTTTTGATACAGTATTATTGATTTTCAAACATTTTACGTAATTTCTCTTCAACCTAATTACATTTTTACATGCAATATATTTTAAGAAAAATTATTACAAACAAGTAGTATTCTATTACAAAATCAAACTTCCACTACACCATCAATATTTATCACATTTTGTCCATTTATGCAACTTGACACATCATTGATACTCACAGAACATTTACTTATAATTAATATGAACATTCATGCCTATCTGAATATCATCATCCATGAACACAATTCACATTTGTAGTTTGAAAACACTCAACTGCATACATACAATTCATTGAATTGCTTCAAAATGACAAATCACAATGCGAAAATGATTGCCTACAAACTATTCAACTTTCTATTCATAATTATTATCACATTACAATCTTTTCATTTTCAACATAATTTATTCCAGTTTTGTTTGAGTTTTGTTTCTTTTTCAGATAAAATCTCTCTGTTCTCTTTCTATCCTCATTTATTTAGTTGAATTGGTTGTGTTGAATTAGTTGCGCAGTATTTGATTCATGTTTATTCATTTTCCAGTTTATTGAATCTGCGCATTAATTATGATTTCAGAGTTTGAAATTATTGAATGGAATGTGAGTTGTAAATCGACGGCATTGGTAGTTTGTAAGAAGTGTGTGAATAATATTGACTGATAAAACGGTAGACTAAACATGTTGTTATAAATTTTGACAGAATAATTCAACTGAAAAGGAAATGTTTGTACTGAAATATAATCTATTCCTTCAATGATAGTTTATTTCACAAGAATAAATATAAAACTTGCAGTCGTAGAAAATGTTCCACTGGTTAGAAAAAAAAAGTTTCTACATAATAATAGTATTCATTAGAATACGTTTGTGGTTTGTGTGAAAATGGTGAATACTCTCCAACAGATTTACTCTCTTTATTTCAAGCGGAATGAATAATATTAGGATCGGTGTGCATCAATCATTGTGAATTAATTTTTACCGAATAATCTCTGGATAAATAACTGTTTAATCTTGTAAAAATCCCAACACATTATTCATATTTCACAGTGATATGTTAAATGTTAGCCAACTAACCTCGTGGTTATGTACAATGTACAGAAATTGAATAAAGGCTATTCGAAGGAAAGTTACAAAACAATCAAAAAATTAATATCAGTTATATACATTTAATCATTTATCGAAATATATATTTATAAATTTAGTTAAAATAAAATTATGGTGATACCTATGTGCAACGGGCAATGGAATGCAATCTAGGAATTTTTGCATAAAATTAATGAGCTCGTTTAATTTGGTGTTTTCAAATCGATGCTACATTATTTGACGATGAAAAGTTATGTTGATTAGGCGAATTATCAAAAATCAACTAGATATTTTCAATATATTTACCTTCATGAAAGAAGAAATTACTTAAACATTTTGTGTAATGATTTGAACTTTTTTCTGTAGTTGGATAATTACTCTATTTCATTAAGTAAACTTTCAAAATGTAAACGGAATAAGCGTATATTATATAATGATTTATTTAAAACAACATGTATCTTTATCCTTGGTGTATTTCAATCCTATCAAATCCTATAGACTGTAGTTGATAACAATGCACTCTACGTTTTGTCACTATATATGTTTTCGAAACTGTTGGGGACGTTAGATCATCAGAAATCGCTTGATAAATGCCTCATTTTGGATTTCACGTTTGTAAGCATGAGCTGATCAGTTGACCTTGAGATTTCATTTCCCACCAGGAAAATCATAGGCTGTGATTGGCTGCCAGGTATTGTAGTGTGCTATTTTTGTGACTGTCCCAAGGACGTTTCTATGATATATAAATAAACAAGATTTGTGTGCTTGATTACATTGTGCTTGCTGGGTGTTTGTAGAACATACTTTATACACCACATCAAGACTTTTCATTAGTCAGCAGATCAGGGTAACCTACCTTGACGCTGGTTCATTTTCTCGTTTGTGTTTATCGGCTAAGGTGAACCCGTAATAGTTTCAAGCATACATAGTGACGAACCTAACAGGAACTTAAGAATCTCTTCAGTTCTCTTTTCGATAATTATCATATGTCAAGTGTTTAGAGATTCTAATTGGTTATGAAAATAAAAATATTTTCATCTATATAGCTTATTTTCTACTTCTTGCATCCATCATATTATCTAAAATATTGTGATATTATGTTGTGTTATTATGTTGATTGAATCGTATGCTGAAATCAACTCTTATAAAAGTTACAAACTGTTCGTCAAGAGAAAGATCCCATTTGTTTTTTTCCAATTTTTTATAGAAATATGTAAAGTAATCGGTTATAAGTCTCGATTATGAACTTTATTCAATAAGCTAAGTTTAAATTAATTCCCGTACTGACTGATTGATTATTATTATTATTTGAAGATACTGAGACCGTCGGAAGTAAAAATTCAATGATTATTTCTGTCTAATTTCTCGAAAACTGTCGATACTTTTGTCTCAGTTAATTAAACAATGATATTTACACAATTGAATGGTCTGATTTTATTTAAGTAATTCCTAATTTCCAAGTAGTTTATCAGCAATTAATGAGACAATATAAAGCTTATTTATTAGTACTAGTATCACATATCTCAAGTCCTTCTTAACCCTAATCGAATTCTACCCGCTAAGTTCCAATGTGGTTACTATTCTGCGTGACTTAACATCGCAGACACTATGTTGAAACGTAAGGTAATGGTTGGAAATAGTTTGAAGGAAATCATGGAATTAGGTTTCGCGCTACTTGAAACCTGATAAAACGATCCACCTTTATTCTCAAAAGACATGGTAATCACTGAAATGTCCCATCTCGTGTCATTCAGCTTCTCAGTCATGGACTTTACCAGTGAACTATTTGGGCTACGATTAAAAGAGAAAAAGAGTTTAAATACATTATATAGTTTAGAACACTGATATCGGCAACCCTAAATATAAAAAATCAGTTGATGTTCCTGATTATACCACTCCAATGACCTACTGTGAGTACTTTATCAATAGGTATTTTCTAAGCTATGCATTTTGGTGTAGGTTAAGAAGCATTTTAGCTCCAAATTTTCATTTAAGAATCATTCAAACTTGTGAATGATTTTTTTAAGTGGATACTCTACTCACATCTGGCAGTTTCACTCAAGTGATTAGGACTTATTACAAGGACTCCAGAAATTTTCCCTCGAACTTAATCACTAGTGGGCAAATTTTAATTGTCAGTGTGGAATCATAAAGATTACTTATTTTCATTCAGATAAAGAACTAATCGAAGTAAAAAAAACCCACTGAGAATTCAGAAGCACTAAACAGTCGTTTTCTCTTGTCCTCATTAGTGCTCATTTACGAACCTATTTCCTGAAATCGAACCCAAGACTTTCGATTTATTGTGCAAACGCTTAATCTCAAGAGCATTGAGCTGAGATCCAATCATTCATTGTAGTGCAAAGGTAGTTTATCACCTGAATTGCTTGACTTTAGATTTATAATGCATCATGTGTTTAAAGACGTTTGGTGATATCAGTGACCAACTCTCAGTCTCATTTTAAATCATCACTTGTGAACGAAAAATATCGATAGTTATTTACCATGCTTCCAGTGTGTTGATTAGCTTACATGTTCTTATTAACAAGGTTTACAATATAAACAGCGTTTTCTTTGTTTTTGAATCACAGGAATAAAAGTACAAGTAGAACACACTGAATAAATCGACGGATGATTTAACTCAACATGACTAAAACTCAGTAAAAAATTAGACCGATAATCCAGTTCAGATGGGTTAACCAATCACGTACGTTAAAATGTAAGTTGTTTGTAAAAAAGAGTATAACTGATAAAATAAATACGTCAAATTTTGATGAGTTCAACAATAACAATAAAATAGGTCATTTATAAAAAGTAATTATATAGGAATGAAGTGATTAATGGTCGGATTCATTGTTTTGTACGTGATTTATTTAATGTAAATGAGTAAAATATTTGATCGTTTTTATAAAGAAAATTGGGAATAAGATGTAATAATTGTTTTATAGATTTTTATTATAGATAATTATGATAGTACGACAAACTGAAAATAATGTAACAAATGGCGTTCAGTTCACTGTTCCTGCCTCCTTGTTAAACCATTTTTAATCAAAAGTAAAAGTATCCAGCTGTTATTGTGATTATGTGACCTTCGCGATTTCTTAGTTGGCACTGTTTATAAATTCCTAGGAATAAATTGTTTCATTGTATATCTGTTGTAACTAGTTCACAGATAAACAGTTCAAAATATAAAAGTAGCAAATGGTAGGAGTGTTTAAATAGACTTTGGAATATTGAACAAATTCTTTGTCTACCACCTGACTCCTAAGTGTATAGATATGTAGCTGTGTGAAATACTCTCCTTTATATTCATGCAAATATATACAATATTCTAAATATGTTTACATTTTTCAGTTATTAAATATCAATTTATGAAATTTACTTCATGTTGGAACCATGTCAGAAATAGCATTAAGCAGTGATTTTAAAATAATTGTTGTTGTTGCATTTATAAAATATTCACAACTTATTTAGCTACTTATAAGTAGTTCAAACACTTGAATGTGATTATTATCTATGTCTGAAATGAACAATCAGCTTAGATTCATAAAAGACATCTGAACATTACGTTCATCAGTGCAGCTAAACTTGAAGAAGGATTCGACTGAAATTTGACGATTTCGTGGTACTTGTTGATGGGAGATTCATTATTGTATCTAGCTTTCTTCTGTTTTACACTTCAGTTCATTTGTATTGGTTGTTTAAATCTCCCCACTGTAAGTGACCAACTTTCCTTGGTATACCTGAACCCCGTGTAGATCGCCTCGATATCGTCATTTAGTTACAGGAAGTTGACGAGTCCCAAATATGGTGAAACGTGCGTCCTGAAATTCACTGCTTGAATGTGTAGTGTACTTTCTCAGTAGGTGATAAGTTTTTATCGATAGTCTCTGAGGCATAATAACTCGGAAATTTGACTAATCTTGCTGTCACTTAAATATAAGACTATATCAATGTAATCTACATGTTCTATATTGGCTAATTTTTCATTTCCGAAACATGATTATCAGTAGTTGTAGTTGATATGGTGAGTAATCGCTTAATCGATTGTAGTAAGAATAGCATATGAAACTGAGTTGTTTTTCCTCATAATTTGTGACATGTATTCACATCTTATCAAGGCTTATACATTCTTAATTATATAATATCGTAAATATGTGTCCACGTAATAATCAGTAAAATTTCTAAAAATGAGACTACCATTATAACCATAAATAAATTATGTAAGAAATTATGTAAAAATCATTTAAATTTGTTAGATCAATCGCTCTTTTTCCTGTGTTGAAGTTGCCGTATAGATTTAGTTGAGAGTTATTAGAGCTTCTCAGAAATCGAATCAAACGTTCATTTGGCAAACTTATTAGTTTGCTTTCCAGGTCTTTCATACATTCTAATCATTTCAAATAGCTACTGGTTTGAATATCAACCCACATTGTCAAACTTTAAGTAACTGATTTGCTGTAACTGATTTATTTGTAGTAAGCAGTAAATATTTGCCTGAAAACAATTTAAATTAAACTATGATTCATTAGCACTGTTGAATGCGAGTGTCCTGGGTTCGATTCCCTTCCGCAGGGTCGTGGATATGCACTACTAATGAGTCCTGTACTAGGATGAAACGTTCGTCCAATGCTTCAAGCTTTGCAGTGGTAGTCTACCATTAATCATATCATGATTTTAATGAAACTCAACAATCTTTACCCCACATTAATTAAGTAATACCTTAATAATGCTAAAATTAATTCAAATATTAGTCAGAACTTTTTTTAGCTTTACAGATCATAATTTAACTTGTATCAATGATTTCAAAAATACACTGTACACTTTATGACATAGCGGATGTATTGCAAGTCTTATTTCAAGTAAGAAATCACAAGTAAAAGTACACTTTACCAATAACATATTCTCGGAGTTTCAATTATACTTTACTTAAATAACTTACGAACAAAACAGATTTTTCACTGTCTGAAAGTTAATACTTAGAAATTTTCTTTTATATCAGAAAGTAACTGATATGAGAATGATTATCAGTGTCTTATGTAACGGATATTTTTTATTTCAAAATCTATTTCACGCTTCTGAACTGTATGTGATCATGATACTCAGAGTTCATTGAATCACTGTGACAAATTTATAAATTGTCAGAATTTTCGATAGATTTTGGACTATAGTAGACTGTTTAATCTATTCTTTTGCTTTTCAATAGCCTGTAATTTTTTCTAGTCTAATAACTGTAATCATAGGAACCAGATCAGTTATTAAATTTAATTACTTAGCTTATTTTTTACACATTTGAAATTATCAATCAATCATTGTTAGACCACCATTAGAAACCTGGGAGCACTGAACGGCCGTTTCGTCCTGACATGGGACTCATCAGCAGTGCGCATCCACGACTCGTACGACTCGCAGGATTCGAACCCGGGACCTTCGGTATTGTGCGCGAACGCCTAACCATTGGACCACTGGGCCGGCATCCAACGGTGTTAATGTCTAACTCTGGTTGATCTACGGATTTTGCGCGACCTCACCCATTTGTCTTTGGTAGTTACTGCCTACACCCGATAGGGTTAAACTCCACTGGTCACGTCTTCTCACTAGAACTCCGAGAATTTCCTCACTGTGTGCACTTTTACGATATTTTCAGTTAGAGCTTTGGAGATTCGTGTTTTTCACACATTTGAAATCATCAATCAATCATTGTTAGATCACTATTAGAAACCTGGAAGAACTGGGCGGCCGTTTCGTCCTGGTATGGGACTCATCAGCTTATACTTTAACTATGTTACTTTTAAAAATAGTTGTTATTCTAAATAAAAGCGCTTCTTCTCTTCCACAGATCCAATCTTTTATCTTTGTCACTTTCAATGTAGTATGATGAAAATCTATCACTTATAAAGTTTTAGATTAAAAAAATTAGATCTCACTTATTCTAATTCTGTAGGAAACACCATTGCTTTTCAAAAACACACGTACACATCTAATTCATATTAATTTCTTCTATTTTTACTTGCTTATCATTACATGTTTTATAGAAATATGAAATCTTTTGGGTAATCATCAGAAATTGTACAGCATAAATTTAATTTTTTGATTTATGTTTTACTTTGTTGAAACGAACACAAAATTTTATCTTTGATTGAAATAACCGATAAAAACTTAATTCAAGTTTACTAAAGTAATTTGGTAAGCCATTATCTGATCATTTGAGGATCTGATTTACTAAACAGTAAATAAAATATATAGTTATTTAGAGATATACCAACTTTCAAATCAATGATTAATATCTATCAATAAGTGTAATAATCAAAAATTATGGATTTCATTATCACGAATACCTTCATTCATTTTTAGTGAAAGAATAAAGCCAGGATCGACAGTTGCCTAATGCACTAAATTATGTCCAATAAACTCCGGATATAATTTCATGCTAAACTATTTGTATATTCGAATCATGTTTATTTTCTTTGAAATTTCCTGAAATGATTGCTTTAGTTTAATGATTCAAAAATATATATTTGTTTATCAGCTCATGACATCCCGTCTTTTGGGATGCATTCTATCAGTCATTCGATTTACAACACTAATATTCACTTGCTACTAGCTGAATGATCGATCATATGTCGATAAAATTCACAATATCTATTTCCTGTAATATGTATGTTTCTGAATGATACTAATCTTCAGATTAATGAAAAACAATTTTCACTGCACTTTTACTGTAATTTGTGTTCATTCCCACTTAATCTAAGCAGATCATTGTTAAATTATAAATGCTAATGTAAATAAACAAAATTTGTTTACATGAAACTGGTCAAATGACAACATGATTTACAACAAGATTGAAAGTTTTTTAAAACGGTTATTTCATAATTTAATTCTGAAAAAAATATTCATTTCAGTAATACTATTTCATTATGATTATATAATACTTTTCTTACTTTTAAACATACATCTGATAAATTTTTTTGTAAAATATGGGTTTTCAATAGTTCTAAACTCATAATGTACATTTGCTGAAATATTCACATTCTATGTGGGCTTTTGGCAACAAATTATGAGATACATTCTTAATATATCTTTGTGCTTATCAGTAGGAAGTACCTGCATCTCAGTAAAACTTGTCTGATATATGTATTATACTTGTTTAGTTGACATAACAGCACTGTAGAATTTAATCATGACTGTTCTCACTGCTAATATATATCAGTAACATCATAATTCAAAATTCTTTTTCGTCAGTAACAAAACCATTCTTTTTCTTTTTCTAGTAGAATAATTAAATTATAACTGCCCTTTTATCAAGTAGTTTTAATGTGGTCTGATGAATATGAAAATAAGTTTCACTTGAGGTTGATTTATGATATCACCAGAAGAATTATTGTAAACCAAAGAGCATAAGATAGGGCGTTCGATCCAAATTTAATACTCCCTGAAAGTACATACCAACAGATTCATAAAAATTCAAATCCAGAACATTTAGATCTTCCAAAAAGCAAAATATCTTTAATCAAGTAGAACTGAAAACAAAAACAGTTCAATTAAAAAAAACTGAGGATGAGATAATAACTCAGATATGGCATTTAAAAGAGAATCAAGTTACTTCGTAAACTAGGTGGTGTTAGAAAGTTATTTGCTTCAATGGAATCCAATCTGGTGATTATGATTACATCATGATCGCCTGTGGGCTTTGAAGTTCCGGAAATTTCTAAACTAAAAAGAAACAGTTCTTCATTGTTTCATAGTTCTGATTAAGTATGCTTTTTAGTGTATAATAAACTGCCAATATTAATCAATGGAATAAACTGATTCCAATTATTGATGTTTAATCAAAATCTATTTTGTACCACTTGCATGTACACAAAACATTCAGATAATCATGCACATTATATGCCATAAGGGTAATCTATAATTCTTCAATTTTTTTTAAATTCACAACCTGTCAAGTGATGAACATACACACGCTTTGTTTGCCAAATTATCAATAAATATGGTTTAAACAAAACCACTCAAAGATATTTTAATGAATTAATTATTGATCTTAAACACGATCGATTGTCACTTAATTGTTACCTAACGCAATGAAAACGATTTTTCTTTTTCTATATTCAGTTATTGCATGAGGGAAGAGTTTTTTATTATGAACACCAAACATAGTTAATTCCTTTATGATGCAACTGCAGAAAAACTGTTATCTGATACAGGAAATCGTGAATCGCACGACGTAATTCAGAACACGAAGACAGTAGGTGATGATGATGATGATTTCATACACCGGAAACCAGTCAAAAGCGATTTCTAGATACAATCATTTTTCTACAACTTATTTATAGTGAACAGCAGTTAGATGTGTGTAAATTAACTAGGTAATTGCCTCCTGAAAACATTCACACTAAATTAATAAAATAAAAATGAACTGAAAACCAATGAACAGAATTCACAGTAAATTGGCACGAAAATCCACTTCATGTAAATTACTATCTAAAATCAACCCATTATTTTTATCATTTTCTTTTTTCACAAAATTTGAGATTAGATAACCAAGAATCTTACAGCAAAATATTTTTTCCAGATTTAGATTAGGTCATTGAGAGTAGTGTGAATGGGAATCAGTTAGTCAACTTAGTTCATGGCTCAGTAACAGTGACTGATTATGTTACATCGTATGTTGACTAAAACCACTCACTTTGGTCACATCAAATTGTTCGTGACAGACACAGAACCTGGAACTGAAGAGTAATTATTACTGTTCCCTTTGAACATAATTTAAATATAACTCGGTAATCAGGTACAGCCTTATGTGCTTGAGAGTCAGACACTTTATTGTTTAAAGTTTATTGATATTATCAAGATACCCAGATAAAACAAAGTTTAAATTTACAATCCACTGACTTAAAATAAAGTAGTTTAACCACTTAAACTCTGCTTTTATGAAAGATTGAAGATCAATAAATGAATTCTTTGTAACCATCAAATGTAGCTTATTCAACTAAACCAAACATCTTTCATTGAAAGTTTACAAAAAGAAATGTTTTAGAAAACAACTGCTTTCAACTGGTTTGACATGTCAGAAACCCATGAAAATGATTCTAATTAAATAAACAAAACAAATTTAGATTAAGAACGATTTTTGAATCTCCCGAAAAACCTCAACATCTATAAGAATATTACATATGTATATACATATATATATTACTTACGCCTGTCACCCCAGATGTAGCATAGGCTGCCGACCAGCATTATCCAACCTACTCTGTCCGGGGCTTCCTTTCTAGTTCTGTCCAATTTTTGTTCATTCTTCTCATGCCTTTCTCTATTTCTCGGTGTATTGTGTTTCTTGGCCTTCCACTTTTCCTTTGACATTGAGGTTTCTAAGTGAGGGATTGTCTTGTGACGCGATTCGATGCTTTCCTCAGTGTGTGTCCCATCCACTTCCAGCGCTTCTTTATAATTTCCTCCTGCTCTGGAGCCTTGATTGTTCTCTCCCACAATAGGCTGTTGCTGATGGTGTCGGGCCAACGAATCCTCAGTGTTTTGCGTAGACAATTGTTAATGAATACTTGTATCTTTCAGATGATGGCCTTCGTAGTTCTTCAAGTTTCCGCTCCATAAGTAGAACTGTCTTGACGTTTGTATTGAAGATTGTGAGTTTGGTGTTGGTTGACAGATGTATTGAGCCCCAGATGTTATTCAATTGTAGGAATGCAGCTCTTGTTTTGCCGATCCGCACCTTCACATTTGCGTCGGATCCACGTTGATTGTCCATGACGATGCCCAGACATTTAAAGGTTCTAACGTCCTTCAAGGCATTTCCATCAAGAGTGATTTAATTGGTGAAGGCTATGTTGTTTCGGTGAATCTTGCTATTCCCTCTACGTATGTTGAGACCTGCTGCTGCTACACTGGTTGTCTTCTATTGAATTTGTTTTTCTGTGTGGGATAGAAGAGTCAGATCATCTGCGAAGTCTAAGTCGTCCAGCTACATCGTGGCTGTCCGCTGTAAACTGTGCTGCCCTCCAGATATTGACGTCTTCTTCATCGAGACGATCACCAGCAGAAAGAGAAAGGATGAGAGTAAGCAACCGTGCCTGATGCCGGTCTTCAGCTCAGATGAGTCTGTCAGCTATCGTCCGTGCACGACTTCGCAGTTTAATCCACCATAAGAATTGCGTGTGATGTTGACTATGTTCTCAGGTATGACGTCCTATTGAAGAAGCTTCCATGGTGTTGTCCTGTCCCTGGTATCAAATGCTTTCTCATAGTCAATGAAGTTGATGTAGAGTGGTGAATTCCATTCAATCAATTGTTCCACAATGATCCGAAATGTTGCAATTCGGTAAATACACGATCGATCCTTACGAAATCCAGCCAGTTGATCTCGAAGTTGGGCGTCTACGAAGTCCTTTATTCTGTTTAGCGAAACCAATTTGAAGACTTTGCCTGGTATTGGTAGAAAAGCGATACCTCTATGGTTCTCGCAATTGCTGAGATCGCCTTTTTTTGGTATGTCGATCAGGTGTCCTTCTTTCCAGTCTGTTGGTACTTGTCCCTCATTCCAAATCTTGTTGAAGAGAATATGAATTATTTTTGCAGTTGCTGCCACGTCTACTTTCATTGCCTCTGATGGAATGTTGTCTGGTCCTGCTGCTTTACCGCGCTCAGTTCGTCTGATAGCCATGCTGATCTCTTCAATTGTTGGCGGACCTAAATAGACTGGGGGGTCCATGGATGCTGCTTTGATGTTGGGTGGGTTCAGTGGAGCTGGTCGATTCAAGAGTTCTTTAAAGTGCTCTACACACCTGTTTTGCTGATCTTCAGTGTTGGTGATTACTTTGTCTTCCTTGCTTTTCACTAATCGCTCCGGTTTACGAAAGTTTTCAGCGAGCTTCTTTGTTGTATCGTATAATCGTCTTAAGTTTCCTTCTCTTGCAGCATTTTCCGCCTTCATTGTTAGATCATACACATATTTAAGTTTTTGGATCTATTCCTTGTGCTGGTACTTCTTGCTGCTCCGAAACCTCCTGACATATTAAAGTGATTGCCTCATTGATCCCGTCCCACTTTTTCTCCATGGTACTTTCCTCTCTTTTGATTAGATCTTGAAAAGACTGGAACCTATCGCTGATCGCTATCTTGAATTTGCTGAGCTTTCCAGTCTCCCGAACAAAGGCTGTATTAAACTTCTGTGATGTTGTCTGACCCGTTGTCCAGTGCTCCTCTAGTTTCAGTTTCATTTTGACGATCAGCAAGTGGTGATCTGAGGCTATCAGATACTCTTTTGGATCTCACAGCCCCCATGGTCTTTCTGAACGTTTTGTTGATACAGATATGGTCAATTTGGTTCTGAGTAGTGTGATCCGGTGAAAACCATATCAGTCTGTGCACGTATCTGTGTGGGAACACTGTGCCGCTGATGACCAGTTTGTTGAAGGTAAATAGGTTTGCAAATCTCTCACCGTTTTCGTTCCTTTCTCCCAGTCCATGTCGTCCAATGATGTCTTCATATCCGGTGTTGTCCATGCCAACTTTTTCATTCAGGTCTCCCATCAGAATCGTCAGATCGTTTGGTGAGCATCTCTAGACGATTGAATGCAGCCTCCCGTAGAATTGGTCTTTAACGTCGTCATTGTAGTCATTGGTAGGTGCGTAGCATTGGATGTCGTTCATTTTAATCTCCTCTTTCTTTGTTTAGAAGGATGCTTCGATGATCCTGGGTCAATGCGATTCCCATCCTATCAGTGCCTTTTGTGCATGTTTGGACAGCATCAGTGCAACTCCTTGTGTATGTGAAGCATTTTCCTTTACATGACCAAAGTATAACAGCAGTTCCCCTGAAGATAGTCTCAGTTGTCCTACCTGCGTCCAATGCGTTTCACTGATGCCGAGCACCTCGTGGTTGTATCTTTTCATTTCTGCCGCAACTTGATTAGTCTTCCAGTCTCCCACAATGTACGAACGTTGCATGTACCTAACAGAATGGTTTCTGTGATTGTGGGAAGGGGTATCGGCCTTGTGACTTGTGAAGAGACTCGGCTTTCCTCATGAGACGTTATGACTCTTCTGAATGAAGACCTTCTAACACTCAGGACAGAGTTAAAATGGTTTGAAATATTTTCCTAGTCAGTGATTTTATTAGCGAGTCAGTTTTTTTATGGAATAGAACCGGCAGCATATATATATATATATATATATATATATATATATATATATATATATTTACAACTATTCCCTTGAAGCTTTAGATAACACACTACCGTCTATATGACTGAACCCTATCAAAAGACATCAACCACGGCATTGCCGTAAAGGTTCGAAAAAAGAAAGTCTAACCGCCAAAGAGAAACTAACTCATGAATAAAGGACAGTCGTGCGATAAATTTTGAAACAAACTGGACAAATAGGTGCTTATATTTGACTTCTAATATGAATCGCTTTCACATTCATAGCCAATTGATAGGATAATAAGTATGAATTAGGAATGTCAGTAAAGAATGTTTAGCCATTCATGATTTTAAAAAGTTATAGCTTGTTTATATTATTCATTGTCATATATATATATATATAATACGTAACTAATTTGTACAAACAATGATAATTGATTTTCATTGAAGTAATCATAAATGAAGACTTATGGACCAATAAGACCTAGAAATATCCAGTGTTTTTGGTTAACAGATATATTGCTCACAATTCTGACATCTCATAACCGTAAAATGAATAAGTATTAATTTTTACTGGATATATGTATGCAAATTAGGTTTGACCTCAAGTTTGGTTGTTTTTTTCTCTCTGAACCATTATTTTGAATTCCGTTTTTCTTAAAAGTGACGAAATTCATCCACAAATTAAAAATGAATTGAACTATGAACTTTTTTACTAGTCAGGCTGCCTAGGAAACCCTCAATAGTTAGACGAAACCACGAAGAACTGGATAGTCGTTTTGTTGTCGATGAGCATTCCTGAGGTTTTTCATACGAGGAAGAAGCGCCTGTCTATTACATGCTGGTTTCTGGTTGTTGTCCAACTGAAATTAATCACCGATATGAACGACCAAATAATCATTGATTGTTTAACAACAATGCGGGTTAAAGTAAGCTTATCTATGTCCAAATGTAAGGTAAACATTGTACAAGAATACTGCATACGACCATTTTTCTTAAATTTAAGTTGATAGCAGTAAGCAACAACTAGGCGGACATTGCATGCTTGGAATTAACGAAAGTTGTTTCAACAACAAATTGATTGAACCAACCGTACTTGTCCGTTCAAGGCCGTTACATGGGCTTTTTTCGATTCGTTTATTAGATTACATACATAAATTTACGACCAATAATAGCTACACTTGTGTGACCTTGACTTGTGATTCGCTCATCGCACGGTATGAAACTGGCTAATTGTCTAGCTCTATTGATTAAACGTATCCACGTCGATGCCGTGTGATTCTGATGTAAGGGTCTTGATTTCAAACTATGGTTTTCAGATTTCCAAACCACTGTTGCTTAAAGGAGGCACAGTTGTAAACCATGACGTGTCTTTCAAATCAGACGTCTTAGTTCATCATGGTATTATTCAGTAAGTGAAGTACGCTCAATTCTCATTCATAGGGCGGTTGGTGAAAATCTGAGCTACCCCGACGGTACAGAAATTATCGACGTCAATGACAAATTATTATTACCTGGTATGTATTAACCTAGAGTCGCTTACGATTTTTCACAGGTGGAATTGACTTGGACTGTCACATTGGTGTCGCGAGCTCGGATGATCCAATAGCTGATACTTATTTGTCTGCAGGAAAAGCAGCTCTTCTTGGTGGCACAACTACGATTGGTACGTAAATATTCCCATTTTTATCACTTACAAGCACAAATTAACTTTATAATACAGAAACTAGATTGTGCATTATTGACTAAGTTTTCTTTGGCTTTGTTCCACAATTTAAATAAAATTACGCTATTCCTCATATAGTTACAAAAAAGCTAATAAGAAAACATACGATGATTATGTCCTCAAACTTTATTAGGCTCAATGGTGCACTACCCACAGAATTAGTTCAGGAATGTTAAGATGGTTTACTATGAGCTGGTGTATTACGCAACAGTTGGCTGTTGAAAATTACTAACTATTCCTTGATTACTGATTGTCTTATCCCAATATTCTTGTTGATTTCATGTTAATTATTGGAGTAATACTTAGAGTGTAGCGTTTGTCTTCGTCATTCACGGATCTGGTAGTTCACAGTTTCGTACAATTTATAACTCTAAATAAGTTATGATTCCAAAGTAGCTATTCTAGCTCTCTGAGAATAACTTTGTCACCCTATTTTTACCATTTCGTAGTTCTCAAACGACTATTAAGCTTATTTTTGGAACCAGCTTGTCTGGAATATCATGCTTAGAGAATCCCACTGAAATTTCTTCGAAGATATTTTACTATCCTCTACATCTTTGTACGTCTTTAGCTATTAATTTAAGCTGTCTACTGACTTTATGTGTGTTCTAATTATCCTTTATACTATCGAAAACTAGACTATCCTACTTATTATATACAAATTTCAAGGAATTAAAGCAAACATTGACTCCAAACAAGCTATCTAATAAGCAAACTGTGAAAATAGCTAAAATTGTTAGCAAAGTGTCTTATTCCTCATCAGTATGAATTAGCCCAAATTTTAAAAGGTGGTTTCAGATTTTTTACAACAGTCAGCTGTTTACAGTTTATTCAATACTAGGTTTGTTAGTTTGACATAGCTCTAACGTTGCCTCATATCTAGTGTGGGGTTTATCATCAGATGTCTAAATACACACAACTCTTTTGGCTTTCTCTGATCTACTTAACTTTAGATGTCTCGTTATTCTCAATGCTTTCCAAGAAAGTAAATGTAACTTCCTGCCCTACTATCTAAACTCGAAAGATTGTGTATCGAATCCCGTTTTCATAGTATGTTTTGGTTTGATGAGACTACAAATTACATCTATAGTAAAAAGTAATGCTCGATAGGCTGAACAAGTCGGTTTACATGCCTTTTAATCTGAACTTCTTAAAAAACAGATGCTGACCACATTTTTCAGTAAAAGGTAAAGCACAAAAGACCATAAAGGTCACCTACAGTACACAATGCTTTGAAGATCAGCAACTACGATGCCAAATAAAGTGCTTCTTAAACTTGACATGGTTACACAAATAATCTTACGTTTATTCTTTTCAATTTAATCTCGTATACAGTTTTTACGCGTGCTTATGCTTATTCCCTTCTCTTCTTAACGGGAACATTATTAACTGTTGCTTCCACTACGAATTGTTTTGAGTTGTTTTCAGGGAATCTTGAGGATAAGTATCAGGCTTCCCGATATAATGTTTTCAGGAGCTCATCCACTTTTAAACTCATCAGCAAAATAAGCGAAAATCACTTTAGCCGGTAAAGATTCAGTCTCTTTCATCAATTTGCCTTCTTTACCTATTGTTTTACTCTCGACATCAGCATAACTCACTTGGTGTTTTCATTATATTCGACTAATTTTTGGAACTTATCTTTAATCAGTTATTGGTAACGTATGCTCTTCCTATACCTTACAAGCCCAGTTTCCATTGCCACAAACAAACTGAGATGTTTACTCACCATTTAATAGGTGAACTAAATTTGATGTGAAGCTAGCCACCAACCTTTAAGATTACCATTATCTAAAACTTATGTTGTGAGCCAAAAACACGAGAGTTAGTTCCAGGGCGTTATGTAAATCTATTGTAACGCTTGCATAAATAATTCTCAGCTAAATCCTATTGCTTAGTATTCTCTGACCACAATACACTGAACAAGTTCCAAAGAATCAAAAACCGGTTGAACAGGAAAAGATTATATTCCAAGGTTAATTGGAAATAAGAAGCCGAAGGCAAAAATAGATACAACGTTAGTTTCTTTATAGCATTTACATGAGAAGCTTCTGGATAGAAATTCACGTGATCAACTGGATTAGATTTAGCTAATCAGCGCGCAGCTGACGCAGTCATGCTTTATTTCCATCTATGTCCCACTAACAAAATCATAAACACAAATGTATCAGCAATACTGACAATGTATGTGTTCTTCTGATTGTCACTCATTACTGAATAAACGAAAGACACTCATCTCATCTTATTTCTTAGGAAAAATAGATTACTCATCGCAATTCACTGAGTTATTACATATGTATGCAATCTTTTTTATTCTTAGTGAACACAGTTTATGCTTATCCTGGGGAGTCTCTAATAAACTCATATGATCAGTTTATATCGTCAGTCCATGAAAAATTAGCCTGCAATTATGGTGTATGCTTGCGGTTGGCTGGCTTCTCAACAGAAATTAACAATGATCTGATTACTTTAGTTCAAGACAAAGGAGTTGTGTTGTTTTCCGTTCATTTGGGTTCAAAATCTTCAACTACGGTAGATAGTGAACACTGTAGTATCAGTGAAGAAGAGTTTTATTATTTCTTAAAGTCCTGTCGGCAGCTAGGTGTGATACCTATGCTTGAAGCAGCTACTTCGGTGTCGTTATCCCAGAAATTATCCTCAGATGTGCAAATCAGTTGTCCTGATATTGGTCCAGAAGTCAATTTATTTGTTTCACCGGAAGAAGCTGAAGCTAACACCGTATTGCAAGGATCTCTGTTTTCTCAATATGCTGGATTTTGTTGTCCACTTTTGGTTTCTAGGATTCATAGCGAAGCAGCACTAAATTGCTTCATTGAACAGCGCCGTATGTGTAGAGGTATATTATTTGGACAAACTAGTATCCCTGCAATATCTATTCCTCTTTCTTTAATGAACTATGATGATCATCCGGACGATGTATTGACCCATTCGAAGGATTGGGCTGTTGCTGCTAGTTACATAAGCGACCCTCCATTACGACCAGATGCTTATCTCAGTCAAAGGTTGCTGACTCACCTCGTGTCTGAAGACTTGGCCTCCGTTGGTTCAAGTCATCGAGCAATAACAACTGCAGTTCGCGCAGCTTTTGGATTAAAGAATGCCGTGCATATTCCTCATGGTATAGCATCTTTAGGTCATAGGATGGTTGCATTATGGCATTTCGGGGTTGAAAGTGGATTTTTGGATCCTTGCACGTTTGTTAAAGTAACTAGCACTAATCCTGCAAGACTAATTAATGTTTATCCTCAAAAAGGCAGAATAGAAGTAGGTTCCGATGCTGATATTTTAATTTGGTCAAACTCCTTTAAACAAGAAGTTTTGAAAAGCATTTTACCTGATGGTGTGCCTAACATATTTTCTAACACTGCGTATCAGTCGGGTCCTGAAATGGTTATACTACATGGTCATATTGCCGTTCAGGATAGTGATTTTTTAAATGACACTTCCACTCTTGGGAAACTGGTTGTCTGCCGACCATTCTCTCATTATGTATATGCTCGTGTCGATGCAATGGAAAAGAGTGTAAATTCCGAATTTGCAATGCTCGTACGTGAGCCATACGTAGGAGATGCAGTTTCCAAGACAACTGAAGTTTCGAATGATAACAAGGAAGGTTACTACTTTCGAAAAGAATACTATGATAATATGCCTAAAGGTTAGTTGGATATTTTTGCTATGTACAGTTTGTATTTTTGCACACGTTAGAAAACAAAGAGAAAAGTGAATATCAACACTAGGATGCCAGTACATTTAGCTAACGAGTTCTGAATAAGACAAAACGCGCATCCTAGATTTTACTGTTAATCACATTTCGTTTATTTTAATGAAGGCAACAAAATGCTTTATAGTTTTCATCTATTCTCATGCAGTCATAGTTTGAAAATATGCACTATGGTCCTAGATCCAAACCTTCTCAGCATCTCAGCTTGGGGATAATTTGAGTCATTATTAGTAAACCAACTAAATAGCGAGTTTAACAGGTCAATATTTAAATGAGTAAATAGGTCACTAGAAAAATTCTAATGCATATCACCTGTTATCATTAGTTGTCTATTAACTATCTCCGTGTCATTTCTGTTACATCACGTAATTATAGTGACCACTCAAAGTTTATTACTTCTATACGAACTGTGTAACTAAGATACGATAAAAAATAGCCCAACTAGATGATTGATTGCTTGGCTAAAAACTCTGATGATTGATGGATCTTTTACATAAACACACTAAACTTATAATTCGGTTGCTCTATTAAAATAGTATTGTCTTGAAGAGAGTAATAAGAAAATACAACCATCTGTTTCATGTTAAAAAATACTTTTGTCATATGAGCACTGAAAATGTAAAGTGTGTCGTACAGCATTCATTCTATACCAACAAATTATTTGTAGCTCACATAGCTTGTTTCAAATATTTTTTTCAATACTTTTAGTGGCCTTACCACCTGGTCAGAGAAAAATACACACGTCAGTTAAAACGGCTCAACCTCCCGGTGGTTTATCAAATGCGTTTTGGTCAAACGAATGAAAAGAACTCATCGTCTGAAAACGCTAACTTCTGCATTTCTAATTTCCAGTTTTATTTCTCACTTTGAGTAACTTTCCTGGTGCATTTCAATGAAAACCAATTGACTTTCTGTAACTGTGTGCGTGTCGTATTTAATATCATCTCTTTGGTTCAAACAATCATTAGTGTTGTGCAAACTGTTTCTTAATAATATGGCAAATTTAATTACAAGTTAACTTTTCTTATATCCTAATCGGCCGATCGTTTGATGGTTCTGAGAATGTGATGAAGACCATCTTGTGTTGTAATCTTCTAACCATTAAACAAATTCAGAAAAGCCTCTGAGATTCCAATGATTAGCAAAAATACAAGACGAACGCGTTTATTTCAACTCATGTTAGACTGTTTTTTACTAGATTACAGATATTGACAATATTTTCATGCCAATAGGAAAGTGATGTTTGTTCAAACTACCCAACCGTAGCTGCTACCTTTACGTGCTGATCGGGCTTGCCTACCGTTATGACCCAACCGAGCTATATTGGCTGGAACATATGTTCCTGTAGGTCCTACCATGCCAGGTAGGTCGATTTGAGAACGATGAGACTAAACGCAGCAACTCAAGGTATTGGAGCCAAATAATAATGCTGACTGTAGAGGGGTGTGACAGAAGTAAAGTGTCTCCCTCGGACAACCAGCGTCTGTAGCGATGCTGCCTTCTCACAAGGAAGAAATAGTTAGAAAGATCGACGCTACAAATGTTATACCTCACCTTACCTCACGGATTTCCGTCTCCGGTGGTAACGCTCACACTTTAAAAAACTCCCATAAAAAGGCCGTGCGTAACCAAACTCAAGTAAATGTCCTTTCTGCCCTGCGATCACACTCTCGGGTCTCTAAAACCAACGTTAAGCCGATTTCCTTTTCAGGTTCCTCAAGAAGCACCCGTCCACTGTGTGGGCAGCCGGGAAGTGACAACCGCCCTCATACCCGTAGAAGCACACGAGACCGAATCGGCCACAATCACATCCTTCCTACACCTCCAATTAACTCTCTTATCTCCACGATAAACCCTTTCGTTCTTTTGTCACCTCGAGCCGCTTTCGAGTTCAGGAAACGTTATTCCGGGTCTCCTGAAAACGGACATTGTGTCAAATAGGACAACAGGCTTCCTTAGCTAGGACTCTGGTATCACATGCCATCGAATCCGTATAGTGGGACACAGCGAACTGCTGCGCAGTACACTCGACCTTTTGTTAGCAAACGGATATCTTGCCTGCGTTGGTGAAGACGCTGACAAAATACAGTCTTCTTACTACCCTAAGCAATAATGCAAGCATGTTCGAGATGCGGTTTCCCCCCTCGAATTGCAAAACACTGCTTCATGCTTGGCTTCTATTGGCACCTGAACTAGTGATAGGGAGTGAAGCAGTCGAGCGTGTAGACAGCTTCACTTACCTCGGGAGTCTCATCAGCACGGATACAGAAAGATCGATTGGCTTTTTCAAACTTGCCTCACATACGGCGCAGGCCAGATATCAGTTTGTTAACCAAAAGTCGAGTTTACTGCGCAGCAGTTCGCTCTATCCTACTATACGGATACGAAACATGGTCGGTGAGAGTAAAGGACATTCGTAGGTTGCTTGTCTTCGAACATAGATGTCTCCGAAGCATTGCTCGTATATCCTGGGACAACAGAGTAAGCAATGCCGTCGTTAAGAAACGAGTACTTGGTAGGGATGGCAGATCAATAAATGAAGTAGTGAAACTCCATCAGTTCAGATGGTTGGGACATGTGTTACGAATGCCCAACCACCGACTGCCTCGACGAGCTATGTTTTGTGGTGTAAGAATAGGTTGGAAGAAAGCTAGGGGCGGCCAGACCAAAACATGACAGAAATCCATGAAGTTACTGACAAGTGGACTGAGTCATGTCGGTAGGTGTCGACTACCTGGTTGGGGTCTGCGAGATGATAATAATCGATGGTTAGAGACCCTGAATGACATGGCTCAAAACCGTATGCAATGGCGCCGGTGCATTTATTCTTTGAGTTTTCTCAAATCCTGGACTTTTTATTTCTTCATCACTTTATCTTTTAAAGTTGATTTCACTAGATTCTACTTCTTGAATTATATCTTCTAATTCTAACCTCTCCGTCTATTGCTGATATCTTTACTACCTCTACTACTATAGTATTTGAATTGACAAATACATCTCTGTGCTAATTTCGTATGGCAACATGAACTGTTGTACATACGTACAAAGTTTTACGTTGCTATTTGATTGATTGACTGATATACGTATGTACGAATTTCTATGTTGTAACTGACCGACTAACCATCCACCTCTTCGCACCATATTCTTCTCAACTTCAAAATAGTACTAGGTCATGTAGCCTCAATGCAATCTTGTTAGCTGGCTTAGCTTAATTACTGGGACATTACTCACAACTTCACTAAACCTGACTGACGAACACATCCAACCTTCGTGTGTGTAGGAAATCAATTCTAATGAATTTCAGGCATCATATAATACAATATGAACACAATTTCCAGATAAAAATTAGGCTGACATATGTAGGATTACGAACCATGTTTATTGATACATATGACAATGGGTTATTCTTTCTCGAATCTATTGCACTATGGTCTTTAGTTCCAACTGTTAATTAACCAGTATCTAGTTGTATTCTCGGGCAAGATTTTGGGGAGTAATGAGGCAAAGTTATGGTTATCAAGACGAATGAAAACAAAACTGATCGATAAGTGATAAGGTGTAGTCGATTGAAGAATGCTGGTTGAAATCAAGGAACGGCAGGCTAGATAGAATAATAAGTTTTTTACTATAAATTAGTGTGCTTATATACAAAATGTGGGAGAGCATTCCAAGTTGCAACGACTCCTAATGAGAAAATGTGTGCACTAACCTGAGTATTCGCTGTTTGATTCGCAATTTTTCGAGCATTGCCTCGAGGGGAGTAGTGGTGATGCATCAGTAAGATGCTCACGTTGGGATGGTTTGGCGTGCTTACTATGTTGTACGCCATAATCAGATCACTTCTGATTCTCCTGTAACTCAAGGGGAATAATCTCAAGTGCTGGAGTCTATCTTCGTAAGGTTTGTTCTTCAACACTATCACCCATTTCATTGTTCGTCTCTGCACTCGATCCAAGAGACTTATATCTCTTTTAAGCAAAAGGGGTGCGACGAAGTTATGAACTTTTAGGTGTGGGCGTGCGTATGTCTTAAATGACGTTAAGAAAAATCGTGGGGTGATAGCACCAACTTGACTTCGCATAAAGTGAAGAGTGGCATTGGCCTTGGCTGCGTCCCCTATATAGTTCGGGCTTGTCTGGAGGCTTTCAGTGGTTATTAAACCGAGACCACGCCCTGAGGGAGCGGACTTTGATTGAGAGCGTACATCGTTCGCATCATGTGGGGCAGAATGTACATGACGTGACATTTTGGCTGGCTTAGTTTTAAACATTTTTTCATTGCCCATTCCTCAATAAATGTAAGGTCACTTTGAAGCTCAGTCGAATCCTCTTCGCTTCTTATGGACCTCCAGATATTCGTATCGTCTGTGTAGATCAATGCTGGTGAGCTAACTTTGCCTAACAGCTCTTTAATGAATATCGGGAGAGAAGTGGACTTAAGATGGTCCTCTGTGAAACTCGCGATGTGGATACTCGCATGCACTCTATTTAACTTGGTTTGAAACTTTATATTCTCAACGTAGTTTCTGAGCCTAGATAGGAGTAATTAAGTGAAGCCCATTTCCACAACCTTTGCGATTAGGGACGCGTGGGGTACTGTGTCAAAGGCTTTTGCAAAGTCGAGAAATATTACGTGCGCCAGTATTTTCCAGTCCAAACAGAATGTCAAACTGTCCCATGCTATGAGAAGATTGAATGCGCACGACCTGCATATCTGAAACCTGTGTTGAGCTTCATGAAGTATTTTATTCGTATCCATGTCCTCCCTCATTTGTTCGTTCATCAACCTTTTCATTACCTTTGACAGTATCGATAGTAATGCAACTAGTCTGTAACAGACTGGATCCTTCCTATCTCCTCGTTTGAATATTGGAGAGAGAGTAGCTTGTTTCCATTCAGCTGGAAGTGAGTGTGACTCCAGTGAATGCCTGAGCAGGTCACATATCGGTAAACAGAGAACTTCTGCACACTGTTTCAAGACTTATGTAGCGAATATTGTCACCACCTAGTAACTTTCCTGGGCGTAAGGATTTCAGTTTCCTTAGTACTACGTCAGGAGTAATACGGATATTCCCTAAGCCGTCACCTGGCACTGAGTTTGCGTAGTACTCTGAACATGTGGATTCCTGGTTTAACTGATCACTGAAGTTGGTGTTGAAGATATCAGCCATCTCAAGGGTGGTGAGGTCTTCCTCATTCGGACCTTTGAGAGAACACAAACCCTGATGTGTAGGTTTTCTTTTGGTCATGAACCTAAACATATGCTTTGGGTTTGCCAGTATTTAAACAGCTAGCTTCATCTGAAATCGTCTCCTATCACTTCGAACTTTGGTATTGCATCTGTTTCTCAATGCCAAGTAAGAACTACTGTAGCAATACGTACGATATACTTCTTCGAGGGATAACAAATGTTAGTCCACGAACTCTGAAAATCAAATAAGAAAGCGATTCTAGAGGAAGAAGTATATTTGATACTGGCCTCGTGATATCGAAATAATATCGAGGCAAGAGGGTGTACAAACGGCTAACGTCCACACAGGAGACGTGTGAAAAGGAGAATGGGAATAACATGCTTGGTGCGCGACAGAGAGTCTTTAGTACAGATAAACAAGAGGTGCACAATATAACAATTATTTTCAAAATTAAGTACAATCATAAATGTTAATATTTCAGCAGTTGTGTTTTCTTCGTAAAAGTAAACCACTAAACTACCATCAAAATCCTTCAGGGAGACTTTCCACTTTTGCCAGGCCCTCCTTTTCGCCTGTGGCAGGCGTTCTGTACCGTGTTCTTCTATTTCCGGCCGTGTGGTGTGACTGAGGTGCACTGTCTACGACAGAATTCTGGATGATGTCTCTCATTGTTTGCCAGTGATCATCTACTGTTAGCCTCCACCACTCCCGTAGCCACAGAGCATGTAGAGTGATCTCTCACACAAGCGTATAATGTGCCTTAGTGTGGCGAAGATGGGGCTCGTTTTCGTCCTGTGTGAGTGTTTCATTTATGTCCATGTTAAACAAGGCTGTGCCATGGTTTCAACCTCCTATTGGTGTATGGGTGTGAACATTCTCGACCAGGAGCTGACCATTTGTAACAAATAATTCAGGTTTGAGGATTTTCCCTCCTTAGTCCATCTAATGGGACTGTATACGTGCTAAGTAATCCCAGAGCTTCTATTGACTGCGCCAAGTCGTCCTTGGAATCAACCAGTGGTAGTTGTACTCTGATTGCTGAGATTTAGAGATGGGGTGTTGAAATCTGCAGCTAACTGCATCTGATCAGGAATGTCAGTTGCAATATTGCCTCAGTCACTTTGTCTTTCTGGGCCTTAGTACCTGAGGTAGGTCGGTAAATCCCCCTAATCAAGTATTTTGTGCCATTAGAGTGGAAACAACATTAACATGATTCTGTCACCTCATTTAGTTGGATGTCGTATGGCCCCTCGGCTTTTAAGTGACTGTTTATATATATAGCCACTCCGCCTGCTATTTGGATCCCACCTCTGCTGGTGAACGCAACCATCTGCCTTAGTCGAACTGGAAAGACGACTTTCTTGTTGTCTCTTGAAATGAGGCACAATGAACTAGTGATATCGCTGAAAACTCAGTCTCCTAGTTACGATTATTTCTCTCAGTCAAAGAGTTTGTCTGTGAATTGTGAGGGCTTTTTCGAATCCTCTTCCGGCCCATATAACCTAGGAGGGATGTAAACTCAACTCTTTCAAAACATGAACCTTGGTCGGTCAACACCATTTTCATAAAGCTGTGGTTTGCTCATATGTGCTACATTTCTGCCTCAGTTGCCACCATTCCGCGTTGGTCCGAAATCGCAACTGCATCCTCCTAGCGTGTAATATATTCTGTCATTATCAACAAGTGTTGATTACCATTCGATGTTTGCAGAAATTTCAACCGACCATAAATATCCAACTGTTGTCACCAGAATAGGCTGTCAAAGTGTTCGTAGGTATCAATCACCTTTCACTAACTGGTATTACAGGCCAGGGGGAACACTTCATTAAATCCTCTTTCAGTCTCCTCCAGTATATACTTTGTCACGGGAGATCACTCGTTCTTGTAATACCTCTGCGCGTTAATTGATAGCATTTATAGGTCGTTTAACAAAGTATTTATCATGGGACTATATCTACCGTGGCAACTAATGTCGGCTGTCTAAGTCAGCACTCCCGCAGCATTCAGTCTTAATCTATCTTTCCGGTCTTGGGGGGTGGTTACATCTGTGTTCAACCTCGATGTAGTTTTGTCAATAACTTCACTAAGCAGTTGTCTCACTGACCTAAGCGTTGGCTAAGACTCTTAACAGTAAACGAGTGTTCCTGTATCTGACCTCAATGCTCTGATTCGGATAGATAATCTAAGACTACTTTCGATTACCGGTACATTGAAAATTGTCAGATTATATTCCTGAAAGCGCAAAGTTCGTTGTGTTAATTTTACATCAAGTTCCTTTAACGTTTGTATCGTTGTTGCAGTTTTTGATCATTCCGGATGTCGAACAGTTGAACAAACAGAAACTTACCTAATTACGTCTGTTACACCTAGTGGCGCATAGGCTATCGACCAGCATTCGCCAACCTACTCTGCCTTGGGCGTTACTTCACATTTCTACACAATTGATGCTCATACTTTTCATGTCTATCTCCATTTCACAGAATATTTTTCCTCTCGTTTTCGTCTTTTTCTTTAGGTATGAGAATTTAAAGTGGTGGATTGCTGCTGCGTGCTTCCTCTCCACCTCCGGCGCTTCGTCTTGATTTCTTCCTGAAATGGAACCTGATTTGTTCCACCCCACATAAGGATGTTGATGATGGTGTCTGGCCAACGGATTCGAAGTATTTTGCAGAGACAGTTATGCATCAACACTTGTATCTTTTGGATGATAGATTTCATAGTTTCTGTCCCATATAGCAGACATATCTTGAAATCCTTTATCCACTGGGGCACATCATAGTGTCGAAGAAGCCTTCAGTGTTATCTTATCCACGCTGTTGAATGCTTTCCCATAGTAAATGAATTTGAAATACAGTGTTGAACTCATTGGAATAGGTTGAGCCACAGTGATCAGTAGTGTTGCTATTTTTTCAGCGCACTGTTGATTCATAAGTAATTCGACCTGCTATTCTCGAAGTTGAAAGTTTGATGGATCCCTCATACTGTTTAGCAATACTTGGTTGGTAGTAATATGATGCGTATGTAGTTCTTAAACTTGCTGAGATCCCTTCTCTTTACCACTACTACTATGTCTGCTTCCAAGGCTTCGAATAAAACTGTGTCTGTTCCCTCTGCTTTGTGGCTCTTGCTTTTTCTGACGGCCGTGCTGAGCCCTTCAATTGTTGGTGGGTCAACACTGCATCTGTCAGCTCTGATGCTCTGCTCCACTTGCTTGTTTGCGTCTGTGTGTTCAGTTTGTGCCTTAGCTATCTCTGCTCTTGTTATGCTGATATTAGTGGCTGCTTTCATGTTGCAGCTTACTTGAAACTTATCAAGAATATCAAGAGAGATCCATTCCATTCGACGTTGCTTCTTGTAGCCGAAAATTTTGAGAAATGTAAAAATGAACATTTCTTTGATTATTTTACATTCGCTCGAAATGGTAGTTTCTAGAGAAAAATCGTGAATTCATCCTGTTTTCCAGTAGCCCTAAGGAGGGCAGTACTACAATTTCGTAATACCTTTCACCTTCTTCAGTGCTTCATCAGTTTCAATTCCGCTTTTCCAGTATCAAGTCGTAATCTGGGGCTATATTAGCTCCACTTTTGGTTCTCACAGCCTCCATTGTCTTTCTGAACGTTTTGTTGATACAGATATGGTCAATTTGGTTCTGAGTAGTGTGATCCGGTGAAAACCATATCAGTTTGTGCACGTATCTGTGTGGGAACACTGTGCCGCTGATGACCAGTTTGTTGAAGGTAAATAGGTTTGCAAATCTCTCACCGTTTTCGTTTCTTTCTCCCAGTCCATGTCGTCCAATGATGTATTCATATCCGGTGTTGTCCATGCCAACTTTTTCATTCAGGTCTCCCATCAGAATCGTCAGATCGTTTGGTAGGCATCTCTAGACGATTGAATGCAGCCTTTCGTAGAATTGATCTTTAACGTCGTCATTGTAGTCATTGGTAGGTGCGTAGCATTGGATGAAGTTCATTTTAATCTCCTCTTTCTTTGTTTAGAAGGATGCTTCGATGATCCTGGGTCAATGCGATTCCCATCCTATCAGTGCCTTTTGTGCATGTTTGGACAGCATCAGTGCAACTCCTTGTGTATGTGAAGCATTTTCCTTTACATGACCAAAGTATAACAGCAGTTCCCCTGAAGATAGTCTCAGTTGTCCTACCTGCGTCCAATGCGTTTCACTGATGCCGAGCACCTCGTGGTTGTATCTTTTCATTTCTGCCGCAACTTGATTAGTCTTCCAGTCTCCCACAATGTACGAACGTTGCATGTACCTAACAGAATGGTTTCTGTGATTGTGGGAAGGGGTATCGGCCTTGTGACTTGTGAAGAGACTCGGCTTTCCTCATGAGACGTTATGACTCTTCTGAATGAAGACCTTCTAACACTCAGGACAGAGTTAAAATGGTTTGACTTATTTTTTCTGGTTAGCGTTTTTTTGGCAAGTTATTTTTTTTATGTGATGGAGCCACCAACCTCATACTCAACCGTCCTGTTTTATCCGGGCTTCGGGTTTGCAGTAGTCCTGGAGTGGTTGTGGGCAGAGTTGTTACTGATACTAGGTTTACACATGATATTTCTGATTCAGCAACATGCGTAGATCGTCGCAAAATGCACTGTAAAAGCAGAAATTTATATTAAGGCAGAGGGCGTTTAACATCTGTGTGATCTGATATCATGTTGACTATAATCGTCCGAAAATATTTTTATCTGATAAATGATGCTTTGTTCGTCACCGTGAATTTTTGAGTTTGTTAGAAGTTTCTTTTCAGATGCATCTACGGACCACCAAATATTCGGATCTTTATTGCAACGACCAAATGACCAGTGTTTGGACTAAACATAGAGCTAAAAAATCGAGCCTCATTAGGATAGGCCAAATTACGTTCTGTATAGTGTGCAAAGGATTTCTCAGTGACTCGTATCAAGTTATGTTTGAAACATTCTGTGCTCAATATAAAGGGATCTAGTTAAAGAATGCAAGCGATTTTCACCAAAATTTCAATAAACGGCCATTTTTCTCTGGCACAAAAAGTACTATTCAGCAAAAGGAATGAATAATGGATTGGTGTTCAGTGTCTGAGAACTTACAAGATTTAGTCGTATGTCCACCTCCATTGTCAAAGTCATTTCGGCCTTCATTAAAACTCCTCTTTGGTTACGATCTTATCGAAAATCCCCATATATACTCCTAGATCGATGCTAGGATGTTGTTTTATTTCGAATATATATGTTACACTTTCGATTTCTCCATCTTTACAGTCACTACATTTTGGGTTCACGTGAGATGAGATAACCTCTTTTACCTACGACATATTCCTATCACTTTCTTTGATAACGCTCAGTTACTCCATGACTGTCATTATTTCGTTTTACGCTTTTGCTGTTCTTTGAAGACTATTGTATCGAGTGACGATATTCTTTATTGTTAATATTTGACTGATAGACTTAATCGTCGGTAGGATGAAAAATCACGTTTCCTAATAGTTATAAACTTACACTGCCATAGAAATTTTTTCTGTCTCGTCCACGAATGAACTAAAAATGAACTATGTCGATAGCTTGAGGAACAGAATATCGTTTTTAACCTAATGTTGGCCCTTTTCCGACTGCTTTATTGCAGAACTTCAGGCGCGTACAAATCGAATCGTATACTTTTTACAGAACTATACAATGTAGCTTAGCTGCTCTCTCTAGATTTATCGATGTTCATTTGACAAGTGATGGACAGGGTGTAGGAGCCCATGATATATTTGGAGATTTTGAGAATTCTTAAAAACATGAAGCAGCGAGTTTGAGGACTCTGACTACCGCTGTCAATAACAGATTCATGTAAAAGGTCGAAGCTCAATTAGGTTAAGACCCATAAAAATCAATATTGTCTTCAAAGCTATTATTAACTTCACTTCAGGAAAGGCATCTTTAGCTTTCTATCCTTGAATAAAATTTTTGAAGTTCCTTTTGATTCATCTGTAAACGCAAGAATACTGCCAAAGATGTGGTATAAAGAATCAAAAACATGAACAACTCTCAAGAAATAGCATGGTTGATTTACTAAATAAAGTTTGAAGAAATTTCTGATTGCTTCGTTCCTACTCTAACGTTGACTGACCTGTCACTGTAGTCTGAAAATGAAAAAGATTTTTATGCCTGACATGCATTCAGGTGAGGTGACCATAGTACTACATTGTTGAAACTGTCAGAAGAATTGATGCTAATGATTGATATAACCCTCTGGAAAATTGTCAGTGGTTCGTACAATTTCGGTCTAATAGAAAATAAAGTCTAAACATTAAGCAACTCAGTTCGTAAATCTCTGAAATGTTTAGGTAACAAAATAGCAGATGATGAAAAAAAATCGAAAAGTTCGAGAGGAACAATGGTTGTTATCTGTAGCTTCTCTGATGTTCTACATATGTGATCTTGAGCCCCAAATAAATTAGCATTCAAAGACATGTTTTCCCTCAACAGAATAATAAAATTAGGCAGCAATTGAGACCTGTTCATGATCGATGAGTATAAAAAAAACAATTGAATGAAAACCGTTGTAAAAAATAAAGGAAGATACTTCCATATTGCAATAAATTACAGATGCAAGCCTATGGAACAAAAGGCATCAGGTCATACTGAT
The DNA here is from genome assembly GCA_944470395.2 of Schistosoma turkestanicum. Lineage (NCBI taxonomy): Eukaryota > Metazoa > Platyhelminthes > Trematoda > Strigeidida > Schistosomatidae > Schistosoma > Schistosoma turkestanicum. Next base: position 36,231,522 of record OX103973.1, on the reverse strand, counting down.
GATATGAATCGGTTTTAAGTGATTAAACTAACAAAAAGGTCAATATCAGAAAGAATTCAGTCGCATGGAAAATTCTTAGTCATTTCGTTTACCATACCGAATAGTAAAAGTGACGTGAGTTGAATTACTATGAAGTAATATCACTGATTCGTGAAGTGAGCCTTTTAGAAATTAACGGATTATTCTGTTTTGATGTGACCTGACCCTGACTAGTAATCGAAATAATTACAGCTGACCGACGACAACTTGCCAATCTAATACTTCATTACCTAGTTTGTGAGATTCTATTGTAATTACTTTTTCGTGTTGGCAGTTTCACCTCAATGAGCGATCCTCAGAAAATTGCGCGTCAAACAGAGAATACTCAGGTTCATGCACACTTTTACTCATTAAGAAACACTGCAACTAGGAATGCTCTCGCAGCTGAAGTGACCACAGCCCCCTCAGTGTATAGCTTAAACAATAGACTTGATAGACAAGCACTCACAGACGGATTATCATCGCCCTTGTGGACATGCTGCGCTTGGTGCATGTCTTGAGACCTGTTAGGTGTTATTATTGCCATCTCCCCAGATCACTAACGTAATCTGTCTTGCTTATGATCTCCGTTTCCTCTACCTTACATACACTTCGGTCCTCTCTCACAATCTTCAATGACAACCAATAAACCAAGTTATCTATTTATTTATTGAATTCTGAAATCTTTCAAGTCCTCCAGTAGAACCTTCGGGGCTACTGCCGGTCCTAAGCCCGGGTATAGGAGAAGGGTTGGACGTGGGGTGGGCCACCTCATTCCGTCAAAAACTAACTTGCCAAAAAAACGCTAACCAGAAAAAATAAGTCAAACCATTTTAACTCTGTCCTGAGTGTTAGAAGGTCTTCATTCAGAAGAGTCATAACGTCTCATGAGGAAAGCCGAGTCTCTTCACAAGTCACAAGGCCGATACCCCTTCCCACAATCACAGAAACCATTCTGTTAGGTACATGCAACGTTCGTACATTGTGGGAGACTGGAAGACTAATCAAGTTGCGGCAGAAATGAAAAGATACAACCACGTGGTGCTCGGCATCAGTGAAACGCATTGGACGCAGGTAGGACAACTGAGACTATCTTCAGGGGAACTGCTGTTATACTTTGGTCATGTAAAGGAAAATGCTTCACATACACAAGGAGTTGCACTGATGCTGTCCAAACATGCACAAAAGGCACTGATAGGATGGGAATCGCATTGACCCAGGATCATCGAAGCATCCTTCTAAACAAAGAAAGAGGAGATTAAAATGAACGACATCCAATGCTACGCACCTACCAATGACTACAATGACGACGTTAAAGATCAATTCTACGAAAGGCTGCATTCAATCGTCTAGAGATGCCTACCAAACGATCTGACGATTCTGATGGGAGACCTGAATGAAAAAGTTGGCATGGACAACACCGGATATGAATACATCATTGGACGACATGGACTGGGAGAAAGAAACGAAAACGGTGAGAGATTTGCAAACCTATTTACCTTCAACAAACTGGTCATCAGCGGCACAGTGTTCCCACACAGATACGTGCACAAACTGATATGGTTTTCACCGGATCACACTACTCAGAACCAAATTGACCATATCTGTATCAACAAAACGTTCAGAAAGACAATGGAGGCTGTGAGATCTGAAAGAGTTTCTGACAGCCTCAGATCACCACTTGCTGATCGTCAAAATGAAACTGAAACTAGAGGAGCACTGGACAACGGGTCAGACAACATCACAGAAGTTTAATACAGCCTTTCTTCCGCATACCGTAAAACTCAACGAATTCAAGATATCTCTCACCAATAGGTTCCAGGCCTTGCGCGATATACTCAATGGAGCGGACGTAACTTTGGAGAACAATTAGAGAGGGATCAAGGAGGCAATCACCTCAACATTTCACGAAGTTCTGGGTCACAAGAAGTACCATCACATGAAATGGATGTTTGTTGATACTCTTGCAAAAATTGAAGAAAGGAGGAACAAGAAGGCAGCAATCAATGTCAGCCGAACAAGAGCAGAGAATGTTAAGGCACAAGGTGCATACACAGAAGCAAACAGAGAAGTGAAGAAGAGCATCGGAGCCGAGAAACGAAAATATGTGGAAGATCTAGCAATGACGGCGGAAAAGGCTGCAAGAGATGGAAACTTGAGACAATTGTACGATACAACGAAGAAGTTTGCTGGAAGCTACCGTAAACCAGAACGACCAGTGAAAAGTGAGGAGGGCAAAGTAATCAAAAAAACTGAAGAACAGCGAAATAGGTGGGTAGAGCACTTTAAGAAACTATTGAGTCGACCAGCTCCACTGAACACACCCAACATCCAAGCAGCATCCAATGACCTCCCAATAAATATTGGCGCACCTACGATTGAGGAGATCAGTATGGCCATCAGACAAATCAACAGCGGCAAGGCAGCAGGACCAGACAACATTCCAGCAGAGGCAATGAAAGCAGATGTGGAATCAACTTTGAAAATATTTCACATCCTCTTCAAGAAGATTTAGGATGAGGAACAAGTACCATCAGATTGGAAAGAAGGATACCTCATCAAAATACCAAAGAAAGGCGATCTCAGCAAGTGTGAAAACTACAGAGGCATCACTCTTCTCTCAATACCAGGCAAAGTCTTCAACAGGGTATTGTTAAACAGGATGAAGGACTTCGTAGACGTCCAACTTCGAGATCAACAGGCTGGATTTCGTAAGGATCGATCATGTACTGACCAAATTGCTACATTACGGATCATTGTGGAACAATCAATTGAATGGAACTCACCACTCTACATCAACTTCATCGACTACGAGAAAGCATTCGATAGCGTGGATAGGAAAACACTGTGGCGGCTTCTTCGACACTACGGTGTGCCTGAGAAAATAGTCAACATCATACGGAATTCTTACGATGGATTCAACTGCAAAATCGTGCACGGAGGTCAGCTGACAGACTCTTTTGAGGTGAAGACCGGTGTGAGGCAAGGTTGCTTACTCTCACCCTTTCTCTTTCTCCTGGTCATCGACTGGATTATGAAGACGTCAACATCTGGAGGGAAGCACGGTATCAACTGGACAGTTAGGACGCAGCTGGACGATCTGGACTTCGCAGATGACCTGGCTCTTCTATCGCATACGCAAAAACAAATGCAAGAGAAGACGACCAGTGTAGCAGCAGCCTCTGCAGCAGCAGGTCTCAACATACATAAAGGATAAAGCAAAATTCTCCGATGCAACACAACATGCACCAACCAAATCACGCTTGATGGAGATGCTTTCGAGGACGTTAACAACTTTACATATCTGGGCAGCATCATCGACAATCAGGGTGGATCGGATGCAGATGTGAGGGCGCGGATTGGCAAAGCAAGGGCTACATTTCTACAGTTGAAAAATATCTGGAACTCCAAACAACTACTTTCAATCAACACCAAAATCAGGATTTTCAATACTAATGTGAAGACAGTTCTACTGTATGGAGCGGAAACTTGGAGAACTACGAAAGCCATCATCCAGAAGATACAAGTGTTTACTAACAGTTGTCTTCGCAAAATACTTCGGATTTGTTTGCAAGACATAATCAGCAACAACGTACTGTGGGAGAGAACAAACCAGATTCCAGTGGAGTAGGAAATCAAGAAGAAGCAGTGGAAGTGGATAGGACACACACTACGACAAGCACCTAACTCCGTCACGAGACAAGCCTTCACATGGAACACTCAAGTTAAAAAGAAAAGAGGAAGGCCAAGGAACACACTACGTCGAGAAATAGAGAAAGATCTCAGAGGAATGGACAAACATTGGACAGAACTGGAGACGGAAGCTCAGAACAGAGTTGGTAGGATAAAACTGGTGGGCGGCCTAAGTCTGAAATCTTTTCATTAGCATTAGAATTTCCTCCATAATTATCTCCACATTGCAACAACTGATCTCCGGCTAGGTAACGTCATAGCTGCTGGTTTCTAGAAACCCTACTGCCCCGTAGCAAACGGTTTCTTTCAAATCACAGGACATACAAACTCACAAACAACTGACGACTGCCAATTGTACAGTCGTGACACTGTCAAAAACTTGGAACCGTACCGAAAGGACAAGAATTGAGCGCAAAAAATCAATTGGTTTATACTAGCCCGTGAAAAAGATATTGGATATTGGAGATATTAGATCGTAGGTCATCCAAGCACACGTCTCCGTGTCAGTTTTAAATCCTGAAGGTCTCTGGTCGGCATAAGGATAAGTAAGGGGTGGATTAGATTGTCTCAGCATTTTAGTTCATTGACAGTTCCGCTCATTTAAATTCAGAGATTTATGAAGAATATATACTATGGACCCTCAACTATAAAATCTAGAAGTTATTTAGATCTTACTATTACTACTACTACGAGTCTACATATCCCCATTTAATCAAAAACTTAACAATCCGTGATTTATTCATATGTGTTATCTGTACTAGGTTTTAGAAGTCATTCCACAGCCATTCTTTACGTCATTTCTGGTATTTAGAGTCCCAGTTATTGCGTTACCTGTGTTGTTTCTTGCCAAATGGTGCCAATCACTTACCCCCGGGAATTTCTAATGAACGCGATCTATTTCACTGATCTCTAGTGGTGTTTTCTATCAGTTGTAGAACTTCAAATAAATCAGTCTTAGAGGTTTAGTTTATTGTTTTCGAACAACGGCGTAGTAACGGGGCAAATGTTTCAGGCTGCATTGTCCAAAATATTTCTTTTGAAATCATGTTTAATAGTATTCATATCTCTGATAAAGTATTTTGGTTGCAAAAGCGGGAGTTAAACTCCTACTAACTGCCAAGTTATTTTTGATAAACAAATACGTTATATGACTTGATATTGCTATGATCGGTTACACTTATAGAGTTATATGATAGATTTGGAAGTCAAATTGGTTTTTTAGTCATTGGCAGCCATTGTTTAGTCTCAAGAATCTGTAAATGACTTGGGTATTTTTTTTCCTCAATATCATGGAACACGATTGGTTACTTATCCTGATTATATTGATTTCAAATATACCTGGCTATAATCCATAGTTTCAGCTGATCGATCACTTACATTTCAAAAAGTACGGCTCTCATTTACATATGCTTAGTAGATTCACCACGTTTGCTAGCCATTCATAGTGAAAGACGTCGAGCTAGATTGATCCGTAATGCAACAGTTAAGTTGAACAGCAAAAGCACTAAGCCACAACTCTGCTTTGCCTCTAGATGCAGAATCAATAGGCGTTGTGTTTTAAACTCGAATGTTCTATAGCCGTTCGATTTTGTTCTAATAAGCTAGAGGTTCAACATATAGGCTTCTATTCGCCAATCTAATAATGAATTGGACATCATGTACTTTATTTGATGAACTGATATTTAAGTGGGTTCTTTACTTTTGTTTATTTTGTTACAGGTCCCGGTCATGCAGGGTTTATTCAGATACTTCATTTTATTTGTTATTTTCCCATTTGAATTTTTACTTGGTAAAAATAATGCTGAACAAGATTATTATGACATTCTTGGGATAAGTAAATCAGCTTCAAATAGTGAAATTAAGAAAGCTTTCCGTAAACTTGCGTTAAAGTATCATCCAGACAAAAATAAAGATGAAGATGCACAGAAAAAGTTTGTAAAGATTGCTGAAGGTGAGTTAAATCATTTTATCGTTATAAGTTTATAAAACTTTTCAGATTAAAAGGTGCTAAGTTTTTCAGTCTTAACGTAAAATCGATTTTATTGACTATAGCATTGCTTATATTTACATTAAACAAAACCTTTATTTTCAATGAACTATGTTAGGCAAACCCTAATATGGTAGACTGTCTAAAAATGACCCACATTAATAAATAGGGGTACTGAAGTCAAATCATTGAGACAACTCTTATCTTTTATGCAAAAGCGAAAATAGCAGTTTTAGCTGTTATGTATGATAACATCTCAAACTGCCATTCTGTGCGATCTTTAGGATTCATGGCTTGCATCAGCACCTGAACCAGTGATAGAAAGTGAAGTAGTCGAACGTGTAGACCGCTTCGCTTATCTCGGGAGTCTCATCATCACGGATGGCCTGGTGACTGACGAAATCTCAGCACGGATACAGAAAGCTCGACTGGCTTTTGCAAACTCGCGTCACCTACGGCGCGGGCGAGATGTCCGTTTGCGAACCAAAGGATGCAGCTACTGCACAGCAGTTCGCTCTGGCCCATTTTACGGCTATGAAACATGGCCAGTAAGAGCAGAGGATATCCGTGGGTTATTAGTATTCGATTAAAGATGTCTTCGAGGCATCGCTCTTATATCCTGGGACAGTCGAGTAAGCAATGCTATAGTTAGGAAACGAGTACTATGTAGGGATGGTAACTTAGGTCAGTCAGTCAGTTACAACGTAGAACTTCGTACACGAGTACATAAGTTCAGGTTGCCATACCATATTAGTAAAGAGAAGCAATTGTTAATTTAAATCACATGGTGGTGGAGATAGTAGAAGTATTACTAGTAATGGAGAAGATTAGGGATCGGAGATATTATTCAATTAGTATAATTCAGTGAGATAAATCTAGAAACAGAAAGGTAGAAGTGATGATGAATTCAGAAGGTTAGAGTCTGAGAGAATAATGAATGAATGCACCTGCGCCATTGCAAACTATGAGCCATGTCGTTTAGGATCTCTAACCATTGGTTACTATCGTCTCGCGGACACCAACCAGGTAGTCTGCATCTACCAACATGTCTCAGTTCACTCGTCAGTGACTTCATTGATTTGTGCCACGTTTAGGTTTGGCCGCCACTACGTTTCTTCCAACCTACTCCTACGCTGCAAAACATCGCTCGTCGAGGTAGTCGGTAGTTGGGCATTCATAACAACTGTCTCAACCACCTCAACTGATGAAGTTTCAGTACTTCATCTATTGACTTACTATCCGTACGTAGTACTCGTTTCCTAACTATAGCATTGCTTACTCGACTGTCCCAGGATATAAGAGCGATGCCTCGAAGACATCTTTAATCGAATACTAATAACCCACGGATATCCTCTGCTCTTACTGGCCATGTTTCATAGCCGTAAAATGGGCCAGAGCGAACTGCTGTGCAGTAGCTGCATCCTTTGGTTCGCAAACGGATATCTCGCCCGCGCCGTAGGTGACGCGAGTTTGCAAAAGCCAGTCGAGCTTTCTGTATCCGTGCTGAGATTTCGTCAGTCACCAGGCCATCCGTGATGATGAGACTCCCGAGATAAGCGAAGCGGTCTACACGTTCGACTACTTCACTTTCTATCACTGGTTCAGGTGCCAATAGAAGCCAATCATGAAGCAGTATTTTGAAACTTGAGGGGGAAAACCGCATCCCGTACATGCTTGCATTATTGCTTAGGGTAGTCAGAAGACTCTGCATTTAGTCAGCGTCTTCACCAAGTAGAACTATGTCATCGGCATATTCTAAGTCAACAAGCGGCTCTCCTGGTAGAAGATTCACTCTTGAAAATTCAGACGAAGATAATGTTAATTCTAAAAGCATCTCTACGACAAATTTGAACAAGAATGGAGAGAGTGGATAGCTCTGACGGACACCACCTGAAGCAGAGAATTCCAATGACAGTTCGCCATAGGCTCTCATCCGACCAGTGGTGTTCGAGTAAAGGGCTTGTATAAGGTTAATACACTTCCCCGGTACATTTTTTAATGACAGACACTCCCACAAAATGTCACGATCCACAGAGTCAAATGCCGCTTTAAGGTCGAAAAATACTGCGATTGTAGGGAGTCGGAACGAGTGCCTATGTTCTAGGACCTGACATATTGTGAATATCTGGTCTGTACATCCACGTTCAGGTCGTTAACCAGCCTGATTTTCTTTAGTCTGCTCGTCACGAGCTCTAGTTAAACCTCCAAGTAATAATTGGGCCAATATTTTAGACACTATTTTAGTTAAACTGATTCCTCTGTGATTTTCACAAGAGGACTTTTGTCCTTTCCTATAGACTGAGACAATCAGTGATTCAAACCAGTCAGGTGGGATTATGCCCAGTTCGTAGATTCTACCTAAGATCTTAGTCAATATAGCTGCTAAAGCTGGACCATCATCCTTAAAAATCCCTGGGGTGATCCTGTTAGGCCCTGAAGCTCGCCCTCACTTCAGATTTCCTATAGCTTTCTCAACTTCGTATAGGCTCGGAGGACTCATATCTGTTTGCCATTCAGGATGATTGTAGAATGTGGGCAACCGAAGTGTGACTGAAGGCCAGTTAAACTGACCCCTGAAGTATTCTGCTGTTCGATTCGATCCCCTTGATTGAGAATGGATCATAAGCCCATCCTTTTCTGAGTTAGTTTCGCTAACAGATGTATTTCCTGTACCAGTTTCCTTGATTGAGTGGAACAGTTGTCTGCTGTTACCTATTGCCGTTGCCTTTTCCATCGCTCTTGCTTTCACCACCCGCCACTGTTCGCGATCACTACGTAGTCTTTTTATCAGCCTGCGTCTAAGCTGACTTCGCTCTTCATCATGTTCAGAATTTTCGAGCGTCTATCAGTTCGGTGGATGCTACTGAAATCCACCGCTTCTCTCCAAGCTTGTGGTTTGCCTTGCTAGCAGATATCACTGCTGTTCCCATAGCTTTTTGAATATCATTCCAAGCTGTCTCGGGATGGGCATCGCTTACTACTACATGGTCGTCTAACTTTTTCTAGTTCATGAAATATATTCTTAGCTTTATTATCATTAAGTAGAACCCTAAGAGATTTCCTTACGATGTCTTTCCTACGTCCAGTAAACCTCAAACAAATACGTGCTCGCACTAGAGCATGGTCTAAATCTAAACAAGTGTTCCAGAATGAGTGGCTGTCGTCAATAGTCTCTCCACCGATGGTTTATAGCGATGTTATCTAGTTGGTTCGGCTTTCAGGGTCGCCAGGTTAAAAAATGTTTTTCCTTATGCTGAAAGTTAGTATTTGCTAGGAATAAGCGGTTATCTGAGCATAACTGTAGCAGACGGTCGCCATTATCTGTTCTCTGAGCTGCGACACCATAAGATTCACCCAGCTATCTTTCCTTTTCACTTAATCTACCTACTTGAACATTTAAGTCACCAACCATTATTACTATATCAGAGCGCTTAACTTTTTGAAGAAGGTTAGAAAGGTTTCTGCAAAATTCATATTTTATCTCGTATAGACTAGGGCGTAGGCAGATATTACGAAGAGGCAACGGCGAGTGTCCCTATCTTCCGGAGTCCTTACTGTCCCGTTTAGTAGGACAACGCACAAGTGGCTGTCTACCGGATCCAGTCTAGGAGCGCTAGTTCTTCCGTAGGACTCAAAGCTATACATACAATTGCGAGACTTTGGGAATCAGCAGCAGGGCTTCCACAAACACGAAGAGTCAATCCTGCTGGTTCTTTCTTTCGAAATCAAATTAATGACGCTGCTAGGATCCTGTATGCGCGTTTCGGCGACATCGATGGTGCAAGATTCTAAAGTCCTAGCCAGGGAAGCCTGTTGTCCGATTTGACACATTGTTCGTACATTAAAAGCTCCAACATGTAGTTTAGAACGGGGTTTCAGGAGACCAAGAATAACGTTTCGTAAACTCGAATCGTTTACATTTACAGTGCAGGGTGAGACGTGGAGATAAGAGAGATGTTAGGGAATGTAAGAGGGATTTGATTGTGACCGATTCGGTCTCATGTGCTTTTAAATGTATGAGGGCAAATGTCACCCACACAGTGGAAGGGTGTTTCTTGAAGAGCCCTAAATGGAAGGTCGATTAGTGTTGGTCTTAGAGACCCGAGAGCGTGATCGCAGGGCAGAAAGGACATTTACTTGAGTTTGGTTACGCACGGCCTTTTTATGGGAGTTTTTTAAAGTGTGAGCGTTACCACCGGAGACGGAAATCCGTGAGGTAAGGTGAGGTATAACATTTGTAGCGTCGATCTTTCTAACTATTTCTTCCTTGTGAGAAGGCAGCATCGCTACAGACGCTGGTTGTCCGAGGGAGACACTTTACTTCTGTCACACCCCTCTACAGTCAGCATTATTATTTGGCTCCAATACCTTGAGTTGCTGCGTTTAGTCTCATCGTTCTCAAATCGACCTACCTGGCATGGTAGGACCTACAGGAACATATGTTCCAGCCAATATAGCTCGGTTGGGTCATAACGGTAGGCAAGCCCGACCACCACGACATGGTAGCAGCGATGGTCGGGATTCATGGATAAGTAGGTGTCTTTTATTCCATTCCTCCAGGTTATAAACTTACCAGTATTATTATTGATTGGAATGCTGACCGCGTGCTTGAACCGAAGCAGGTAGTTTTCTTAGGAGGCCGCACCCTGTCTTTGATCTACAGATGTAATCTACAAGGCAGTACAGCTGCGTTAGATGCAATCCCATGGTGGCTGGTGATCAAGAATGGGTTCGTACGCTATTTGTTCTTCGCGATTCTGGACCCTATATGCACCATTGCTTTAGAATCAGGGTTTACCAACTCCCTTAAGTGTATGCTCCGTATCAAATAACTTGATCTAGGCACCGGACATTTACTTCCCGTCCTATCAGTTTCGTAAACAACGTCCTAATCAGTGGAAAGGAGTGGGACTTCTGTGGCAGTGGCAATGTACATGCGACTATAGGATACCATTTTAAAATTAAGAGCTGACCCCACCCTCGGTCGTACTAAGGTATTCAGTCAGTCACTTACAACGTAGAACTTCGTACGTACGTTCATTAGTGCATTTCGCCATACCACATTAGCACAGAGACGTAATGGTCGAAGTATTTGCAGTAATGCAGAAGATTACAGATCAAATATATTATTCAAGAAGCATAATTCAATGAGACAAATTTAGAAAGAAAAAGATAGAGGTGATGAGGAATTTAGAAGATTGGAATTTCAGAGAACATAAAGAGTGCATGCACCTGCGCCACTGCAGATGATTTTGAGCCATGTTGTTCAAGATCTCCAACCATCAGTACTATCGTTTCGCGGACCCCAACCTAGTAGTCTACACTTACCAACATAACTCATTCCACTCGCCAGTGACTTCATGACAGCTGGGCATTTGGAGGCAAAACATTCTGATCACACCGCTGACAAATAAAACGCACTATAAAAGCCATTGGGTTCGGTCTTAAATCATAATTCCTCATAGATTTCCAAAGTTTTTTCAGATTTCTGATCAGAAATGCAACCACTATCTTGTTAAAGGCTGTAAGTAGACCATTTGTACTCAGTGGCCTTTGGTACTAGCATGTGGAGTTCCTTTCCGACGCAAGTCTCTTTGAGAATTTAACGGCCACTGTTCAAACCATAGAAAACGGCTGGGTTGAAATCAATGTCTTTCAGACTGCTCTGTCCAGAGTACAAGATGACGCCACACCAATAACTTCACAGATTGTTTCACTGGCACTATGTACCTTATTGATGATAGCCCTGATAGTTTTAAACAGCTTCCCATGGCTAATAGATTTCAGTGGAAGTGTAATGAAATCACTTTGTAAATAACAGATTCCAGAGCAGCCTATGTTGATATGTGCCATCTTTAGCTCCTACATAATGTCACTCTGACTGTTAAAGATCGGGTTTACAAAGCTTCTGAATAAACAGTTTCGCATTGTACTTTTTAAACCTGGTCTCCAAGTGAAGGGTGTCCCCGGAGGATGACAACGCCATGCTAGTAATTTGAAGGTTCAGTAATATGTGTTCGGACATAGTTTCCTTGGTTCATTAGGTGTTACCATCTTGAAATACCGGCTTCGATGTCTTGGATATGTGTTATGAATATCATCATAGCAAATTCCACATAGTGTATTATTTGTCGACGCCGACTGGCTGAGAAAAACATAGGAATGATGCGTTTAGGATGTGGTGCAGGGGCATGAACGATAACTATGCAGGACTGGAATCTGTCGGTTCACTATGAGTACTTGGTGTGGTTCTGAAAGATAGGGAAACTTAGTGGCTTGATATGTTGTCAGATATGATTCATAATAGAGGTAGTTAGTGATCCTGCTGTGATTCTCCTTTAATTTCTGCTTATTTTCACCCATTTATTGTTTTCGACAATGCCCACTCTTCTTCCTCCATCTCTTTACAGTTTTATTGTTCAGTGTATATGTATGTCGGTTCTTACTTGTACCGGCATTTATACGTTTAAGTAAATAAATGGTAATGGTGATCATAATATAGATGCTTTTGGTCTTTCTGACTCGGTTATTTATTTGAACACAATTATTGGTACGAAAAGGCACCTAAATATGTATGCACCTTACATATCACTGAATTTATGTGTGGGCTGGGATACTGACCGGGTACCCAAACCGAATCAAGTGAAAAATATGGAACACTTCACGATTTTGTGTGCCATCGTTTCACTGGGGCCATGCCATGTATCCTTCCTAATGATTTAATATTGTATATTTGGTGAGACCTATAGTCCTATCCGGTCGCCCTAATCAAAATAAATGATTGTCCTAGAAAATCCCCATTCTGAGTTACGACTTACAGGTCTATTTCACAGTGTGTTGGGGCAACGTCAGGAGATGTAGTCCTATAATAGTTTATCACCGAGTTAATATTGTAAGCAATTTGTGCCGTCACAATCATGAGGCTTACATGCGCCATTGGTTTCCAACTAAGATTTTCTAACCTCGCCAGATGAGCTCTGAGTATTCAATGACCAAAATTAAGCACTAGATACTAGTTTTCGCTTTCAGTCATGTAGGAACTCTCCAAACAAATAAATATTACTTCTATGAAAAATGGTATAAATGTGCTGCCGTATGCGGGTTTCTAACGAATAACTGGGAAACTTATCCACCTGCAACTGTACTACTAAGATTGATCCAAAAATCTTTTGCGGCCTTCCAAAATCAGTTATTTTTCACTAGAACTTATTAACTTAGTGTACTTATTGTTCAAAAATCTTAAAAATTTATTATCATTCGCGTAGATAATCCACCAAAAATGATTATTTATCATTCGGTTGAATATTATGGCCTCACTTTGTTACTTTTTGTGAAAGTCGACGTCTTGGGACTGTGAAATAAGGTTTTTAGTGCTTAGCTGAGGACCAATAGCTTGCAGATTCTGATACTATTTCAGTTCTCTTTCAACATCCAAATGTTATTTATAGATTGCATACTAGAATTGAAGCTCAAAGCCCAACCTACGAACCCGTACTTAACTACTAAGATACATTTATCCATTAACAAATATATACGTTTTTACTAAGTTACTCCACATACTTTCAAATTTATGTTGGAAAGTATCAGTGAGTACTTACCATTCAAATTTCCAGTGACCTGCTGTAATAGTAAAAGCGTAATTTTATCTTCATTTTACCGTTCAATGTTTAAGGAGACTGTGTTTTGGGATTTTATGTATAATTTGTATAATCTTTTCACAGTACTCAGTATCTTGCTTCATCCTTCTCTTTATTAAGCTTATGATGTGCTCTCTGATGATGAAAAACGTAAACAGTATGATAGTGTTGGACATAGTTATTATACACAACAGCCTGGAGGTAGTGGTGCTCCAGATTTCGATTTTAACAGTTTCTTCCGAAACTTTGATATGTTTCGTCAGCACAGACATACTGATGATCATGGTTCGTTCTTTAATTTCCGTGGATTATTTGATGACGATGAAGGTGATGATGATGGCTTCTTTTCATCATTTGGCAGTATGTTCCATCCATCAGATGAATCTCATGGATTTAAACATCAAGGTAAGTGGTATGAAATATGATCCATGAATGTAAAATACATATTTAGGCTTCAAGTACGTCATTATAGTTATCCTAGGACATACCTCCTTTGTGATGGACCATCACGTCAGTAATGCTAAGGTTAGGCGTGTTATATCAGCCAAAGAGCACAAGTTGATTGTTAAAACCATACACACTTTCATTTACTGAATTCAGTATGTTACGTGTTACCCACGACATGCGATGCTGAATGGGTTGGAAAAAAACTCAGAGCAGACGCATCGAATATCGCATCACATCATGATTTATTAACTTTTGGTCTAAGTCAGGTCAATTGTGTGATTGGGATTCATGTAATGGTTGAAGGCTTTGGCGGACAGCTCCAAATCAGTCAAAGTTAAACAGTTGCATTTATTTATTTATTGCATGCCGATCTGAGGTCTAATAACTTGGTCAAATAACCATTTCCCGACTGATTATAAATAAAGTGACGATTTCGTAAGCTCCTATTTCATCACATAACAATTCAGAAGTCTGCCGAACAAAAACTACTTGAGAAGCGTTGTGATCGAACGCTTCCAACCTCATTTTATCTAATTTTAGCGGCCGCATCTCACAGCTAAATCATAGTGTTTCGAAACCATTTTCTTTTTGAAAGGTAGGTGTCTTTGTGGCATCGAATGCATATTAGATTGACGAAAACAACAATCTGTTTCTAGTCATTATTTTGCAATCGAAAAAGTCTAAGAGTAGTGTTAATATGTATGTGCATTGATTACCCTTCTAAATTCTAACAAGTAACCTCTTCAATGAAAAAAAAATAATAGCTGTATTGTTTAACGTTTTTTTGTAGGTCAACAAACCTGTCATACTCAAACTATACGAAGAGGGAATACAATTATTACTCAAACACACTGTTCTTAATTGCATTCTAAAAGTGATTTCATTAATATTTTTTTGTATGATTGTATGAAAATATCTCACTGTTGTTTGTCTTCTAGATAAGCGTAAAATTTTGTACAGCCTACAGTCGTTATTGTAATGCTTTATAATTTCATTTTGTTCATACAGATATCGTGGTACTTTTTTTGTATCCATACTAAAAAACTCTGTTCATATCACACACATTTTTGTCCTTAGTTTGTTCTAACTAAAGACATGCCTACTTCTTCAACTCTTTCGTTTTGTTATGTTGAAATTACCATTGTCTTTCTTTGATTTGTTCGTGTTTGTGAAGAATCTTCACAGACAATAAACACCCATGATAAATAAAAAATTTCGCTCTATTTTATTTGGTTGATAAGTGTAACCAAATGTCACTGGTTGTTTGGTTCAAAAAATTTTCTGATTAAAAAATAAAATCGGTAATGTATTGTTTTTTTTCTTAACGTGGTAATAATTGTCATTTAGACTGATCTGTATTGGTTTAACCAAAAGAAGAACTTCATTATGAACTTAAAACTGATCTTAATTCATCTAGAGTTTAATAGTATTTATTATACGTAATGATGTTACATAATTGGAACCAGTGGACGCTAGTAATCAAATCGACAAAATATTATAAGTGAGATTGTGATAAATGCTAAAGAAAAGAATAAATAACGGAAAGTTATCTACGATCGACAGAAAGTGGCTATTCGTTGTACCTGAAAAAATTAACGGCTATGCGATTAAACACATTTTTAGACCTTGGTTTAAACGGCAGTAAACTCTCTTCAGGTCAGTCTGCTGAACTATTATCCATTTACTAGTTTTGTCATTTTGCACAAAAACTGTTCTCCGGGGCTCGTAAAATATATCAGGTTCTTTTTTCATGTCTCTAGATGCGTTTACCGAATGTCTAGACCAACGGTTACCCTGGCCATTGATTGCTCCTAATCTACAGTTCCAGCTAGCATTGAATGTCCGAGTAGATCGAGGTAAAGTATATCTAACACACTGTGCAGTGAAGATTCGTTGTTTTATGGTATGTGATTAATGTTTTGAAGATATGAATAATCAAGTATTCTCTGCTTTCAAAAGCCATGTTTGAGTCGAAAATCTAGTGTTTGCTTCATTTTACTGGTGGTCATGAATAAACAATTCACCTTATGAAAAATTTCCATTAACAGGCAAAACAATTCACAAATAAATATGAAGGCATTTTTGTGTCAATATTCTACTGATAGGCACAAAAATCATTTACTGAATTAGTCTGAGTGAAAATATATTTGAGCACGTATATACCTGTATAACTAATATACTTTCCTTTATAAATTCTGATTGAATAATCATGAACAGTTTCCTAGATTTCGTTAATTTAATGTAGAATTAAAAATTAGTAATGTTCAATTGCATATTATTTCAAATTTATAATTATTGTTCTGGAAATATTATAATGAACCGAACAATGAATGAATGTTATGAATAGTTCCATTACATACTCGTTCCGTTACTTGTCGTTACAGTTGGATCCTGTGAAAATTGATTGTCTAATTTAAGTTATTCAGATAAAAATATATATTTGATGAACCAAAATAGTAGCATAACTCCGCGAAAAGACCGAAGGCTATTGCCGGTACCAAGTCCAAATAAAGGAGGACGATTAGGCACGCGATTACCAACTCCATCCTGTTTAAAACTAACTTGCTAAAAGAACGCACACCAGAACAAATTATTTCAACTCTACTCGTGCAGCCATGAGGCCTCACGATAAAAGCGCAGATCTTTCGGAAGTCAAGAGGTCGATGCTACTCATGACAGCCAGAGCTACAATTAATTTAGGTTCGTGCAACATTCGCACAATATGGAAGGTCGGTAGAACCATCCACGTTGCTGAGGAAAAAAGAAATAAGCTGGAGTTGCTTGGAATGATTGAAACACATTGGACGCAGTCTGGACGAAAATGATTACCTTCAGAAGAGATTCTGCCATACTCCAACCATGAAGAATAAAATGCCTCATACACAAGGAGTTGCACTGATGCAGTCAAAGAGTCACAAAAAGCACTCATGGAATGGGAACATCTAAGCATCTTTCAAGACAAAGAAAGAAGGAATTACAATGAATGTCATACAGTGATACGCACCAACTCATGACGGCGACGAAGATGATTTGTTTTGTGAGAGACTACAGTCAATAGAAGAAAAATGTCCAAGCAAGTTTGAGGTCTTCGACGCCAAGGTTGGCATGGACAAAACCGCAAACTAGGATATCATGGGACAACATGGACTAAGAAAATGGAATGAAAACGGTGAGAGATCGGCAAATCTATGCACCTTGAACGAAATAATTATAGGTGGCACCATCGGATCACATTACACAGAATCAAATCGATCACATCTTCATCATTAGAAGGTTCAGAAGGACCATGAAAACGTGAGAACAAATAGATGTGACAGAAAGGAAGAAGAACAAATCAATAACAATCGAACAAGATCAGAGAAAGTCAAGGTGCAGGTCAAATACACAAATAAGTGAAGTGGAGCATTAGAGCTGGTAAGCGTAAATTGTAGATCTAGCGAAAATAACGGAAAAAGATTCGAGAGAAGGAAACATGCAACAACTGTATGATACAAAGAAGAAGTTCGGTTGGAAATACGGTAAACCAGAACGAGCAGTCAAAATACCGAAGGGAAGCAGTCACCGAGTTGCAAGGACAGCGAAACAGGTAAGTAGAGGACTTTGGAGAACTATGAATAAACCAGCCTAACTAAGCTCACTCAACATCGACGCATCATCTACTGCATACCAATTGACGCTAATCCACCAACAACGGAAGAGATCAGCATGGCCATCCGACAAGTCAAGAGTGGTTTAGCAGCATGGCCAGACAGTATAACAACTGAGGCATTGAAAGCAGACATGATAGTAACTGTAAATATGTTCCACGTTCTCTTCAGCAAGATTTGGTAGACGGAATGAGTACCAACAGAATGGAAATGGCTATACATCACAAGATACCAAATAAAGGATATCTTAGCAAGTACGAGAACCACAGGTGTGTCATATTACTATAAATATCAGGAACTACTTCCAACATAGCATTTCTAAACAGAATGGAAGATTCAATAGATGCCGAAATTCGAGATAATTACACTAGATTCCACAAGGATAGACTGTGTACTGACCAAATCGCGACTCCACAGATCATTGTGGAACAATCAACTGGATGGAATTCACCGCTGTTCATTAACCTACTGGACTACGAAGAGCATTTTATTATGTGAAAAGGAGGATATTATGGAGACCTTTTGGCCAGATATCATCATTATCAGTCTATAGTGTTTGAGGACGAACCATATTACAGGTGAGGGAGAAATTTTAAAAAATCACTTGGAGTGGGTCTGACACACTTGGCGGAAATCTCCAAACTGAGTGATAAGACAAGCCGCTACACATAATTCTGAAAATAATATGTGGAGAGGAAGATCAAAGAATACATTGTGCGGGGAGCTGAAGAAAGGAATGAATAGTGATTGGGAACAACTGTAGAAGATAGACCAGGATAGATTTGGTTGGAGTATGCTGGTTGGTGGCTAATGCTCCATGAGGATTAACAGGTGTGAGTAAGTAAAAATTGATTTATTCAATTTGAATAAATTGACTTTGTTCATTATTCATTAGCATATCTTTAGAATAATAAAATTAATTTCTCATTAGATTTTCACCACAAACTAATAGAATCAACTGTCAAGACAAATAAAAACCAGATAACAATGAATGTATGCTTTGTTCATATTTATGACTCAACATTATCATGTCAAAAATCCAAACAGTATTGGGTATACAACTGAAATTATTGTGATGAGTAAGATTACGTTCAGACAATGAAATAGAATCTAGCAGTATAATCAATCAATTTCTACCAAATCGTGATATGTTTCAACTTTTATTCAATACTAATACTGAACTCTTAGTGTCTCATACTTGAACTAATTGATTAAACGAGTTAAGATTTATTTAATAAATAAAATTTAATAAATTTCGTCATCTTGTTATCATTTGTCAGGTTAATAATAGTTACTGGTTATTTAATTATGTTATTAGTATTAAGTAGTAAAATACCAAAACAGTAGTAGCCTAAATACAAGTCAGAATAAACTATGTTAATAGTAGCATTTTTTAAATGATTGAATTTCAACAGAATGATTATTTTATATATATAAAATCACAGAGTTAGATAATAATTAGGCTATATGAGATAGAAATACTTGATATTTTACACAAATTAGTTTATAAACAATGTCTAGCATTTAGAATATCATTAGTTGCCAGTTAATCATTAGTAAGAAAAGGTGAAGATATGAAATCTAAAGAAAACATGTATTGATTTGAGCCTCCAACGTTTATCATATTTTAATGGCAAACGGAAATAAACTGAATAAAAACCAAGCGTTAAAATTATGGTTGCAAAAGGGACATAACCATGTGGCTGAAGTTAGATGATAATAATTAATGGATAAAGCTGACACCAGAGATTTCAAGATAAAACATGATGACTACATCTGAACCAGTGTGAATGATTTCAAGTCATGCTGCCTGAGTTCTTCGTTCATTGATTACTTCTATCCAGCAGAATAGAAACAGAAAGTTTTAAAAAAGCCTACATCCCGATTTCAATGTTCTTCTGAGGTGATGCCGTTTGGTTTTCTGTAGCCTCATTCAACCAGTTAAGATAGTTGATTGCTAAACACAAGCAATATATATTCATGTTATCTTAATCGATGAAGATGCACAGCGTCATCAATATGTGGTAACGGGTACCGCACATCCAACTCTGGCAATGTCTCAAAAGCATTTCTGTTGAATGTACATTTTTAAACACATAAGTAAAATCAAACCTGAAAAAACAGGTACAAAGTCTGTAAAGAAAAAATAGATCCAATAAAAATTAGTTAGTAGAATACTGGAAGTAGGTCTTATTAGGATTAAATTGAAAATAGCTAATCAAGTAGTTGTTCTTTGTTTATTCTCTGTTGAGGTTCCCGAGTTAGATGAATGTTAGTAAGTGATATTAGTAGTTTTCAACAGTTACAGGTATAACAGTTAGAAAATTTTGTTCTACTAATTTTATCTCAACTATTTACATATAGTTCAATATCGATCAATACATGTATGTGAATAATTGAGTTTGTAATTATTATCATCATTGATAAACATGAGGGTATCTGTACCTTAAATTGAGAATTGTCATTATTGTGAATAAGCAGAAAATAAAATTTAACTGTATGTTTTAATCTGTAATATTTTCCATTTTCTCGTTATTGGTCTTTTGACTGATATTTGATCATTCTTGGTTAGTATTATATCTGCATCCAGTGTACATCGTCTCAATATTAGACATTTAGACACAGTTTTATCGTATTGTAAACACTTAGTGAGCTTAACATACAGAGAAACATTTAAAATAAGAAATCATTCCTGAATTAGATTATTTAATAAGTAGTCAACATAAGAGACAAAAAAATAATGTTTATTTCGGGAATTATGAAACGCATACATTCGTTTATTGTCAGTTTCAAAAATAAAATACTTTATTCTCTTACAGATGAATTATGATTTATCAAAACACTAATATATGAATGATAAATAATCTTTTGAATCACCCTTATAGTTAAGATAACTATTGGTTAATTAGACTTGCAGTAAGACAAGGCGTTAAACATATATCTTTTGCATACAAAACTGCGGCTTTTTAATCCGAATGACAGTTGCTTTTGCTGTTTGAAGAATTTCAAGTCGAACTAATTTTAACAAAAAAAAGCTGATGACCTGATAAATTATTGAGGAAAATTTATTTATACTGGTACAATACTAGTTTTGCAGCCTAGAATGCAGTTGTTTACAGTCACATTTTTTGGATTATTCATTTGAATCGATAATAGTAAAACCTGATGAGAATTTGTTGCGAAGACTAATTTTCGACCAAATTATCAATGTTTTAATATTATAGGAATTTTTAAACAGTTATACTGTTGGATTTATTTAATTTATCAATATGTAAATTAATGAGAAAATACTCATTTAAATTTCACATCATAATTATTTTATACTCATTATGAAATATTCAAATTTTACAGTTTATAAGTATTGCACATAACAAAAACGTTCAAAACCATACATTGTTGTTGAATACATTATAATGTTCATAGATTCTTTGAAAATATTACAAATTTTAAAAATAAAAAAAATATTTTAATATACTATAATTGACAACATGAATTAACGTTATATTGAACAAGTATATCTTCTTCTAGTATGTAACTCATATCAGTTTATATCTAAGATTCCATCATGGATCTTCAAAATTTAATCTCTTTTTCCCAAAATAAAATGAATCAAAATCCTGTGGTTTGTATATTTCTTGATATGGTTCAGTTAGTATTTGTCTTAATGTCTTTTATTAATTAAAAACTGAAATGAAACTTCATTTTACAACTATCACTATTACTAACATTGACCATATTATACTACTTGTATGAACTGTATATATAGACAATGTAAGACTTAGTGAATAGACCATATATTTTATTTTTCATGCTTTATCAGTTCTTTTCTTTTTAATAGTAAGATCAAATATAAGATTTAAATCATTTTAAATTTATAAGTTCAGTTTGGTAGTAATTCACAAATCTGCTTCATAACTAACGATATACATATAATTGTATGCAGAGGTAGGGATTGAAAAATAAAATATTCAAACTTTTATTTTGGCAATTATGAAATGATTTTCTATGTTTGTAAGTCAGATAAACTTGATCATTATGTCTTTAAATTCCATCGTTGAAAGTTTATCGTTTTGCGATAGATTACATATGCAGTAAATACTTGATTAGCACAATAATTGTTTGTTTTTTTAATGCACATCTTATGAATCAATGGGCAAGCGAATTTCATTTGCTCAATTACAATCATTCTTCACTCAACCCGACATTATTCATGGATGAAGAAAGAAGCGTTCATTCACACAAAAAATTACTAATAAAAGGAAGATTTTTATTATCTTTTCGACAATGGCAGAAACTTGTCAAGTGATAAATATCTACAACCTAAAGGTGATATTTTCTCGACAATTTTTATTACGTTCTGCTAGTTAATAATAAATTTTGACTATAAATTTATTTTATGCTTCATGTACCACTTTTTACTGAATCTTACAAGCCCTTTTTTTCTACTTACGATCTGAAATGATATAATCGGACGTTTTGATACGTTCAAAAAAGAGTATATGCCGTATCGAACAAAAAGAGCAGCAGCATCTCTTCTGAAGGTAATCATTTTCGTCCAGACTGCGTCCAATGTGTTTCAATCATTCCAAGCAACTCCAGCTTATTTCTTTTTTCCTCAGCAACGTGGATGGTTCTACCGACCTTCCATATTGTGCGAATGTTGCACGAACCTAAATTAATTGTAGCTCTGGCTGTCATGAGTAGCATCGACCTCTTGACTTCCGAAAGATCTGCGCTTTTATCGTGAGGCCTCATGGCTGCACGAGTAGAGTTGAAATAATTTGTTCTGGTGTGCGTTCTTTTAGCAAGTTAGTTTTAAACAAGATGGGGTTTCTAATCGCATGCCTAATTGTCCTCCTTCATCTGGACTTGGTACCAGCAGTAACTATAGAATGGCTCCTGGCGGAATTTGAACGAGGCACCGTATAAAAATAATCAAAATCTAGTAACGTTTTTGTTACGAATACGCTTGATCACGTCAATTGATATACTTGATTTATAACGAGTTCATCTTAGTCAGTAAACGTAAGCAAGACAGTGATCCAGTGACATGATAGGTTACTCTAATCCAAGTGTCCCAAACCCACATTAAATGGAAGCAGAAGACTTTATATGAAGTAGAAAGTGCATTCTACAAGCATCCAGAAAGTATGAGGTCCGAGTCCAGAAGAGGACAAGGATTCCAGACTAAGGATACGGATCATAAAACGTCACAGATAATGCATATTTATACAGTTAGGTCGAATAGGAAACAAAAATTGACAGTTAGGAAGACCAGTAGGCAATGACATTTGAAATATGTCACATTGATAGTCAAGAAGACCAATAGGAATAAGACCAACAGATAATTCTCTTAGGATATTGGATGAATATCCTAACACTTCCCTCTGAAGAAATTTAAGCGACACCTGAGGGTTTACTTACATTTGGACTGTTGCTTGCTGCTGTCGGAGATCAGCTTGTTGTTGGGATTTGACATGAAGATACTCAACAAGTTGGTACAAGATGTAGGACCAGTCTTGGGTACTTCTGAACGGTTTGGACATTTGATCCATTAAGTATACAACATTATGACAGAGCGCATGTCTGCACTTTAAATCTTTGTCTATTTTCTATTTGGATGTAAAGATAGACAATCAGTAACTTTACCCGTCTTTTTATCAACAATAAGAAAAAAAATATACACACTTCTACTTATTTTTCCTCCCTTAACTAACTTTCGGGTGGACTTGCCTATCGTGTGTCTTGTGGGTTCCGTTAATTATTAACAATACTATCCCAACACCTAGTGTTCTTGGCTTCTAAATGTTCTGGAGTAAATTCCTGTTAATACCAGGAGAATCGATCTTCTAAAGTATATCGTTAATGTGACAATATGTTGGGTCGAATATATAAAGAGAAAATAGCCTTAACAATAGAACTACCAACGAATCCATGTACTCAAGTGGATCATATTTCTAGCCAAGTGAAGTTATTCATATCTATCTAGACATTATTATTCATGAATGAATTGTAAGCATTATTATTAACCTGAATCAGACAACAAAGTGCCATATACTTGTGAATTCACGTAAACATGTGTTTAAAAATGTTCAGTTATGTACGT
The DNA here is from genome assembly GCA_944470395.2 of Schistosoma turkestanicum. NCBI lineage: Eukaryota > Metazoa > Platyhelminthes > Trematoda > Strigeidida > Schistosomatidae > Schistosoma > Schistosoma turkestanicum. The sequence continues at coordinate 36,207,987 of OX103973.1, read as the reverse complement.
GATTACATCAACTTGTGTATGAGTGCTGATAATCAATACAATTCAATGTCTTCATTTGTATACTATCAAGATTTACATTAGACTATACATTTTCTGCTGAAATCATGAATAAATCAACGTAAGTCCACCGGTCGTGATTTTTTATAATATAAAACATATATATATAATATTTTTTTAATAATATTTTACTAATTAATACCTTTACTTTATAATTATTTCGATTACTTTATTCACAGAATGTTAAGGCTTCTCTTCGTAGCTTAAAGAAAAAAGAAAAATACAATATTTTATATGGAAATAAAATGGGCAATAAATTGCTTCAACTACTTATGAATTATTTACAGAAACATTGTATAACCATCATTCAGATAGCTATTATTATATGAACTTAATTTTCGTTGGTTAAAATTTTATTCAAAACAAAGAAAACAAGACAATGTGTGAAGCATTTGAAACTTCACTCTACCAACTTCTAGTTACGATCATCAGCTTGTCATAATCTCATGCTTATGTTATTTCTGATTGTTGTCCATTAATTTCTCTATTAAATGTAAGGACATTCTATATGCTTACTGAGTCGTCGGCTCACGTTTTCTTTTGTCCTTTCCACTTCTAGATAACTTCACAAGCTGCTCTTCACACTCTCCCAGCACACAAGGCACCTTCAAGCTAAATGCAAACTTACCAGAGGCTGAAGTAACAATTAAGTGTTTTGCTATAGTTTTTTTCAAAAGGCTTCATTCAATCACTTATGGTTAATATTAATTTACTACTCCTTCGTCTCAGCTCAGTGGTCCAGAAGTTAGGCGTCCGCGCACAAGCCCAGAAGGTATAAGAGTCGTGGATGTGCACTGCTGGCGTGTCCCATACCGGGGCGAAATTGCCATACACTGCTTCCAGGTTTCTAATGAAGGTCTTACATTGGTCGGTTATTGTGTTTGTTACCAGATATGTAGACCGTGAAAACGTAAACCCTTATTAATGATGACATTAACAGTATCTATTAAACAGATGTGTGGCTATCAACACCTCGTAGCTCGATGAATAACATGTCAGCGTTTTAAGCAAAATGTTCGAATCTTAGAATGAACATCAAAACTGTAATTCAGCTGAATTCAGCTGACGAGTTCACAGTAGGATGAAACATACATCCTGGATTACACAACAAGTAACAACTCTTTTTCTAGGTTCACTTCATATTTTTCCTAACACATTTGACTTATTGATTAACACGCCAGTGAACCCTAATACTATTTGTGGAATGGAATGGTTGACTCACTTAGTGGAAGCCAGAGCAGCTTATGAAAGTTTAGGCCATCTTTGGCTCTTTGAGATGTTAATCTGGCTGTAAAAGTTAGGGTTTGCAACGCTTCGGTAAGAGTGGTTTCGCTTTCTGCCTGTTAAACCGGGCATCCCCAAGTTAAATATGTAAGAGAACTTTATGTTATCTTCAAAGAAGTGCTAACATTTAATCATAACGCCATGCTAGTAATGTGAAGGTTTGGTAACATGTGTTCGGACATAGTTTCCATGATTCATTGGGTGTTACCGTCTTGAAATACCGTCTTTGATGTCTTGGATATGTGTTATAAATTTCGTCACAGCGAATTCCACATAGTGTATTATTTGTCGACGCCGACTGGTTGAGAAAAGCATAGGATGTGATGCACGGGCATTAAAGAAAACTATGCAGCCCTGTAATCTGTCGGTTCAATGAGACTCTGTGGTCTGAGTTTGAGAGAGTGAAACTCGGTAGTTTGATATGTTATCAGATATGATTCAGAGTAGAGCTGGTTGGCGATCATGCTGTGAGTTTCTTTTACTTTCTGTTTATTTTCATCCATTTATTGTTTTTGATAATGCTCACTCTTCTTCTTCTATCTCTTTACAGTTTTATTTAGTTGTTCAGTGTTTATTTATTTCGGTTCTTATTTGCATCAATATTTGTGTGCCTAAGTAGATGAGTATCTAGTTTCCGCGTTAATACTGTGAACCTGAACTAGCTTTCGCATTATAACATAAACATTATTTATTTCAGATAATTGTGCAAAAATGATACTGTACTACTGAAATAGTTATAGTATTATAATTAATGAAATAAATAAGTAAGTAATGGTAGCATTCAGAAATAACTGAAATTAGTATTTCAAGTATTGAACTTTTGTATAGTATTGTATATCTTACGACACTTGAGTCATATGACTAATAGACAGTACAGATTAACAAATTAAATGTCATATTTCAGATTATGGATTAATCGTAGTTAAACAACCATTAAAAGTCAATAAGCATTAGACATTGTTTCATTCAGTTATAGTGTGGTGCGCGCTACTTATAAGTAGTATATGACGCGAGTGTCAACGTAATGTCTGGCAGCAGAAGATGGCGGAAGATCAAGAGAAAGGAATTTGTATGAAACGCATGAATAAGTGAAATGTCAGACAATGGATTGATGATGGATTGAAGATTTGCAAATTAACGGTTACGATATGGTTTCCCTATTTTACTGAGTAACTCTGTAATTTCCGTTAAATAAAATTCGGTTGCCCTCACCTGTGTTCTCCTTCACTACAATAGGACTTCTCTGGAACAATCATTTATGACGATGATCAAGATTTAACCCAATACTTCAGGTGTCGTTGTGAACACTAATAAATGTTTTATTGATACTGTCGTTAATAAACTGAATAACTCTTCAGAAATACTAAGCATGATGTGGTTCATGTTGTTCCAGATACCATAATCCATAATGACCAAAACGAGAAATATCAACACAACATAGAACATACTTGAAAAACAAATATCTAGATAAAGAATGAATTAAATTGAGAGTAATAAGATGCTCAGGGTGGGGTTGATGGTTACGCTCCATTGTAATGAATTCTCTGAATCATTTCACATACGGTCTATAACCATTTATTTCTACTATTTGAAAACAAGCAAGTACTGCACAATTTCATACATTTTAGTATAGGACTCCCCAATGGTGTGACTCCATCGAGAATCCAACTTGCGATTCCCAAATGTCTTTACGAAAATTACTCATGAGTTTTTCATAAGAGAAAAAAAAATTGGTTAAGTTTTGGGTCATGATTAAATTGGGTACAATAGAGAGCTAATGTACCTCATATGAAATCCTCTGATTAGCTACTGGGTTAGAAGGAGTTCGGTGACCAATAAACATTAGGACTTTAGTTGTGGTTCATTGGTTGAAATGTCATCTGGTAAATAGTGGATAACCGGTCCTATAGGCGAAATAAGTGATATTCAGATTCTCGATTAAGTAATATAACATGAGATCAACATCTTAAGCTATAACAAATTAGCTTATATGAAGACAACACAATTTTCATAACTTATTCCAATTCTGGTTATTGATGAAAGAAACTGAATAAATTTGTTGTATTAGATATTTTTTCAAAAAAGTATAAACTTACTCTTGTTACTGATTGATTTATTTTTGTATACAGTGTTGGTCGGTTTTATAGAATTAATCGTATCATACTAAAACCATTAGATACATTAGACAGTTGCACAGTTGCGAGATTCCTAGTCACTGATCCATATAATTCACTTTTAAAACAGACAAATAGGTAAATAAACGTATACTAAGTAACGCCTACTACATAGGAAAGAAATGTCAAATGATTTCTGAAAGTTGACTATAATTTATAAACTTCGTCAATACCTAGCCCAGTGGTCCGATGGTTGGGCGTCCGCGCACAATACCAGAGGTCCCGGGTTCGAATCCTGTGAGGTACAGAAGTCGTGGATGCGCACTACTGATGAGTCCCATACCAGGACGAAACGGCCGTCCAGTGCATCCAGGTTTCTAATGGTGATCTAACAATGATTGATTGGTGATTTCAAATGTGTAAAAACACAAATCTCCAAAGCTCTAACTGAAAATATGTAAAAACTGTCTGAATTCACCATATCTGTGTGTGTGTGTTTATCAATCCAACTACTCTGCTGCAGCTAAGTTGGACATAGTGTACAAAACACCGAATGTGTCATCGTGTCAGTGAATATTCATCTGGTGAATACCATCCTACCTGACTAAACATTAGACAGTTAAAAGTTTTATTCTCATTCACTTAATTGAAACAAAAAACTAATTTAATCTGAATAAAATTTTAGAAAATTTATTCACTGCATACTATCGAATATATTATATGATTTTTCGGTTCATCTTTTGTTTACTATCGAAGCCCTCGGAATCGACATTCCAAAACTAAACAATTGTATTCTAAAGAAGTTCAATCGTCAGAATAGATCAATTTAGAATGGATTTTAACACTATTTCGCTTTTCTCCTCTTTTTCAAAACTTCTTTCTCTTTTGTACTCTTGCCATTATTAATCTTTCAATTCTTATGTATTTGTATTCAAACTGACTTGTTATCAAAACAATCCAGTAAGGTATAAAATAGCTTTCGTTAGAATATTATTCAACAGTACAGAAAGATTATATTTTGGAAATAAAATTAGGGAGGAATTAACCACAGTTGAATGTTTATAGAGTCGTTATGATTATCATATAAATTTAAAACTAAATGTGAGAAACCTAAACTCACAGAAATGGTTTGTGCCATGGAGTATAAAAATCCTATAATCCTAGAACGTTAATTCAAGCATAGCTGGAAAGATTGACTTACGAATGAAGGCCATATACAAAAAAATATATAGCAGCCATATCGGAAAACTCCTACCTAATGTTGCATCCAAATATGTCTACTAGCTCGCATGTAATGGAGCACAGGCCGCCGACCAGCATTCTCCAACCTACTTTGTCCTGAACCTTCCTTTCTAGTTCTGTCCAACTGTTGTTCATTCTACTCATGTCTGTCTCCATTCCTCGGCGTAATGTATTCCTTGACCTTTCTCTTTTCGTTTGGCCCTTAGGATTCCACGTGAGGGCTTGCCTCTTAAAGCAATGTGTGTTATACCCCCCTCCAGCGCTTCTCCCTAATTTCTTCCTGGTTTATGATCTCTCATAGTTAGTTGTTGCTGACAGTGTCTGCCCAGCAAGTTTCTTCGTGCTATTGAGCAGTCGTCTGACATTTCCTTCTGTTAAAACTTTATCCGCTATCGTTGCTAGATCTTCCACATAATTCCGCTTATCAGCTCTAATGCTCCATTTCATTTCCCTGTTTGCATCTGTGTATTAGGCCTCTTTTTTACTTTCACTGTGCTGATTCGACTGCTAATGATTGCTGTTTTCCTGTTCTTACTTTATTGAATCTTTTCCAGTGAATAAGCAGTGATCCATTCCATACAGTGGTGATTCTTGTGGCCTAAAACCTCTTAATTTGTTGAAATTGACGTTTCTTTATTTCTTCTCTAGTTGTTCACCATGGTAGTTTCCTCTGAATTGAGTAGATCGTGAAAGGCTTGGAACCGATTGATGAGAGTTTCTCAGTATCATGAAGAAAGGAAGTATTAAACTCTTGTCATTTTCAGCACTGCCCACTCTAACTTTGGCGATTAGATAGCCCATTAGAATGGTGAAGTCCTTTGTTGGGCTTTTCCCGTCGATTGACTGCAGCCTGTTATAGAATTGATCTTTAACGTCTTCATTGGTTTCTTTGGTAGGCTCTTAGCACTGGATGACGTTCATTGTAATTCTTCTCTCTTTGTTTTGAAGAATGCTTTCCTCGGTTCATGAGATTCTATTGTAGTCCGCAATGTGACTGCTCGCAATTATACCGGTTGGTCAACCTCAGATATTCCAGTACGAACATAAATTTTGTTTCCTGAATCCCCAATATTTCAGAACAGAAAACTGTCAGATGAAGATTGTTTACGTGGTTAGAGTATAGTCTAGAACTTTACAGACAATGAATATTTATACAGTTAAGACGACCGTATATATTGACCAATAAGAAACGAGATATGAAGTATGTGAAACTTGAGATATGTGAAAAGTGTGAAAAAATACGCTTTTACGTTCAATGATAGAATTAGACTTAACGGAATAATTTTTGAGATAATTTTATGAATATCATATCAGTGCTGTTTTTGATTTTTTGGACAGTACCAGTGCAACTAGTTGTGTTTTAGTACTTACTTCTTCTTTCAAGTCTCACCGCATCGTATCTTTTCATCCCCGTAGCTACTTGGATGACTCACCCGGTCTCTGACAATGTACGAACATCCCATGTACCTGAAAGAATGGTTGCTCTGGTTGTCAGAAGGGGTATCGGCCTCCTAGCTTCTTAAGGAACCCGGCTTTCATCATGAGGCATCATAATTCTCCTAAATGAAGACCTAACAGGCGTACGTAAGTCACAATAAAAAGATTCTAACCAATTTTATGTTTTGGAAAAGATGCAGTTATTTAATCTTGTTTCACTAATAGTGACTTGGATTACATGTATCTGGTACGCAACATTCTTTGCTTAGCACTAATCATAGCTTCTTATTTCTTTTCTGATCTTTAATAATTTAACCAACTTTAATCTATACTTAAGTATTATATAAATTATTGCATTAATATATTATCTTATTTTTAAAAACACTACTTCCATGCTCTTCGCAACTTTTTCTCCCAGAATATTCATATACTTCTCGTAGAAATAGACAGTCGTTTGAAGTAAATTTTTAATTCTGCCAAAATTACTCATTTACACCTGCATGTTAAAACACCACTTTGATCAATAACTGTTGCCTTATAAACTGTATACACTCTATTGCTTTGGTAAATGGTAAATTTATTCTAGGATGTAGGTTGATGAAGGGGGTCTCTCAACTAATTGAATGTTATATTGTTAGACTATGATTGTCTGACTTAATTTCATTAAATTTGTGGATATTAAAAAAAGTATTTGAACACCATCTTACCATTCCTTATGTTAGATATTATGTGATGTGTCAGCTGCTGGTATACAAGTTTTCAGTCACTGCACATAATTCTTTGTGTTTTTTTAAGCTCTTTATTTCATCATTCAGTAATATTTTACAATCCTTTTACGAGCTGACACTACTAAGAGATGCGAATTGAAATTTACCCTTCGATTACACTGCTTTGATTTCCGCTCAATAAATTCGATCTTGACTTTGCACCATTGAAGAGTTTTAAACTAATAGGAAACACCTGTTTAGCATACACTTGATTCCAATAGTTATCTAGATGCAATTATTCGTGATGAAAATATATGGCAAAAAGAGTAGTCTTCAAGAACCTCTTACCTCCACTAATTATGACCAACTTATTCCAAATAGAGTTTTAACCTATTTAACTATTTGTAAGTAGTTAAAAATCAAATCGGGAAAAATATGAAGTTTCAGCATCAATTACAATTATCATCAGCCCTCAATGATAATAACAATAATAGTAATTATTAGCATTAGTACGAGACTGGTATAAAATACATAAACATGAAGAATACACGTAAAATCTTTACTCATATTCTATGCCCACACATACCTCCGCAGTACACTCTTCACGGTTTTGAACAAAACTGCTTTGGTCCCGAGAATAAAATATATTCAGCTAAGTAAATAACCATAAAATACAAATAAATTAATGACATGATTAGTGTAGACTGATTATACCTTGTTCCCAGTTATTTCTCACGTTCTTTAACATAGTGGAGTTTGTGGGTATTGTAGAATTTTCATAGTTTTTTTAACCATGCGTCGATCTTGGCTAGACCACTACTGGAAACACTGTGTTAATGTTTCGTCCTGACGTGAAGCTGCTCATCAATACGTGGTCACGACACCGCCACCGGATATATAAACCCAAGACTTTCGGTTTGTTAATCCTTAACCTATAGACTTTTGAACTAACATTCAGCGGTAATGATGTATAACTCTAATCAATTCACGATGCTGAATAACCATAATCCATTGCATATGATGGATAAATGTCTCACGCCAGACATGACTGAACTCTACTAGTCAATGTTTTTGTTAATATTTTCCGAAGATATATCCTTACAGAAAAAAGTTCTAATTTATTATTTGCTGATAAATACTAACTTGAAATTTTTATGACTGTTAAAGGGTAACCATAGAGAAGAATTCCGGTTCTCGGGTTTCAAAGATAAGATACTATGGTAATCTTAATGTAGACGCTTAGGAAAATTTGTCTGAAAACGAGCTATGCTCTGCTAATCATTGTATCATTGTTTTTTATTATCTCAGTGATCTACATAAAACAATTTGTCATTTTTGTCAGAACTCATTTATTAATGGAAGAGATTTGTGGAGATTTCATTACCTTCATAAATGAAATCACGAACCACCATTAGAAACCTGGAAGCACTGGACGACCGTTTCGTCCCAGTATTGAACTTCTCAGCAGTGTAAATCCATAGTCCCCGTTAACCCCTAGATCACTCAGTCAGTATCCTATGTCGATTTCGACTTTGAAGATCATATTTACTTATCGAATCATTGTTCAACTCATCGTAATCTGTTCGATAAATTTTACAGCATATTCATTTTTCAGTTATCATCTTCATTTTTACATCCACTATCTTCTCTGGTAATGCAATCGGAACAATGAAAGTTGATTACATCAGTCTTATTTCCCACAAAACACTTATTTTTGCAATACACTTGTCTCAATTTTATTTTGTTGTTTAAAATATCTGTAAATATCTTCAAGTTTCAGGATCTTTAGATGCCTAGTCGTTTTACATCCTACTGAAATTGAATGTACTGACGATATTTCAAAATTTGGTAGGATGTGTCTTTAGACGCTAACCAATATAAGCGATCGAACTCCTCAATCTGAATCCTATGACTAATTGTCTTTCCTGTCTATAATGTATTCTATAACCTACTGTCCCAAACATGATCAACTGTAAGTCTGATCAACATCACTGACCTTGAGCGACGTAGTTAAACTCCTTTTAGTCTAATATCTAAAACCATTTATCCATATCCTACCTTCAGTCCAAAGAGTCAACAGCCAGCTTCTACTATTATTATATTTCAAGCATACGTGAGTTTACATACAAACGTACTGGACCACATCACATCATAAAATGAAAATTCATATTTATACATAAACAGTTCAAATGTGACTGTGAATGGAGTGGTTAGCGTTTTTTTCCTGGTTAGCGTTTTTTTGGCAAGTGAGATTTCAACGGAATGGGGTCGCCAACCCCATGTCCAACCCTCCTCCTTTATCCGGGCTTGGGACCGGCAGTAGCCCCTAAGGTTCTACTGGCGGAGTAATAAGGGGAAAATCAATTGGCAATGCAATAAGAATAATAGGTAGTGCAAGAATAGTTAATGGGACAAACAGAAGTTTATTAAATTTATATTTATCTTGATACATCATTAGTCTTCAGTGAACATCTGGCAAATGAATTGGTAACTGAAGGCTTTATGCACTCTCATTTCCATAAATAAAAGAGGTTGACAGCCGTCCTAACTTAGCGTCAACCTTCACCTATCTCGGCCTCCAATGAAAGCAATGTTACTGTTGAAAGTAACTAGTTTCCTTACTGTAGTATCTTCATAACACTCATCTGACTACTTTAGAAATTATTAACTCAGTCTGACTAAAATCCACCTTGATATAGTTTGTGAATTACTTTTAAACGAATCATTTGTACAAGTGATAACTAAACTTAAGATCATCCTCTTCAGTTACTAGTCAAATAACTTTACATTATATCATATTATCTTATGTTTCGATAACAAAACTGATCTATAAAATCACCAAAATGATCAATTTGGCAGAATTAATCATTTTGTCTACATACAAGATTATTACAAACTTTAAGTGAATCGATTACTGCAAAACTGCAGAATCAGCAGGACAGCTGATAAATTGTATTTAGCAAGTTGAGCATTCATTATATTGTGAAACCACTTATTGAAACCGTTGAACTGCTAACAAAATAAATGATAACTCTGAGATTAAGAAGAAGATTACAAAATAATTAACAGGATTCTCATTCTGTATATCATATCAAGAAAAAAAACTCCAGTCAAATATGCAATTAAAAACAGATTGCTTAAAAATTGTTCACTCATTGAAAAGAATTTTTAATTTAGCCATTACATAATTACAATGCTAACCAAAATAATTTGCACCAATATGAATTGGCATCATCATTCTTGATAAAAAGTATCGGCTATGACCATTTTTTCAATTTCACTTCAATAATTTTACGATCGATAAAATGATGGTTTCAATAAATATTATTTTCAAAAAGATTCTTTCCGTTAATCGTCAATAATATTTTCATTTATGTTGAATTTTCACATTTTATTATGACAAAACCTGAAAATAATGATAGGAATCTCTCCATTCAGAACAACACTATTCGGAGGTGATTTCATTGGCTAAAACAAATTCCAATCGATAAGTTGTCAACCAATCGCATTATTGTCCGTCACTAAAAGATAAAGGGAAGTATTTGTTAGTGTTTCAGATCTTGAAGGTTGAAGTATTATATCACACCAATAAAAAGTATTTTCTTCTCCTACTTATACAGTTCAATGAATTTAACAGCTATATAAATTACATATACGTCAATCAACAAACACTTTATAACTAATAATCAGACTCTAATGAATGAATTCAATGTTCAACCATTTAGCGTACATTTGGGCGACATCAATAAATACCCAATTAACTCTGAGTATCACAATTGTTCATCTGGATCATTAAATTTAAATTGGTCCGAAAAATCAATAAATGAGTTATATGAACGTAAAACAGGAATGGACCCAGTGATACAGCCTTACTTAGAACAAACACAATTTCAGCAATCAATAAAAAATCATTCCAATGAGTCAACATTATTAGACAATAATATTCATACTGAGAATTTACATTTTATAGATTTCAATCAAACAGATTTACAGCCTGATTCAACTGTTACAGCACCAATGTCAAATAATGATTTTATCTTTAAGGAAGAACGTAAAAGGAAATTCATGAAAAGTAAGTATTTTTTTGTATCGTTTGCTTTCACAAGTATTGAATTGTCAAAATTGAATAATATTCCGTTTAGATAAATATATGGATTTAGTAGCTATCCAACTACCTCATTGATGATATCATACCGATTGCAGCATTGGTTCAAAATCCCGTTTAATGAACCAGTTGCTTCGAGGTTAAATATAAGACAAATAGTATGAAATATTCATCATAGGCATCAAAATCAACAGTATTCTCTCTATATAATAATATGTTTAATTACGAAACTAGATGACTCGATGTTTTATCTCTAAAATAAGTCAAGTTTGTTAATATGCGCAATAATAATCGATATGAGTTCTAATTTCAAAGATTGTGGACAATTTGTTTGAAAAATCTACTCGACAAAATATTTGCTTGCACGTTAAGAATAATCTATGGAAACTTGTAATTCTTTGGTATTGTGCTAGGCAGCATTCATTAGAAAGGCACTTGACGATCCTTCAGTGAGATAATGCTAATTCAGAGATTTAGATCCAGTATCACAGTTACTAGAATTATTATTATTATTATTATTATTATTATTATTATTATTAGGCCATCCAGGCTTAGTAAACGGTTTATTCTCATATTCACTGTTATTTTTATTTGTTCATCTAATCTGTAACAAAAAGCACGATGACATTAAGCCAGTGAGTTTATTGATTTTACTGTGAAGTCTAAACATTGGTTGTTAATTATGATACTAGTTATTCTTTAATAACTCACTAATTGGATAATATTAAAGAAAACTTACATTATAACTGAACTATAATCTTTCAGGCAGAGTTTAGGAGGTTTGTGTTTTTACACATTTGAAATCATCAATCAATCAATCAATCATTATTAGAACACCATTAAAAACCTTGAAGCACTGGACGGCCGTTTCGTCCTGGTATGGGACTCATCAGTAGTGCGCATCCACGACTTATGCACCTCGCAGGATTCGAACCCGCGAACGCCAAACCATCGAACCACTGGTCTGGCATCCAAAGGTGTTAATGTCTAACTCTCATTGATCGAGGGATTTTGCGCGACCTCACCCATTTGTCTTTGGTAGTTACTGCCTACACCCGACAGGGTTGAAACTCCATTGGTCACGTCTTCTCAACTAGAACTCCGAGAATTTCCTCACGAAGCTAGTCACTAGTGAGCACTGTTACGATATTTTGGGGCAGAGTTTTAGAGGTTTGTGTTTTTACTCCTGCAAGGTGCAGGAGTCGTGGATGTGCACTGCTGATGAGTCCCATACCAGGACGAAACGGCCATCCAGTGCTTCCAGGTTCCTAATGGTGGTCTAACAATGACTGACCCATGATTTCAAATGTGTGAATTATAATCATCAATCTTTAACTGGAATAGTTTTCTTTTATCCTTCTAAAGACTATCAAAGCATTAACAACTAGTAAGTTTTCAATATGAATTTCAACACATCATAATTTTTATTTCTCTCAAGTTTCTGTATGTATATGTGTATGTGAGAGAGAGAGAGAGAAAATCGTTGGAAATTTTCTTAGATTGTACCATTTTAACTAGACAGTTGATAAATCTTCGAGTATAAAACTTTATAAATAAGTCTTCTGATTAACTTCATATATATATTAAATATAAATTCAACTATTCTATATGTTCATCAATCGGATGTGTTAATAGGTATGCACTAACTTGTATGATGTGTATTTCATTCGGTTGATTACGTCATGAAACCATTTTGTTCTAGTTTTTATGTGATTCTCTAAAAAAAAATATCAATTTATATTCAAATCGAAATAGTTTGATACACCCAGCTGATGAATCTTAAAGAAAATGAAACACTCATCCTAAGATTTCATTGCTAGCTATATTCTATATATTCTGTATCAATTTAATATGTTGTAAATCTAAATTGAACTTATAAGTTCTTAGCGACGATAGCACTTACTTACTTACTTACTTACTTACTTACTTACTTACTTACTTACTTACTTACTTACTTACTTACTTACTTACTTACTTACTTACGCCTGCTACCCCTAATAGAGCATAAGGCCACCGACCAACATTGTCCAACTTACTCTATCCTGGGCCTTCCTTTACAGTTCCATTTAATTGCTGTTCATCCTTTTCATGTCTGTTCCCAATTCTCAGAGTAATGTGTTCTTCCATCTTTCTCTTTTCCTTTGACTTTGAAGATTTCAAGTGAGGGTTTGTCTAGTGACACAGTCGGGTGATTTCCTGCATATGTGTCCGATCCACCTCCAGAGCTTTTACTCAATTTCTTCCTCAATTAGAATCTGGTTTGTTCTCTCCGATGGTAGGTGGCTGTTGAGATGATAACATTCACCCGACTAAAAAGACGATATATTTACAACTCAATCGATAATAACTTTCACTTCCAGATCATTTGAAATAAAATTATGATTTGAAAGGTTGTTCTTCTTATGAAAAAATATCTTTTGGTTTATTTTTTTTTACACACTTTCGTTCTTTTGTAATATTACTAATCTTTTTTTTGATATTGTTTACTATTGAATGTACATTAAATCTGATATATGTGGTGGACTGAACAGAATGAAACTAGAAGATGTCATTAGGGGGTTGTGAAGATTGTTAAGTTACACATTTTTGAAACCTTGAATCGATTAATGTTAGGCCACCATTAGAAGCCTGGAAGCACTGGACGGCCGTTTCGTCCCAGTATGGGACTTCTCAGCAGTGCACATACACAATTCCTGCACCCAGCAGGATTCGAACCCGGGACCTTCGGTATTGTGCGCGAACGCCTAACCATCGGACCACTGAGCCGGTATCTAACGGTGTTAATGTCTAACTTGATCAATTCACGGAGTTGCACTAAGGAGTCCCATGCCAAGACGAAACGGCCGTCAAGTGCTTCCAAGAAAATATCAAACAAATAAATGTGACATGTATGAAAATTATCAACAATAATAATGTTATGTTAAAAAAACGTTTGTTTACAAATATTGTAAATACACTTGTGTAACGTACAAAAAATATCATCACCAGATGGAGTATAAATATTTGGAGAAGATCCAGTTTTTTTACAAAATATATTAAACATTTAATCTTCAAACTGTCATTTACACTACAAGTCGGTTTTCCACTACCTTCACTCATGTATCTATTATTCTTCAATATATTCTTCTGAAGCAATGTATTTTGATCTTCAGATACTCCCCTCTCTTTGGTAGCAACGTCTAGATGACGCTGTGCTTTATACAATTTATGTACCACCTTGTGAGTAGCATCCATCACCCTTGTTGTTGGTATAAAATAAAACTCTCTAGTTTACACATAAATATTTTAGTGGACATAAAACTAACAGGTACAACAACCTTCGATATCAATGTCTACATATTAGATCAAAATGAAAATAACCAACGTATGGTGACAAAGTGTATTATCACTAGGATATTAACATAAAAATTTCAAAGTAAACTGTTTAACAATCTTCATTATAAAATTGTGGAAATTGTTGAATTTTATTGAACTCATGAATCGATCAATGTTAGGCCACCAATGGATACCTGGAAGCATTTCAATAAAACTCAGCAATCTTTATAACTCTATAATGAAAATTACCATGTACTCCTAGTGAATAGCTTTGTGAGCAAATTCTCGGAGTTCTAGTGAGAAGTCGTGACTAGTGGAGTTCAACCCTGTCAAGTGTGAGGTAGTTACCCATCGAAGACAATATACGAGATGGCGTAATATCGTGGATCGATTGAAGTTAGATACCAGTCCAGTGGTCTAGAGGTTAAGCGTGTACGATTGAGACCGAAGGTCCTGGGTTCGATTCGTGCATTCGGGGTTTGTGTATATACGCTTTTGATTAGTTCCATGCTAAGATGAAACGGTCGACCAGCAATTCCAGGTTTTTAATAGTGGTCTGATATTAATCGATTCATCGATTCAATGTCCAACAATCAATAATAAGTGATGTATAAACTGGATAAAAAGAAACTTGAAAGAAAGAAATATTCAAAAAACTCTATAAACTTTAAGAATATTTTAAAATGAATTCCATTATAACGGCTTTGAACAGTTTTTAGCTTGTAAATTATGTCTTCGGTTGACTTTAGCTTGACGACTTTTGATAAACATGGAGATTTACGTACCAACTTAATCTTCAACTAAAACATGCGAACCTTTTGAATACCGACCATGTGGTCTAAAAGTCTATCGTTCACTGCAAGGACCAAAGGTACTAGGTTCACTACTTAACAAGACTATGGATGCTCACGGATAATGAGTTTCATATTACTGTGAAATGGATATCCAATGCTTCTTCTATTACAATACTTAACTAATTCAAATCAATCAGTATTGTATACTACAAATATGAGTTCTGTGTTTTGAAATTGAACAAGTTTTGCTAATAGTACAGAGCATTCAATTCAATGTAATAGAGTGTATTTTCTAGTAAACTACTATCAAGATAAACATTACAATTATTGAAGATTGTTGAGTGAATAAGAGAAAAAAAAAAGAGAAAACGTACATAGTGATGATTCGTCTTGCCAAGAAAAAACAAAACAAAACAAAACAAAACAAAAAGTAAATAAGTTGTTGACCTATAAAAATTAATTGTATAACCTTAATGAATATTTAATAATTTTTTTTAATATATGCGATATACGTAAGTAAAAAATTCAATTAAAAAAAAATATTTACTCAGAAAATAATCAGTTTTGTTTTTGTTTTTAAAAAAAATTCCTACTCCAATTTAAATCAGTTCATATTTTTTTTTTAATGAATTGTAAATTTTTTTAAGCCTTTGTTTTACTTTCTTAAAGAAAATAGATTTAATTCTAGTGTTCGTTCATCTTATAAACAATATATATACATATATTGATTGTAGTCGATTTTATTTACAATCATTTATGTTTACTACATCAGCATTTTATAGAAAGAACACTGATAACAAAATAAAATGAATTTCTCTATATTATTATGTTTTGCCAATAAAATAAATACAATTCACATTGTTAAATCTTGATCATTGGTACAACTTACGTAAATTTTGTTTAAAAATATAATGAGTTAATTAGAGTTAGAATGATAGATTATTTGAATATTATTAACTCAGAGGTCTGAGCATTCATCATCACCAATGAGACTTGAAGGGAATACAATATTGAAGGGTTACAGATCAAATTAAAACAAATCTCCAGTTTTTTTTTTTCTGGCTTTTACTAGTTGCTTAAGTAAATCCAATCGATAATCAATTAACAAGAGTGTAATTTAGACTTAAACAAAACTCTTTATTAGTGATTGTCTTGAAACATACATTTTATGTTTTTGATTAAACTTTCTTTAAAATGAGGGAAAATAACTTTTTAATATTAAAAATTCTCTTTTAATTGATAGATAAATTCAATAAAATAGTTATAGTTTAAAAAGACGAAACAGATTTATGTATATCATAATGTCTTTTATTAAGATATATAGTTTATTAAAATATGTAATGACCTGATTATGGCATAATATACAGTAGTTAATTAGTTCAAAAGTGATAAAAACAAAATAATTAGTTCAATTAAGTTCAATAGTTCCAACATTAAATGTTAAACAATAAATTTGTGAGAATTTAAATCACCGCTAATTATTGCGTGTTATTTTTTAAAGAGAAGATTTCAGAATATCTATAAAACTTCCTGCACAAAATATTTTTATTTTTCCTTGTGTGATTGTTTAAATAGCCGATTTGTAAATATTTATAAAATTTATGAAATGTAAACTGAACCTAACAATACTTGAATAAATTATTATTTAATAGAAATTTTAATGTTTTATTTTGAATGACATGGCTCAAAATCGTTTGCAATGGCGCCGGTGCATTTATTCTTTGTGTTCTCTCAAATCCTAATCTTCTGAGTTCCTCAACACCTCTAGTTTTTACTTTCTAAACTTATCTCATTGAATCATACTTCGTGAATAATATCTTCTAATTCTAACCCCTCTGATTACTTCTAATACCTTTACTACCTCTTCTACTATTGGATATGAATTGACAATTATATCTCTGTGCTGATGTGGTATGGCAACATGAACTGATGTACTTATGTACAAAGTTCTACGTTGCATCTGACTGACTGACTGACTTAATGTTTTACAATCAGTACAATCATGAAATGATTATTTGTCAGTGTGGATTTGAATCTGTCTTCATTAAAGAATGCATATCCGTTTGATAATAGAAACACTTTGAAGTAAATTCGTTTAGATAATTCTACTTATATATTACTAATCAATATGTCTCAGACTCTTATAGTTAGATTTTATGCTTTAACTAATGTTTATAACTTATAGTTCTGTTTTATTCTTTTTCTATTTCATAAAACTCACCTAATTCAATAAAATATCTCTTGTCATTCTTGAAGTATTGATAATTCTTCTTATAAGATGAAAAAAAACTGTAGGATATTAAACCTGAAATTTTAAAATCAAACATTCAATTCATTAAAGCTACTTCAATTATCAATTTGTACATTTGATAAAAATGTCATGAATTGAAATGTAGTTGGTGTCTAGTATAGTTTGATTTTTATTTATAGGTTGTAGATCATATGTTGGTCTCTGTTGAAGTATATATGGAAGATAGGGAAAGGTTAGATATCACGTTTTTGTTTTAATTTGCGACTACTCAGCAGTGCACACTGATGTTATGTTAAACTCTAAAAGTTACGAGTTATCACTAGAATTTCAAAAACTGATTCCTGCCTACGCTTTGATTATGCATGGTCGAGGAGTCTCTTACTAGGATGAAACAATGGTCTAGTTCTCCTAGGTTTGTAATGATACCTAAACTGAAAATAATCTGATATTAATATAAACTGTAAATTTAGCCAATCTTCATAACATTTTATCAGCTAAATTGTAGTACGCATCTCACTAGTGATTTGCTTCAGGATGTTTTTGGACTTCTAGTAAAAGTCATTACTAGCAAAGTTCAGATTTATATAGGGATAACAATAATTGACACTAATAGCAATATATTATTGACCAATTTTATTACCAGTTGACTGAATCTGCAAATGTTAATCATTTTTCATCAACACAGCGATTGACGTGATTAAGCTGTCATTCATTCAAATTTCTGGCATACTTGTACAGGTGCGGAGGTAAGCACTGATTATGTAAATCGAAGAGACCTCATAGTTAACCCATCTAACTCAGATAACTCAGTAACACCAAATAATAATAGTAATAATAACTATAGGAGGAATACAATTACAATTTATCAACATTAGTCCTACATTAAGACGAAAAAGTTACCCAGTGCTTCTTGGTTCTCAGTAGCGGCATAACATAGATTAATTAGTGATCTCAAAAACATTCAGTAATCTCCACTAAACTAATTATTCCTTTCTAGAAAATATCATCTACATAAATGAATATTAATGAAACAATAATATCAGTAGTGAATAATAAAACACCGTAAACAATTAGTTCCGAAAACAAAATCAATTTTCTGATTTAGTTCCAAGAAGAATGTAATGTAATGTAATCACAATTGTAATTATCAATCTATCATTCAGTAAATATTTCGAAAAGATTTCAGATAAAAAGACTTTAATATTAAATTCTATTTTAAAATAAGTCATACTATATTAACAGAAGAAATCTTGATAGAATATTATTGAGAACAACGTCAAATAAAACTAATCAAGTGATTTAAAGAATTTAAAAAGTTAAACAAAATATTTCTCATAGATGAATACTATAAAATGAATTCAAAAATTAAATTTGTTCATACCATTTCAATGTTCAATAATTCACAGATTATATTAATGTAAATGATAAAGGTTATTTTACGCAAGGTAATAATATAAAGAAATATTATTCGAGATGAGATATATATGGGAAGTAAACTTTTGAAAAATTTATATAGATTATTGATTTCAATAAATGTTTCTTCTTCTTTTTTTACAAGTAAAGCTTTTATCTCCATGTTTATCATTACATGTAGGTTTGATTGAGTGTATGAGTGTATACTATGCACATATATGGGTCTGTGTTGTATAACTCGTGAGCAAGATTTATCATTTCAATGATAAGCCCTTTCTTTCTGTTTCCCTTCATTTAATTTCAATGTTTGTTACAGTTGATTATTTTGTTATTGTAAAAAAAATTCATTTTTCTTTTTCGATTAAAATATGTTAATTAATATCAGTATCAGTGTCCGTTATCCCAAAAACAGTTATCATCATTTATAAATTTGCAGTCAAGTGTAGATAATTATAGGGTTTATCAAATAAGGTGAGCTTGGTCGCCTGCTCTTTTTAAATTGTTATGTGCACACTCACAAAAGATATATATATATATTCCCCCTAAAGCAAGTTTATGTGTATATATATGAAATGATTGTGTATTCCTTCAGATATTGAAGGATACAAGTTACCGAAGTTTATTTCACTTCACATCAGTATATTACCCTTCGTTTGTTGTACATTTATGGTGTGGTGATAAGATTACCATGTATATGGGTCCAAATACATATGAGTATATTGATAATTTAAATTGCCTAAAGCAGAAATGTTTTAAATGGTTAAAAATGGGTTGGTCGGTGTGTATGTAGATCAAGTAGAAATCTGTCACTTGGTAAAATCTACAGAAAAACTGATGGTTAGTGTGCGTACATAAATGTATATCTGTGTATGTGTATGTGTAATCGAATCAAAATAACTCTAGAAAGAGGACAACGAAACAAGAACTGAAATGATAGAAAGTGAAATAATATAAATTTTTTTCTCCATATTTCTTACTTCGATCAAATTTAAACTTGTTTTCTGAAATAGTTTTAACTGTCAAATTAAGAAGGCAAAGAAAATAGACAATTACAATTGGTTTATTGATGAATAAATTTTCATAAGAAAAAAATAAAAATAAAGATGACTATGATAATGATGACAATCATGCAAGAGGAAGGGGGGAGTGTAAAAGAACGTTCAACTGGCCGAATCAGGGGCGTGGTGATGGTGAGTTGAAATATTAAAATGAGCAAAAGATATGGATAGAATGAAAGAATTGAGGCAAAAAAATAAAAAATAAAAAACGATTGGAAGTATGCAAAGTCAAGTGGGCCAAGACAAAATGATGTAGGGAAAATTTTGTCCGATTAACTGAATAATGTAAAATACGTGAAACTAACTATTAATTAATTCTATAAAACTGATTGAAATTTCAATGGGAAGAATAATTTCTTATGCAAAAAGAAAACACACACAAATAAATAATTATAATATAACGAATTGGTCAAATCATTAAAACGGTGGTTGCATTGAATCATTTTTTATTTTGATTAAATAAATTGAATAAATACATTTCACTCTAAATTAACTCATCCGTTAAACTGTCAAAGAAACTGTGATTTGTTCTGAGGTATTGTAAGTGATAAGATATATATATATATATATATATATATATATATATATATATTTACAAATATATATATATAAATGGGTGTTCTTATAAGTTTTAGTAAGACCGGTTATTACGATTAGTTCAATTTTCGAATGGTTTTCATCCATCAAAGCTTTTTATCGGTGAAGCATTGAATTTCAGGGATTATAGTATGACTATTTTACGATATTGTTTGATTCTTTAACTGTGTAGGAGTAGACTGGAAGAAAGCTAGGGGCGGCCAGACCAAAACATGTCAGAAATCCATGAAGTCACTGACAAGTGGACTGAGTCATGTCGGTAGATGTAGGCTACCTGGTTGGGGTCCGCGAGACGATAGTCACCGATGGTTAGAGACCTTGAACGACGTGGCTCAGAATCGTTTGCAATGGCACAGGTGCATCCACTCTTTGTGTTATCTCTAATTCTAACCTTCTGAGTTCCTCATAATCTCTCTTTCTCCTTCTAAATTTATCTTACTGAATTATACTTCTCGAATCATATCTTCGCTCCCTAATCTTCTCTATTACTGCTAATACTTCTGACAGTTGCGTCTCTGTGCTGATGGGGCATGGAAACCTGAACTGATGTACTTACGTACGAAGTTCTGCGTTGTATCTGTCTGTCTGTTGTCAAAAACGATAAGTTTATCCCACTACAACGGAGTCGTTATCGCATATTGTTGAAGAGTTTTACCTAATGATGGAAAGTCTATCGAGAGTTCCTTGGTTTTCAATGACGCACAAGCTGAAGTTAATCCATCAAGAGAATTATTTCAAAGTATAAACATATCGTTTGATTAATTTGTTTTAGAGTGAATGACAATACACTACTGAATAGATAGTTATAAAAAAAACATTTAACAATTTCTGTCAGTTTTTTTAATAGAAAAGTAAAAATCAAATCATGTTTTTGTTTTCGTCATGAGTGAATTCACTAACTGTAAGGATGAATAACTTCATTCCAGTACATGAAACCTAATTATCGTACTCTAGAACACGACAGAAAACTGGATTCAGGATCGTCAAGTCTTGTGACAATAGCCTAAACTTAGACTAGTGGATTGGCATGCAAAAGTGAACATTTGCATGTCTAGTTAATTTATAATATAACTAACTGACCATCTAATGCCACTGGAGACAACTATTTCACCTCTGTCAAGTCTGAACTCTATGGGTCATAACTTCTCACTTGGAATTCAGGGACTCATCCTTGATGATTTGATTAGTGTTTATATAGAAAGCTGTCTAACGATTCTTGACTCCTAATGGTTGTCTAACTAAACTCATTTAATAATATGCAGGCACAAATCTTCAAAGTAGAATTTAATTCTTTATTAATCTATTACTTATGGATTAAACCATTAAGTGAATTATAAACTCGGAGAATATCAATCTGTACATGATGCTTAAACAAACTTTAAGTGTATTTATTTATATATACTGTTATTTTTTCCATTCTCTATAGGACATTTAAAATCTCCAATATGTCAAAAATCTATTGAATATATGGATAGCAATAGTAATTCTTGTGTCAATATTATTAATAATAATAATAATCACCATAATATTATCACACCGCCAGCGTTAAATAATCAGTCAATAATCAAAAATGGACAAATCAATAATCATGTGACTACTACAAATGTCGTAGACGTTTCATTTAAAGAACCAATAACTTTTCCTGTATCATCAACAACAATGTCATCAGCATCATCAATAACATCATCAATATCATCATCATCAACGTCATCCACGGTGGTGGTTGTTAGTTCAACAAATAAACGAGCTAGATCAGCCTATACAAATGTACAATTAGTTGAATTAGAAAAAGAATTTCATTATTCCAATTATTTAGGTCAACCAAGACGATTAGAATTAGCTGATCAACTTGGCTTAACTGAACGTCAAATTAAAATTTGGTTTCAAAACAGACGAATGAAACAGAAAAAAGAATGTAAAGATAATGAAAAAGTCAAATATGAGTAAGTTTTTTTATTCAATTTTATTTTCTTCTCTAGTGTACTGTTTATAAAAAAAACCAGAGAAAATTTAAATTATTGAATATCATCTGAGTGAATGTGAACGTCACAAGTCTTGCTTTTTTGTGAGTCAGTAATATTGAGGCATTCCATTTCGACAAGCTTGAGAATCTTCAAAAACAATGCCAACATGTCTAGGATACGTCTCGCCTGCACTATATTTTAGTGGGACGAGTCGAGGTTGACTATGATTACCACT
The DNA here is from genome assembly GCA_944470395.2 of Schistosoma turkestanicum. NCBI lineage: Eukaryota > Metazoa > Platyhelminthes > Trematoda > Strigeidida > Schistosomatidae > Schistosoma > Schistosoma turkestanicum. The sequence continues at coordinate 36,185,414 of OX103973.1, read as the reverse complement.
ACAGATCAGTTACCTTCCCGTCACTAGGTGTAATATTTCCGAGAATCAAGGACAGAGAAGAAGAATTAATCCATACAAGGGAATATATTTGCTGGCAATTTCATGGTATTAAAGGAATACTGAAATCGTGCCAGAGAAAAAGGCAGGTGGATTTACAGTGAGTATATAATCTAAATGGCAGCAATAAAAACGGAAAGTTTGCGCGTACCGCGTACGAATAAACAAAAAGTACAGTAAAACAATCACTGGTACAATTGGTTATAATAATGAATGTTTCTATTAAATCAATGGCATTCTCTTTACAAAAGTGAAGGCACTACAATATATATATATATATATATATATATATATATATATATCAGCACGCTGACAACAAAGATAAATATACAGACTTAAGGTATTTTAGTTACTGGAAAAAAATGTAGCTCAATAAAATGTTGTTAAGCTAGTCTCTTCATAAGACTAAAGGGATGTCTACATGTATTTTTAATAATAGTGAAGCTTGATTTTCTTTCTTACATTTACAGTAACAGTTAACCACTTGATCACGCTTCACATATGACGGATCACTAGAACATTTTGACCACTATTCACAGTTATATAGATTATTATATCTTTTAAAACAATTTGTACACAATTATTAGATAAGGTATCTATTTTATCATAGTAAACTGTTGTGGTAAATGCCATAGACACCTCAAAAATTTAGCCTTGCATTTCTCTTGCCTATATTTCAACAAACCGATCTGGAGTTTATTACTTCAGGGTATCTTCCAAGTAACTCATTTGCTTTGTCAACAACGTCGACTGAAACTAACAACTTTTTTAGGATCAGTGATTTTATTAGCTTAATTTGTGAATAATTAATTGCTATTATTTTGATATTCATTTATAAACCAAATAGCTTCATTTTTCGGTATAATTAGAGATTTTAAGTCAGAGAATATCAGCGTTAATTGTTTGATCTGAAGATGAATTTTCAATTCCAGTCCATTTTTTGTTTGAGTTGAACTTTTCGGTAATTAATTCTGTTAAATATTAAAATTAATATTCTTGTTCTTACGTAATATTTATTTAATTGATTTATCCACTTTAGTTTTCATTATCCATATTATGAAAATTCTCAATTCTGGTGTCCTAATCATTCAATCAATGGTAATCAACAAGAATCATTTAATTATTATCAAACAACACAATCGAAATCAGCTATTAATCCATACAATTTAACAAACAACTTTTTAACCACTTTATCTTCTTCAGTGTATATACCGACTTTTAACAATTCAACTAATTATAATACTATAAACAATATCAATAATTCAATAGATTTAGAAGTATCTGAGAGTAGTAATATTAAACATATATTGAATGGTTATCATACAAAAGAAACAAGTATGTATAATAATAATAATAATAATAATAATAATAATTCTATAAAAGATTGGTCAATGTCCTTCACATCGAATGAAGAATTATCAGATAGAAATGATTATCCAATATTTAAAAATTCATATTTTCCATCTTATATTTCTTCATATAATGATTCATCTTCTTTAATATCTCATTATCACCGATTACCAGCAGATAATATGGAGCATTCTGTTGATTTCAATAGAAATGAAGTTAATCATATAGAGATTGGTATAGTGAAAGAAACTAATTGTAAACAAGCATTCATTCCCAATTATCATTCTCAAAATGAACTAACCAGTCAACTAAAAACTTACTTTGAACCAACAACTACTAACTGTCAACATCAAAGAACATCTCAGTCAACAGCATATCAGTGTTGTCAGCATAATTTGAATCATTATTAAAATAGTATAATGATATTTAAGCAATATATCAATTATCAGTTGTTTTTATTTTCTAGTAAATCAAATGATTTTGTTAATATTGACATGTAAATATAATCTCATGTTATGTTATATGTTTACTGAACTAGTGAGTTATTCACTATTAATCAGATTAGTTTTGTTTGATTGAATATATCATTACAGAAGAAAGTGTTAAAAAAGTTAGCAGAAAATTAAGAAGGAATATATCAGTTGAACTACGTAAAAAATTACTGCAGGGAAAATGTATACTTATTTTATCAAAATGTAAGAGAACAGAAGATTTATACGTATCATATAAAATGCACAGGTTTGTTAATAAACCACGACATCATGGTACTAATTACCGTACGAAATGTCTTCAATACAAATACTGATTACTACTATTAGTATGGTTACTTTTATAGATGTGGTTAAAACTGCTGCATGTTCGACGGGATAAGACTAAGATGGCTCGATGAAATAAAGAACACTGATTCAAAGCTGGTGAAAATATATAAGGCATTAGTTAACATTATTCAATCAATGTAATTCAAGTATAAAATTTACGAAATCATAAGATTAACTGCTGTTTTTAATATTTAATGATGAGAATATTAAATTATTGTGATCTGTGATCGTTCGAATGAACTCCTGATATGATTACATCTTATATGCTGTATTTACAAGCCAAATGAGTGAGAAAATCAAGAGTGAGCAGAAATCTTTCATTGGGGAACTGAATCGAACATTTATGCCCGAAGAACTCACAAACACAGATGCCTGTCTGTTAGAAATGAAATCATATTTCCAGTCAATAACGTGCATCCGTTTCCTCGAGAAGCGAGGTAATGCTTTGCCAATAATATGCACTCTGCAGCTGAATGCCTTATGGACGCTAAACTCTAATCCCTCTGTTGGTAACAGTTTCAGGTCAAAGTCTGTTGAGGTACTAGGTAATTGATGATTGCGAATAACTTAAGTTGTTTATCGTGGAAAATGCATTGTATGGTTTATCGTGACTTCATACCCAATCTTTATCTCAACAGATTGCTTATCAAGGGATATTGTGATAGATTAGCTCGTTGTTTCTATCGCCTGGTCCTGTTGTGACAGTCTAGACCTGTTTTTAGAGTGCTTAGTATGACTGTGAAGGACATTATTTATCTATAATAGGCTTGAAGAACCTCTTTTCTATATCCTAGGTATTGAAGTTATGTGAAGGACAGTAAGGTTGTCATGACACCCTATTATTAGCAGTTTTGTACTTGCAGCTAGTACCTGTATAGCCGATCGTACAACTGTCGCCTTCCGGACCAAACTGTTTAACCGTAAACCAAGAGGATCTTATTCATCTACCGGTTTTCAGGATATCTTAACTTGAGTGTTATGATACTGTTATTATCTGATTTCGTTTCGTCTACGATAACTTTGGTACCAGTGTTTAAATAGTTGAAAGAATGGTCTCACTGTTGTCGTTCAGAGCTCTCTTTTCTTTCTAGTATATCGACACTTGTCATGTGAGTAACATTAAGATAAACACAGAATGGAGTCTAATGTGTTCAATGCTTTTCGATATTATCTTCTTTTAAGTGTATGAGTTAGTCTTAGAAAAAAATACGAATAAGAGGTCAATTTTTTATAGCTCTTATGTGAAGTTCAGTTCTAGAGGACAGAAACAACAACGCTATGAATTTCGCTCTATTCGAGTCTTCATTGATCTTTCACCGATAACAGATAATCTGATCTTCACTATCAGATTGGGATATTCAAACACTTACAAGGATGCAACCATCATCTCTCCCAGCTGTTGGACAACGGAATTCACACTAAATCCAAACTACTTTGTAGTAGGCCCAGCTGTTCCAAACAACTTCTACCTAACTACTTCAGATGCAGCTTGTATACATTCATTCACTTGCAAACAAAGTATTTTTAAGTGTCTTTTAGATTCTGTTATTGTATAGTATATATTCACTTATTGTCGCTTCCCTTCTACTCAACTTGTATCCTGAGTATTTCTTCTTCAAGTTGCCTAACATTCCACGTCTTAGTATACTAAGCAGCATACACAGTAATAGCGTTACAAGCAGAACTGATATCATAACTACTGGGACGATTAGTAAATGTCTTAAATTAGAGGGATCGATGAGTCAAAAATTCTTGTTTAAAGCAACAGAATTATCGAAAAACTCAGATGAAACTGGAAAATGGTTCATAAAGTAATGTCTAAAACATAGATCACTTGATTATAACAATCTAACTAAGTATCCAACTAAGAAATTAGGATCATACCCCGGCCAAATTTCAACTTCAAGAAAGACAATTGAACAAAAATGAATCGGGGAATAGGACATCCCAAACTCCCATTTAAGCAGCATAATAGTGAGAATGACCACATAAACAATGACTGTGTGGCACGCTTGTCGCTCTTTTGAACAGAGACTCATCTTTTGATCATAATTTCTAGAGAGGCTAGGTTCACTCTCATTGTGGAAATACAGTACTAAGGCAATAATACAGGTTCATGTTATTTGAAATATGCCCATGGTTCTGATATATTTGCCCATAATGTAGGAAAAATAAGCCAAAGGAACTAACGAAAAAAAGGCTTAATACCCGATTGAGAACAACCATGTCGATTCTCATCAGTACATCTAAGTCATCCAACATAGGATCAACTAAACAAGTGACCATTGAAACCATAACACGAGATTATGCACCCATGAATTCGCCGGCTGTTATAAATAATTCAGTATCTGATAGCACTAAGGAGAATTCTGAAGCGCTAGGAAGGAAAATGGTAGCAACAAAAACGCTTAAACTTGGGAATAAGGACGGTGGACGAAATCCCCTGATTTTATTGAATGTTTTGGTGTCGGAAGGTAGATAACTGGAAATTAGGGGGACCTCTGATAAAATCGGTGGGACATTTACGCTGAGTTGGGATGAGGAGCCTTCCAGAAAAGATGTACCGCCTTTAGAAGGGTGAGGATGTAGCGTATACCCCGTTAACTGACAGTAACTCCAGGCTTGGCAAACATTAAGGACGAAACCAGGGGCCGTCGGTTAAGCTGTTCCCTCAAATTCAAGTCAGGCCTAACAGAATTTAGTTTATAAGAGATTCCACTAGAAAATCAGCAGCACCTATGGAACAACCTGTTTCGTGATTCTTAGGGTACCCGGGCTGCTGGGTGATTGTTAGAATGAAGCTCATGGATATGATATGCGACAGAGTTGATGGCTTTCACACATTATAGACCTTTGTACTACTACAGTAAATAACATTCCATGAGTATCTCATACAGTACACCTCACTACACCTCACCACATTTCTTAGAACTTCGAAAACTGAGGGGAGGTGCTTTTAGCCTAGTGCGATAATAAAAATGATTTCTCTAGTCACACTAGATGTTGTTAGAGACGACCTAGGTCAGTGAGACGAGAGCAGGAAAGCCAAAATGAAAAACCCTGAAAATAGATGCTGCTATAGAAGATCAGTAGGTGATGAAACAAACATGAAATGCTTCTATAGCAGTGAGAAAGGACTATTAGATAAACTGACCTAAATCAGAAGATCACAATTCTGATAGAAACAAGGTTATTTCTTGACACCATAGTCCATGTATGGGTTTACGAGGTACAGTACTCTTCTGATACGATGGGGTGCACATAAAAAATGAGGGAACGACGATATGTATTTACAACCACTTCAAAACGGTAACACTACAACGTGAAGAAATAATCGAGATAACAGGAATGTCCCGGTGTTGCTTCAATACAAGTAAAACAAAATAATTTATCGGAGAAATTTAACGGACTCCAGGTCAGAAGGAAAATCCATGCGACATTGGAACTATCTGACGTCTGATTAAATTCATTTGGCTGGATAGTTCAACACCCCATCCCAAAATCTCAGCAGGTCGGGTTTAAATCATACAGGGTGGTTCCACTAGCGGCCTGTCACTGTCATCGGAAGCTCGGGACTGACTGAAAATGATAGTGACGCAGCAATAAGAAGTGTGAAAATTCCTCATATTTAGATTATATGCTAACTAATGATCATATCCTAATAGGAAATATCATATTCTACGATTCATTCATTTTTAACATGGTCACAAAGACGATACTTTAAAAAGACGAGGAAGCCCACTTTATTGGATGTTGGATATAACACAAGGTCGGCAATATTACAAAATATACGGTACTTTTATTATTGTTCATTCACTCACGAAAGCTTATTCCAAAACCTAGTCAAATCAATATTTTATCTACTAATTTAGCACTTTTGCTTCTTGATCTCGTGTAATTTAGCTGTCGTTATATTAACACTTGTGGCAACAGTGTAGTTTAGCTAATAGTTTCCTCATTTTATGTAGATCTCATCTGTAAGTGATCGTTTCAAAGACTGAAATCAGCTTTTCGTCTGTTTGACTAGTTCTTGATGAGTTCGGAGACGATTACTTCTTCCTACATTGGGAAAAGTTCCCAGTTAGAAGCTTTGGATTTTCGGCAGACATAAAGAACTAATTCTATATTAATGTGGTGACTTTCCGTAGCTTTCTTGAAAAGCTCACATTATTGCTAACGCTCATGCTACTTATGAGCCATTCAATGCCTTGTTATTCCGGCTTTCCAGATTGTGTTAAGTTACTTCTCAGAACGAGGAATGGTACTGTAAAATTTTCTGGTACGGTTAGTTAAGGAGAGGTTTTTCTTATCGGAATCTTTGTGGGTTGTAGCAAACAACATATCAATTCTAAATATAAGCCATAACCAACTATTTAACTCAATTGCAAGACATGCGGCCTCCTACATAACCCCATATAAATGATTGTAAAACTACCAGCACATTTTGCAGCGTCGCATATCATTGTAATGAAGCTCTTAGCTCACTTTCATTTACAAATATCAAACTCTGGTCTTGTGTTGTAAATGCACTTCGGAATGGCAGTAACTTCAGGTTATGAATCAGGAGGAAAAGCACTAGGTAAGAATATAAAGAGTACGATACGCTTGAGAAAGCATCCATATTGATGATTATCTCAAAAATATGATAAAGACAACTGATAAGACCACAAGTGTAAACTCCAAATCGAGTTCGGTGGCACATGGTTTCTTTAGGATATAAGTATTCTACTATTTGAACCTGAACAAAAGCCGATGTTTAAGGTAACGTCATCGACTAAGTTTTGACGTCTAGTACTTCCAGATATGTTCCCAGACTTTTGCTCTGTCATCCTCTGCAACTGAATGGTAATACTTCGTTATTGTAGAATATGGCCTTTGAATGCAGAAAAGATCAAAAGTTTTCGATTATAGGTAGTCAAACGTGTAGACCGCTTCACTTATCTCGGGAGTCTCATCAGTGCCGATGGCCTGGTGACTGACGAAATCTCAGCACGGATACAGATGGCTCGGTTGGCTTTTGCCGACCTGCGTCACTTATGGCGCAGGCGAGATGTCTATTTGCTAACTAAAGACTAGTGTACTGCACAGTAGTCCACTGCGTCCTACTTTATGGCTTTGAAACATGGCCAGTAAGAGTAGAAGATATTCGTAGGTTACTGGTTTTCGATCATAGGTGTCTTCGAAGCATTGCTCATATACCGTGGGACAACCGAGTGAGCAATGCTGTCGTTAGGAAACCGGTGCTAGGTATGGATGGTAGATCAATAGATGAAGTAGTGAAACTTCATCAGTTTAGGTGGTTGGTACATGTGTTGCGTATGCCTAACAACCGACTGCCTCGTCGAGCTATATTTTGCGGTGTAGGAATAGTTTGGAGGAAGACTAGGGGCGGCCAGACCAAAACATGGCAGAAATCCATGAAGTCAGTGACAAGTGAACTGAGTCATGTTGGTAGTTGTCGACTACTTGGTTGGGGTCGGCGAGATGTTAGTAATCTATGGTTAGAGACCCTGAATGACATGGCTCAAAATCGTTTGCAATGGCGCCGGTGCATTCATTCTTTGTGTTCATGACTAATATCTTCTAATCCTAACTGCTAATACCTTTACTACCTCTTCTACTATTGGATTTGAATTGACAATTACATCTTTGTACTAATGTTGTATGGAAACATGAACTGATGTACATACGTAAGAAGTTCTACGTTGCTATTGATTGATCGATCGATTGATTATAGGTAGCTCCTAATCATTGCTTACGTATGCTGGAACAGTCTACTGAGCAGTGGTGAGATTAAGCGTCAGGTATTTAGCAAATGGCAAATCAGTTAATAGCGCTGTAAATTTGTTAAGTGGGATGGCTAGGAAGTATGTTACGTACTTTCAACTACTGGCTACTTTAACGTGCAAAATCGACAGTGGTGGTCATACCAGGACATGGTATCAATCCATGAAGCCACTGACTGTTGAACTGTGGCATGTTAATTGGTGTACATTGCTTGCATGGGGGACTAAGTTCCATGTTCCAGAATCAGCCACAGTAGTAAAGGTCCATTTTATCTACCTGAAAGTCGTAAGGTCCTGTATTTATGGATTTTATTTTTCTGATTCGTTTCTTCTTGTTGGACCCTATTCCTCAGTTTTTAATCTTTCTCATGAGTATTGGTGCTGTTGTTATTTCGGCCTTAAGTATCATCTCGTTAATTTTTTTTTATGCCAATGCAGATTTGTACCAGGCTACATGTTGGTTTTGACTGTTTGACTGAAATCACCTAATATTCCTTAACTCAAACGCTAGAATCTATATTGAGGATATCTTTATTTACCTTAAGTCAGAAAACTTGTTATATAAACTTACATCTAAAACTCTTAGCACTCGTTTTCAGTGATAGTTTTTAGTCTTCCTAGTCATTTTACCATCATATTCATAGAAGTAACATTTCATTTGTAGAAAGCTGGTGATAGCTTGACTAATGTGTATCACTACACTTATTGGGACTAATTTTCCTTAGTTCAAGCCACTTAATACAAATAATCTCAAGTTCTTCCTGTCTGTCTAAATGAAAATGTTCATATCCTATGTAAATTGAAACACTCGACGGAAGCAACGTTGGTAAACCACTATAGAGATAAAACCTAGGACCGTGTTATAAAGAACAACGCATTTCAAGAGGTTTAAATCAGAGAGTGTTTTATATACCTATATTGTATTTCTTACTGCACAGGAATTTCTATGTTCACGTTTGGTTAGTGTTTATTCACAATGCAACTGAGTCCTGATATAAAACCCAAATGAACCGTAAAAGCTCTAATAAATTCGTTAGTTCCAGGACCAGACAGCATTTCAGCTGGGCACTGAAAGCAGACATAACAGCAGTTGCAAAGATACTCTAGATTCTCTTCAGCAAGATTTGGGAGAAAGAACAAGTACCAACAGACCAGAAAGAAAGACACCCTACCAAAATACGAAGATCTCAGCAAGCGTGAGAAATACAGAAGCATCATTCCTCTCTCAGTACCAGGAAAGTTCTTCAACACAGTTATTGAACAGAATGAAGGATTCTATAGATAACCAGCTTTGAGATCAACAGGTTGGATTCTATAAGCATCAATCGTGTACCGACCATTTTTCTCGCAACCAAAATGTTTTTTCAAGTGCTACTTATGTTATGGTGTATATACGCCATGCATATCAATGTGAAAGTGCAGTATAGAACTTTAACAAACATTGCAGTAAAACTGGTAGAAGTAAGCTGTTAAAGATTGCCGAAGCATCCGTAAAAGTACGAAGTTATCACTAAAGTCTCATGGAAGCTGAATTAATGTTGAAAACATGAACCTGTACTTCATTAGCGATTTACATTAATAATATTCAAAATAATTGTTTTGGTAACAGTCTACATTGCAATCTATCAAGGCCTGGGCACTGATACGACTCTAAGCTTAAATGTTTTTAATCATTGTGCGCTATAATGATTTCTTTTATAGTGTTAGTTATTTTTTCACTAAATGTTGACTGTTTATTACAATGTTGTTTTTAGAGAACTTCATGTTGCAAGTCTCTTTAGACCAGAAGTAAGGGATGCTATGTTCCGCCTGATACGTCCTCTGATTACTAAAAGAATATTATCTCTCAGTAAATTTTTCCATTTAATTGTCTCCTATCTCTTAGATACTGTTATGTCAATTGCAATGGAACGCTCACTTATTACAGATACAATAGATTTAACTCCATTTCCTGAGTTATATACTGAAGAAAACATCATTATACATAAAATTTTCAAAAAGTATGGATATGATCTACGTATCGCTGGAGGAGCAGTGCGTGATATTTTGCTCGGGATTTCTCCACATGACATAGATTTTGCAACAGATGCTACTCCGCCCCAAATGTGTGAAATGTTTTCCAAGGAAGGAATTCGAATGTTGAATAAAAACGGAGAGTCACATGGAACTGTTACAGCCAGAATTAATGATAAGGTTTAGTTATATTTACATGGACTGTTTATTTAATGTATTTTCTTTTGTGTTACTAATTGGTAGGCGTGTTGTCAATAACATTTTGTTTGTAAATAAGAAATCCAAATTCATTCTTTAATTTCCCTCCTGAACGTCATTGGCTCCTATACCCATCACGACATATGCTCAATATTTTTGGTAAATGATTAGGAATTTCGGTTTGCTGGTTAAAGGACTCTACTCCTATCAATTAAGCCATATATTCGGACCATCTACCTCAGTTTAGAAGACCGTGTTTTTTCATGAGCTTAGTACATAAACTATTGCTTGATGAAAGAGTTCAATTAAAATTTGATTTTCCGTAAACTGTTGGTTTATTCTCCAATCTTTGGAAAGTAAAGGATCCAGGTTCGCAATGGTATTTATCAATACTGTTGATGGTAATTATAAGTTTTCATTACTTTCTGGTGAATTCGGACATCTTATAGATACTTTTAATAAAAGTTCTATATCGTAATGGGTATCATTCTTGCTTTCTTCACCACCGATGTTACTAGTTAGTTTGTCCGAAATTATGAAATACTAAATCAATGGGAAATACATTCTTCTGAAATTTAAGTGATTTGACGCAAACAAGTAATTGCACTTTCGCTACCGTTAGTTACACTTTGTCTTTTCCTCATTTAATCACAGAATAAATTGGTTATCATCGAATTCTAGCACGTAAATCTGTACGTAGTTACATAGTTGCATTAAAAAAATATTTTTTTTGCGTATAAATTAGGTTCTGTACTTTTATACTGGTCCTCAGTCAGTTGCAACGTAGAACTACGTACGTAAGTACATCAGTTCATGTCGCCATACCACATCAGCACAGAGATATAATTGTCAATTCAAATCCAATAGTAGAAGAGGTAGTAAAGGTATTAGAAGTAATCGGAAAGGTTAGAATTAGAAGATATTATTCAATGAGATAAGTTTAGAAAGTAAAAGCTAGAGGTGTTGAAGAATCCAGAAGATTAGGATTTGAGAGAACACAAAGAATAAATGCACCGGCGCCATTGCGAACGATTTTGAGCCATGTCATCCAAAGTCTCTAGCCATCGATTATTATCATCTCGCGGACCCCAACCAGGTAGTCGACAATTACCAACATGGCTCAGTCCACTCGTCAATGACTTCATGGATTTATGCCATGTTTTGGTTTGGCCGCCCCTAACTTTCTTCCAACCTATTCCTACACTACAAAACAAAGCTCGACGAGGCAGTCGGTGGTTAGGCATACGCAACACGTGTCCCAACCACCTCAACAGATGAAGTTTCATTACTTCATCTATTGATCTGTCATTCTTACCTAGCACCCGATTCCTAATAACAGCGTTGCTCACTCGGGTGTCCCACGATATACGAGCAATGCTTCGAAGACACCTATGATCGAAAACCAGTAACCGACGAGTATCTTCTACTCTCATTGGCCATGTTTCACAGCCATAAAGTAAGACGGAGCGAACCACTGCGCAGTACACTCGTCCTTTAGTCAGCAAACGGATATCTCGCCTGCGCCATAAGTGACGCAGGTTGGCAAAAGCCAATCGAGCCTTCTGTATCCGTGCTGAGATTTCGTCAGTCACCAGGCCGTCGGCACTGATGAGACTCCCAAGATAAGTGAAGCGGTCTACTCGCTCGACTACTTCACTCCCTATCACTAGTTCAGGTGCCGATGAAACCCAGTCTTGAAGCAACATTCTGCATTTCGAGGGGGAAAACCGCATCCCGAACATGCTTGCATTGTTGCTTAGGGTAGTCAGAAGACTCTGCATTTTGTCAGCGTCTTCACCAAGTAGGACTATGTCATCGGCATATTCTAAGTCAATAAGCGAGCCGCCTGGTAAAAGGTCTACTCCAGAAAATTCAGACGAGGATAAGGTTATTTCTAGGAGCATGTCAATGATAAAATTAAACAAGAATGGAGAAAGTGGACATCCCTGACGGACACCACTTGAAGTAGAGAATTCCGGTGACAGTTCGCCATAAGCTCTCACTCGACCAGTGGTGTTTGAGTAGAGAGCTTGTATGAGGTTAATGTACTTATTTGGTACACCTCTCAATGACAGACACTGCCACAGAACCTCACGATTCACAGAGTCAAATGCCGCCTTAAGGTCTAGGAAAACAACTATTGTAGGACGCCTAAATGTGTGTCTGTGTTCCAGGACCTGTCGTAGTGTGAACATGTGGTCTATACAGCCACGCCCAGGTCGAAAACCAGATTGGTTTTCTCGAGTTTGCTCTTCACGAGCTTTCGTTAAGCGTCGAAGTATTACTGAGGCCAATATTTTAGATACTATATTAGTTAGACTTATTCCTCTGTGATTGTCACAAGAAGACTTCTGTCCTTTCTTATAGATTGGGACAATCAGTGATTGAGACCAGTCGGATGGGATTACGTCCAGTTGCCATATTCTACCTAAGATCTCAGTTAATCTAACCGCTAAAACTGGACCACCATCCTTAAATATCTCAGGGGTCAGTCTATCAGGACCTGCAGCTCGTCCTCGCTTCAGATTTCCTAACGCTTTTTCAACTTCATTAAGACTAGGGGGACTTAGGTCGATTTGCCATTCAGGATGACTGGAGATCGTGGGTAACTGAAGAGTGGCTCGAGGCCAGTTGAACTGATCCCTAAAGTGTTCTGCCCATCGATCCAGTCTCCTGGATTGAGAATAAATAATAGTCCCGTCATTTTCCGAGATAGTCTCACTTACACTAGGATTCCTAATACCAGTTTCCTTGATAAGTCGGAAAAGTTGTCTACTGTTGCCGATCGCCACTGCCTTTTCCATCGCTTTTGCTTTCGCCACCCACCACTGTTCGCGATCGTTACGTAGGGTTTTTATAAGTCTGCGCCTAAGCTGACTTCGTTCTCATCATGTTCAGAGCCAGGTGGGATGAGTTTTCGGGCATCCATCAGATCGGTGGATGCTACTGAGATCCACGGTTTCATTCTAGCCTTATGGTCAACCTTACTAGCAGATATCACTGCTGTTTCCACAGCCTTCTTGATATCATTCCATCCTGCTTCCGGATGGGAATCGCTTAAATGGTCGCCTAACTGTCTTTCTAGTTGTTCCTGAAATATTTTCTTGGTTTGATTATCATTAAGTAAAACCCTAAGAGGCTTTCTTACGGTGTCTTTCCTACGCCCAGTAAGCTTCAAACAAATACGCGCTCGCACTAGGGCATGATCTGAATCTAGGCATGTGCCCCAGAACGAGCGACAGTCCTCTATCGAACCCCTCCATCGGTGGCTGATGGCGATGTGATCTAGTTGAGTCCAACGTTGAGATGACTTTGGAGGTCGCCAGGTCAACAGATGCTTTTCCTTATGCCTAAAGTTAGTGTTTGCTAAGAATAGGCGGTTGTCTGAGCATGCTTGCAACAGACGGTCACCATTGTCTGTTCTCTGAGCCGCGACACCATAACATCCACCTAGGTGTCTCTCCTGCTCACTTAGTCTACCTACTTGAGCATTAAAGTCACCAGCCATTATTACTATATCAGAGCGCCTAGCTTTTTGGAGGAGGTCCGAAAGCTTTCTGTAAAACTCATCTTTAACCTCGTCTGCACTGCATTCAGTGGGGGCATAGGCAGATATGACGAAGAGGCAACGGCGAGTGTCCCTATCCTTCCGAGTCCTTACTGTCCCGTTCAGTCGGACAGCGCACAAACGACTATCTACTGGGATCCAGTCTAGGAGAGATAATTCTGCCCTAGGACTCAACGCTATGCCTACGCCAGCAAGACCCCTGGAAGCAGCATCAGGGCTACCGGATACACGAAGGGTAAATCGAGCTGCTTCTTCGTTTTGACAAGGTGGAATCAGGTTAATGACTTTACTAGGATCCTGTATGCGCGTTTCCGAGACGCAGCACACATCGATGGCACGAGATTCTAAAGTCCGAGCTAAGGAAGCCTGTTGCCCTATTTGACACAATGTCCGTACATTAAATGCTCCAACATGTAGTCTAGAGCGAGGTTTAAGGAGACCAGGAACGACGTTTCGCGAACTCGTATCGTCTGCACTAGCTGTGCACTGTGATGAATGAATGTGAGAAGAGTTAGTTGTGGAGATAAGAGAGGTACTAGGGGGTGTAGGAAGGATTTGATTTTGACCAATTTGGTCTCGCGTGCTGTTATGGGTATGAGGGCGGTTGTCACTTCCCGGCTGCCCACACCGTGGAAGGTTGTTTCTTGAGGAACCTGAAAAGGAAGATAGATTAGTGTTGGTGCGTGACCGCAGAGTCCAAGGGACAACTGCTTGAGGCCGGTCACGCGCGGCCTTTTTATGAAAGGTATTTCTAGGATTAGCTCCGTTCTTAAAGGCCCTTAGTGGGCACCGTTACCGACGGAGACGGAAATCCGTGAGTTAGGGGAGGTGTGACATTTTTAGGGCCGACCTTGTGAGAAGACAGCATCGCTGCAGATGCTGGTTGTCCGAGGGAAACACCTTACTGCTGTCACACCCCTCTTCAGTCAGCAGTACGACTTCGCCCTCAGACCTTGGGTAGCTGCTTTTAGTCTCATCGTTCTCCAATCGACCAGCCTGGCATGGTAGAACCTTGAGGAACATATGTTCCAGCCAGTATAGCTCGGTTGGGTCATGAGGATAGTCAAGCCCGACCACCACGTCAAGGTAGCAGCTACGGTCGGGATACTGGTCCTAGTCGTTATTTGTTCCCGGCTATGAAAAAAGTGGTGACACTTTTTGATCAATTTGGGTTAAATACTTTATCTAGCCTATTTTCTAATGGTTGTGGGTCACTGATAAATCTAAGCCATTTATAAATTTACTAGAAAGGTTTCAAGTCTATGACCAGTTTTACCAGTCAGATACCGATGGTCAGTAGCCCCTCAAATGCTTCTTTGTTTATGTTTATCAACTTTGTTGAGTCATCCTAGCTACAATACATCCCTATCGTAAATTCATACAGCTATCCAGTTGTTTGAATTGTCAGACAACAATGAATGTACACAGCAATGTCATGAAATTCTCATTCTAGAAGTGAGTTGTTTGTACAGATCGATATTCAGTCGGTATGTGATGTAATGGAGTCAACCATCAACGAATTCTCTAACTAGGCTCCGTATACTTTAACACTCATTGGCTCTAACCGACCTGCAAATGCAAATGAAGTTAAGCTTCATATTGGTTATTCATTGCATTCACTATAATATTCTTGTAATTCCTAGAGTGAATTAAACTTTCTTATTACCATAACCAAAAACTTGTTAAGACGGTTACTTTTCAACCGTATTCTTGGTATATCACCCTTGTAGTTCACATCATATTTGGACACCATGTAGCGGTATACGAAGCCTTTTTTCATCAATAAATTAAATATGTATTTTTATTTAGTTAGCCAGTAGTAACCAACAGAGGATCTGACACAGATTTTTATTTGTCCAATTTACCATACTATAATACCACATTGAAATAAATTAAATAAATTAGAAAGGAATCAAAATAATGACAGAAAAAACTAAACAGAGAATACGGTATACGTAAAATTCACACTTTTTGGTTGAAGTAATATTGTTCACAAAATTCATGGACGGTTAAATATTCTAGCTAATCATATAAACCTGAATTGTTTTCTACACATTTAAATTTAGTTAATTTCAGATAAACGTTTTATTTTCTCAGGAAAATTTTGAAGTCACCACTTTACGTATTGACGTTGTCACAGATGGAAGGCATAGTGAAGTGGTCTTTACAAATGACTGGAAGTTAGATGCTGAAAGAAGAGATCTTACAGTGAATTCAATGTTCCTAAGTGTTGATATGCAGTGGTTAATTGGTGAGGTTAATGGAGTAACAGCAGATTCCACTACAACAGAAAATGATACAAGTAATAAACGAAAAGTGTTAGGATATTTATGGGATTATTTCAACGGTCGCGATGACCTGAATAATAATCGCATACGATTTGTAGGCGATCCAGATGCTAGAATAAAAGAAGACTACTTAAGGATACTAAGATATTTTCGATTTCATGGTCGCCTATCAGTGGAAGACACATATGACAGACATGATGAAGATGTCTTAAAGGTAAGAAGCACTTTTTTCGAATGAATATTTGTAATATTATTCTACTTCCTTCGTGGCACTGTTTAATAACTTTACGTCCTTTTTGTCAGGCATTACTCATCTTATTTTTCAATATGAGTACAACAACCTCGGTCATATACTTGTATTCTATTGGTATATTTATTGTTTATGAATTAACAAAATATTTCTATTGTGGAAAGTTCAGGGCTACACTGTAATCTATAAAATGTTATCTTTAATCTGCGTTTAGCAAGAGTACTGAAATATAAAAAATGAAACGGCCTTCTTAATATTTCGTTTTCATTTAGTGAATAAATTAGTCCCAAGTCATGTTTTAAATTATCTGCATCGTCCGTTCACTGCGTCTGCCCTGATCCGTAAGTCCTTCGACTAAAGGCTATAGAAAATCTACGGCGAGGGAGAGCAGCAGGCCCTGATAGGTTAACCCCTGAGATTTTGAACGATTGTGTTCCAGTTTTAGCATTTAGATTAACTAAGATCTTAGGTAAAATATGGCAACTGGACGTAATCCCATCCGACTGGTCTCAATCAATGATTACCCGAATCTATAAGGAAGGATAAAAGTCTTCTTGTGACAGTCACAGAGGGATCAGTGTAACTGATATAGTATCTAAAATGTTAGCCTTGATAATACTTAGACGCCTAACTAGAGCTGGTGAAGAGCAGATTCGAGAAAACGAGGCTTGTTTCAGACCTGGACGTGGATGTATAGACCAAATATTCACACTTCGACAGGTCTTGTAACACAGACACTGTTACTGAAAGGTGTGCTAGAGAAGTACATTAACCTTATACAAGCTCTCCACTCGAACACTACTGTCCGATTGAGAGATTATGGCGAACTATCATCTGGACTGATTACTTTGACTGGTGTTCGTCAGGATTGTCCACTTTATCTATTCCTGTTTTACTTGGACATTCACATGCTTTTAGAAACGACACTTTCATCGTCTTACTTTCCAGTGGTTAACCTTCTACCTGGAAACTCGCTGGTTGGCGTAGAATATGCCTATGACATACGTCTGCTTGATAAAGACGCTGACGTAACGCAGTCTTCTAAACACCCTAAGCGGCAATACAAGCATGTTCAGGATGCTATTCTCCCGATCAAAACGCAAAATGTTGCTTCAGGATGGACTTGTGTCAGCACCTGAATTAGTAATAGGCAGTGAAGTAGTTGAGCGTGTTGACCACTACATTTATTTCTGGAGCCTCATCAGTGCTGATCGCCTGGTGTGTGACGAAATCTCAGCACGGATACAAAAGGCTCAACTGGCTTTTGCCAGTTATTCCTTTTCTAACCGAAGGGTGAGGCTAGTGCACTGCAGTTCGCTCCGTCCTACTATACGAATGTGAAACATGGCCAGTAAGAGTACAGGATGTTCGTAGGTCATTGGTTTTCGATCATAGGTGTCTTCAAATCATTGCTCATATATCCTAGGACTACCGAGTAAGCAATGATGGTGTTCGGAAAAGGTTACTTGGTAGGGATGACAAATCAGTTGGTGGAGTCGTGAATGTTCATCAGTTTAGGTTGTTGAGACATGTGTTACGTATGCCCAACCACCAACTACCCCGATGAGCTATGTTTTGTGATGTAGCAGTGTGGTTAATGAAAGCTCGAGGCAGCCAAACCAAAACATATAACAAACCTATGAAGCCACTGACAACTGGAGTGAGTCATGTTGGTAGGTGTAGATTACCAGATTGGGGTCCGCAAGACGATAGTAACCGATAGTTAAAGACTTTAAATGATATAGCTTAAAATCGTTTGCAATGGCACATATCCATCCATTATTTGTGTTCTCTCAAATTCTAATCTTATGAATTCCTCTTCACCTCTATCTTTGTCTTCCCAAATTTATTCAACAGAATTATTCTTCTTGAATAATATCTTCGAACCCTAATCTTCTCTATTACCACTAATACTTCTACTGCCTTTACCGCTGTGGGATTTCAAGTGACAATTGCATCTCTGTGCTAATGTAGTATGGCGACTTGGAGTGATATGCGTATGTACGAAGTTCTACGTTCGAACTAACTGACTGACTACTCTGATTTCTGTAGTTGATATCTCGTTCTGAGAAAAAATTGGGAAAATTCAGATCCAAAAATGTTTCCTACGTACTGTTTTGTTCGTAATTTTCAGCAGATCAATTAGGAAAAACGATGCATTCACTAAAAGTAATTCATTCTACTTCACTTTTCTCACTAATAGTGACCATCATTAAGTTATGATAAATAACAACATTCACAACAAAAATTCGGCAAATTTTTAGCTGAAGAGATGACAGGTGCAAACATGAACTGACTGAAAAGAAGATGGATAACAGTATTCTTAATGCCATTCACAATGACGTTTTGGAAATGATTTAAACGTTTTTGTTCTCAAAATGCTTGACATCTAACTAACAACCGCTTGTAAATATACGGTTTTATATTACAGCGAATAATCCATTTGAATCGCTAGTGGTAATTGTTATGCTATTAGTAATTGAAGTCCTCAATTAACTTCTAAACTTCCATCAGATGCTCTAAAATAACTTTCAAAGAATAGTGGTAATATCAACACCTAATTTACCTCCTGGATTATTATGTTTGTTTAGTGAACGAAGCATTTGCACACTATGTTTTATTTAATCAAAAAGAAAGGTTTATCATTGTAATAAACATTTTACGTATTTTTAGTTTAGACCTCATGGTATGTATCAGAAGACATTTGGTCCAAATTGCTTACATGACGTAAGCTGTTAAGACAAATAGTATGTTAGGTGATGATGTCATCATATGATTTTAATTAGTATATGATTTGATTTTCACCTTCATTTTAGAATTTTGGCCGGATTGATTTTTTGATAAGACTGGTGGAATTTCCGATGCATTATAATATTTTCCAATGTGTTTTTTTATAGTTTATGTGCTTGTGTAACCTGTTATAACTGCGATGTTTTTGGCTTTTTTTAAATTCAAATCATGATTTTATTTATTAATTATAACAGATTATAGCCTCAAACGCTAAAGGCTTGTCAATTATATCTGGTGAACGTTGTTTCAGTGAATTGAAGAAAATTTTATTATATCCTTCAACTCCATTTCTTCTACGTCGTATGGCAGATGCTGGACTATTTGTTCATTTGGGTCTTCCTGAAAATCCTAACTTTGAAGAATTAGACAAAATTTGGAGTAGAGATATATTGTCTACTGCACCAAATCCGATTACTTGTTTAGCTGCAATTATGACATCACCTGATCAAGTAAGTTCAGTCATCGTTGAAACATTTAAAGAATTTCTGTGTCAATGACAACAGTGTGACTTTGCTTTTCTAAGTTACTTCGTATACCTAATAAATGTACACAAATACTGAGCACTTTAACTTATGAAATATATAGAAATAAAATTTTCAGCTGATGTGTTTACACTAGTAAGATACGATACAAAACTGTGCCAACAGGATCTCTGTTCCCATTGTCAATGAATATTTTATTATTTCAGAAACAGTATCTAAGAAGATTAAATTTTTTGAATATTTATGAAGTCATTTATAAACATGTTTATCGTAATGTTCTGATGCATTTACTTCAGGTGAATAGACAGTAAGAGTACAACAACATTAGCTAGGTTACTCGAATGATGTAGATTACTTACAGCACGCGAGACCAAATTGGTCAAAATCAAATCCTTCCTACACCCCCTAATGTCTCTCCTACCTCTACGACTAACTGTACTCACACTCCCTTTTCTCACTGCACCGTTAATGCAGACGAAGCGAGATCACGAAACGTCGTTCCTGGTCTCCTGAAACCCCGTTCTAGACTACATATTGGAGCTTTTAATGTACGGACATTGTGTCAAATAGGGCAACAGGCTTCCTTAGCTCGGACTTTAGAATCTCGTGCCATCGATGTATGCTGCGTCTCGGAAACGCGCATACAGGATCCTAGTAAAGTCATTAACCTGATTCCACCTTGTCAAAACGAAGAAGCAGCTCGATTTACCCTTCGTGTATCCGGTAGCCCTGATGCTGCTTCCCGGGGTCTTGCTGGCGTAGGCATAGCGTTGAGTCCTAGGGCAGAATTATCTCTCCTAGACTGGATCCCAGTAGATAGTCGTTTGTGCGCTGTCCGACTGAACGGGACAGTAAGGACTCGGAAGGATAGGGACACTCGCCGTTGCCTCTTCGTCATATCTGCCTATGCCCCCACTGAATGCAGTGCAGACGAGGTTAAAGATGAGTTTTACAGAAAGCTTTCGGACCTCCTCCAAAAAGCTAGGCGCTCATTAACCAGAAATTCACACTATGCCAAGTCCTGGAACAAAGACACACATTCAAATGTCCGACAATAGGAGCTTCTATGGTGGTGTCTGTCACTTAAAGGTGTACCAGAGACGTACATTGACCTTATACAAACTATCTACTCAAACGCAACTAGTCAAGTGAAAGCTTAGAAAGAACTGTTATCAGAATTGATTACTTCAAGAGGTGTCCGTCAGGGATGTCCACTTTCTCCATACTTGTCTAACTTTATCATTGACGCTTTCATCCTTTGACTTTTGAAGAGTTGAACTTTTACCAGGAAATTCTTTTGTTGAAATACAATATGCCGACGACATAATTCTATTTAGTGAAGATGTTGACAAAATGCAGTCTTCTGACTACCCTAAGCATCAATGCAAGCATGTTCGGGATGCGATTCTCATGGTCAAAATGCAATATTTTTCTTCAGGATTGGCTCGCATCGAGTGAAGTAGTTGAGCGTGTTGACCGCTTTACTTGTCTTTAGAGACTCATCAGTGCTGATAGCCTGGTGTGAGACGAAATCTCAGCACGGATACAGTGGACTTGACTGGCCTTTACCAACCTGTGTCACTTAAGGTGTAGGAGAGATATCCGTCTGCTAACCATAGCACGAGCCTACTACGCAATAAGTCGCTCCGCCCTTTTATATGGCTGTGAAACATGGCCACTAAGAATAGAAAATATTATTAAGCTATTGGTATTCGATAGTATGTGTCTTTGAAGCAATGTTCGTACATCGTGGAACCGCGTAGTAAGCAATGCTGTTGTTAGGAAGCGGTTCCTAGGTACGGACGGCAGATTAATAGACGATGTACTGAAACTTCATCAGTTGAGGTGGTTGGGGTATGTGTTACAAAAGTCTAATCAAGGACTGCCTCGACCATCTATGTTTTGTGGTGTAGGGGTAAGTTGGATGAAGGCTAGAGCTAACTAGTCATAAACAAGGCAGAAATACATGAAGTCAATGACATGTGGACTGAGTAATGTTGGTAGGTGGACACTACGTGGTTGGGCTCCATGATACAATTGTAAGTGAGGGTCAAAGACTTAGAATATCATTGCTCAAAATCTATGGGAACGGCGTAGATGCATACATTTATTGTCTTCGCTCGAATTCTAATCTTTGGAATTCGTCAGCACGTTTATTTCACTGGATTATACATCTTGAATGATGTCGTTGAAGTCCAAATCTTTGTTGATTGCTGCAAATACTTCCTACTGAATCTACTGCTAGGTGATTGAAATTGACAATTTGGTGCTAATTTGTGCTAATTTGGTATGGCAACTTGAACTGAGGTAAGTATGTACAAAGTTCTACGTCGTGGTTCACTTATTGTGGTGATTTCGTTAAGCTGGATGGTCTGCTTGTCAATTCAATGAAATACTTCAAATGAGAATTTTATGATACGATTCACGTAATAAAAAAGTGTCAGTATGTTTGTGTAAATTACCTACAAACTATGAAATTCAGTTGCAATTCGTCTACACTCGGTTGAGATGAATACGTTAAAGCAGTGCATTTGATTTACAGAAACATCACTACTACTTGCATCATCATCATAATGGAACTGCTGAGTAGCACACCACTGCAATATAAGACGTTTGTGACTGGAACAGCTTTATCTATTGATTTGAGTTTTGGCAGCTTGAAATAGTACAATTCACAATTCCAAATTAACCACGTGTTTCTTATACACACAGACTTGAACCGAGTACTTCACAGGTTGTCCATCCAATACACTTGGCTTCATTGACGTCATGGGCTTCAAATGAATCCAAATTGCCTGAATATTTCATCGCATCAATACACCGAGATAGTGATGTGCTACAAAAGCTTGGGTATGCTGATTTGGGTGTGCCACCACATTACGGTACTCCGGAAAACCAAGTAGCCAATATTACTAGTTACCTGAAACACGATCCACAATTCAGACGAATATTCTAACTTCATATTTCTCATGTGAATCTGTCTGACAGTTGTCAGAATTATTCTGTGTAAATTTCTCTATACTGATCAGATATCTATATCTACATTTCTCAAGTTATTTTTCCACAGAAATGACAAGCAGTGTATTTCCAATTATTTAGAATTGTTAAGATTTTTAGTTTCTGATTGATGGTGAATAATAGATTTGAAGTGTTAGTTAATTTTGACTGTAATTCTGTTGGTGATCGATGGTGTCGGTGTTTTTGGTGATGATGATGATGATGTTGATATTTTGTATTGCAATACTTTTCTCTCTTTGTATTTTCTAATTTTCTAATTTTATTGATATTGTTAATGAAGTTTTGTGTTAATGGACTGTGTCTTTCAATGAATATTGAATCGACATGTTTTAATTTTTGATAATGTTTAGTTGTTTATTGATTTAATTTTTTTATATACACAGTTTTGGTGTGAGAACAAGAGATTATCTTAAATAATATTTTACGAGTCTTGTTCATTGTGTTAAAAGTATATAATAAGGTGTTACGCATATGACACTGTCGTAAAGGATATTTTCGTTATTGAATTATTCTTAATTCTGCTTCAATTTATAGAAGATTGATCTAAAGTAAGCGTAGGGAATATGCAGGTAATAAGTGAGTAACTACTATACAGAATCCTGATATTTCCACGTAAAATGATTTTGTTTGTCAAAAATTTTCAACGTCTTGAAAATGTAGATCAGTAAAAATAGAAGTGTAGTAATGGGTTTAGTCACGTCGGGAAAAAGACGCTGTAAAAATATAAGCTGGTTCCAGAGTCTTGCTATGTTACTTTCTACCGATTTTGAACAGTTTGGTATACGGTGATCATACCGGATTTACATGACTGGAAGTTGATGATGTTCGTCATATTGCAAGGTTTTCATGTATTCTCATATTTAGGTAGTCAATTGCTGGTGGAAATCACTAAATCGTTGCAAAGAACGTAAACTGACTCTTTTCTCTTTTGTGATTTACACTTGTACTTGATTATCATTTTTCAAGTTGTTAACAAGAACTTGTAAACCAGTTTCTCTATAGAGCTATTACTCAAAAATTTTTACAAATCACTAGTTTGCACGAAATTTAAGAAGAAATGTTCAATAGTTGATGAGTTTTACACTTGTATCATCGTCACAGGCTAGTAATACCTTTTTCAGTTACTTAGTATTGAGTCGTTTGTTTTACTGCGTGCTTGTTCAGCATCTTCTGTACTGCTGTGTTTAAGAGGTGTGTTCGTTTGCACAAATGATTCAAAATTACTCATGGAAACTATTCATTAGACGTTATTAAGCTGGGCTAAATTCGAAGACGTTACAAATAAATTCTAAAGATAAAAAGAGATAAACCTTTTTAACTTTTGGACTAATCATACCCATTACATTCATATCAAAAGTAAACTCTTGCATAGAATGCAACTTAAATACATATTTGTAATGTTTCAATGTCATTTTAGTCGTAAGCGAAAACCAGATGGATCAAGATTCGATAAAAACCTTTAGAACTTCAAGTTATGTGTCACATTTTAGGTATAAGTTTTTGAATCGTCAGTCAACATTTCGTGTAACTTTGTAACGAGAAGAATATGTCATGAAATCATGTAGGATATTGTGAACTATTTCTTGTAATGGTTTGTGGTTGCTTTGTAATCCATGGACTAAAAGCCCGTCTTGAGAGTTTAAAGAAAATTTAAAGATACTGCTGTTACAATCATCGTCATTCGCTGAATTATTAGAAAAGATCAAGGAACGAACTGGCTATATAAGTGATGAATGCAAAAGCATAACTCTACACATGCAGGTATGTTTTATTACATTTTCAAATCATGGTATGCAAAATCAAATATTCAATGTGTTGAGATGGAACAGTGAACTGAGAAAGTATTGTTTTGAAAATGTATATGTTTTAGTAATTTATTTCTCAAGTTATGAGAAAATAAAATTATATCATAAATATCCAGAATATTAAAGATTCACAATTATGAGAATTAGAACAACACATATAAGCGAAAAATATTGTTTTCGACTTGATCGTCATCAGGCTTCACTCTAAAAATTCATGAATATTGATATGAAAATGTTAAACCAATCAAGACGATTTATGAGTCAATAATCACAATCGTATGGAATAGATTACGTCACTACACATATAATAGGAAGAAATACAAGTTGACAGTAGGAAGACAGGTGTCCTGATAGTAGTAAGAAGTACAATAGCAATCATAATAAGTGAAGATATAGTATGATTGATTTTATTGCATAGGTTCGTGTACTTTCAGTCATTAATAACTGGTAATTGTGTCCTCAGGCGTCTCATTCTATTTGTGTGTACCGAAAAAATCACCATCCGATGTAACATGGATATTAGATAGACTCATATCGATTACATAGAGGTTTGTAATAGATTGCTCAACGGCACTACTTGACGACACAGTTGAGTTGCCGTATGTAAAACGAATATACGTCATTATGTTCATGAAGAATATGTGACCAATTAAGGTGAATTTTATAGTGATGTTATATGCAGTTGATATCTGTGTTAATAAAGTAGGATATATAAATTGATAAAGTCATTTATTACTCTGTAGTAAGCGAGTCAAGATACCAGATTGACTATGCCCACCACTAAATGTTCCATAATATCCCGCCGTTACTAAAATCAAAATAAATCCATGGTTGAGTATTTTATTGAAGGAGAACGTTGGCATTACATGGGGAGCAGGTCATTTAGAAAAATGGCAGCAACGCGAAGAGAACGTTGCGCGCAAGAAGTAGTAGAAGTGTTTTTGGTACAGGTAAACAAAACGAGTACAATAATGTTTATTTCGCACAAATCGTATTTTCTTCGTAGAAGCGTTCCACTAGAACTCATAATTCATTTTTATGCCAACCGGTGAGGCTATTGATAATAGTTAATATTACACCTAGCTGTATACCAGAAACTTACATAGTATTCAACAATAACACAAAGAGCATCAACGTGCATGTACTTAACAACTACAAGACATCAATGTTCATGAACATTTGTTATTGCTTTAAAGTAAAATATGAGTTATTTAACGCAGTTTGTTAAAAACTTAACCATACTCCATAATTGAATCGAGCAACAGGGCAACTTACTTAAATGAGTTTTAATGCGAATCACCAGATTAAAGTTGACTTAATATTCTCCGAGATGGTAAGTACCAACCGCATCAGACTGTCAATAATTTTGATAAAACGTACGTAAATAATCAATACAAAAACTGACGTAGATAAGATTGGAGCTAACAGCTGAGAAGTGGCGACTCTCAAAATTACTCACTATTATGTGAGCGTAAACACCTAACTTAACTTATATAGCATGTAAAAAATAGGAATAGATACGTTTTAAATATTTTATCATGATTGAACTTAACACAGACAAATTTCAGAGCTTAAACAAAGTCTGAAAAATACATCTGTAAAATTCTAAAATAATTAATGACGAAGGAAACCTTCATGACTGCATTTAGTGAATGGTATTCTTTAACCAAGCCAATTGTATTGATGTGAAGAAAATTATATTCAAATTTCAGATGATATTACGCAGACCAATCTGATGAGGATATCTTTCTGGATTTTATATATTTGTCTTTGCATATCTTCTCAGCTACTCTTCAACAACACAGAAAGAAACTGCATGCATGTACGATAAGTGAAGTTAATAGTCCAAAAGGGGACAATGATTGAATGGATTTTAAACTTCGTTACTGATTCTATAATATGTCAAAGGGTTTCCAGCCGTCGGTTATTGTTATTACTTAAACACCGACTAGTTATTCTTCATCTATCAATATAGCTCAAATCAATATTCAATGAGTTCATGGACTGATGCGTGTTAGATTACACTCCCGAGCCTTCTTCGGAAGAACTCCTATACTTGCAATATCTCACGTTGGGACGTGCCTTGACCGCCTTAACCGATGAAGATTTAGAATTTCATCAACCGATTTTCCATCGTCGCCTGCTACGTTTTGTCCAAATGTAGCATTTCTGACTCAGTCATCCTAGAGTATGCAAGCAGTGCTTTGAAGAGTCGTCTGATTAAAATCCTTCAACTTTCTGATATTATCTACGCTTATAGACGATTTTTCACAGATATAAGTAATACAGAGTGAACTAATTTGGATATCTACTACAATTATCGATCAAGTATTTTTGTGAATAAACGAACAACAAATATTTGACATGTAACATTTTCAGATTTCATTTTTATCTAAACTTATATGAATAGATGATCATAGGATAATTCTGGTAAGATGAGTTATTAAACCAAGTAATTGAGATTGTCCCTATCAGTAGAATCTTATATGAGACTTGTCATCTGAATGTTGTATGTATACTGACATTGTACTAAGTAGCAACAATTTGAATATTATAAGTTATCTATCTGAATGTATTTTGTTCACATCATTTATTTACAATGTGATATTTTCGAAACTTCTTTTTTTCACATGTAACTTTATTGACTAAGTGGGAATGAAGCGTCGTATTATTATTATTATTAAGTAGTGTCTGAAAAGTCAATATATCACTCATGTAAATATTTATAACTAGTGACTGGTTTAAAACATAGCAAGCATACTAAAGTTTATTGGAACACTAGGGTTTAAATTAATTTAATCAATATTGGTTACTGATAGGTAAATACAGAACTCTGCTAACCATGTGAACAGTTTACATTGCTAATCCTCTTATCGCATAATCATATAGCAATCAACAGTGATTAAAATAACTGACAGAAAATAATTGATGTCCAATCCATCGCTTGAATAATAGTTGTCTATAACATGAGGACTTAGTGAGAGACAAACTTGAAGTTGTATACTATT
This sequence comes from Schistosoma turkestanicum, assembly GCA_944470395.2. Lineage (NCBI taxonomy): Eukaryota > Metazoa > Platyhelminthes > Trematoda > Strigeidida > Schistosomatidae > Schistosoma > Schistosoma turkestanicum. The sequence goes on along the minus strand of OX103973.1, from coordinate 36,157,983 downwards.
TGGTTTGGAGATTGTACAGATATATTTTTTGACGTTAACCAATAGTAAGTAACATAGCAACAAAATCCACTTTAGCTATATAGGAGGCGCGAGTTTGAATTTCGAGGATTGTTGTTGCAAACTTTCCCTCGCTTAGTTACCAGCCATTTAAGATAAAAGAATCGATTTATTTTTAGCATACACTATATTGGTTAATTGGAAGTGTTAAGTGACCTTCTTCATTTGTCATCATGATAAAATGTCTTATTTTCACTCTTGTTTATTACAAGCAGTCATTCTTTGATTTTTTTAATATCAAAGCTCTTAGAACATTCGATTTATACTTCCTTGTCAAGTGGACGTCTAATGACAGATATACATATCATATTTACAAACTGTAGAAAGTGAAATAATGTTTCACATTATCAGGTCAAGAACGTCTCAAACAACAGAAGTTTTGGAAAAGAAATACATCCAAGTATTGTAGAATTGGTGAAAAACTAACTAACTGTGAATCTACTTCTAACCGGATATTACTTATTGCTTACTTGGTACATGTTAAAAAAATAGCTATGGTGCATGTTGAAATGTACCTGGTTGAGAAAAACAAGTATGAATTTACTGCTAACATGCGTAATGAGACGTGACGTGTCAACAAATTTGGGTGTGTCTTTTTTACTAACGATTTGCATATGTAACAAACAAACAATTGAAAAACAATTTTTTAATTATTGATATCTAATGAATATATGAGAATAACTTTGTGGATTATTAATGGTTTAGTAAGTAGACAACAATAAATGACAAAGTTGGGTGTAATATATGTCAGTGAATATTGATATATAAAAATGTTGATATGAGAAGAGGTAACTTTAGTTTTAAAGTACTTGATAAATGGTAGAGTCGTCTGTATATCTTGATAATATAAACTAATTCAATTTTGTAAATTCGTCAGTGTAAAATTCAACCTTTCCGCCGATATAGTACACGGTATAAGATCGAACAGCTCTATATATTTAGATGTTAAATGAAGTTATCACTGCCCATTTAAATTTTATGCACGCTACGCCATGCTATTTAGACTAGGCGGTCACGCTGGAATTTGGTCAACGAAGATTTGTCTGGGTTAAGGCAAGCATGACGTTGGTAACCACTCGTTAATCAGTTAAGTTGTTGTACAATGAGTAAGAACCTTTAAGTCTCCTCGATTACTAAAGTATCATCCTGTTTATAATCAGAAAATAATTCAGAAACTATTTGATACTGTAAAAGACTTCTTTGGAATAAATAGATACCAAATTTAAGATTATAAATATAATCAAGGGATAAAAGTATTAAATATAAAAGTTTATCTTGCAGATAAAGTCTTTTTATGTTAATTGAACTAACCTATCGACTGAAGGATCGATTGAACTGAACATGCAAACTGTAAAAAAATGATTTTCAATATTGTATAAATAAGCCTTAAGATATTTTGACTATAGTATGAGGTAAAAACTAACCAGTCTAATCAGTGTACTATAGATAAAGTTTTAAAGAAACAACATTTTAATTCTACAAGACTTTTTTAACTTCAGGTTGTTTGTTAACAATGATGATCCCAGTGAACGGAAGGCACTTCATAGTTAACTGATAGAATCTTTTTTATCAAATGTATTATATTTACAGATTTATGGACGAAATCTCTGAAATGTATCATAGATTTTTTTTAATTTTCACTCACTGCTTACATACTCAACACTCTATATACTTCAATAGATTATTTACTCAACGATCAGTAGTTTGGTACAACACTAAACACTAGAAAATTCAATATTGACTGATGAATGTGAAATTCTGATAAAATACTGCATATTATCCTTTATTTATCAGCCATAGCTTCATATATAATGTGTAGACTCATACTGAATCACTTGATACAATAAGGTAGGGTTCTCAAATAATGCCAAAACTTTAAATGTGGGAACCAAGTATTTTTTCAATTAGTTTATAATTGAATTTATATATATTTACACCATAGATTTGACGTGAATTTCAAAATCTTAGTGTATTTTAATTGATTCATTGTTCTTTCTACATTTTAAGAATGTTTGTTGAAATGGATCATTTCAATTATGAAATGATGTGTATAGAGTAACAAACATGAAAATTATTGATTTTGTTAATACTTAGTACAATTTTTTTTTTAACCAGATGAAATGTGCAACATTCTATTATTGTTTTTTTAAATACAGAACTTCTAAATGTTGAGAGATTGTAAAATAATAGACATAAAAAATGAAAAAACCTAATGACATTCAATAAACACCATCATGCACAAGATGAATTTTCATGTTAGATTAAATAATAATTCTAATCGGTAATTTTTAAAAAAAAAATATTACATTATAAATTTATTTGAAATATTTGAACATTCAACATTGAAACAATTTTGATTTTGAAGTAAATTGATTCAGATTACCATACTTTTTTGAGTTATACATTTTGATGAACACTTAAAGTTGAATGAAGTGCTTTATATTTTTTTTGGAAAAATTTTCTGATCAATAGACCAAAAGTAAGAGAGTCTATTGAATGAAGTATACTACTTCTAAATATCCATCAAGCATATGGTTTTTATTGTTCAAAAAAATCATTTCAACATATCATTTCTTTGCGATGTAGTATGGAAAAACAAGGAACATACTCCTCACTAGTTGTTCATCATCATCATCATCATCATTGTCTATGGAATTAGTGCCTTTAGTGGTATTCAAACTCCATCCATTCCTGTTTCACTGTCACACACGTTATATCATCAAGACATCTATGATGTAACTGATCTCTTGTAGAACTGAAATGTTTACTATGACAATTAAGATATGGAGAACGAAAAGATATTAGCTATGAGATTTAATAAATTTTGTCATTTCGAAGAATTGATCTTAAAATCTATACTGCGGTATTTAAAGAACAGTCTGAAATTTCAATAAATAGAAATATAGACTTCTGTCCCCCAACTGGCAAATATCATTGATTTGATAACTTTATAAGAATGTTCATTTTCTTATTGAAATTAAAAAAATTACATAATCACCAATGTCAGTCGTTTAAAAAAATTATTTTATTTATGTTGAATTTAGCAGAATGAATGGGTTATATCAGCATTAGGTGTGATTTCCATTTCAAAAATATATACAATTTATTGTAAAGGTAATCGTCAAAATTTATTGAATAACCAAATAAATTACAATTAATAAATTATTGGAATTGTTTCGCCGAGTTGAAAATGATTTTCATTTAGTTGGACTTTGTACACACATTGATGATTAAAGTGATTGAGTCAAAAATTTTTTAAATAATAAATAAAGAAACTATTTAGTTTATATAGAATTTCATAGTACTAACTAACAAAATGAAAACACACTGGTGTTTATATCATATAAATCATTGATAATACAATTATTCACACGGTTTATAATAGGAATGCGTTCATTGATGAAATGATCTGTTCTATATAGTTGATTGTAGATGACTAATTTATAAAAACCCAGTACTTTATTTAAGCGTAGGAGAACAAGAGAAAAAAATATGACTTACGTTTATTTATGATAATGAGTACACTTCTAAATTTCAAATAAAATGATTATTTGGTCGTCTTAAGTGGACCGAGATCTGACTTCAATCTTTACGAATGATTAAGTATGCTATGAAATAAATCTCTCATCTAATTTCTGTATATCATCCTTAGGCGAACCCCGTTTGTGCCATTACAAAGATTAAAGGTCTGACATGGTCCATTTATTGCATGCATTCACGTAAGCAGACGGACAATAGAATGAGAAGCGTGAAAAGGAAGAGAAGCAAGGTGATGCGGTGATGTGATGAAGTATGATTAAGCATTTATAGTCAGAGAAAAATTCAAGCGATGCATATACGCGCCCATGTAAAAAATCGAGGTTATAGGAGAATAATCTACAAGGTCAAAGGACGTGAGAATAACTCGAGAAGAACGGATTATTTGATTTGGTCAAGGGCTGGGTCAAGCGATATGGTCTTAACATATTAGTACGCACACTACAAGTCCTATATAATACTTAAACAATAACTTGCCAAATTTCGATATTTTACAGCGTTTCATTAAAAGTAAATGAAAATTATTTGCAGAGATTTGATTCACATAGAGTGTAGTAAATGTATTTTCATATTAAAAACACATTCTGTAAAACTATAAGGTACATTTTTAGATGCGTTAGCGCACAATCTATTTCCTGTAATAATACGAATCATAGTTGAACTCCAGTTGAAAATTGTCGGTTAATTTAAGTGTTTAGAACTGTTCAATACGAAACCCTAGATTCAGATTTTGTGTTAGTTGGCACTTATGAACTAGAAATACCTGTAATCTTAAGGGAACTGATACTCTCTGTACGATTTGAACACAAAAAACTTAGCTGATGAATTTCAAGTAGATCCACGTTTACTTATCGTATACCTACAATCATTTAACATCTTAGCCTCGGGTCACTTAGACTAGTGACCACATGGCGATTTGATAGATGGATTTAGAGTCTCACTTAAGGAACTAGAAAATCATGAATGGGGTCACTAATCAGTGATCACTCGACTGTACCCAGAAGCATACTCTAATCAAAGACTTTAAATCAGTCGGTAAACTGAATGTCGTTATACTATGGTGATATCGCCATGGTCACATGAAAATGGTGTGCTTAAAAAAAGACTAAAGATTAACTGAAGATTATGGAAAAGTTCTGAAAAATATAGCTACAAATAGTTGTTCAGATTACACAATGCTTGTTATCTAAAACATATGATATAATCCTGCACTCCAGAATACATATTGTATTCGAAATTACCATCTACGAATTTTAAAGTCGTATACAATGAATACTTTATATCTTGGTGATAGTGGTATATTACTTAGTCACAGTTAAGTAGTTACGCAAATTACGAAAAATTATTCAACTGTGATGATTTATCATTTATATTTGTAAAGAAGTTTAAGAGGGAAATGAATCCTGAATGTTTTGAGATTTCAGCATCAAGAATATGATGCCTTTTATCAGGCCAGTGTGGTTCTTTTCGTAGCCCGATTTTAGTAATGCAACTTATCATTATAGATGAAAAGTTTTCCATCTGTCTTAGCGTTGTTGATAGTGCACGTGCAATGTTATGTACAAATATTGGATAAGCAAACCAACAATGACATAAACAAATGAATTTATAGTGCAGTATATGGATTTGACATGTTACAAAAATTATGAAATATTTGAATTAATCGGAAAATTTTTCAGTGTAGTAACTAATAACTGAGTTTATATAATCGAACAAAAAGTGGATGAAACGCACAAGCATATAAATAAACACATAGAAAATGTTCAGGCAAAAAGTTTATAATAAATCTCTCTAATAATTACAATATAATTAATGGGAGCAAAATAAGTCACTTGTCACATATGTCTCAGGTTTTCAATTTTTCCGGACAAGAAAAGGTTAGCATGGTGATGTAAGAAACGGAATCTCTCCAGTAGTCTAAGGAAAAACTGAATGTTTGAACGAAAAAAGGTGAAAGACGATTGCTGGATTATATGAATGCATTTATTTTATGGCTATTGGTCTGCTCCAACGTTTAAATCCCTTATTTCATATATGAGTACATGTTTAGTTAGTCCTCTTTTTTTCTCACTAACTTATTCACTCCTGTTTCCCTTTGTGCGGCATAGGCTACTGACGAACATCCTCAAATCTGTTCTGTCCTGTGTTGTCCTTTCCAGCTGTTTCCAAGCGCTATTTTTTATTTTATTACCTGTCTTCGATTATCGATGCAATGTGTTCTTCAGTCTGCCTTTTCTAATTTGGCCCTGAGGATTACAAATTGGAGCTTGCTTTATAGCGCATTTTAGCATTTTAGGCAATGTGCTTCATAACCATCTCTAGTGTTTTTCCGAATCGCCTCTTCATCTGGAATCTGGTTTGTTCTTTATCAAAGTAGGTTATCGCTGAAGGTGTTTGGCCGACAAATATGGAGTGTCTTGCATAGAGAAAGGTTAATAAACATCCGTAACTTTTGAATGCTGGCTTTTGGTAGGTCTCCAAGCTTCCGCTTCATACAACAGAAATGCCTTGACGTTTGGTATTAATTGACAATTATTTTGAGTTCTAGATATTTTTCAGTTATCGAAATACTGTCGTTGCTTTGCAAATCCTTTTCCGCATATAGAAATCAGATTTTACTATTTTACTCAGTGATTCTGATATTTTGAGGTCCTCGTAATCAACTCAGCCACTCAAAAGAAAGAGGAATAGCCAGAGTAAACAATTATGTTAGACAACGATACTCTCCTATTCTATATATTCTGTTTCATCATGTTAAAATCTCATGAATCAAAAAATATGATTGTAGCATATTTTATGGTGATGAATATAGCTATTATTATTGTTTCCAAATACCTAAAATCACGAAAACAATAGTATTATTCATTACGAAATTAGACAATTTTGAATAATTTATTAAAAATTTTAAAGATAATTAACAAAAAAGCGACATTAGATTTGTTATGCTCCGCCAAATATTTTAGTCAAATTTATATATTCAAAAGGATATTCAATAGTCTTGTTTTGCTCTACTGACCTTCATTTCAATATTTTGTTCAGTACGATTTTTTTACACGATAGTTTTGTTATTTCTTATTTCTTATCTGAGTTTCACATCTAGTAAAGTTTTTGAGTATTATGTAAACGTTAACACTATTCTTCCTTTTATAAAAATATTTTGTTTCTTTATCCCTCTTAGATGACTGTTCTAGAACATACATAAGTTTAAATGTTGTATTGAACTGTCATTCAAATCCGACACTAATAAATATTTTTGCCGTACACATGCCCATCGAAATAAGTGACTGAGAAAACTAAAACCGAGTAGGAGTGTTTTGCTGACTAAATAAACCAAAATCCCTTCATCAAAATACACAAGTGTCCCTTGGAAGATCAAGATTTTCAACCAGTAGCGCATATCTGCTCCCTCGAGTAATTGGGTAAAATCGTGAACGGTCGCATGTAGCTATGAAAATTTCTTACTTATTGTTTGGCCTTAAATGTTTGACTGCTTCAGAATTGGCTTAAAAAATATGTTAGTAGTAAACTCACATACAACAAAGTCTTATAGTTTTATGTCAAATCTTTCATTCTACTGTGGTCCAAGTCTTTTTTTCCTATCATCAATAATTTATCGTTTTCTTCTAGTCTTTTCTAGTAACTTTTTGTAACTATTACTTCGCCATTAAAAAAGAAGGATTTGATTTTGACCAATTTGGTCTTTCGTGCTGTTACGGGTATTAGGGCGGTTGTCACTTCCCGGCTTTCCACACAGTGGAAGAGTGTTTCTGGAGGAACCTGAAAAGGAAGGTAGATAAGTATTTGTCTTAGAGACCTAGGAGCGTGACCGCAGAGCCCAAGGGACAACTGCTTGAGGCCGTTCACGCACGACCTTTTGATGAAAGGTTTTTTTAGTATTAGCTCCGCTCTTGTAAGCCCTTAGTGGGCACCCTTACCGACGGAGACGTAAATCCGTGAAGAAGGGTGAGGTGTGACGTTTTCCGTGACATTTTCTAACTCCTTACTTCCTTGTGAGAAGGCAGCATCGCTGGTTTTCCGAGGGAAACACATTGCTGCTGTCACACCCCTCTGCAGTCAGCAGTACAACTTCGCCCTCAGACCTTGGGTAGCTGCTTTTAGTCTCATCGTTCTCCAGTCGACCTGCCTGGCATGTTAGAACCTTCAGGAACATATATTGCAGCCAGTATAGCTCGGTTGGGTCATGACGATAGGCAAGCCCGACCACCACGTCAAGGTAGCAGCTACGTTCGGGACTTCACCATTATTAATTACTTTGCCAGCAATATTTATTAAGAGGACAGTTATTTGTACCTTAACACGTTATAGTATCCGATTATTACATAACTTTGTTTCAATATAGAATTTTGTCAGCAATTTGATTACACGATATCATTTCGATTTTTTTTAATTACTTAACAACATACTAATCGGATTCTATATGAATTACTACTATAAATACGGTGATAAATTTTGAGTAAATGAAGTTGTTTAGCAGAATATTTTCTTCTCTGAATTGTCATCATATTTTCTTCATTAACATAATGGATCGCTTTTGTCATTGGATAATAAATAATTAAACTTTATTTGTTTACAAACTAGATTATTGCATTTTGTTATTGCTTACTTATTCAAAGAATAATACATGTTTTTAATTGATTCACTCATGATAAACAAATATTTGAGTTCGGATCTAAAAACAATGTGGAGTAATGTGTTAAAAGACTGAGGTATTTATACTAAACCTTATTTAACTTTCTATTCATAAGGTTTCCATGGAATTTTCTGTCCTGTACATGTATTTGATACAATGTATTGTATTAATTCATAAATTCTTAAAAAAAACATCTGTTTTTCTATATAGGTCATCAATAAATTTGGTTCTCAATCAGTATTTACGGTGGTACAATGCTGTATTTTTTTTAAAGATGACAGTATTCCACAATCAATTGTTATCGGCGGCGATTAAAATGATGTAAACAAATGTATTTCAGTGTCTTATTTATTCAATGAATTACTACGATTTTGAATTCTTACTGATAAGTGATAAATACCACTGTATTGATTCAAAATAAACGGGATTATGCCAAATCCACATGAACTAACATAGATCTCTGTAAACTATTTATGTCACGTAGTTTACTAACATATTTAAAGTCTTATAACGTAGTAATATTTAGCTCAACGACCTTTTGAGGCTTTTTTCAGCAGAGAGAAAAAAACTATTACGTATAAAGTATTAGAGAGTATATTAGAAGAGTCTATTTGCTATATTTGCTAACTCGCTGCTAATTTCACAATATTTTAGTCTGAATATCTATGTAAATTAATTATGTGTTTATTAAGATTATACTAAAGAATTAAGGGTCATCAATGTAAAAATTGCATATGAATGCTTATGTTGGCAGGTTTAAACTTTAGAGTCACATTTATTGCAACTGTAATAGCCTTTACAAACTAGTATAAAGCAGATAAAAATGACTGCGCCTTTAAATATTGGAAAATAGGAACCAAAATCCTACAATTAGCGATATAGCTTTCTTTCTGATTAAGCTATGGAGAGAACAGAAGCAAATATCTCCAAAATCATGCACCTTTTAAATCATGAGTGTAAAACAGGTATTATCAGTCTATTTAGGAGAAAAAAATTATTGAGTGAATACGGGTAGGAAAATATTTCCCAATATCACACCGAAACTGTGTATATAAAAAAATAAAATCAATCAACAACTAAACATTATCAAAATTTAAAACATGTCGATTCAATATTCATTGAAAGACACAGTCCATTAACACAAAACTTCATCATTAAAAATATCAATAAAATCGGAAAATTAGAAAATACAAAGATAGAAAAGTATTGCAATACAAAATATCAACATCATCATCATCACCAAAAACACCGACACCATCGATCACCAACAGCATTACAGTCAAAATTAACTAACACTTCAAATCTATTATTCACCATCAATCAGAAACTAAAAATCTTAACATTTCTAAATAATCGGAAATACACTGCTTGTCATTTCTGTGGAAAAATAACTTGAGAAATGTAGATACAGATATCTGATCAGTATAGGGAAATTTACATCGAATAATGCTGACAACTGTCAGACAGTTTCATTTGAGCAATATGAAGTTAGAATATTCGTCTGAATTGTGGATCGTGTTTCAGGTAACTAGTAATATTGGCTACTTGGTTTTCTGGAGTACCGTAATGTGGTGGCACACCCAAATCAGCATACCCAAGCGTTTTCAGCACAACGCTATCTCGGTGTATTGATGCGATGAAATGTTCAGGCAATTTGGATTCATTTGAAGCCCATGATGTCAATGAAGCCAAGTGTATTGGATGGACAACCTGTGAAGTACTCGGTTCAAGTCTGTGTGTATAAGAAACACGTGGTTAATTTGGAATTGTGAATTGTACTATTTCAAGCGGCCAAAACTCACAAATCAATAGATAAAACTGTTCCAGTCACAAACGTCTTATAGTGCAGTGGTGTGTTAGTCGGCAGTTCCATTATGATGATGTTGCAAGTAGTAGTGATGTTTCTTTAAATCAAATGCACTGCTTTAACGTATTCATCTCAACCGAGTGAAGACGAATAGCAACTGAATTTCATAGTTTGTAGGTAATTTGCACAAACATACTGACACTTTTTTACTACGTGAATCGTATCATAAAATTCTCATTTGAAGTATTTCATTGAATTGACAAGCAGACCATCCAGCCTAACGAAATCACCACAATAAGTGAACCACGACGTAGAACCTCGTAAATGCGTACATTAGTTTTCTAGAGTCTGCTATTTACGAGCTATAGTTAGTCAATGAAGTGTTATTGAAGTCAACATCTTATACAGTGTGTTAATTAAACTGAGTCTTATGTGATTGTCACTAAACGATTTTTATCCTGTAATATAGACTGCATCAGTCAGTAATTGAAATCAGTCGGATGAGATTACTGCCAGTTCCAATATTCCACTTAAGATTTCAGTCAGTATCACTGCTAAAACTGGACCACTACCCTTCAAAATATCAGTAGCAAATCTGCTAGGTCATGCTGATTCCCCTCACTTCAGACTTACTTTCGCTTTCTCACCTTTATAAAAACGTGGAGGAATACATATACTTGCCATTCATGTTGACTGGAGATCGTGTGTAACTAATGACTCAGCCAGTCAGTTAGTCAGTCAGTTACGTACTTCGTACGTAAGTAAATCAGTTCAGGTTACCATACTACATTAGTACAGAGACGCAATTGTCAGTTCAAATCTCATAGTGGTAGAGATAGTAGAAGTATTACTGGTAATGGAGAAGATTAAGGTTCGAAGATATTATTCAAGAAGTATAATCCAGTGAGACTAATTTCGATATAGAAAGATAAGAGTGACGACGAATTGAGAAGATTGGGACGTCATCGAACACAATGTGTGGGTGCAGCTGCGCCATCGCAAACGATTTTGAGCCATGTTTTTCAAGGTCTCTAACTCTCGATTACTATCGTCTCGCTGACCCCAACCAGGTAGTCTTCATCTACCAACATGACTCAGCCTACCTGTCAGTGACTTCACGGATTTGTTCCATGTTTTGGTTTGGCTGCCGCTAGCTCTCTTCCGGTCTACCAATACACCACAAAACATCGCTCGTCGAGGGAGTTGGTGCTTGGTCATTGGTAACACTTGTCCTGACCACCTCAACCGATGAAGTTTCAACGCTTCATCTATTGATTTACTATCTTGACCAAGTACTCGATTCCTAATGACAGCGTAGCTTACTCCGTTATCTCAGGAGTCCTTCTAAGACATCTATAATCAAATTCTAATAACCATCGAATATCTTCGACTATTATCGGCCATGTTTCGCATCGATATAGTGGGACGGAACGAACTGCTGCGCATTAGACTCATTCTTTGGTCAGCAAACGGATATCTCTCCTACGCCATAGGTGACGCAAGTTGGCAAAAGCCAGTCGAGCTTTCTGTATCCGTGCAGAGATTTCGTCAGTCACCAGGCCATCAGTCTCGAGAGACTGCCCAGATAAGTGAAGCGGTCTACACGCTCGGCTACTTCACTACCCATCACTAGTTTAGGTGCCAATACAACCCAATCCTGAAGCAACATTTCTCATTTGGAGGTTGAGAATCGCATGCCGAACATGTTTACATTGTTTCTTAGGTTAGTCAGGAGACACTGCATTTTGTCAGCGTCTTCCCTGAATAGAATTATGTCATCTGCATATTCTAGGTCAACAAGCCTGTCTCGTGGTTCCAAGGTCCACCCCTGAAAAATCTGACGAGGGTAATAGTAACTGTGAAGCATATCTACGACCAAGTTAAACAAGAATGGAGATGGACTCACGGACACCGACTGAAGTAAAGAATTCCGATGACAGTTCACCGTAAGCCCTCAGTTGACCAGTAGTGTTCGAGTAGAGAGCTTGTATAAGGTTAATGTACTTCTTTGGTACACCTTTGATTGACAGACACTGACACAATACCTCATGGCAAGAGAGTCAAATGCCGTCGGAACGAGTGTTTATGTTCTAGGACTTGACGTAGTGTAAATATCTAGTCTGTAAATCCACGTCCAGGTCGAAAGCCAGCCTAGTTTCCTCGGGTCTGCTCGTCGCGATCTCGAGTCAGACTTCCGAGTATTAATGAGGCTAATATTTTAGATACTATATTAGTTAAACTGATTCCCCTGTGACTGTCACAAGAGGACTTCTGTCTTTTCTTATAGACTGGGAGTATCAATAATTGAAACCAGTCAGATGGGAATACGCCCATTTCCCCAATTCTGCCTAACGTCTCGGTCAATCTAACTGCTAAAACTGGCCCACCATCTTTAAAACTCTCAAGTGTCAGTCTGTCAGGCCCTGAAGTTCGCTGTATCTTCAGATTTCCAGAAGCTTTCTCAACTTCGTAAAGACCTGGAGGACTTATATCGATTTGCCATTCAGGATGACTGGAGAGTGTGGGCGACCGACGTGTGAGTGAGGTCCAGTTGATTGGACCCGTGAAGAGTTCTGCCCGTCGATCCAAAATCCTGAGTTGAGAATGAATGATGCGGCAATCCTTTTCTGAGATAGTTTCACTTACAGATTGATAAGTTCGTCACTTAGTATGCTTGAGGCTATTACGAGTTTACCTTAGTCGATAAACGCGAACGAGACTTTTACCAGCTTCCAGGGAGGCTACCTTGAATACCCAAAATCGAAACAGAAGTTTTGGTAAGCGTAGAAAGTATATTCTACAAACACCCAGCCATCACACAACAACCAAGCATACAACTCTCGTTTATTTATACAACATAAGAACGTCCTTGAGACAGTTAAGAAAATAGCATACTAAAATACACTGCAGCCAATCACAGCCATTGATTTTGCTGGTGGAAATTGAAATCTCAAGGTCATCTGATCAGCCCATGCTGGCGAAACGCGAAAACCAAAATACGGCATTATCAAGCGAATTTTGGGGATCTAACATCCCCAACACTCCTCCCCTTTTTAATAGCGTGTTCTCCTGGGGTCGACTTGCATCTTGACTATTGTTCGCCGCTGTCTGAGGGGATACCTTCGGGAACGAAGAACAGCTTGCTGCTGAGTTTCTTCTCGTGGCGGGGCTCTCGGTAGGTTGAAGGGATCAAGCGAGATGTCAAGGGGAAGGCTTTCTGCTCTTGATGGGCGATCTGGGGCTAGCCGTCTGCGTATCTTATTCCGATGACGTGACCATTTATCACCTCCTACCTCTACTTCGTACATAACTCGACCAACCCTTCTGACCACTTTCGCTTCTACCCAAGGACCATGGTTCGTTCTGTAGTCGCGGGCAAACACAGGGCATCCCACCTCGTAAGCGGACTGTCTTTGCTGCTTTGTCTCTACTGATGAGGGTGCATTAGTCGGATGCATCAGGCTGTGGATCGTTTTCAATCTTCTTCCCATCAGGATTTCAGCTGGGGACTTTTGCTCCGGTAACAATTCATTTGGTGTTGTCCGATAGACGTACAAGAAATTTTGTAACGTTTCGGCGTAAATGTTTAATGGCTAGCCGTTGACAGAAATTCTGGAATTGGGAAGAGGTGAATTGAGAGCCATTGTCGGATACGATCACATCTGGTATGCCATTTCGTGAGAAAATTTCAGTTAGGAGCTGTATAGTCTTAGTTGTAGTGGGCGGCATAACGGGGCTGATTTCCGGCCATTTAGAAAAGGCGTCGACGACAATTAAATACATAGTTCCATTTATTGGGCCAGTGAAGTCGACATGTATCCTGGACCAAGGATTACACCCTTCCTTTGGTTAGAGAACGGATATCACGCCTACGCCATAAGTGACGCAGGTTGGCAAAAGCCAATCGAGCTTTCTGTATCCGAGCTGAGATTTCGTCAGTCACCAGACCGTCAGCACTGATGAGACTCCCTAGATAAGTGAAGCGATCAACACCCTCGACTAGTTCACTCCCTATCACTAGTTCAGGTGCCGATGCAAACCAGTCTTGAAGCAACACTTTGCATTTCGAGGGGGAAAACCGCATCCCGAACATGCTCGCATTGTTGCTTATGGTAGTCAGAAGACTCTGCATTTTGTCAGCGTCTTCACCGAATAGAACTATGTCATCGGCATATTCTAGATCAGTAAGCGACTTTCCTGGTAGAAGGTCAACCCCTGAAAAATCTGACGAGTTTAATGTTAACTCTAAGAGGATGTCTACGACAAAGTTAAACAAGAATGGAGAGAGTGGACGGCCATGACGGACACCACTTGATGTAGAGAATTCAGATGACAGTTCGCCATATGCTCTCACCCGACCAGTGGTGTTCGAGTAGAGTGCTTGCATAAGGTTAATGTACTTCTTTGGTACACCTTTCAATGACAGACACTGCCACAGAACCTCACGATCCACTGAGTCAAATGCCGCCTTAAGGTCCAGGAACACGACTATTGTCGGACGTCTAAATGTGTGTCTGTGTTCCAGGACCTGTCGTAGTGTGAAGATGTGGTCTATACAACCACGTCCAGGTCGAAAACCAGACTGGTTTTCTCGAGTCTGCTCTTCACGAGCTCTAGTTAGACGTCTAAGTATAATCGAGGCTAACAATTTAGAAACTATATTAGTTAAACTTATTCCCCTGTGATTGTCACAAGAGAACTTCTGTCCTTTCTTGTAGATTGGGACAATTAGCGACTGAGACCAGTCAGATGGGATTACGTCCATTTCCCAGATTCTACCTAGGATCTCGGTCAGTCTAACCGTTAAAATTGGACCACCATACTTAACCATCTCAGGGGTAAGCCTATCGGGACCTGCCGCTCTACCTACCTTTAGATTTCCTATAGCTTTCTCAACTTCATGTAAACTGGGAGGACTTAAATCGATTTGCCATTCAGGATGACTGGGGATCGTGGGCAACCGTAGTGTGGCTCGAGGCCAGTTGAACTGGTCCCTAAAGTGTTCTGCCCATCGGTCCAGCCTCCTAGATTGAGAATGGATAATAAGACCATCCTTTTCCGAGATAGTCTCACTTACATTCGGGTTCCTAATACCGGTTTCTTTGATAAGGCGGAAAAGTTGTCTAGTGTTGCCTATCGCCGCTGCCTTTTCCATCGCTTTTGCTTACGCCACCCACCACTGTTCACGGTCGTTACGTAGGCTTTTTATGAGTCTGTGCCTAAGCTGACTACGCTCTTCATCATGTTGAGTCAGGTGGGATGCGTTTTCGAGCATCCATCAGTTGGGTGGATGCGACTGAGATCCACTGCTTCATCCTAGCCTTGTGGTTTACCTTGCTAGCAGATACCATTGCTGTTTGCACAGCCTTCTTGATATGATTCCAACCTGCTTCAGGATGGGAATCACTTGCATGGTCGCCTAACTGTTTTTCTAGTTCCTCCTGAAATATTTTCTTAGCTTGATTATCATCAAGTAAAGCCGTAAGAGGCTTCCTTACGGTGTCTTTCCTACGTCCAGCAAGCAGGCTCAAACAAATACGTGCTCGCACTAGGGCATGATCTGAATCTAAACATGTGCCCCAGAACGAGCGACAGTCCTCTATCGAACCGCTCCATCGGTGGCTGATGGCGATATGATCTAGTGGTTTGTCCAACGTTGAGACGACTTCGGGGGTCGCCAGGTCAAAAGATGTTTTTCCTTATGCTTCAAATTAGTGTTTGCTAGAAATAGTTGGTTATCTGAGCACAGTTGCAACAGACGGTCGCCATTGTCTGTTCTTTGAGCCGCGACACCATAACATCCACCTAGGTGTCTTTCATTTTCACTTAGTCTACCTACTTGTGCATTGAAGTCACCAGCCATTATAACTATATCAGAGCGCTTAACTTTTTGGAGAAGGTCCGAAAGCTTTCTGTAAAAGTCATCTTTTACATCATCTGGGCTGCAGTCAGTGGGGGCGTAGGCTGATATGACGAAGAGGCAACAACCAGTGTCCCTATCTTTCCGAGCCCTTACTGTCCCGTTCAGTCGGACGGCGCACAAGCGACTATCTACAGGGATCCAGTCAAGGAGAGATTGTTCTGCCCTACGACTCAATGCTATACCTACACCGGCGAGGCCCCTAGAAGCAGCATCAGGGCTACCGGATACACCAAGGGTAAATCGAGCTGCTTCTTTATCTTGACATGGTCAGGTCAAATGAGTGATGCTACTGGGATCCTGTATGCGCGTTTCCGAGACGCAGCACACTTCGATGGCACGAGATTCTAAAGTCCTAGCTAATGATGCCTGTTGCCCTGAAGGCTTTGTAAGCGTAGAAAGTATATTCTACAAACACCCAGCAATCACAGTACAATCAAGCATACAACTCTCGTTTATTTATACAACATAAGAACGCCCTTGAGACAGTTAAGAAAATAGCATACTAAAATACACTGCAGCCAATCACAGCCATTGATTTTGCTGGTGGAAATTGAAATCTCAAGGTCATCTGATCAGCCCATGCTGGCGAAACGCGAAAACCAAAATACGGCATTATCAAGCGAATTTTGGGGATCTAACATCCCCAACACAGATGTACCGGTTTCGTTGATTAAGCGGAACAGTTGTCTGCTGTTAACTATCGCCGCTGTCGCTTTCATCGCTCTCGCTTTCGCCATCCGCCACTGTCTGTGATCATTGCGTAGGCTTTTTATCAGCCTGTACTTAAGCTGAACTCGCACCTCGTCACGTTCTGAGCCAGGCGGGATGAGTTTTCGAGCGTCTATCAGTTCGGCGGGTGCTGCTCAGATCCATGGCTTACCCCTAACCCCGTAGTGTACCTTACTAGCAGATACAACCGCTGTTTCCGCAACTTTTTTGATATCATTCCACGCTGCCGCGGGACGATAATTACTTACTTGGCCGCCCAACTGTTCATCTAGTTGCTCCTGAAATATGATCTTAGCTGGGCTACTATTAATTAGAATCCTGCAAGGTTTCTTTGCGGTGTCTCTCCTATGTCCAGTAAGTCGCAAACAGATTAGTGCTTGCACTAGAGCATGGTCTGAACCTAAACAAGTGCTCCAGAATGAGCGATAGTCGCCTTTCGAACCCCTTCATCGGTGGATGATGGTGATGTGGTCCAGTTGCTTCCAGCATTAGGTCCGCTTTTGGTGCCACCGTATCAAAAGATGTTTTTCCTTATGCTTAAAGTTAGTGTTGACTAGAAATAAGCGGTTATGTGAGCATAGTTGTAAGCACGGTTGTTCTTTGAGCCGCGACAATATAGATCCAGGTGTACTTCCTTATCACTGAGTCTAACAACTTGAGCATTAAAGTCATCAGCCAATATCACTACATCAGAGCGCCTAACTTTTTAGAGGAGGTCCGAAAGCTTTCTGTACAACTCATCTTTCACCTCGTCTGAGCTGCAGTCAGTGGGAACGTAGGCGGAGACAACGAAGAGGCGACGGCGAGTGTCCCTATCTTTCCGAATCCTTGCTATCCCGTTCGGACGGAGACCGCACAAGCGACTGTCTACTGGAGTCCAGTAAAGGGGAGCTAGTCGTGCTCTTGGAATCAATGCTATGCTCACACCAGCAAGACCCTGGGAAGCATTATCAGGGCTTCCAGAGGCGCGAACTAATGATTTTACTAGGATCCTGTATGCGCGTTTTGGAGAAGCAGCATACATCTATAGCTCGAAATTCTAAAGTCCTAGCTAGGGAAGCCTATTGTCCTATTTGATACGATGTCCGTACATTGAAGGCTCCAACCTGTAGTTTAGAATGGAGTCTTAGGAGACCAGGAATAACGTTTCGTGAACTCGAATCGTATGCATCAGTAGTGCAAGGTGATAATGAAATGTGACGAGGGTGAGTCGTGGATATTAGGTGGATGTTAAAGGATTAGATTGTGGCCAATTCGGTCTCGTGTGCTGCTACAGGTATGAGGACGGATGTCAATTCCCAGCTACCCACACCATGAAAGGGTGTTTCTTCAAGAACCTGAAAAGGAAGGTCTGTAAGCATTAGTCTTAGATACCTGAAAGCCTGATCACATAGCCCAAAAGACAACTGTCGCATACAGCCTTTTTATGAGAGTTTTTCAAAGTCTTAGCCTCGTTCTTGCCGCCGGAGACGGAAATCAGTGCGGTAAAGTAAGGTGAGATATTGTTTTAGGGTCAACCTTTTCTAACCCTTTCCTTCCTTGTGCTCACTGTCCAAAAGAAACACCTTATTGCTGTCACATACCTTTGCAGTTGGCAGTACTACTACGCCCTAAGAACTTACGTAGCTGCTAGCTGTTAGTATTGCCGTAACGCAAACGACATACCTGACATGCTAGGACATAAAGGAACATTTGTCACAGACAATATAGCCCTGTTGGATCATCGTGTTGTGGAGCTCGACCACCAGGTCAAGGTAGCAGTTTCGTTCGTGCTATCTGCATAGCTACACACTTGTTGTGAGATCAAGACTAAATGGCGCTTGTAAAGTTCGTTGTGAGCTGAACAAATTCTGTGAATCAACTGATCGTGAATTGATAATTCATAATCACATGCAAATAAATTCATTGTGATCATCACGTACCTGCTTAGAGAGTTCTGGTGCATTGCCGTTTGATGATGGAGAACAATCGGATCCCATGGTAACTCAAGGAATTCTATACAAACAAATATATACAAGTGAGAGAATGAGACAGAAGCAAATTGCAATGTATTTTAAATTTATGAAGTGAATGCATTCGGTTCATTTCTCAGCTATTTACAAACATCTGAAAGTGATGACTTCTTACTTAGATTTATGTAGTTATATACACAGTGTACACTGTTCTTCCTTTCTGCCAAAATACATTTCGATTTACATTTTTTATACCTTCATCAAATCGAATGTGGAATGAGATAACTCAGGCAAAGAATCTCGATATTCCATAGCCAGATACTTTTGACTACATCTATCTCAATGAAGATAAATATCGATAAAATGTTCAAGTCAGCTATCACTAATGCTTTGTTTCTTGTACCACGTGATACAAATACCAGACAAGAATGGTGAATTAATCGAACACCTGGCTCTTTTTCGGTGTGTTGAACGGATAACTCTGCATGACCAGTGGATTGCCAATGTCTTAGTTACAATATTATCTTTCCCACTTGCAGAGGTTAAATTTCATCTTTGTGGGATATAATGTGAACGTTCCTTTTGAGTTTTGTTATTGTTGATAGATTGGCTGATAGAGAAATCATTTGTAACTACTAAGCGAAGTCTTTTGTTTCTTCAGCTGATACATAAAACAACGAAGGAATACAATGTGATAAAACTGAAATATAAATACACACAACTTCTCAAATAGATATTACCTAATCATGCAAGTTGTGGGTTATGACATTCTTTAGATGTTTACCTCAAATGTTTATATTTGGAAAAATTCTACCTAATTAACAATCAATCATTACATCCACTATGTCTGTATCTAGCAATGGTAATATCTAACTTCGACTGATTCACGGTCTTGCGCAACCTCATCTACTCTCTTCGGTTAGCACTGCTTCACAGGAGTCGTGGATGAGCACTGCTGATGAGTCGCATACCTGGATGAAACGGCTGTCTTTCAGTGCTTCCAAGTTTCTAATGTTGATCTGACATTGATTGACTGATGATTTCAAAAAGTAACACAACCTCATGATGCGAATTTCCTCTAAGTTAAAATTCCAGTTGCATTTAGGGATCGCTTAACTGTTATGAGAACGAACACTTCGGAACGGTAGTCCTGAAAACTGCCATTCACTTTTCACATATATTCCAGTATTTTTAAGGCATTTGATTGAGAGCTGATTTGAAAAATTCGCATTCAGTGGCTGAGACGCATTGAAACCATTACGAGTTTCTAGCATTAGTGTCTCAGTATTCAGTGCAGAAATGAATGCAAAATATTAAGATGATTCGAGCCACTCGATAAGGAGTTGAAATCCACTGATCACTCGCAACAACATAACAAATATGACAGATGACGTGAACCAATAAATCTAATTGACTTAGGCCATTGATTTGTAAATCTACTGATTCCAGATCTCACCGTGCCGATGCCAGCAAAAATAGCAAATCTCGATTCGAGTACTCAATACCCTAAACCAATAACATCAGTCAGTTATTTTTAAATGATTCATGCTGTGTAATTTTCAACCAAATATAAATGATTTATCAATAAGTTTTATCCGAGTGAACGCGAATATATGTCATTTGCCAGTCCTATACAAATACTAAATAGAGAACGAGTTTGCACAGAAATATGATTTTGGTGAGAAGTAGTACGATACAATGATGTTTCTTGTCATCAATTCAGTCACAAAACAAATTCAAAATGCCATTGTCTCTCCTTAAATATTATCGAACGATTCGATTCAGTGAGAGAAAGTATTCGAAAACTGTTTTGCCCTAGTCCGTTACTGCATCATACATCGAGCTTGATCTGCATCAATATCTACACTTTCAGCAATCAATTAAAAAGTGGTTTGATATAGTGACCATTTCATTTATCTAACAAAGTGCATCAACACTGATGTACTTGAAGCAAATGAAATATTGGCATAACATAAGATGATTATTTGGTAGTGTATGTCTTAAATGGATGGATTTTGGAGTTAACCACTTGGTGGTCACATATTCCTCACATTTACAGACGACCACTGCTAGTCTTTTCGAGTTGTGAGTATACAGACACAGGTGTTTTGTTAGCACTACTGGATTATGGTGGAGCCACATTTACAACAACTGTCAAGACCAGAATATCTTTTCAACGGAAATGAAGACAGTCGATGAGTTTGTGTCACGTTTATCGACTGAGGTGGCTCAGTCGTATGGCACACATCACAAATCTGAGAAGTTGTTGATTTTGTCTTTCCATCTTGCAAGCAAAGCGTCTCCAATACTAATGATCCACTTCTGAGGACGATGTTTGAAATATATCTGTCCTCGAACTGAGAATTATTGTTTCAAGAATGTCATTGCGGAAAGTGAATGATGATAGGTACGTGAATCGTCTCGATACACTCATAAATACTTGTACTACTTACCGAATAGATTGTGCAGGACCTCTGTTGGTCGGAGTACCAATGATTCATATTTGATTGTGGTGCATCGTTTAGATCCAACGGCTTTACATGATTTTAAAATCTGATTTACTCGACTTTCCCATGCACTAAATTTTTCATATTTGTTCATAGGATTTTTTCCAATAGTTTCGTTTCTTCTGAAATTTCGAAAGAATACGAAAAAGACAATTTTTATTCCTATTTTCTTACTGCTTTTGTTTTGTATCCTGCTTAAACGGACGCTTCAGATTAAAAATATGAAATTCATGACTATCATGATGATTTGGAGAGACTGAATAAACTCTGAAGAAAATGTTTGAGTGAATTTTCAAACGTCTAGTATTTTAATGTATTCTATGGTAATGTTATCAACAAAGTAACCAAATAATGAATGGTTTACAGTCATTGTCGGATATATTTTTATCATTCAACATTCATTTAGAGTTTATAAATCTTCTTGAAAGTAATGGTTGTAGCAAGCTCATTTTATCTCGAAAATCTCTAAACAACCAATATGCATCAATCATCAGTTTATAAACATAGTCGGAAGTAAGCAGTTAGTCGCACAACGAAATTTGTTTGTATCTCACTGGATCATGAAGACCCTTTGACTGAGTGTATAGATGGTTAAGATGATAATTTCTGTATTTTAGTATCGAGGTTTTCGTCCACGGGATAGTGTAGATAGCTACATTTACAACTCTCCACTTTCTAGGCCTGGAACTGTCAGTAACTGTATAAGTTCTCTAGGCAAAGCATACTTTTAAACATCTCTGGATCGGTATAAAACACTTGTGAATCTCTTTATCGCTGTTGGTGATTATTCAGAAGACGCCATTACGTGAATTAAATTTAAGAATAATAAAAATTCCCATTGTAAAAATTAGAGCAACACATAAGAGAGCAGTATTGTTTTCGATTAGATCGTCATCAGGCTTTATTAAAATACATAAAACCATTAATATGCAAACCACCCAACATCTCAGTCATGATAGCTTAGCAAGTGACTAGTTGAAACATGTTTTTTTTAAGACCGTTCGGCAGAACTTAGAATATTAGTTTGAAAACGTTGAATGAAGATTACAGGATGCTAAAAGGGATCTGGATAACAGGATGATGTACATTTACAGCCTTCTTTCGGCTTCAGTACTCATCATTGTGTGTATAAAATACATTTTCTGTATTATACAGAACGTACATTTTGGATTATAACTGTTATAACATGGTGCTTAAGATCATACTCTACAGTACAACTTTATAGAATTTGAAATGTGTTACAGTAATCAAAATATTTTTAGGTTGGAAGTAAGGCTCAATTCTGATGGTTGTTATAAACGTTAGATTCTTTTACGTAGAGCCTCTTAACAATCTGAACAAGATTCCTAACTTTGATTTTTCTAAATGATCATCACTGTCGGATATAAATTCATGAAGTATGTAAAATCTGACATATGCAGTATTCTAAAGATTATCTTTAAGCATTGGATAAATATTCACAACTAAATATTACCTCATTATATATTCAATCGAATAATAAGTATGGGTAAGCAATATGACTCTGTCCTGGGATTCCCTTTCCAGTTCTGTCCAATTTTTGTCCGTTCTTCTCATGTCTGTCTCCATCTTTCGGAGCATTTTGTTCCTTAGCCTTCCTACCCTACTTTGTCCTTGAGGGTTCCAAGTGAGGGCTTGTCTTGTGACGCATTCGGGTGCTTTCCATAGTGTGTGTCCTGTCCACTTCCACTGCTTCTACCTGATTTCTTCCTCCGCTGGAATCTGATTTGTTCTCTCCCAAAGTAGGTTGTTGCTGATGGTGTCTGTCCAACAGATTCGAAGTATTTTGCGCAGAAAACTGTTAATGAATACTTGTATCTTCTGGATGGTGGCTTGGTAGTTCTTCAAGTTTCCGCCACATATAGTAGAGTTCTTTTAACATTTGTATTGAGAATTATGATTTTGGTGTTGGATGGTATTTGTTAGGAGTTCTAAATGTTGTGCAATTATAGAAATCCAGCCCTTGCTTTGCCAATCCCTGCATTCACATCTGCATCAGACTCACCTAGCTCTTCAATGATGCTGTGCAAATATGTACAGTTTTTACCATTCTCCAAGGCATCTCCATCAAGGGTGATTTGGTTGGCACATGTTCTGTTGAATCGGAGCATCTTGCTTTTACCTTTATGTATGTTGAGACCTACTGCTGCTGAGGCTGTTGCTTCACTGGTCGTCTTCTTTTGCATGTGTTGTTGCGGGTGCGATAGAAGAGCCAGATCATTTGCGAAGTCCATATCGTTCAGCAGCATCCTGACATTCTACGTCATACCGTGCTACCCTCCAGATGTTGACGTCTTCAAAATACAGTCGATCATCAGGAGAAAGAGAAAATGTGACAGTAAACAACCTTGCCTGACACCAGTCTTTATTCTCGAATGAGTCTGTCAGCTTTCTTCCGTGCGCGATTTCGCTGTTTAATCCATCGTAATAATTCCGTTGATGTTGACTATCTTCTCAGGCACGCCGTAGTATCGAAGGAGCCTCCATTGTATTGTCCTGTTCACGCTATCCAATGCTTTCTTATAGTCAATGAAGTTGATGTAAAGCGGTGAGTCCCATTCAATTGACTGTTCCATAATGATCTGTAATTTTGCAATTTGGTCGGTTCACGATCGGTACTTACGAAATCCAGCATGTTGATCTCGAAGTTGGGCGTCTACCAAGTCCTTCGTTCTGTTTAAGAACACTCTGTTGAAGACTTTTCCTGGTAATGAGAGGAGACTGATGTCTCTGTAGCACTCACACCGGCTGAGATCGCCTTTCTTTTGTATTTTGATCAGGTATCTTTCTTTTCAGTCGGACGGTAATTGTTCCTCATTCCTAATCTTGTTGAAGAGAATGTGAAGATTTTTTGCAGTTGCTTCCACGTCTGCTTTCATTGCCTCTGCCGGAATTTTGTCTGGTCCTGCTGATTTGTCGCTCTTCATTCGTCTGATGGCCACGCTGATCTCTTCAATTGTTGGCGGGCCAAAATCGATCAGGAGGTCCGTAGATGCTGCTTCGATATTGTGTGGGTTCAGTGGAGCTGGTCGATTCAAGAGTTCTTTAAAGTGCTCTACCCACCTGTTTCACAGTTTTTCAGTGTTGCTGATTACATAACATTCCTAGCTTTTCACTGGTCGTTCTGGTTTACAATGGTTTCCAGCGAGCTTCTTTGTTGTATTGTATAATCGTCTTAGATTTCCTTCTCTTGCAGCCTTTACCGCCGTCATTGCCAGATCATCCACATATTTCTGTTTCTCGGCTCTGATGCTATTCTTCACTTCCCTGTTTGCTTCTGTGTATGCAGCTTGTGCCTTAACTTTCTCTGCTCTTGTTTGGTTGACATTGTTTGCTGCCTTCTTGTTCCTCCTTTCTAAAATTTTATCAAGAGTACCAACAAAGATCCATTCCTTGTGGTGGTACTTCTTGCTGCACAAAACATTCTGACATGTTGAAGGGATTGCCTCCTTGATCACATTCTAAACGTTTTCCATGGCAGTTTCCTTTCGATCGATTAGATCGTGAAAAGCCTGTAACTTATTGTAGAGGGTTATCCTGAATTTGTTGAATTTTACGGTATCCAGAAAAAAGGCTGCATTAAAATTTTGCAATGTTGTCTGCTCCGTTATCCAATATTTTTTGAGTTTCAGTTGCATTTTTGTGATCACCAAGTGGTGATCCGAGGCTATGTCAGCTCCTATCTTGGTTCTCACATCCTATATGGTCGTTCTGAACTTTTTATTGATACAGATATGGTCGATTTGGTTTTGAGTAGTGTGGTCCGGTGAAATCCATGTAGCGGTGTGTATGCGCTTGTGTGGGAATATTGTGCCACCGATGACCAGTTTGTTGAAGGTTCATAGGTTTGCAAATCTCTCACCATCTTCGTTCCTTTCTACCAGTCCATGTCGTCCCATGATGTCTTCATATCCAGTATTGTCCGTGCCAACCTTGGCATTTAGGTCTCCCATCAGAATCGTCGAATCCTTCGATGAGCATCGCTCGACGATTGACTGTAGCCTCTTATAGAATGGATCTTTAATGTCTTCACTGTAGTCATTGGTAGGTGCATAGGATTGGATGACGTTCATTGTAATGTCCTCTTTCTTTGTTTTGAAGGATGCTTTGATGACTATGGGTACATGAGATTTCCATGCTATCAGTGCCTTTTCTACCGTCACGGTTAATCGAATTTCATATACTGATAAGGATATATGAAGTCATATTGTTCCAAATGAATATTGTGCAAATCACATGATATCTTTCAGGTAAACTACTTTCACACATTATACTTTCAAACTTTATACGGCAGACTACTTAGTTTGAAATTTTATAGATGTAATTGCCTAAACTTTCACTCAAGAAAAGGCGCTACTAAATAAGCAAGGTATGCTCTGATTACAAAAAACCAATAGCTGAATGATGATATATTTATGCTAAATATGGAAAATTAATTATTTTCATGACTTAGTATGACTAAGCCGAAACTAAATCTAGAGCGCTAATCACTAATTTTGCAATGAAAAGCAGCTACACATTCTTGACATCGGAAACACCTAAAGCTTTATACTTCACACAAAGCTGTGCATAATCAAAATCTTCTACGTAAATGCCGAAGTTATTTGAAATACGTATCTTCGTCATTAAATAAATATATGCTGAAAATTGCAGGAAAATGAGCAATACAGATAATAAAAACATGTAGAGAGTATAAACATATTCAATTTGAGATGAACTGGATTATCATGTTGGTCATATGTAGACTTGAATTTGATAGGTCTCATGTGGCATATGTACATCCTGTTCAGACTACCTTCTTATGGTCATCATCGAATTCAAACTCATACCTGTTGCGCAAGTGAATGGCTATATGGATTCAGTAGCTAAGTGTATAAAGCTGTGACGATTCAAGGGAATAGTACTGAGTTCGGGCTCTGGAGTGAATATTAACTGTAGGATGTAAGTAAATCCAGTTGATAAGTTCAGAGTGGAGGAGCTAAAAGCGTCCTTGATTCTTCTATTAGTCACCTTCCCTCTTTTCGAAACTAACTAGTTTATGAAGTTAAAGTATTTGACATGTTTGACTAAGACTGAAAAAGTATTTGAATGAAGGGCACTGAAAATGTATGACAAATGTAGCTATCTTATTAATGACTAACGTCAATAATGATATCTTACTTTACTAATGAATTAATCACAGCACGCCCATCACGTACCATGTGAATAAATTTCGCCTCAGGAAATATTTGCGCCAAATATTTAAGATGGATAAATGATAGTGGATCTTCATTACATAGAACAGGTGCATTTTCTCCAGCATTTTTGATTAAAGACAATATAAATGATCGTAAAGCAGAATCAATGGCAACTGGATATAAACCAGCAGCTTCAAGTCGTTCTCTTTCTTTTTTACGATCCATTTCATCTCGTAAACTGAGGAGCTCCGGTATTACTCTAGTTTCAGGACCGCACCGAATCATTGGATGTACATCTAACAAGACACGCATAAGAGTAGTGCCTGTGTATGAATTGGTAACGAAGAAATTAATGGATTCACTGCACTGATCGATTAATTTTCTTATTTTTTTAATGGCTATACATATTGATCAAGCAAAAAATGTGTTTCCAATCCATTTAGATTGAAGTAATTCAGAATTTCTGGTTGTTGGACATTGATTTTAATAATCACACAATCAATCAATAAAATGGTTCCAAGTTGATGGTAGTATATAATGTTAACTTGAATAAACTTATAGATGTCAAATTTTACTGACAGAGTGATATATAATATTACTCAGTCCAATTTGCCAAAATATAACTGTAAGCTTTAAAGAAGTAAAACATACATCACATCAGTCATCTCCCAGAACTTCAGTTGAATAGAATATTTTACATGTTAGCAATCATCCTTCTGAGGTTATCTTAGTTATTATTCTTTAAGGTTTAGTTTACAGTCACAAGTTTGGTCAGCAACAGTTGGATTCACTCTATTTTTGTGTCTGTTTAGAAGTTTTCCAGTTTACTTTCTTGAAATTTCATTTAGATCTCACCTTAAAACAAGGTGTTACTTATAACAGTATTCAGAAAGCTTTTGGTATAAATGAAATTAGAGAATAATAATATCCGTTGAAATTTCTAAACTTCATACAATAAGACTACAAAATTTTCTAGAAAGAAATAAGATCAAGAATGATGGAGAAAATAACTAGTCAAGCTTTAAATGAATCATTTTGGAGTCATATTTGCACTTCAATGAATTTCGATCAATCAAATTTACTAGTGATTCGGTTTATTCAATTAGGAAAAATCTACTCTTTGTAATTAACTGTATTCATGGATAGCCTGTTGGCTGCTATTTGTTGATCATAATGGACATAAAAAAATGTACTTTATTTTATTTCATCTTGAGCAATGATCCGTTCATTAGAGTTTCTAAGAGTGGTTGTATTTTGTTAGTTTTTTTACACATTGTCATTGAAGTGAAGATTAGGCAAGACATTGTCAGCTTATAAATTCACTAAAACATTTACTTAGGCCTTTTACACCTAGTCAAGTAAACTTGTTTTCGACAGCATATGATTGGTAACTCCATGCTAGACCCTTCTACTTTCTCGGGGCCTGGGACCGAAAGTTACCCTGCAAGGGCTCCGGGCTTACTTAAAATATCAATAAAGGTATGTGGAGATGACTGAACTTCCATAAATCCATAAGCTGATCAGTGTTAAGTCACTATTAAATTCGTGAAAGCCCTGAACGAATATTTCGTTTTGGAATAGGACTTCTCACAAGTGCACATCCATGATCTCTCATTCAGGAATCAAATCAAGAAACTTTGATCTCACAATTGAGCACTTAGTGTTTAGACTACTGAGCCAGCACCCAACGGTGTTAATGTCTAACTTCATTTCATCCCCAGCTTTGTGCGATCACCCTCTGTTGTTATTGGTCGGTAACCCCGTTACAGCTGACATACTTTAGTTTCACTGATGATTTCTCTCGAAGCTAGTCACTAGTGAGTAAAAGATAATTCGATAAAACTAGCTGTAAAATTAAAGAGATTTTAGTAGTCTAATCGAACCTTGGTTGGAGAACACAAGTTCAAACTTATGTCATTTTATTTTGTGGTGAGGTGTCATTCACCATCTATCATCATCTAGCATTTCAAAATAGTCCATGGAATGTTGACAGGCGGCCACATTACAAAAATCGATAGAAACAAGTCTTGAAACGTTATTTTTCTTTCTACTTTATCATCGCCTGTTACGTTACGTTAATTATACTGTCAGCTTTCGTAAATAAACAAATATAATATAATTGACAACAAATCTTGAATCCATCTGGTAGTTTTAATTACCCATCTATGTGACTGTTTAAATCCAATTAGACGTTGAAGTTACGCTATGAGAATTTATGCATAAGTTTCTACTTGAATTAATGAAATAAAGAATTAGCTAAGAAGTTATGTAATGGTTTAACAAATATATTCGCGGGTTATATCAATAATTTGTTAAAAAAAAATTGGCAAATTAAAGATTGTTTTTGTGGAGCTTATGAATAGTAGTATAAAGATACAATTTTTCTGTAATAAGCATCAACAGTGTTACCTGTCTTATTTTAACAATAAAATAACGAATAGAGAAACGATTGTGTAGTGTAGCTTTATCCATTATTTCCCTGAAATTATTCTTTCAAATAATGAATGATAAACAGGGAAGTAATTGGTAGACGATTCAAGTAATAATATATTTTTAGATCTACTAATTACTGACCAAAAATTTGATTAGTATGAATGATTAATAGTGCCTTCAGTTGTTTTGCTATCCTTTTCATTGTTCAGGAGAGTAAAAAAAATCGACTTCCATTTTTTGTGATCATAACTTTTCATGAGTAAACAATCCTAAATTGAGTCTAAACAAATTATTTAGCTTACTACTGATTCTGTTAGTAAATGCTTCGCATATCCAATGGATAGTTATTCCTAGTGTCTGCAAGAGATTTTATTACGAGTGTGGTTCACATTATGTATCATTCACTCTTAGTCAGTAGTTCAATGTTCATAAAACACCTCAGTCATATGTGAAAGAAAGACACAATAATGGTACTATGTTATTTGCAATCATTTGAACGTTTTGACAATGAAATTAGAATAGATAGACCTTGAGAATCAAATAAATTGATTTTCAGTTGATTTATCTCTCCTTGTAACTCGAGTTGTCTCAAATTATTAGCCATTTTTTTCTACAATGTGTAATGGCATTTGAATGAAATGACGAATTTTCAGTGTGAAAATGGTACTTCATATAATTGTAAGTATCATTACAAAGGTCTGACTTGATAATTTCAAATAAACTGATCACTAAGTGAATTGTATATTGTAAAAATAATGACATATTTCTGATACCTGGATATAAAGAAAAATCGATTTTTACGATTCGTGATTTAGTCGCTGTTACTTGTTCCGTGAATAACTTAATAACGTGGTTAAATTAACACGAGTTTGAACAATGAAGAACATTAAGTAACTTTGGAAATCAGTAAAGATCACGTCATTCCGGTCAATATGATTCTGTGCAAGACGTACTTATGTTTTAATGTGTATATTGGTAAATGTGAAAATATGTATGGAATTTGCAAAGTAAAAATAGCTGAGTTAAATTTTGAATGTGGGTTAACAATGTAAAAAGTGAACAGAATTTGGTGAGTTTGTTTAGATAAATATGCAAAGTTATTTATCATCTTAGCTTGCTATTGAGCATTAAAAAGGATATCTTATAAAATTAATCTATCAATATGTGTAGACCTGAATTAGGTTGGGATTCACAAATATGTTTCTCTACTTGTTCATTTACAGAGTAAGAAGACATGATCATTTGGTACCATTTTTTAGTTACTTATTGGTGTATTTTATTTTCAAACTTATCAAAAAATATTGTTTGGTTCAGGCTATCAATTAATTCGAGACCAAACATTTGATAAAAATATTCATGGGTTCAGCTACATTATTTAATGAGCCTGCTAAAAATAGTTAATCTAGCCAAAGCACTTTTATGATATTAGTTCATTTCAATTAAACGTTTAGATCCAATAAAATGAAAGTATATATTATAACTCTGAAATAAGAATATTTTCACCTTCATGAATATTTTTATGACCAAATTTCGGTGCACCATAAAACACAAAAACTGAGTTCATTTATTCAAAGCTGCGGCTACATTATGGATTGTTTTCTATGTAACGTCATTTTTCTACTCATAATTTACTTGGAACACATACAAATAATTGCTCTTAATCAGTTAAGTTGACTTCTAGCATATTTAATGATATGTACAATGCCATAAACTTGAAATTTGCAGGAATAGTATACGTAATTGAAATTATCTAACCATTACTATTGCGGCATAAAAATCAGGAAGGCCCTCTGGAGACACTTCTTTCCAAAATGACTAAGTTATTCAATCTTAAAATACAGAACAAAAGTAGGTTACAGAATAAATACAAAAGCAATATCACAATAGTAAAACTCATCTACATTGGCTTCGATAAAATTGAAAGTTATTTACCAAGACTAATTGGCTATCAGTTCAGAGCTATTTTAATACATAATTACTTGTCTAAAATCAAAGTCTTGATCTTATCGAAACTATAAAGTAATCTGAAGTATTTTGATGTGATTGTCTCAGATAAGAAATTGCGTAAAGCCTAATCACAATAAATATATTTTTATTGTTGGGAAATAACAAGCATTATTAGAGGTAGGACTAAGGTCTGTGTATATATGCAGTGCTAGTGTGAGCCTTTTTTAGTTTCATGTTAGTGAAAGCTTGTTAAATAACTTTCAGCAAAAGAACTTCTGAAGACCAGATAGTGTCAACTATTTTTTAGTTTTCAGAATTGTGTTATAAGTACTTAACATTTCGGTTACAATAATATTAATGTTCATACTACAATAATGATTTTCAATGTTTTATCATATCTCTAACACATCCGATACTATAATCTATGTATTAACCTGAAATATTTTTACCCATAGTATATGTAAAAGACTGTTTAAAACGTATATATTGTAGTGTGAATATAATGGATGCATCAAATAACAAAACATTGTAAAAAGGTTTGGATTAACAAGCTATGTTAAATATAGTTACAGATAATCTTTTACATTGATATTTCATCATCATTATTATTAGACACAACAAGTCTTATTAACTTGTTATTCTGTTTTGCTTGTATTTATTTACATAAACTTTGACAGCCGTAAGACATCTTTGCAATTCACATAGTATGATCATGTCTCATAAAACCATATTCTGAATGTAAAGAAAAACTTCAACATTATGTACAACTGTATTCCGAATAATATGAATTTGACTTCGGAAGAAAGTTGATAATGCATATTTAAATGAATAGTTCGGTTGCATAATAAGTACTTACACGTATTATTTACACAAGCCATTACTTTAATTAACCTCTTTAAAACTATATGTCATCAGTATCATATCTCACTGTTTTAGGTTCATATTTCTTCAGCAAACCAACATTTATTTATAAGCTTAAATTATCAAATTTCATCAAGGATATTACCAACACTGCACAACCCTCTTTGGCAAGAATTTAATTCGTAGTTCACTAATGTGCATAATCAGCTGCGTGAACATCACTTAGTCTAAACATGTTAGATAATCTGAAAGTTTTACTTTGGACTTGATGATGAAAAAAAAATACTTGCATCTGATTAATTGATGCTCTGTTTCTAAAACGCATTATCAGTTCAAGTCTTTCACTACACATTTACTTTGTAACATCAGGATACACTGTCATTTCAAGGAATAATAAACGTTGAAGAAGCTTCTGTGTTGGTAATGACGGAAATCCATCAAGTCCAATATTTATTTCTTATTGGGTTAAAAGTAAATTCTCAAAGATAGAAACATGTTAGTTTCGAGTTATTGAAAAAGCATGTTTTTAGGGACGTGTAAATGAATAGCAGATATTATTATTGATAAAATAATTATGAGAGACTCGTTAATACGATGTATTAAATGATTTTGCGGAGAAGTCCATTTTAATTGATATACTAAGGAAGAAATCTTGGTTCGCACAAACGTAAAGCTAATTAGAATGATCTCTTTCAGAAACAGTTGAGTAAGTTCATCAGTGATTAGTTATAAACTCGAATCTCTTTTTCCGAACAGCTCGCAGTAAGAATTTTATAACTGCCACAAAGTTCCTAAAAACTCTTGATGACTACAAAATATCAATACCACAACCAAAAATTTGTTTTTATACGCTGCGTTTGTAAACCCATGGCAATATTGCTTTGTTAGTGACTAATAACTCTCTAAAAGTGTAGAAACTTTTGTACATAGATCAACAGAATTTCTACTTTATTTACAGAGCTAATATTATCCATTTCCGCACTTTTATAAAAAACGTTTGACGTTTTATATGTTCGGAGTTTCAGGGAAATAGTTAAACAGAACTTTAACAAGTTGTGAGATAACATCTATCAGAAATTACCTACCTGAATTTGGATTTATTTCCAGTCTTACATTCATTTAGAATTCATGAAGCGTTCCCATAATCAAAATTATGTTCAAGATTTATTAAGCTTATATTTCTTTCATATTTGTGCATAGATGAGATAAAGGATTATTGATTTCATAACAAAAAGTAAACTCACATAATGGATGTATTCTTTCATATTCGCTGACTTCGAAGTGCTTAGAAATTTTCTCAAAAAAACAGAAACGTAAGACTTTTGTTTCAGTTGTCTGACAGTTAGAAATATTCTTATAAACAGATTGATGAAAAAATCACTCAGTAGTCAATCAGAAATAAGATTTGCTGATACTGAGAGACTAAAGAAATTTCAGAAGCGATACCGAGATTAGCCAATCGGAAAATAGCTAACAGCAATATGGAATTTGAGAAAGAATACATAAGTACAAAATTTTGATTGCGTTACAGAGAAATAAAAACTATAATAAGGTTATAGAATGCATAAAAAAATTAGCATATATGATTGAATTTTTAGACATGTTGTCAATTAGGCCATCAAATTTCGACCAAGTCTGTCTTTAGCCATACAGCTGTTGTAAAGTACTAATCAGATTTTTGATATTTACCTCCAGTTTCTGGCACCATTCAGTGACGATCTTCACAGGTACATCGTAGTATCGAAGGGAGTTTCATCGGATTTTCCGACTTACACTGTTGACAGCCTTCTTGTAGTCAAAGAAGTTGGTAAGTTCCATTTCTATATATAATATCTTTTTCACCTGCTAGTATAAACCAATTGATTTCTTCGCATTCGATTCTTGCTCTGTTGGTACGGTTCCAGTTGATTGTTCGAGTACAATACGTGGTTTCGCGATAGATCCTCACGCAATCCAGTCAAGTAATTTTTGGAGTTGGGCGTCTACTGAATCTCATTCTATTCAGCAATACTCTCATAAGAATCTCCCCTCGTGCTGATAGTAGTGTTATGTTTTTTTAGTTCTTACACCAACTAAGATATTCACTCGTCCATATCTTGATGAGATAAATCTCTTTAACATGTGTTAATACTTGTCCTTCCTCCATATCTTTCTGAAATGAATGTCGAACATCTTTGCTGTTACTTCTTTGTCTGAATTTAGTGCCTTGGCCTTTATGCTGTCTGGTTCTTTTGGTTTGCTATTTTTATCTATCTAATGATTATGCTTAGTTCTTCAGTTGTTAGTGTGAGTACATTATAAAAGAGTCTGTATGGACTGTATCGACGATTGGTGATTTCAATGTGGCCGCTCTGCCCAAGAGTTCTTCAAAATTCTCTATCCATCATTCTCTCTGCCCTTGAAACTGAGCGATCGATTCGTCTTCATTATTATTGACCAGTCGCTTTGGTCTAACACTTTCCCCTCTGAGCTGTTTTGTTGTGTTTCACATCGTTTCGCGTTTTTTTTCACTGAATCTTGTCCAGGGTATAAATAGAGAACCACCTCGAATGCCTATTTTTCTTGTGGAGCAGCACCTCTTGGCACGTTCAAATTATTGCTTATTTAATCATTTTCCCGTTGTTCTTGATGGTTGGTTCCTCATCGTTGAGAAGATCTTGTTTAGTTTAGGGCCTTATACTCGAGTTCGTTACATTTGCTAGTATCTCGAAGGAAGACTGTATCAAACATTGATAACGCTATTTATCAACTTCGCCTATACCCCTAATGGGGTTAATGCACATCCTAAGCCTTAACAAAGGAGGAGGGTTGAACATTGAATCAGGACACGAGTAATGCTTTGAAAACACCTGTAATCAGATATCCTCTATTCTTAGTGGCCAAGCTTCACAGTCGTATTGTAGGGTGGAGCTAGCTTCAGCGCAGTAGACTCATTGGATATCTTGCCTACGCCATATGTGACGCAAGGCGGCTACAGTCAGTCGGGCCATCTATACCTGCGCTGGAATTTCGTCTCACACCCGGTCATCAACACAGATGAGACTCTCTAGGTCAGTGAAGCCGGTGCCGATGAAGATCGATCCTAAAGCAACATTCTGTATTTCGTGGATGAGAACCTCAAACCAAACATGCTTTCATTGTTGCTTAGGGTGATCAGAAGACCCTGCATTTTTTCAGAGTCTTCACCCAATAAAACTACTCCCAAATATTCTAAGTCGAAAGTGAATTCACTGATGAACGTTCAGTTACTGAAAAGTCATTTGATGCAAGTGTCATCTCTCAAAGTATGTTGATGACAAAGTTAAACAAGAATGGGGAAGGTGCACAACCATGATGGATACCTCTTAAAGTGGTCGAGTTTCATTCACTGAGTTGGACATTTTGATTGTGGATATTCCACTATTCTGTTGAACAACGTAATAAGCAAAATCTTCAGATAGTAGTAAAGTATTCCAAATTCTCTACGTATGACCTGTAGCTAACAGAATAGTTAACAACTGTGACAATCAGTGATTCAGACTAGTCAGATGGAATTACGTCCGGTTCACAAATTCAAAATAAGATCTCAGTCAATCCATCAGCTGAAAATGAACCAGCATCCTTCATAATTTCAGGAGCAAGCCTGGGACGGCCTTTGACTATCCCTCACTTTAGATTTCTTGTAGCCATTTCAACTTCACTAAGGGTCGGAGAACTTACATCAACCTGCAATTCAGATCGACTGGAGATCGTGAGTAACCGTAGTGTGACTGAAGACCAGTTGAATCGATCCTGAAGTATTCTATTTATCGATAGAATCTCCCAGGTTGAGAATGAATGATACCATCATCCTCTTCTGAGATAGTTTCGCTAACAGATGGATTCTCAGTACGAGTTTCGTTGCTCAGTCTGAATAGTTGTCTACTTTTAACTATCGACTCTTCTTTTTCCACTTCCCTTGCTTTCGCTACTCACCATAGTTCACGATCATCGTGTAAGCTTCTTATCAGCCTGCGCTTAAGCTGAATCTGCTCTTCATCGTATTCAGAGCCAAAGGGGATGTGTTTCAGAGCGACTATCAGTTCAGCAGGTGCTGTTGAAATCCACTTCCTCTCCAGTCTTGAATCGAGCCGCTAATCGGTGGCTAATAGTGGTGTGGTCTAGTTAGGTTCATCGTTGAGTCGACTATGAGAGTCACCATATCAACAGATGTTTTTCTTATGCGTAAACTTAGTATTTGACGAAAATAGGCAATTATCGAAGCATAGTTGCAGCAGACAGTCTCGATTAACTATTCTTTAAGTTAAGGTGAGATGTGATAATTTTAGGGTTGACCTTTACAAACCTTTTCTTTCTTTGAAAGAAGGCAGCATCGCAGCAGATGCTGGTCATCTGAAGGAAACTCATTACTGATGTCACACCCCTCGCCCTAAGAAGTTAAGTTGCTTCTTTTAGTCTTACCCTTCTGCAGCCAATCTGCCTGGCACAGCAGTACCTAAAAGAACATATTTTCCAGGAAAATATAGCTGGGTCGGATCATTATGGTAGGTAACGCCGACCACCAAGTTAAGATAGCAGCTTAAGTCAGAGGTAAGCCTCAAGTAGTTCAGTGTTCACTGGTAATGTACTTCGTTGGAAATATTAGTTCTAGAATAATCTTTACGCTACATCGTATAACCCTGAATTATTAATCTTAATTCGTATAAACCTTACATCCTAAAGCCCATACAAGACATCATTAAAAATCAATTTTAGCCACAGCCGTCTGCAATAGTGTTTCAAATCTGCACCGATAGTTAATGTAGTTTATGAGGCTCCATACAGCTGATATAATATAGTATTATCACAATTACTATTTCTGATGACTGAATAGGATGATCAGTTTCGTCAGTAATTTACTCGCTTCAAACTCTTAGCTACTTTTTAGGTATGAAGGATTCCTGCATTGCCTGTTGTCTGTTTTCAGTAAAAGATAGGTTTCGATACAGAGGCATTTCAACTAGACGATGATTATGAAGTAACTATACAGACTGATATTTAAGGATTGAAATAAGGTGCTGAAAAAGATAAATAGAGAGAACAGGGCGAGGAGGAGAACAGAAAATATTCTTGTTTGAAGCCGAACGATGACTCAGCAGATACATTTTGGACAAACAAAAGGTATGTTCACTCAGACTTTTTTATATTAAAACACTAAATGTACATCTACTCTAATGTAGGCTAATGAAGACAAGTCACTAGTAAGATAACGACCTATACTCTCAATGGAAGTCCGCTCCCTAATGTCTCCTCAGAGCGCGATCTTGGTTTATTAACCACAGAAAGCCTCCACACCAGTCCAAACTATGTAGGGGATGCAGCCAAGGCAAACGCAACTCTTCACTTCATGCGAAGACAGATTGGTGCTATCACCCCGAAATTATTTTTAACCCTCTTTAAGACATACGCGCGCCCACACTTGGAGGTTCACATTGTCATCGCAACCCCTCTGCTTAAAAGAGACATAAATCTCTTGGATGGAGTTCAGAGACGAACAACCAAATAGGTGATAGGGTTGCAAAATAAACCCTACGACGATAGACTCCAGCTCTTGGGATTATTTCCACTGAGCTACAGGAGAATCAGAGGTGATCTGATCATGGCGTACACCATATCAAACACGCCAAACCATCCCAATGTTAGCATCTTACCGATGCATCACCACCACTCACCTCGAGGCAATCCTCGAAAGATTGCACATCAAAGAGCGAATCCTCAGATTCGTGAGCACTTTTTCTCATTGAGAGTCGTCGCAACTTGGAATGCTCTCGCAGCCAAGGTAACCACAACCCCCTCAGTTTTTACCACTGCCATCTCCTCAGATCACTCAATTAATCTATCTCGCCTATCATCTCTGTTTCCTCTCCCTTGCTTACACCTCGGTCCTCTCTCACAATCCTCACTACCAATAAACAAACTAAATTCATCTATATATTACTCAGCATTGAAATTTTGTTCATATTATCATTTTAATTTTATCCTTATCACCCTTATTACTCTCCACATTGCAACTAACTGATCTCCGGTTTGGTAATGTGACGGCTGCTAGTATCCATAAACCCTACTGCCCTGAAACAAACGTTTCATTCAAATTCCGAGACATACAAACTCACAAGCAACTGCCAGCTGACTAGAATTAGACAGTCGAGTGACTAGACCTCTATCCATTGGACATTACCGAACACCTGGAACCGTACCGAAAGAACAAGAATTGAGCGCGAAGAAATCAAATTGCTTTACACTAGCTCGTGAAAAAGAT
Source organism: Schistosoma turkestanicum (assembly GCA_944470395.2). Classification (NCBI taxonomy): domain Eukaryota; kingdom Metazoa; phylum Platyhelminthes; class Trematoda; order Strigeidida; family Schistosomatidae; genus Schistosoma; species Schistosoma turkestanicum. The sequence goes on along the minus strand of OX103973.1, from coordinate 36,120,107 downwards.
ATTTGGATATTGGGAAATAATTCGTGTCAGTAGGGGCAATTCAGAAGAACCAAATAGTTAGCAATAATTTTGATGTACGGAAATATGATAATGAGGCACAGTGATTTGATACTCTTGTGATGTTTTATTTATTCTTTTTCTTTTTAACTCTGTAACACACGAAGTTATGGGGGAGCTCTTCTTCAGTATAATTTTCGAGATCTGCTTGTAATAGAATTTCTCGATAGGGAGTTAAAAACGGTTCAGGGTAACGAACATGGGTCGTAGACGTGCTTAACTGATTATTGACATATCACTATATCGTAAGGAGCCGTAAGCAAACAAAATGTTCTGCCCCACAGGTATGTGTAGACTCAATTTGTCGCTGCACAGTCATGAGTGTTGGTCATATACACCACCCTACCTCCTCTCTTACGGTTAATTGTTGATTTTCAACCATGTTTTTTAGTTTACGCTCTATTTTTTATACACCCTTTCGAGATGCACTTTCCGTAACAGTTCCACGCTACAAGCAAACCAGACAACTTTGCCGAATGTATGTAGGACAAAATACCCACGTAGCATATCATACTGATTTTGAGTAAACAAATGGTATAAATTGTACGATATTTGTTAGTTAATAGGTAGTTTGGACATAGGAAGGATAGGCAGCTGGAGAAAAAAAGAGTTGAAATAGTTTTGAAATTTATGAGTAAAACGATAAATTGGTGAGCAAGTGAGGTGTTTGGAAGCTAATGAATCGGAGAAATAAAAATTTATAAAACTGTTATTACTTAAACAATAAGGAACTCGCAGTGATACAGGAAGTTTGAGTGACCTTACGCCTGTCCTCTTTGTAAATATTGGGGTGTCCAATGATGAACACGATACGCTGCAGACACTGTTGATGGGCAAATCCATTATTCCCAGTTTTTTCCAGCATATCTAGACCCAGAAGATCAAGGTTTGGCCGTTCTGTCAGATAACATTTTCCTGTACATTGAAGCGAAATTCACACTGTAACTCACCAACCAGTTTTAACACACCACCTGAAGCGCTTTTAACTGTTTTCTTAGGTTGCTTTATCGGCGGTTCTCCCAGCAATTTATACGTTTCTCTAGACACTAAGGTGATATCTGATGCCGTGTCGATTTGAAAATGCGCTGATGTACCGTTCATCTGGATAGTAACATACTTTCTTACAACGTCATAGTCTGTTTGATAAGCAGCTACCATAGAAAGTGATTTAGACTCGGCTAATTTCACCATATGTCAAGTACGTTTATGCATCTTCCTGAGCTGAGGCGTACGTTTCTGTAGACAACGGCCTTCTTTATGTCCACGTTTGTTGCACATCTGACATTTATGTTTTTTTTAAATGGACAGAATCGCACGAAATGCCAATCTCCACATAACCAACACGCCGTCGTTGGTTTGTTACAAGATGTTATCGGCTTCTGGCCTTTTAACCTAGTAATGGCAGTGACACTATTGTTGGTTAAGTTAGGATTTACTTGTTCAATCATCATGCTGTCATGTCTGATACTTTGTAGTCGTTTACACTCATCTGTCAATGTTCTGAGTATGACGTTCGGGTCGTGATCCAGTCGGGTTAAAAGTCTAGTCCTGATCTCAGACTGAAGAGCTTTGATGAATACTAAGCATATAAATTGGTCTTCTGTCAACGAGCATAACTTGAACCGTTCGCATTCTCTGTTGACGATGTCTGCCAGGACCGCATATTCATCGTCTTCGCGTTTCATCAGATTTAGACTCTGATATCGAATACCAAACAAAGAGGATGATTCGCCGAATATCTCTGACAGTTGAGTTACCGTCTCTTCGAAAGTGAGCTCTCGAGATAACTTTGGTAATATGTGGTCAGAATAACGCGCATGTTCATTGCTTCCCAACTTAGGCACCAACTAGCGAGTCTTCCACCCATCGTCTTGCTTACCGAATTTAATTCTAAATGTATCTTCCAGACGTCTATACCACGTCAGAAAAGTATTTCCACATTCAGGATCATAGATGAATTCTGGGATGCTGCTAGCAAATGCTTCACAAGACGTAATCGAAATAGCAGTCGGACTCGAGCACTGGATGTTGAGCTGCAGGGAGTGATATGGTCAACACTTTAGGAAGAATTGCACGCAGATCATTGCTCTCATTTTTCAGCATGCTGGCTGAGATACCATCTGTACACTGAGGTCGACACTGTCGATTTCAAAGAAAGGAATCTGGGCCAGGTGTGGTTCATTTATTGGGTTTTCGTTTGTTAATGTGGCACAATGATGTTCACTCAACAGCTATGCTATAATGTTATGGTCTTCATACACTTGGCTGTCCTTAATAAATATGCTCCTTCCTTTCACTTTACAGCATTTAAATTTATTCTGAAGGAGTTTAATGAGTGCAGAAGATTCATTATTCAGTTAAACAGCCCGCTTTTCCTATGCAATTGCCTTTTTATCTTTGCCTCGACACATATTTCTGTCAGCATAACCAATTAGTAGAAGTCATTAAGGTTATGAAATATGGAAGCATGTCTTCGAAGACGTCTTCGTATATGACCTGGCATGTATGTCCCTAGAAATTCTGGGTCTGCAGGATCCTAATGGCGTCAGTTTATTGAAAATAGTAACTGTGTTGCGATTAAATACATTTATTAATTTGTAGCGGAATATTTTGATGAAGAGGAAGCGATTAGTGAAATTAAAACATTCATTATTATAACCAACTCTACCAGTGTTTGTTTGGCTGTACTTTTTGTTTATAGCACATTTTAATGCGCGAATTTTTGTTTGTGTTGCTGCCATCTTAGATGTAGCTGCTCTTTATTTTGCAAACTTTCTTGGTGTAATTTCGATGTTTTTCTGACAACACGAAATCACCAGCAAATATATTCTTTACTCTGGATTTAATTGTCTTCTCAGTGACGGAATAGTAATTAGTATTTAGTGGTTTTGTAGTAGTTTTGTACTGTCGTATATCGCTGCCGTGGTGATTACTATAATGATCAATATCAGATGGACTTTTGGATTTTTACCTCACAAGATTATACTGATGTTTATTCTGTATTGACGTTTTGACATTCATCGGTATAGTACCTCTCACATCTACGACTTTCACTGTCGCTATACTAATTGAAGAGTTTTCATACGGTTTGCTGGCTATAGATGGTGAAGTTCCTCAATAAGAGGTCCAGACTTCATGAGATAAGGGTGTGACTCGTCATATTATGGATTCATTAGGCATAGAGTTTACAGATTTTGATTTCTGTTACACTTGAGCTATTGGTCATAAACAAAAAATGAGTGCAACAAGTGTTTGTCTAATTAAGGCAGAGAAGTTCGGGGAAAACTTGTTTGGTTCATAGTACAGTCAGTGTGAGTAAGGAGATATTTCGAGGATAAGCTGTTAAGTTATTAACTGTAAGGATTACTGTCAGTCGATTAGTATGTCTAAACTAATATGTCCAAAAGTTAGGAACGTTAATTTTTTAGTCTTCAAATTCTTGTCGACTTATATATTGTACTTAGTCATGTAAGTCTTCAGTAAGTATGTAATAATAGATTAAAAACTAAAGTTTGTTCTTTAGAGACGAACTGCAGCGAGTTTATTAGACAATTTGACAACATCAGTTTAATACCCTATGGATGAGCAGTCTCCAAAAATATCCATACCACATGAAAATTTTTATCTTTTTCAGAGGCCGCTTCAAGGGGGTTCGGAATCCATGACCGGACAAACTCACAGTGGGATTACTTTCTTCACATCTAGTGGCTAGTGATCGAAACGCCTTATCCGAACAAGCACTTTCAGCCTCATCAATGAATATTTTTGAGCAGAAGCTGGATCTTCACTGGAAAACAAGCTACCGGTGTGGCGAATGCTAGTAACGAGTGATATATGGGTTGTGGGTAGCATTGAGTTGCTCATAAGTTGCTACCAAGGAGAAGAATAAAAGGAGTTCGAAGTGCATTATACGATTAGTGTAATTTCGTGACCAAATGATATTTGGAAGAAAACAATTAGTGATCTGTTAGTTGTGTCAATGCAAACTGAAGATAAGGTGCATATTTTCTGTTGGTAAACTCTGTCCCCTCTGAACACATGCATATGCCATCTGGTTTGAAACTTCGAAAAATTCACAGGGATTAACGCAGGTTTACTGGGCTGCGAAACTTAATATTGGGGATGGAACAGGTTACTTGCTAACTTCAGGGCAAATTGTTCAGAATGCATAGGTAAGTAAATGTTGTGGATATGGAGTGGCTTCTGAATTCGGAAGGACAGTTCTGAGAGTTCAAATACGAGCCTCTGCCAGTAAGCCCAAAGAGAAAGCAATTTATCTGGGTAAAAACGGTTCTATTATTAATTAAAAGGTAAATATAGTTACCTAAGCAATATTTCACTGTTCTGTTTCAATTTTAACACGATGTGATTCCATTTCAGGAAGAATGCTTCCGTTTAGGTTTACCGAACACCTGGAACCGTACCGAAAGAACAAGAATCGAGCGCGAAGAAATCAAATTGCTTTACACTAGCTCGTGAAAAAGATATTGGATATTGGAAAACTGCACCCTTCCAGTCCAGACGTGCGTTTCACCCACTACGGTGTCAAATCAGATATGGCTGACACCATAATTAAGTATCAATTCAAACAACATAATACAGTTCAGTAGAAAACATAGTAACTCCAATAAACGTATAAAAATAGGAACTATAACAAAATATAAATATTAACATCACAAAATGGGATTAAACAGAGTACCAAAATGTAGCACAGAAAGAGTCAGTAAGAACATATTACAAATATGTACATGGAGGGATTTTCCCAAAACAGAGCCTTCAAACTGGATTCTACAGTAAACAAGTGATTTTTGGTATGCTTAGTGAAGATAAAGAGAACAGAAATTACCTCAGGTATATCTTCCTTGCATCTTTGTATCTGAAGGGTGAAAATTTCGGCATCATCTCATTCATTCTGTCCATGACCGATTAAATGAGATTCCATTCTTATGAAGTTCAGAAACCGGGATCAGACCGTATGCTGTCAAATGAATCACTATGATTCCCTGCATGAATGTGTCAGATTAGCTCAGTCTCTCGATATTAACAAATCAAGGATGGATCTTGACACCATAGAGAAGAAAGACTAATCTAGGTAAATCGACTAAACGCAACAAGTTTTATCCGGGGCATCTAGACTATTAAGAAATCCAGTTTAGGAATGATTCTCAAAAACATCGCTTTACAATAAGCACAATCATTCCAACACAATTTCCTAGGAAAACTAGCTCAAGCTCAGCAGGAAGCTTTGCTGCTTCCATGAAGCACCCTCAACTGCTCACACCAGCAACTGCCTTCGTAATCAGACATATCCCCTAATAGAATTAGGTTTCTTTCTCTGAGCTGGATATTTTGGTTGTGAAGCTTTAATAATAATAATAATAATTTATTCTCAAATAACTAAGTTACAAGAGTCACGCCAGTTTACAGGCTAGATCAAATTGTCACAAATGCTTTCACAATTACTGTAATAGTTATAGCAGTTAAATTAAGTATAAGAGACAGTTTCTGATTGCATATTTACACCATATCACTGACAGAAACAGTATTATACAGCCACATTTTCAATATTAGAGTACAAATGAGGAAGGTGCACAATAGGTTCTATTGGCGATTGGCCGAGATCAATAGTGAATTTGTTGGGAAACGTCATATGGAACGCGCTTGATACGAGCTGTGATCCAGACAGTCATGTACCTAGGGTGCATGTTCCCTAGAGTTGCCAAGGATTTCCCACCGTGAATGGGGTTCTGAAAAGGAGAAGAGAGAGAGGAAAAGGCAGCAGTGTGGCAAGTGTATACATATAACCAAAGCACTACTTAACCTGTCATGTTAAAGTAGTCAATACAGTAGTAAGTCAAGATAAAATTCATACTGACCACTTAAACTAAAGTAAATTATGGGAATATAAGAATATAACACACAGATAAAGGAGTACAGCAAAAAGAAGGGAGAGTTGTGCAGTGTCAGGTGGATAGAAGAGAAGTCGAAGTAAGAAGCTGGATTTATGTACGTTGAAATCGAAATTCTAGTTGAAAGAGTAGAGTTTGTAAAAATAAATATTTGACGAATAAAATCTCGCACTGTCTAACTGTTTTTTTTTTATTATTGAATGCCAACCTCTAAGTCATACTGTAAGCGCCTGAGTAAGAATGTTGCAGGTGTCTCGACAGAATAGCGACCTCAGCATAGTTTTGGAAACATGAACCACAGAAGTAGCAAGCGTATAAGAGGAACCTCAGTGTTACTGATTAGTCGTCTCATCAATCTAAAGAGCCGAAAGCAAACAAAATGTTCATAGCTCTTCTGAACAAAATCGTCAGCACAAACTTCAGATGGTTGAATTAGGTCTCTCCTAAAAGTTTGAATCTCTGGTCGTCACGTCTTCCTTGACCCTGTTGATAGAAGCAAAATTAGGGGTTTCGTTACCCATCTCTCGATTTTTCCTGTGTCAGTACATTGTCATTCAAGTCAAAATGGACGCTTAACTTTACTGGCTTTTTTATTTGTTTCACTGATGCGGAATGTGTTTTCACTTACCTGACATTAACCAGAGAAGGTCCAGGCTATTAATTTCTTTGGTTTCTTCCTCACTGAGAGCTGATAGTAGTACGTCTGAGCCAGATGTTTTCGATACTGGAAGAAGGTTCTCAAAGCCTCCAGGTAGTCATGTGATTTTTGTTTACGCTGAGTTTTTTCTGGATCCTCTGATAATAGCTTTAAAAATCGTTTTTCATCAAAACAACCATTTTAGATACGGTAAGAGGATCAACACATCAGTTTGCAACAACTGTATCGCTGAATGGACGAACATCTCGTTCTGCACATAGTAAATGCTGTATTTCTGTTTGATTCTTGTACACTTCCTCTGTAAGCCCACTAAAAGTTAGGTAGCGTATTTTCTCAAGCTACTTTCCCTTTGGTCCTGATAAAAGCTACAATGCTTTCAAAGTCCCACTGATTTATTTATCTAATCAGTTGTCGTCTATACTGTAAGCTTTGATTTTAAAGGACTCGCACAATTATCTGACCCTACATCAAGGTAAAAACAGGCCCAGATGCTGAACCACGCTTTCACCACAATACTAGCGTCTATTCTGTCCAGGGGGCAGTCCCACACCATTTAATGAAGTATTCTGCCTTACATATTTACTCACTCCTTTTACCACTGGCAGGGCATATGCAGCCGACCAGTATTCAGAAACCTACTCTTTCCTTGGATTCTCCTTCTAGTTCTGTCCAGTTTTTGTCCGTTCTTCTCATGTCTGTTTCCATTTCTTGGAGTATTGGCCTTCCAGCCTTCCTTAGGTCTTGAGGGTTCAGAGTGAGGGCTTGTCTTGCGAAGCAGATGGGGAGTTTCCTCAATGTGAGTCCCATGCATTTCCAATGCTCCTCCCGAGTTGCTCCTCCACCGGAATCTGGTTTGTTCTCCCCCACAGTAGGTTGTCGGTGTTCCCACAATGAGAACGAAAAGGTTGGGAGCAAGCAACTTGCCTGACTCCGGTCTCCACCTTGAACGAGTATGTTTACTGTCCTTCGTGCACGATTTCGCACTTAAGCATCGTAGGAATTCCATATAATTTTGACTATCTTCTCACGCACAGCCATAGTGTCGAAGAAGCCTCCATAGTGTTGTCCTATACACGCCATCAAATGCTTTCTTGCGGTCACTGAAGTTGAAGTAGAGTGGTGAGTTCCATTCAATAGATTGTTCCACAATAATTCCTAATGTTCCAGTTCGGTCAGTACACGATCGATCCTGACGAAATCCAACATCTTGATCTCGAAGTTGGGTGGCTAAGAGGTCATTCCCTTTAATTATACACTGTTGAATACTGTTCCTGATATTGAGAGAAGAATGATGTCTCTGTATTTCTCACACTTGCTAAGATCGCCTTTATCTGTTCTTTTGAGGTATCCTTGTTTCCAGTCTGCTGATACTTGTTCTTCATCCGAAATCTTCTGTTCGTGTTCGTTTGATATTGATTTCTGCTCCCATGTTCCTCCTTTCTTCAATTTCATCAAGAGTACTCACAGAGATCCATTCCTTTTGATGGTACTTCTTGTGGCTCAGAACCTGCTGACATGTTGAAGTGATCACCTCTTTGATCCCATCTCAATTATTCCGTATGGTTGTTTCCTTTCTATCGAGTAGATCGTGAAAACCCTGGGACCTATTGCATAGGGTAGTCTTGAATTCGTTGAGCTTTACAGTGTCCCGAAGTAAGGCCACATTAAACTTCTGTGATGTTGTCTGCTTCGTCGTCCAGTGTTTCTCGAGTTTCAGTTTCATTTTGGCGTGGGTTCCAATCTGGGGCAGTTTCATACCTGATTTGATTGAAGTGTTCAGAAATATTAATATTGGACTAAAAATGTTACCGCTTCTTGCAGACATATAATAAGTTGGATCTTTAAACCCATACCTTTTGGTCACCATGAGAATAGAAGAAAGCTGTGAACATTTCCTGAGCGCCTGCTGATGAAGACCACAATATTGTCTGAGTATACCAAACTAGGTTACTAAGTGCTAGTTACTTGATTTTTAAATGTGTTCAGGAGTGTTGGTCAGTCTGAAGAACATCTTTCGAAAGTCGCAAAACTCAGTTGGAACAGTGGATGTCGTCTTGGCCATATCTTTGTGGTGTATTTTGACTTAGTAGGAGCCTGATATCATGTTTAAGGTTAAAAACTGTGTGGTATTGACAAACACGTCCAAGGCTTCGTCATTGAGTGGCACAGGAAATGAACTTTTGCGAGAAATCTCATTCATTATTTGATAGTCGACACGAAGTTCAACTGCCTTCTTCCCAACTGTTCTTCTTTCTAGTCGGCACTTTTGGGAATGCCAGTGGACAATACAATGGGGTTTTCGTCTCCAATTCAAAATTTTGTTAATAATACAGGGCAGCTCGTGTCGCAACTCAACTTGAGAATTTCATAGCCTTCATCTAGCGAGCAGGCCGTTTACCATATTACTTTGGTACTTTAGTAGGTAGTATACAGACAAACAATTGGGAAGTCCAGTTAAAGAATCTTTTATGAACGCAGAATGATTCTAAATAACAGCTAGTTACAGTAAACATGATTAGCCCGACATAAGCTCCTCTGAAAACCAGCTCAAGCTCAATAAGACAATGTTGCTACCATGCAACAGCCTAAACTGTTCGCGCGAAAACTCAAGGTTGCTGCTTTAAGTCTTATTGACCTATCTACAAGTTATTTTCCCACTGCGTTTCTCCAAATATTTAATTTTGACCTTTTCACACAACCGTAAACGGTAAATGAGCATTAATTTCTAACTTTTGTGACAATGTAATTCACTGCTAGTCGTTTTATAGCCTAACACTTTCCTGATTGGCTGATAAATCTCACAAGGTTGCTTGTGTAGCATATTTGTACCAATTTCGTTCAATGGACTGGAGCAGAGGATCGTACATTATCCTGTTGGTTGATGTTAGTCAAGACTATCTCTGTTTTTTAGTAATAAATCAGTCCATTTATTGTAGGAATTCCCCGATCCGATGATGCTCAACAGCTTTCGGCTTTGTGATAAATATGAACACCTTGCATCTCACAACTGTCTGTCTCTACATGTATATTTTTAAAACTGAGTCCTATGTTTTCCAAAGTGCACTTTTGTCTGCCGGTTGTAGTTCTTGGAATTCTCTTCACATTTGGGCACAATTATAATTTACCAGAAAGTCCTTATTTCTCGCGTTATGAAGGTTTAGATTACTCTCCAGATTCATCCACTCATTCACATAAACGAACACGACGCAGTACTTCGAAAACAAGCATAGTATTACCAATAAACGCATTTGGGAAGTATTTTCAACTCGTTTTGTTTCCTGATCGGGAAGTGGTTCATCCAGATGCCAAGTTAATTGTTGGTGGTCGAGAATGGATTGGTGGTCTTCCAGCAGCGACTGATCATGTTGTCAGAGGATATGTTGACGGATTCACGGACAGTGTTGTTCTTGGTAGTTTAATAGACGGAGTGTTTCGGGGGACTGTGTTTTTGAATAAAAGCAAGTTATTGCATTCTCCGCCAGGATCTTATGATACCTATTTTATTGAACCATCGGGATATTATTTTGACGAAGATTTTCCGTTCCATTCTGTCATATATAATTCGTTGGATGTCAAGCTTCCTTCTGTTGGCCACAGTCGTATGCGTCGCAATGTTCAAGAGATGAACTATAAGTTTTGCGGACTTTCAGACCCTCATATTGTTCAAGAAATGCGTAAAACAAGTCATATGTGGGGTCGTGAGAAACATGAAACTACCGGTAAGCCCCGTAACATTTAGTTACTTCTTGTCTTAAAGTCAATCTGTGTAAACGTGCACTAGTCTAGGAGCAACATTCTGTAACTAGCAGGTTCAAATTATGTACAGAAGGCTCGATTGGCTTTTACCAACCTGCGTCTCTTATGGCGTAGACGATTTGTCCGTTTGCCGAACAAAGGACGAGTGAACTGCGCGGCAGTTTGTCCCGTTGCACTTTATGGTTGCGAAACATGGCCAGTCAGAGTAAAAGACATTCGTAGGTTACTGGTTTCCGATCATGGACGTCCGAATATCTTGTGACAGACGAGTAAACAATGCTGTGGTTAGGAAACGGGTGCTAGGTAAGGATGGCAGGTCAATAGATGAAGTAATGAGACTTCATCAGTTAAAGTGGTTGGGACATGCGTTGCGTATGCCCAACCACCGACTGCCTCGTGGAGCTATGTTCTGCGATATAGGAATAGGTTGGAAGAAAATAAGGGGCGACCAGAACAAAACATGGCATAAATCCATGAAGTGACTGACAAGTGGGCTGAGTCATGTCGGTAGTTGTCGACTACGTGGTTGGGGTCCGCGAGATGATAATAATCGATGGCTAGAGAACCTAAATAAGATGGCTCAAAACCGTTTGCAATGGCGCAGTGCATTCATTCTTTTTGTGCTCTTGAATTCTAATCTTCTGAATTCCTCATCACCTTTATCTTTCTCCTTTTAAGTTTTTCACCGAATTATACCTCTTAAATAATATCTTCGAACTCTAAAATTTCCGATAATTGCTAATACATTTACTACATCTACTACTATAGGATTTAAATTGACAAATACATCTCTGTACTAATGTGGTATGGCAACTTGAACTGATGTACGTACTTATGAAGTTCTACGTTTCTGTTGACTGATTAGTGCAAATTATGGTAATTACTCAGTTGTTCTGAATAAAGTTACATAGAATTGTACATTAATCTAGTGTTTTTTGTTTGGAAAAATGTGTCTGTGTAATTAAGACTGAATAAGCCGACTATCGTCGTAATATTCAGAAGTCCCAGCAATGTAACTAACTTCCTGAATTTCCTATTCTGTATGTGACACTATCAGAGCTACAGTAGGAAGATGTGTAGCACTTTCTGCCTCACTTATATTCAATCTATTTTAATCTGGCCAACTGTGTTCACTGAACGTATCATCCTAACCTAGTCAGGTATTTCATAATTTCCTCTGTAGCTATCATTCTGTAACCTTGTCAATTATTTTGAATTGCTTTATTATTTGTGCTTGCCTTATTTGTCTACCGTTGTATAAAATGTAATTACTTATGTATATTGTATCCACTACATACCTTATGCAGAGGCTGTCATCCGTTATTCACTAAATAGGTTATTACTACCAGTCTAATTCAAATCTGTTTCATTTTGTCAACCAAGCTGAATATATGAATTAAACACATCTTGTTTTCAAAGTAATTATGTTGTAATAATGTGGCTCGTCTATCGAATATATGAGTAGGCCATATATTTCATTACGATCATAATAGAGTCGAAGATAAACGTTACAAATGTGTCAGTTAGTATGCTATGCTATCTAAGCTTCATGGTAAGGTTTTCTAGACTATTAATCATATCACAACATATTTCCATTATTTGCCCGTACGCACACCATGCTACTATAACCATATTGAACAAGCTAATTCCCTTGTGTTTGTTGTAACAAACTTATCCTCCTAAAAACTGGAATAATTGACTCTATTTTGCAGTAACTTTGCGCAGCCGTTACTTCAGTCATTTCAGTTCAATACAGCAACAGGTAACATCAATATATGTTGGCGGTCATAATGTTAGATGACGTTATTAACCACACAGCAACCTAGTATAGATTAGAGTAGTTACTTGTAGATTAGCTTAGTAAACAGTTTGTACTGTTTGACAAGCAGCTGAACCTCTTCGGATCATATAGACCAATAAAATTATATATATCTTTTTTGTGTCCTGAAACTTTAACCTGTTCTCTTTCTTAGTTCTCAGGCCGCGTCGTTCTCCAGTGGAAACACCTCTTTCCGGAAATCATAATTCGTATTTTTCGGAGCATCAGAGTCTGTTGGCTCGTCCATATAAATTTCCACATCGAGCTAGCACTGATTTCTCCTTGTCATATAAAGGTGGAGGACCAAACTTGCGGGTTTGTAATCTCTATTTGCAATCAGATACATACCTTTGGGATCATGTTATAAATATGCCACATATTCATGGTAACAAAGAGCTTGCAGTCAAAGAAATCAACTCCATTTTTACAGAACACGTCCAAGTTGCCCAGTTGATCTATCAAGAGGCAATTTTTCGTGATCACTTAGTAAGTTACTTAAATCAAAGTATGTTTGGATGGGCAGTTATTTACGTCGTTTTTCTCCCCAGATTCCAGCCATAAGCCAACGAACTGCGATTTGATCAGTCAGTTATAAACATTTAGAGTTAACCGGATCTGGTCTCAGGAAGTGAAGATTGGTGGATTGTGATTTTAGTGTATTACAGATTACTTCACTAGTACAATAAACCGTTATTAAAATTTCTAATGATTTTAGCCCTGTTGTGCAAATCAATCACTTCTTGTAAAAGATATGAGGTTTTGTTATTATTTAAGACTTCCTTGCCTTCTCTCAAATTCTAATCTTCTGAATTTCTCATCACTGTCACCTTCCTCTGTTTAAATTTATTTCACTGGATTACAATTGTTGAATCATTTCTTCGAACTCTAATCTTCTCCATTACCGCTAATACTTCTAATACATCTACCGCTATGGGATTTGAAGTGACAGTTGCATCTCTGTACTAATGTGGAATGGCGGCTTGAACTGATGTATCTGCGTAGGAATTTCCACTTAGTAACTCTATTATTTAAGGTTTCGTATTTAGTAGTTTTAGATGAGCGGTTTTTTACTTTCTTGTGTAATTTTTATTATTAATACGTAATACTGCGTACAGTGCAGCTTTTTATTTAATGCTATCGATTGCTCAAAACTGCTTCCTTATTGTTTAGTTTTGCAATAAGGATAGAATAGTTGAGCTACAGCAACTAGACATGGTTATCAACGTGGTTGCTCTGAGAGTGATCGACTACATGCAATTATCATGCACAAAATTAGTTTTGTCCATAACTTTTTGTGTCTGGCATTAAAGATTGAGTTATCTTTCTATTAACGATTAAAAGTGATTCTTATTATTCAATTTTCTTCGATAACTTTATACCCTTGCACTGTTTACCATCTAATATGTAGAAACCCACTTGATATTCTATCCTCTATTTTGTACTAATCACAGTTGAACTTGTAATTGCTGTTCTGGACTCCGGATTATTTTATTAGCCCCAATTACTGTCCAAACTCTTATCTATCTAGTTAAAACTGGCGTGTGAATCCTAATTTTGTACATAGTTTACAGTTCTTCGTATTATACATTTATTACAGTGCCTTCAATTTTCGGATTCTCAGCGTAAATACTAATATACAGTAGCAAAGCCAGTGTCGATACATGCTAAGGTTTGCATAATTAATGTTTCATATGCAATTTATTTTGTTTTCTGTTTATAATCAACTAAATAAGATCCATCTTTCACAGCTAATTTTTCTCCACTTCGGCAACCTTTTTTCAGTCTTCACGCTGGTTTGCTTATCGAAAATCCTAGCAATATGCGTTATGCTATTGCGAATCGTCTATGTTTCTGTAGTTATTATTCCCGTTAGTGGTAACTTGCTAAAATATTTGCATCAAATCCTATTGTTTCGTCTTACTTATTACTTAGCACTTTCGTTGTATTATGCTAAAGTAAAATGAAGTGAAATAGTGCAACTCTCACAATTTTTTTTTTGAGAACTGAATTTTGATAGTATCCATTTGTATTGTCGCAAAAGTAGTAAATATTTTAGCTGAAAATGACTAGTCTCTTTTTTGACAATGATCATTTATATATATATATAGTATTAATTTTTTCAGTATGTTTTCAAATACTCTGATTTAGCATCATTCCATTTAATATAATTCCCCTTTTTCAGGGCCGTTTAGAATTCCGAGGTGTTGGGTTTCGCATTGACCGTGTCCTTATCAATGTAACAGAACATGACTGTCGTCATCGTCCACGGAGACCTACAAATTTTCGAAATTGGAATAATTCATATCTCTCGCCTGCTGCCCTACCTCAGAAAACAACTTTGGATCATCTAACTGTACATCAGTCAAATAACAGAGACCATTCGGGTTTTAGCGGTGCATATACTGATGAGAATCCTTTCTGTGCACCCAATATTGATATTACTAATTATCTTAATCTGCATTCATACAACAACTATGACGATTTCTGCTTGGCTTATATTTTTACATATAGAGACTTTTCAGGCGGGACTCTTGGTTTGGCATGGGTTGCTGACGTGCGCGGGTCAGGTGGTATCTGTGAAAAACATAAGCAGATGAAAGAAGGCGATCAATATGTTTATAAAAGTTTAAATACCGGAATCGTAACTCTATTAAATCATAACTCAAAGGTAATACAATACATCACTAACTGAAGACCTTATTTATATGAATTTCAAATAATTGGAATATTGTTTCATTATTTTTTTGTTTTTTATCTCAGGTGGCCCCAAAAGTATCGCAGCTAACATTTGCTCATGAAGTGGGGCATAATTTTGGTGCTAAACATGATGATGATCATCAAAACGAATCATATGGGTGCTTGCCGTCTGTCGATGATGTCCGAGGTAATTATATTATGTTCGCTAGTGCAACGAGTGGTGATAAAGAAAATAACAACAAATTTTCCAAATGTTCACTTGATTCCATCGCCAAACTATTGGATCATGTTTTACAGGTATGTATTATTTTTTAGCGTGATAGGGAGTGAAGTAGTTGGGAGGGTCGACCGCTTCACTCATCAGTGCTGACGGCCTGGTGTGTGACGAAATCTTAGGACGGATACAGAAGGTTCAACTAGCGTTTACTAACTTTTTGTCGTAGGTGAGATATCCGTCTGCCAACCAAAGGACAGGTTTACTGCGCAGCAGTTCGTTCCATCCTACTTTTTGGCTGTGAAACGTGAAGTAAGAGTAGAAGATAATCGTAGGTTACTGGTTTCCGATCATCGGTGTCTTCGAAGAATTGCTCGTATATCCTGGGACAATAGGGCAAGCAGTGCAGTCTTCAAAAGAAGGGTACTAGGTAAGGATAGCAGATCAGTTGATGAAGTAATGAGACTTCATCAGTTAAAGTGGTTGGGACATGCGTTGCGTATGCCCAACCACCGACTGTCTCGTCGAGCTATGGTCTGCGACATAGGAATAGGTTGGAAGAAAATAAGGGGCGACCAGAACAAATCATGGCATAAATCCATGAAGTGACTGACAAGTGGGCTGAGTCATGTCGGTAGTTGTCGACTACGTGGTTGGGGTCCGCGAGATGATAATAATCGATGGCTAGAGAACCTAAATAAGATGGCTCAAAACCGTTTGCAATGGCGCAGTGCATTCATTCTTTTTGTGCTCTTGAATTCTAATCTTCTGAATTCCTCATCACCTTTATCTTTCTCCTTTTAAGTTTTTCACCGAATTATACCTCTTAAATAATATCTTCGAACTCTAAAATTTCCGATAATTGCTAATACATTTACTACATCTACTACTATAGGATTTAAATTGACAAATACATCTCTGTACTAATGTGGTATGGCAACTTGAACTGATGTACGTACTTACGAAGTTCTACGTTGTTTCTGATTGACAAATATATTTAGCGTGCGTATTACTGTAAAATATCACAGTGAAGAAGTGTGACTATCTTAATAGCTTGACGAATCTATAGAACTAAATGTGTTGGTAATGGTTGGGCACATGTAATTTATGTCCTAATCACCTTGGTCAGTGAGGATTCATGGCTTAATCACACTAGTTTGTCATATTTGCGTATTATATTAGGCCTTATTCGTGGCAGTACTTACTCAGTTGTCTTGAAATACACTAGCAATCCTTGAAAAACGCCTAAGATCAAAAACCTTTAGCGTTATGTGTTTACATCTTCCTAAACCACGTTTCACAGCTATGGATGAATATAGAAGGAACGTTGCTTGCAGACGGATATATTGTGTACGTCACCGGTGACAAAAGTTATCAAAATACCAACTGAGCTTTTTGGATTTGATCACCCAAGTCTGATGAATCATCCAAAACATGCAATACTGTCACTCATTTTCGTCTATATTCAGTTTATCCCAATTATTTTCTGTTTGCGCATGTTATGGTTTCTAATCTGTACAGTTCTGTTAATTTTTCCTTTTTTTCGAGTGAGAAAGAATTTGATACCTTGTCACCAGGCTTTAGTAAACCGTTTTACTTTTCTACTCAAATGTGTAGTTCATTGCAGTCATGATAAACTTTTGTAAATTTTAGTGGTGGGATTGTTCGGTAACTGTTAAATTTAAATGTCATATATAAGTACAGTTTTAATCTCTTGCATAGTTCACATGTTATAAAAATTGACTGAGAACCACTCATCTTTGGTGGTGGTCAGCGCAAGTTAGTGGATTGTAATGTCGAAAGCTCACAACAAACGTATCATTGAACGCCTTAGTTTTTGAGTTTCTACTATCTGTAAGTTAACAGTTATACTCCTGTGGCTTCTTGTTATGACCAAACGCAGACTGATACAGCTCGATGGAAAAAAAAATATGACCCCAAGTGAAGACTTTATTATCTACCAAAAAGTAGGGCAATTACAGTCCTAATCATTGACCAAAGCTGCATCAAAATATATTGAGCTATATCATTTTCTTATCTGATGCGGCTGCATCAAGCTAAAGAGTCGCCAAGAGGATGAAACGCGCATCCTGGATTCCAATGCTAGCTATATTCTATCTATCCTATATAAAGCTTTGTCATAGGATGTCAACTAAGACTGATCGAATTTCTATCAAAATGTGAACAACGGGATAATCAAAACCATTTCAGGTTGGATTAACCCTAGCATGCTTTTAAATTATATACATAATTTTTCAGGATGGAACGAATTGTTTTGTAACTTCTGATGGTCCGTTTTGTGGTAATCAGTTGACTGAAGAAGGTGAAGAATGTGATTGTGGTTTCACCAGATCGAATTGTCATGATAAATGCTGCCATCCAAAAGATTCGGCTAATCCGTGCAAGCTAGTTAACTCTGTTCTCATAGATCATGTCCAACATACTGTAAGTTTCATGTTTTATACGCTGTCTTTTTTATGAAATCGACATTAGTTAATTTCACTAGAGAATTACAATAAGTAAAATTGCTTTCCACTACCCTGCCCACTACTAGAGATAGGAGGTCAAGCTCCAGAAAATTTATTGATAGACACCCAAGAAAACTATTAAGTATTCAAATGATTTCATTTATATACAGATTTAATCACAGTGATACTTAGTCTAAAAATTTGTCCTACCGTACGAATTTCGTACAGAATCCATTGAGTATACTGAATAAATGAATAATCCGGATGGCAAAATGAAGTCACGACAAATACCACAGTAGTAGAAATAGTAGCAGTATCAGTGGTGGTAGAAAGCACGAAGCATTGATGATATGATTCGGGAAGAGTTAGTGAGTTCAAGGAATAAAAAGTATCAGACAAATTTAAAACTTTTGTAATGTACATTCTTTCAATTCATCGTCTTTAGTGAGAATACCATGACACTTACTCAGTCACTTTGGATATCCGAAGAAAACATTCAGTAATAACAAAAAACCCACATCCACTACCTTCCGTGACTTTCTATAACAGCCGTTATATCCTTATTCAAATAATCAAGTTAAACATTTTGTTGGTACATTCAGAAACGTTTCATACAAATCTCATTGGAAGGGGACCATCAAGCAGTTTCTATTTGCAAAACAAGAGGATTATAAGCTGTCTTCCTCCACGTCTTGTAGTCTTAAAGACACTAAACACCATAAACATGGATCCGACATTCTTCCCTTCAGCAGTAACTTCAAGGTAACACTCCGCTGCATATCCACTGCATACTACCTGTAAGCCACGTTGAGAGTAGTAAACACCACACTGATTGATGAGAGAAAGAAAAAATAACATCCAATTTGTTCTATCATGACAGTTTGGTTATAATATGAAGACTGTTTAGTGTCAGAAATAAAAAAGTCACAATAAACTCGTCCAGTGGAAATCTGGAGCTCCATTTGTTAGGTTCAAAACTTTCACATTAGTCTATTATGTTACAATTGTACTTGAATTTCAATGTTAGATTACTGAAATAAATACTGTCTGTACGTTAATGGACTATTTTTCAGGTTAAATGTTCACCTACAGCTGGCGTTTGTTGCACAGAAAATTGTCAATATCGCCCAGAAAATTATACGTGTCGCCCAGCCTCTGAATGCTATCGATCATCAAATTGCAGCGGAAAATTAGCTAAATGTCCACCTGTCGATATTTTACCAGATGGTACTCTTTGTCAGGTAGGCAACTATTATCCTACGACTGCAGTGACACCCAGATTTTGACTTCGTATTTTTTTCTACCAATATGTGTATACTTAACGATTTATTCGGTCAGAAACAATTTTTTACTCTATTTAAGTTACGCTACACACTAAACTCCTTCATGACGATTGTATAATTTACAGTGGTGTTCGCAAGTGTTGAAAATATCTTCAAAAACACCTGTTACGACTGTCGAACACAATTCGTTAAACTTTATTCGAGTTGCGAGCTTGGGTGCTATAAAAAGTATATGATAAGCTATCACTTCCCGGTTGTTCATGTCGTGAGGTGTTTCTTCGCGAGGTGCCTGAAAAAGGATCCAGTTTAGTGGTGGTCATGAAAATCGAGAAGCGTGTCCAGAGAGCCTAAAAAACAAATGTTTAAGGCTTGAGATCATACACACTTTTCTCGTGATTAGTTTTTGATGCATTCGCTCCATACGTTTTGAGCCTTACCGCCGTCACCGGGAAAACTCTGCTGATGATGCAGTTTCCCCATGAGAAGCGCCTTACTACCACTGTATCCTATTACAGTTGATAATAGGATTTTACCCTTGAATGTTCGGCGTCCCATACATTAACCTATCATCGTAGAACTTCAAAAACGGGCGTTTTAGCCAATGTATCTCGGTCGAGTCGTCACAATATCCAATCCCGATCACCATTCGTAATGTGAGCTACGGTCTGAATAAATTATCTATGGTTCACCTTGAACATTATTTCTGTAATAAAGCTTACAGAGTTTACCACCTAATTATTCATTTTTTCCTTAAAAAATTCATCAACTTATCATGAGGTTGAATGGATCATATGACCTGCAAATTCTTCACTCTAACTCTGTTCTAATTTAGTTTCCGGTTTCTCTGTCGTTGTTTTTAGGATAGTACTCGTGTTTGTAAACAGGGTCAATGTATCGGTTCAATATGTGAGCGTATTCCTGGTTGGCATGAATGTTCTCTGACTCGCGATATAAAACTCACACCCGAGCTAATGTGCTTCGTCGCATGTAAGCAGAATATTACTGGTGCACCGTGTATTAGTACTTTTCAGTTAGAAACGGTAAGTTTGTCTTATGCTTTGTATTTGGATTATAATATAGTCAGTAAGCAACAACGTACAACTACGTACGTACTTGTATTTGATAATCATATCATTCAGAGAATAATCACTTATTGTTATT
Organism: Schistosoma turkestanicum; assembly: GCA_944470395.2. NCBI lineage: Eukaryota > Metazoa > Platyhelminthes > Trematoda > Strigeidida > Schistosomatidae > Schistosoma > Schistosoma turkestanicum. The sequence goes on along the minus strand of OX103973.1, from coordinate 36,100,085 downwards.
CAGACCAATGTATATTGCATTGTTTAGCAGAAGTATAGTTTTTACTTGTTTTTTTAGAACTACAACTCTGTTCGTCAACACTACTGTCTGTTTATTTTATCCCTTTTGGAAACTAAATTGGTGTAGTGATCATGTTTGTAGAATGAACCAATGGTCATGTATTAAAATAAACTTATTTTTATTTCTTCAAGCTTGAATTAATTCATCTAGGTCCACTGGTACATGACTTCTCATCTCTTGAATCACATTCGAAGACGAGGTTCCACTAATATTGCCTGACAGTAATGGAGATGAATAGTATCATGTGTTTATGACACAATCCACGATATATATTAAACCTATTTGTACTGCTTTCATACGTTATCGTAACCAATAGTAAAAAATCTTAAAGGCATGTATTTCGAAATTGGTTATGGTTGCATTTATTCTTTGTTTTTCTTTAAACGGTATGGGAACTTGAGCTAATGCACGTACGTACGTACGAAGTTCTACGTTGTGAATAGTCATTAAGTCGTTTGTAATCTTTATTATCTCTCGACCATAGCTGCTACCTTGACATGGTGATCGGGCTTACCTATCGTGATGGCCCAATCGAACTATATTGGCTGGAACATATGTTCCTTTAGATCCTGACATTCCAGGCAGGTCGATTGGAGAACGGTGAGATTAAAAGCAGCAACTTAAGGTCTGAGGATGAAGTTGTACTGCTGACAGTCAACGAGTGTGACAGCAGTAAGGTGTTTCCCTCGGACAACCAGCATCTGCAGCTATGCTTCCTTCTCACAAGGAAGGAGAGGGTTAGAGAAGGTCGACCTTAGAAATTTCACACCTCACCTCACCTCACGGTTTTTCGTCTCCGGTGGTGAGGCCTTTTGAAGAGTGAAGCTAACACTTTACAAATTTCACATATAATGGCCATGCGTGACCGTCCACAAGCAGTTAACAGTTTGGCTTTGCGGTCACTCTTCCGATTTTCTTTTCAGGTTCCTCAAGAATCTTTATTATCTATTATCACTTTGTTGTGATAGGTAGTGAAGTAATCGAGCGTGTTGAAAACTTCACTTATCTGGGCAGTCTCATCATTGCTGATGATCTGGTGACTGACGAAATCTCAGCACGGATACAAAAGGCTCCACTGGCTTTTGCCAACTTGCGTCACTTATGGCCTAGACGAGATATCCGTTTGCTAACCAAAGGACGAGTGTGCTGCTCAGTAGTTCACTCCGTTCTCCTATATGGATGCGAAACGCGGCGTTAAGAGTAGAAGGTTACTAGTATTCGATCAAGCCTTAACTCGTTCTAGACTACATGTTGGAGCATTTAATGTACGGACATTGTGTCAAATAGGACAACAGGCATCATTAGTTAGGACATTATAATCTCGTGCCATTGATGTGTGCTGCGTCTCGGAAACGCGCCTACAGGATTCTAGTAAAATTTTCAATCTGATTTCACCTTGTCAAAATAAAGAAGCAGCTCGATTTACTCTTCGAGTTTCTGGAAGCCCAGATGCTGCTTCCCGGGGTCTTGCTGGCGTAGGCATAGCATTAAGTCGTAGAGCTGAACAATCTCTCGTTGACTGGATCCCAGTAGATAGTCGTTTGTGCGCTGTCCGACTAAACGGGACAGTAAGGACTCGTAAGTATAGGGACACTCGCCGTTGCCTCTTCGTCATATCTGCCTATTCCCTCACCGACTTCAGTTCAGACGAGGTTAAAGATGAGTTTTATAGAAAGCTTTCGGACTTCCTCTAGAAAGCTAGGCGCTCTGATATAATAATGATGGCTGGTGACTTTAATGCTCAAGTAGGTAGACTGAGTGAGCAGGAAAGACACCTAGGTGGATGTTATTGTGTCGCGGCTCAGAGAACAGACAATGGCGACCGTCTGTTGCAAGTATGCTCAGACAACCGCCTATTCTTAGCAAACACTAACTTTAGGCATAAGGAAAAGCATCTGTTGACCTGGCGACCTCCAAAGTCGTCTCAACGTTGGACCCATTTACGTCACATTGCCATCAGCCACCGATGGAGGGGTTCGATTGAGGACTGTCGCTCGTTGTGGGGCACCTGTTTAGATTCAGGTCATGCCCTAGAGCGAGCGCGTATTTGTTTGCCACTTACTGGACGTAGGAAAGACACCGTAAGGAAGCCTCTTAGGGTTTTACTTAATGATAATGAGGCTAAGAGTATATTCCAGGAACAACTAGAAAGAGAGTTAGGCGATCATTTAAGCGATTCTCATCTGGAGGCAGGTTGGAATGATATCGAGAAGGCTGTGGAAACAGCAGTGATATCTGCTAGTATGTTTGAACATAAGGCAAGAATGAAGCGGTGGATCTCAGTAGCATCCACCGATCTGATGGATGCCCGAAAACTCATCCCACCTGGCTCTGAATAGGACGAAGAGCGAAGTCAGCTTAGGCGCAGACTCATAAAAAGCCTACGTAACGACCGCGAACAGCGGTGGGTGGCAAAAGCAAAAGCGATGGAAAAGGCAGCGGCGATAGGCAACAGTAGACAACTTTTCCAACTTATCAAGGAAACTGGTATTAGGAACCCAAGTGTAAGTGAGACTATCTCGGAAAGGGATGGGACTATTATCCATTCTCAATGCAGGAGACTGGACCGATGGGCAGAACACTTTAGGGATCAGTTCAACTGGCCTCGAGCCACTCTTCGGTTACCCACGATCTCCAGTCATCCTGAATGGCAAATCGGCGTAAGTCTCCATAGTCCTAATGAAGTTGAGAAAGCGTTAGGAAATCTGAAGCGAGGGCGAACTGCAGGTCCTGATAGGCTTACCCCTGAGATATTTAAGGATGGTGTTCCAGTTTTAGCTGCTAGGTTGACTGAGATCTTAGGTAGAATCTGGGAACTGGACGTGATCCATTCCGACTGGTCTCAATCACTGATTATCCCAATCTCTAAGAAAGGACAGAAGTTCTTCTGTGACAATCACAGAAGGAAATAAGTCTAACTAATATAGTATCTAAAATATTGGCCTCAATAATACTTCGACGCTTAACGAAAGCTCGTGAAGAGCAGACTCGAGAAAACCAGTCTGGTTTTCGACCTGGACGTGGTGTATAGACCACATTTTCACACTACGACAGGTCCTGGAACACAGACACACATTTAGGCGTCCTACAATAGTTGTTCCCTGGACAAAAAGCGGCATTTGACTCAGTGGATCGTGAGGTTCTGTGACAGTGTCTGTCATTGAAAGGTGTATCGAAGAAGTACATTACCCTTATACAAGCTCTCTACTCGAACACCACTGGTCGAGTGAGAGCTTATGGCGAACTGTCACCGGAATTCTCTACATCAGTGGTGTCCGCCAGGGATGTCCACTTCTCCATTCTTGTTTAGTTTTATCATACACATGCTCCTAGAAATAAGCTTATCCTCGTCTGAATTTTCTGGAGTAGACCTTTTACCAGGTGGCTCGCTTATTCACTTAGAATATGCCGATGACATCGTCCTACTTGGTGAAGACGCTGACAAAATGCAGAGTCTTCTGACTACCCTAAGCAACAATGCAAGCATGTTCGGGATGCGGTTTTCCCCCCTCGAAATGCAAAATGTTGCTTCAAGATTGGGTTTGATCGGCACCTGAACGAGTGATAGGGAGTGAGGTAGTCGAGCGTTTTGACCGCTTTACTTATCTTGGGAGCCTCATCAGCGCTGATGACCTGGTCATTGACGGAATCTCAGCACGGATACAGAAGGCTCGATTGGCTTTTGCCAGCCTGCATCACTTATGGTGAAGGCGAGATATCCGTTTGTTGACTAAAGGACGAGTGTACTGCTCAGTAGTTCACTGCGTCTTACTCTATGGCTGTGAAACATGGCCAATGAGAGTAGAAGATACTCGTCGGTTATTGGTTTTCGATCATAGGTGTCTTCGAAGAATCGCTCGTATATCTTGGGACAACCGAGTGAGCAACGCTGTTATTAGGAAACGGGTGCTAGGTAAGAATGGCAAGATCCAATAGATGAAGTAATGAAACTTCATCAGTTGAGGTGGTTGGGACATGTGTTACTTATGCCTAACCACCGACTGCCTCGACGAGCTATGTTTTGTGATGTAGGAATAGGTTGGAAGAAAGCTAGGGGCGTCCAGACCAAAACATGGCAGAAATCCATGAAGTCATTGACAAGTGGACTGAGTCATGTCGGTAGATGTAGGCTACCTGGTTGGGGTCTGCGAGACGAAAGTCACCAACGGTTAGAGTCCTTGAACGACATGGCTCAAAATCGTTTTCAATGACGCAAGTGCATCCATTCTTTTTGCCCTCTCAAATCCTAATCTTCTGGATTCGTCAGCACCTCTACCTTTGTCTTTCTAACCTTATCTCACTGAGTTATACTTCTTGAATAATATCTTAAACCCTGGTCTTCTTCATTACCATTAATACCTCTACTATCTTTATCACTATGGGATTTGATTTGACATTTGCGTCTCTGTGCTAATAATGTGGTATGGCAACCTGAACTTATCTACATACGTACGAAGTTCTACGTTGCAACTGATTAACTGACTGACTAATTATCACTTTGGTTGAACATTTTGATTTTAACTAGCCCTAATTTGGTTGGTTATTGATTCCGTGTTCTAAAATCAAATACGACCTTCATTACAAAATCCCACCAGTCACTTTAACTACATTTCTTATAGCTTACATCATAGACTGACCTTAGGTTAGTCAACCACTAACAATCAGAAAGCAGTGGACAGCTGTTTCTTGATTGTTAATGGTTGTCTAACTTAAAGTCGGTCTATTATGTAGAACTATTGAAGTCTAACGATCTCCATAACCTCTGCTCTACTTTTATTTTTTCATACTCAGTTTTCCATAATCACTAACAATATTGTTTCAGCTTCTTTTTCAAATTGTATATTTCTTCTGATTATGGTCACAAGTGACTATTTTTATTGTGAAAGTTTCACTCATTTTATTAGACAGTCTACAATTATTTCCCTTCTATTTCACAATTTTATTCCATTGCACGTTATATATCTATGGCGTTATCGATCCTGTTAACTTTGGGTTTTTATGTTGTACGGAGATGAAATAACATTGTAAAATTAAATATTATATTCACTATTGTATATTCAGTGTTTCTAGAATTTGTGTTATGAACAATGTATAGTAATTGCTTTCTTGTTCAGCATTTACAAAATTGTTTCTGCTGAACCTGTATGAAAGCTACATTAATTTATTTGCCTTCGAGGTGATCATGTTTTTGAGTTAAGTCATGCTCATGCGATAAGGCAAATACATGCCACTTAAAATTCCCTCATACCCTAAACTTAATAAAAAAAATCAGTCACTAAATCAATGTACATGTATTTTTGAGTGTCTTTTTTGCAATATATCAAACTTTTCTAACATCAACTCGATGTTAGAAAGAATTTCGGACATAGTTTCCCCTTGTATGCACACGAAAAATGTCGCAAAGCAAGGGTCCCTAAAATCTCGTAAGTCTCCATCATAAGTGTAAACCATTTGCTGTCCGTCGCGTAACTCAGATAATCAATGCCGGTCAGTTACAACGTAGAACTTCGCACGTACGTACATCAGTTCAATTTGCTATACGACATTAGCACTGAGACGATGCAGGCTAATCCTGAAGCAACATTTTGCATTTCGCCGGGGATAATCGCATCACCAACATGCTTTCATTGTTGCTTTGGTAGTCAGAAGACTGTATTTTGTCAGCGTCTTCACCAAATCGAACTATGTCATCGGCGTATTCTCGGTCAACAAGCGAGTCTCCTCGTAGAAGATCCACTCCTGAAAATTCAGACGAAAATAATGTTAGCTCTAAAGGCATGTGAATGGCAATGTTAAACAAGGATGGTGAAAGCGGACATCCCTGTCGGACATCACTTGAAGTACAGAATTCCTATGACAGTTCGTCATAAGCTGTAACTCGACCTGTGGTGTTCGAGTAGAGAGCTTATATAAGGTAATGTACTTCTGGTACAGAAACACTGCCGCAGAACCTCACGATCCACAGAGTCAGATGCTGCTTTGAGGTCCAGGAAGACAACAATAATCGGACGCTTAAATGTGTTTCTGTGTTCCAGGACTGTTCATAGTGTTAATGTGTGGTCTATACATCCACGTCCAGGTGCTAAACCAGCTTGGTTTTCTCGAGTCTGCTATAGTTAGGCGTACAAGAATTATCGAGTGTAACAATCAAGACGCCATATTAGTTAAATTCCTCTATGATTGTCACAAGAGGATTTTGGTCCTTTTTTATAAATTGAAACAATAAGGGATTGAGATCGGGTGGATGGGGTTGCGTCCAGTTCACAAATTCTACTTAAGATCTCGGTCAATCTAACTGCTAAAATTGGACCATCATCCTTAAAATCTCAGGGGTCAGTCTACCACGGCCCGCTTCAGAATATGACTTTCTCAACTTCATAAAGACTCGGAGGACTTACGTCGATTTGCCATTCAGGATGACTGGAGATCGTGGGTAACCGAAGTATGGCTGAAGACCAATTGAACTGATTCCTAAAATGCTTTGCCCATCGATCCAATCTCTTGAATTTTGAATGAATAATAAGACCATCCGAAATAGTTCCGCTTACAGTCTGATTCCTAATATTGGTTTCCCTGATAAGTCTGAATATTTATGTACTGTTGCCTGTTACCGCTGCCTTTTCCATCTCTCTCGCTTTCGCTACTCACCAATGTTCGCGCTCATTGTGTAGGCTTTTTATCAACCTGAGCCTAAGCGGACTCCGCTCCTCATCGTACTCAAAGCTAGACGGAATGATTTTTCGAGCATCCATCAGTTCAGTAGATGGTACCAAGATCCACCGTTTCTCTCTCACTTAATGATTTATCTTGCTAGCAGATATCACTGCTGTTTCCACAGCTTTTCGGATATCATTTTAAGCTGCTTCAGGGTGGAAATCACGTACATCGTTGCTAACTTTTTCTAATTTTTCCTGAAATATATTCTTAGCTTTGCTATCATTAAGTAGAACACTAAGAGATTTCCTTGCGGTGTCTTTCCTACGTCTAGTCAGTCTCAAGCAAATACGCGCTCGCACTAGGGCATGATCTGAATCTAAACGTGTGCCCCAGAACGAGCGACAGTCTTCTATCGAACCCCTCTACCGATGGCTGATAGAGTATATATAATTGAGTATATATAATTGTCACATAAACTTAACTGAGTTGAACCATGAACGTAAAACGTGTGTGAAATGATGGGTTATCATTTTATTGTCATCGTTATCCATTAGATATAAAAAGCAAATAGTCCATAGCCAAATCTGAATTCAGCCAAACTTTTGTTTGTGATCGCATGGTTAGTAAAATCATACAGTGTTCATGGTTTGTGACTTTATCCGACTGTTATTGACTTACTTTCCGGATTCGAAATTCGAGATCTCGTACTCGTTTCGGTCAAACCATTGAGCTTTATGTATTCAGTTATGTTATGTGTATTCGTCTGTTTACACTTGAATAATAATCTCTCCATTCTCAATAAAAAACGGCTTAAAATTTAAATAATGATGTATATTTTTTCTTCCCTGTCTCAGTTTGGGCTCTCGGTTAGTATCCCAGTCCAGTAATTTATGTGATGCACAGAGATTAAGGTTCTCATTTGTAACAATAATTTCGTGTCTAAGTAAGAAAAAAAGTTTTAACACCAATTGTAACAATCAACACTAACAAAGTGTTTGTCATTTTTATACTTCAAGGTAGTTTTGTGTTTTCGACATAAAATAACAATTCATAATAAAACTGATTCAAATGCTGACTATCACAATTACATAGTTTTTTCTTCTAACTGTGGCATTAAATAGGTTCTATCTTTTTAGTAATGGTTTAGTCATGCATTTAGTTCTAGTGGATGGTCTAACTTTTCAGGAGTTAAACTTTTCCCGCGAGATCCATTGGTCGACGTAGAGTATACTGACGACTTAGTTCTGTTTAGTAAAGATGCTGACAAAATGTAGAGTTTTCTGATCGCCTTAAGCAACAATGCAAGCATATTCGAGATGCGATTCTCCCTATCGAAATCCAAAATGTTGTTTCAGCATTGTCTTGCGTCGGCACCTGCACTAGTGATAGGGAGTGAAGTAGGTGAGCGTGTTGATTGCTACATATATCTTGGGAGTATCACCAGTGCTCATCGTCTGGTACGACGAAATCTCAGTATGGATACAGAAAGCTCCATGAAGTCATTGACAACTGGACTGAACCATGTTAGTAGGTGGACTATCTGGTTGGGGTCCGCGAAACAACCGTAACCGACGGTCGGAGACTTTAAATGACATGGGTTAAAATCGTTTTCAATGGCGCAGGTGTATCCATTCTTTGTGTTCTCTCAAATTCTAATCTTCTGAATTCCTCATGACTGGTTTTTCTGTTTTTAAATTCTTTTTACTGGGATATACTTCTCGTGTTATGACTTCGAACCCCAATCTCTTATTACCGCTCATACTGCTACAACCTCTTCTACTATGTGATTCGAATTAATAGTTTGGACCTCTCTCTGCTCGTGTGGAACGGTAGTTCGAGTTGATGTACGTACATACCAAGTTCTACATTGTTGCTGACTGACTGTAATGAATTATATAACAGTTTGTTCCTACTACAAGCTTAGTTCACGTTTAAGTGGGAATTATTCCAAATCTATCGTGCATCTAGGTTTTGGCAGTCGAAAAGTGTAATACAGTGGATCAGTGCCTTATTTCTCGTAGTCACGAATCAGTTTGAAAGAGAAGTAATAAGACAATAATGTTTCGTATAGAAATTTTCAGAGGATAACATTCATAGGCTTGAGCATGAAAATATCTGTTGTTCTGTATTGCTGGAATAATATTAATTTTGAAGCTTTTATATATCGGATAACTTGTGTTCTCCTACCGTGTCTTTGTCTAATGCATACTTTTCCAAGTTACATTTCATCAAAATTTCTTTACCACACTGTTTAGTTGTTACGGGTTTCCTTTTTTTCCCTCTAGTTCGGATAATTTATTATGATTTATACGGTCTGTTGACTTAGTTATTACATACTGGTTTTTTAATGTTATACTTAGGAACCAGATGTAAGGGCGAAATATCCTCAGTTGGTTTCTGAACTTTTGCGTAATGGACGTGGCATTAAATTGCCTCCTGGAGCTCCCTGTGATAACTATCGTGGTTACTGTGATGCTTTCATGCGTTGTATTTTAGTCGATACAGAAGGACCACTTTCTCGATTAAGAAACTTGGTGTTCAGTCCACAAATGTTTCAGAAAATTAGAACATGGATGACGGTAAGTATATTATTTATGTGAATATAAGTTTACTATATTTCTGATTTAGTACTTATTTTCGAAATTTTTTTTAAGAAATTGGTTAATTTCTTTGTTTATTCCACCTCTTTTCTAGATTCATTGGTGGGCGGTTATGCTTATTTCCTTAGCCATTATTATGAGTGCAGTTATTTTCGTCAAAATGTGTGCCTATAATACTCCACCTGCTCGTCTACATAGTCTGGATCGTACTAATCCAAACCTGACTCCTTTTTTAACTTCTAGCCATATCCCTCCTGGTTCTGTCAATCAACCTGTTATTTGGACTGTTTCAAGTCATCCTGGAAGGTGGGTTGGTTCATCTACTCCACCAACTGCTAGCCGTCGCTCACACTCTCGGTGGGGGCGGTCACGTAAATCTAAAGATATCAAAGGTGTTATTCGTTATCCGCTAACTTCTGAGCAACTTTATATTACACCAAATAGGGTACCTATAGATCCACTTGACTTTCCTCCATCAAATGCACGTCAAACACCTTTACCAGTGTTACACCCGAATCCAGAAGTAAGAAGACTTGTAGTAAATTCTCCTTTGTCTGTTGTCGATCTGCCTTTGCAACCTATTCCATGTGATAGTAGAAATCCTAATGATATTCAACCATTTGATGCCAACTCAAGCAATTCAAATATTGAATTTCTACAACAGAATAATTTCTATCAAAGGTTAGTGTATAATTTTTGTTAGATATCGTACTATTTCCTTATGAAACTTTGAGTATTCACATTAATTATAAATTTCATATTCTGTTTTCTCACATCATTTATATAACAGCCATATAAATATTTGAGAAAATGTCTTTTTCGTACCATTCATATTGAAATATTAATAACATTCTATTGAATACAATTCCCTAAAATTTTAAGAATCATAATTACATCTATCGTAAGTTCATGATTAAATTAGTTGTCTCCAAGCTTTTTTAAAACTAAAAGATTCACTGATTCAGTGAATTATTCTAAAATTTAATGCACAACTTAATGTTTTTATGTAATAAATTGGGACAGATCAATCGAAGAAATGGAAAAGAATGCAACATCTAGTATAGGTTAGCACTGTTGTTAGTGTTGCTATTAAGCTTCTAACTTTATTAGTAAGAAAATAATAGCTATAAACAAGGATTAAAATAAAAGTACTTAAAATATAATATTTGCAATAATACTGATTTTAGTAGAAACAGATATATTAATCGAGTGTCTACAGAGTAGAGAAAAAACAATTAAACGTTATTTAATATGCGACTGTGTAAAATACCTGACTAATAAAATTTCAAAATATAGAGTCAATATACTAAAAGTTTAAATTGTTAAAAAGAAAAACGCAATAGAACGACAGGTAGGATTAAAACAGTGCATCATGACTCGAAATGGCAAGAAATCCGAATCGATGAAAACACAATAAGAATTTAGGATAAATTTGTGTCAACTGTACACTGGATTTTACAATTTTTCACTAGATATTGATAAACGAAAGTAATTAGTTATTTAATTTTTGTATATTTTACAAAGCATTTACAGAACAGCTGAATATTAGTGTTTTGGTATAGTTTTCAGTGTGATTGTTTATTCAACTTATTAGTTATAATGGTATCTTCAATTGTTCAAAAATAACTCTTTCAAATTTAAAGATGTGCTACTAAGTTTTGTCTCAATTGCATATTTATTCAAATTCATGATTTTGTATATTTTGTGCATATGGTTCACTTATAATTACGTGGGTCGTGAATCCAGATCATAAAAGGAGTTTCCAACCTCTGCTATTATCTTTTGAATTTGCCTAGTGAAGTTTTGAAAGTAGAGTTATTTCATGGTTAATCGAAATTGATCATTTTCGAAATAAGAGGCATTACGATTTCAATGTATGTAAATTGTTCTAGTCAAGTGGTCATGTTAGATTTCCACCGACCAATATCATGAATTTAAGGCACATCAGGCAATGCTTCTGTGTTATTGGGTCATTGATATCCTGAGATTGATAGTTAATTATGGTAATCACATCTATTTTCATATTATTATTGTTTACTTATCTACCTGATTGCCCTAACCGTACTAGGTGAAGCGCCATTTGATCATATTTTGATGCCTGAAAATTGAAGACCTTAACCATTGCGCTGGAATCCGATTTTTATTTTCTGGAATGATGTCTATTGTATTTTGTTTTCAGAGTCCCGAAATCACAAAGATCCAGTTCTAGGCCAAACAGTGTGTTCATCCCTTCAACTGTAGAAGGATCAATTTACAGTAAAGTAAGGAAACCCAAAATTCCATCTAAACTAAGCAATGACAAACGCAAGAAGAAGATTCTACCAGTTCCCGAATATACAGTTGATAATCATGTTCCTGTCCCTGGAATTTCAACTCAAATTGATCATCTAAATGAAGAAGAGGAGATAGCACTTCATCAACCAGATATTGGCGCTTCTGGATCTCGAAATCCTCCTGATGATTCTCCTAGCAGTTCACCACCATCTTACGATGATCTGTAAGTTGACCATTTTAATATTTATGTATTTTTGACATCAGTTTCCTCTCACAATATTTTGGCTTTCAAAATAATATTTACTTTAAATGTCCGTTTACTAATAATATCAGAGGTTAAGTGAAATCATTTTGAAAATTCCATATAAATGGATTTCTCACTCTTGTTGTTTAGCCGACGCTAAACCCTTTCATGCTTGCCGGTGCTTTTGCTAGTCAGTCATTCGGTCATAATGAACTTAGAGCTTGGCATAACTGAATTCAACTTTAATTCTCTTGTAACCGCAGAATGGGTTATTTTAGTTATTTCCACTTCCTATAAAATGTATATAAATATTCATAGATAGAATTTATTGCAAAACTTGGTCCCAAATCGATTTACGATCAACTATAGCTATCTTAATGGTTACTTGTAATTTTATTAAAATTGGTCATTATTGTAGTTTTGCATAAACCAACATGGCATTTAGTACGTGGTATCAGTTTATGTAACTTGAAACGGGCATACATTTATTGAAATTTGTATGTATTTCAATCTTTGTTAACAGGAAATATTAAAAAAGATCATTTCAAAATTTTAGAGAAACTTTCGATTCACACTTGTTTCTTGCGATATCAGGAAGTAATAACATCTTAGAAGTTTTTAAATCTTTAAATTATTATTACTAATCATTGAATTTTGATAATTAACCCCAAACATTTTTTCGTAGAAAAAAAAGTAGGTACTTTTTCGCCTACTTATCATTTGGTTTCTAATTTCAGAATGCAAAATAAATAAATTGGACTATTTATTTGTTCAAGTCGAATCGGAGTATCATTCACTTTCATCAATTAAGTAAAATGATGGAAACGACAACGAAACGAAAAACAATAACTAGATCCCCCTATGATTCCATATTTTTCTTTAATAAAATAATGATTTAATTTTTAATACTTCTTACTACCAACTACCTTGATTACTTATTTACTTTATTGTATATCTTTCACTTGTCATTGTTTTATGTATACATTGATGGTTTTCATTTGTTTACGTGTAGAGAGAATTCTTTGTTCGTTCACTCTCTTTCCTTGTCTTGATTGATTTGCTTAAAGCATAAAATCCACAGTCATGCAACATCAATGATATGGAATAAAATCATTTAAGGTTTATGTACAAAACTACATATTTCTTTGTTTGGTTTTAATGTTTCACTGTCTTTACCACTTAATGTTTTCTCTCTCTTCTTTCTAAGTGAGAAAGTGGATCATTTCTTATTTTCTCCAATCGTTTTGCTGCTGATCCATAGTTTCAACATTTTACACAAAAGAATGAAATTGCACTTGATTTTTCCTTTTGATTCTTTTGTAAACTAATTTAGCTTGATTTCTTTCAATTATACATACAAATTACTGATATAACGTAGGTCTTTTTTTGACTCTCAATTATTGACGATCCTTACCTATCATGATTACCGTCCCTAATTTTCTTGTATGTGTGTATGTATAGACATGTACAAATCAATAAAATGATGTTCAATTCGACTTATGTTTTATTTCGCTTAGGTATTTTTTTAAATATGTAAAACAAAATGATTGATAAAAGTATACTGTCTATATCTCGTTCTTTGTAATCTACACTCCTCAGTAACTGTTAGAATCATATCTCTTCCATCCACTTTCAATATATTCATCAATAAGATTTCGGTTTAGTAAGATTATATATATATAAGTTGGTAAATGAGAAGGGTCCACCTAAGGGAGTTAAAAATTCTAATCTTAAACCAATGATGCACATAGGCTGCATGATCCTAAGTGAACAAATTTTTTGTAAACCTATTGTTGATCATCTGCTACCATGGAGTTACATTTCCTAATGGTGTTTCACTCCGTTATGGATATAACCTGTCGGTCAACTACTGGAGCAGTTGCGCATACATATTTGGGTTCCTCATTGTACCAGTAATTATGTATTTAAATCCATACATAATTTATTAAAATCATTTCTGATGATGAAGTTTATGGCTAAGGTCAGTGTGATTCCTTAAGTTTAGTGTGAATATCCCATCCCAATATATATATATATATATATATATATTATGAGAGAATTAAGCAAAAATGAAACAAGTGTGTAAAACATTATTTTTATCTCAATAACTTTATACGATTTGATTTAAGAGAAGAGTAGGACTGATATTTTCCGATTTCGCACTGTTTGTATTGGTAATATATTCTGGTATTTATACGTACCATGAAGCGTGTAATGCAATAGTTTCAATTCGTTGTATACATCTGTGTGTAGTTCATATAGACCGATTATTGTACAGTGTATATGGGTTATTATAAAATAATGGTTACTTTTTTTAAGCTTTTTAATAAAGAAAATATATATATATATATATTACTCTGCTTATGTAATGGCATGCTTGTGAATTATTATTTTTTAATTAAATAATAAATACAGTTTGTTGTTTGCTTTATTTTTGTGTATGTACAATTTGTACAAACATCTTATGATAAATGATATAGTTGTATATTTTTAGTATCATATTCTATTTTATTTTTGTTCAGAATTCAGATGTAATTTAGTCACTGAAGTTCAAGTAAACATTTACTTCCAAATTATTGAAATATTTTGTTCTTATTTTAACACATATTCACTTGTATGCGATCATGAAGTAATGTTATGTAGACTGATGCTGGGCACCGGTTGTTTGTTATAGTTTTTAGTGCGTTTGAATAATTTTTGTCAAATACATGCTTATATAAATGCTGATAACAGAATGAGCATATATATCTTTGTGTAGAAGAGTGACGAGAAAGAAGAACAAGAAAGTTATCAGAATTGAAAAAAACTCAATGGGATCGTAAATAATCTTATTTTGTTCATTTTACCCGCTAAAATTATCCTGAGGTCAAATAGTTCTAGTTGCAGATTGATGACCTCATAAATTATTGTGTTTTTCTATTGTCTCTATTTGTATAAATGCATTGTGTATTTCAGTAATTAAGAAAATATATCAGAGAATTTCTCATCTTGAATATTCTTTGAAGAATCTTTTGTAGACGAAATCATTTGTACATGACGCTGACATGATTGACAGCATTGATAACGATATATTGTAAATTTGCATAGTTCCACCCTCTTTGAACAGTGTTTAGACATGTCAACACAACCTAGAATACCGTAATAAGAAGAACAAATAAAATGAATGAAATTGACTATAATAAACAATAATTTAGACTATTCATTGGATAAATAGAATAGAATGAGTATCTAAGATATTTCATCTATGGTTTATTTTTGAAACATATATATATATATATATATATATATATATATATATATATATATACGTTTAATTAAAGCGAGAAGTCCAAGATTTGTAGAATAGAATTACGTGAACTAGTGGATTGGATGCCCATTCGGTGTTCTAGAGGTTAGGCGCTCTCACACAACACCGAGCGTCTTGAGTTCAATCACCAGTGGGAAAATGGTGGATGCGCACCGTTGAAGAGTCTCATATGAAGACTTGCAGGTTTCAATGGAGGTTCGACATTGATTGGTTCATAATGTCAATTAAAATGAACAATCTCTACAATCCCATACCATTGTGTATTAATTAGCATAAACTTTGTTGGCAATATTATTTGAAACACATATTTATTCAATGACAATTTCAATATTATAAAATGTTTGATGTTTTAAAGTGGGTATTTATAGGTCATATTCATTTTCATGCAGAAGTTCATTATTTGTATGAAGGATGTGATATTTCTTGGCCAGTCACTATCCAGCAGTATAATTACAAGATGGTGGTTCAGTCCATGCCACCACTATTCGGTTGCAAAGATGAATTTCATATTTAGTTCTGTTCGGACTATATGACTTTATAAGTATGAAAACACGAGTTTACTGCAAATCATGTTTAAACTACAGGTAACTAGTTTTGTTTTTTCAGAGGCTCATTCAAGTAGTCGAAGTACATATTGGGAAGATCTAAAAACAGGCCCAGAGTTTTAGCCAAGAAAGTTAAATCAGGGAATGCAGTTGTTAAGCTGCTGTTTATTTGGGTGTGTCATATTGATAGGAAAAAATTGGGTTGAAAAGAAGCTAATAGCCGTCAGATGCGGAATCAGTCCATGGACGACGGAATTTTGATTTAGGCCACGTGTTGAGTTGTGTACTTCGTTTTCCGTGTAATGGGATATATATTGTTAAAAGCTTTGAATAAAACAGTCAGCACTCTTGTTATTTGAGCATCCGATATAGGTTAATTCATACTATCTATCCAAGTATGAATCCTTTTATTTGTCTGATAGTTCGGGTAGATATTATTTTGTAGTTGGTTGTATTGATTCACGTTTATTTTTGCAAGTGGACTATACTAAAGAATGTTGAATTTCGGAATTAGTTGGTGGTTTCAACTTCGATTAAAGTTTATTTCTCTCCATTCGATAATTTGTGTATATAAGATTGGGTTTTGATGCTAACTACAAATGGTAATATTGCCATTAAGTAAAAAAGTGACATTATTCATTTCACTTACCTAATTTACATGGAGGGACTTCACATGATCGTATCACATCTGGGATAGAAAGTTGATGGGAATAACACAGTGAACCTGCTAATTCACCATTATGTGACCAGGTACACAGAAGGTGTCTAGCCTGAACACCTACTCCACCACATGAACGTGAGCACTAAAATAAAAATAAACTTTACATTTATAATAATCTATTCTCAGTTAATTTGAATTCAACTAGTAACAGTTTATGATACACTGGAAAAAAGTGAATCAAACACTGAGTGTACTTTAGCTAATCTATAATTTGTTTGAATTATTTTTGAAATAAGAAGGATTGTTGTTGAATACATCGTATTCAAACTTCCTAAATCAATAAATTTGTACAGATTCATCGTATGGTTTACTAAAGTGCATATGTTTTATTTTTCCTGAATGATTGATTGAAAATATCTGTGAAATGAACTTTTAACTTGAATAGGTCTTTTTGTCAATTTAACAGAAAGTACTTGATTACTATTCAATTTGTTCACTCATTTTTTTAGTGGAAATAATAAAGAGTTTATTGTTTTTACTATGATTATCTGAAAAATTTTTAAAGTATTAAAGAATAAAAGTTGAATGAATATTTGTTTGTTTTCGCTATTTTGTACTGGTCTATAGGTTTTATAAGTAGGTGTAAAATAAACACCAAATAACTAATAGTTGGTCAATTCAACAATTTATTCCCTGAAGAAGCGACTTACACTCAGCTGCGAACTGTTAGAAATTCAATCTTCTATTCATTGGGATTTTAAAAATATGGCATCATCTTTACGGATCTTAATATTTTCTTCAAAGAAAGCAATCAGTCAGTGGCGCAGTCGATGCAAAATGCAAACAAAAACGCAATTATGAAGTCTTCTGATTACTGCAACTAGTTGCTCAAGAATAAAAACAGAAGTTGACTTAATAAAGGTCTAGCGTTATTTACAGAATTACTGATGAAACGAATATAAAAATAGTTAGATTAATAAACCAATTCACTTAGGATTAATAACTAAAAAATTAGGAAATGAAATCGATCAAAATTGAGGAGCTAAAGTACAGTTTTCTGAAATCAAGTAGAAAGTCAGAATCAATGAAATCGTCGGAACGTTTTTCATACACAGATTATTTGTGTATTCTTAAGGTTTCTGCTGTAGATAAGTGACGTGATCCGGAAAAATGACAGCGGCAGAACTGTAGAGACTAACAGTATCTATTTAGTGACCAGTACTGGAACTGTACACCAAAATAGAGATTTTTGCCGTTTAATTAGGATTTCTGTCAGACTTAAGAGGTGGCATTCAGAAATGTGATAATGTGTTTCCCTGGTTTTACACCTAGTATAATTAGGTCTATAGGAGCTGTTCAACTCATTAGTATATAAAGAGGTAGTTCTGTTTTCACCTACATTGTTATATTTATATGTTTACCCGATAAGCTTTTGTTTAAAAGTCCAATGTAATTGTATAGTGCTAAAGTGAAGATCTGGAAATCACTCATACAGTAAGCTTACTCTGATAATTCAGTCATGTAGAAAGATAACAGCGATACCAACAACGTACCTGAGACCAATTACTAACGTTCCATCGTACTTGGCATATGGGATTTTCACATTCCATATTTGGTTTATCTAATTTGTCACAATATTTTGTGGCGACGGTTCTCTCACCAATCATGCAGACTAGATTTCCACCGATTGAACCTTTACCAACATCTAAACACTGATTTGTACACTTGAAATATTAAGAATTCATACAAAGAAATGATTTAGTTTTTAAAATCAAACAAAACTCTAAGTTATCAACAAAGTTGCAATCATCTGATATTAAGATTAGACAGTAACAAATAAACATATATACCATTGGATACTATTCAGTGGTCTAGAAGTTTGGTGTTTGTTCGTGAGATCGAAGGTCCTGCACTCGGTCGCCTGTGGTGGGGTCATATTACTCAAATTATAGCGGTTCTTTTTCTACATGTTGTCTTATAAACACTGAAAATTGGATGAGGAATGAACCTTATTGGTTAAGATAGTATAAATCATTGAATATTTTTGAACCATACTCCTTTTGCAAAATATGTCTTTGCAGTTTAACTGCCTAAGGTTTTATAAAGTTATAATGGTATTTTAGTTAAGGAAAAAAAAATAAGGTACATAATGACTATTCCTATGCTATACTTATTACAATTTTTGAAGCACATAATTATTGACACAAAGAGACATCAAATATTTATACACAAGTATCCCGGTCGTTGACCTACAGGTTTAGTCTAAAAGGCAGTGGCACAGCATTAGTACATGCAACCTTGTGGTAGAAGGTGATCATGCAACATTACTTCTCTCAGGATCATGGAGCCTATACGCATCATTGGTTTAGGATTAGAATTTTCAAACTCCCCTAGGTGAACTTTCTTCACCAATCAACCTGATTTAGGCATCGGATATTCGCTTTTCTTAATCTCAGTTTCGTGAACAAAACTCCTGCGACATAAAGATAGTGAGAAGGACCTCTTCGTTAGGGGCTATATATTAACTGGCATTTTCGAAGGTTATATTCAGAAATAGATTTCAACAATGATACCAGTAAAGTGTAGTCAGTTTATCATTTACTATTTTCTGTAACAGTCTTATGTCATAATTACGATTTCGGAGATATGAATATTATTTGCCACTGATGTTACAATAAACACTTCATATTTGTTAATTTATTTCTATTAACTAACTAAATTTTCATAAATTATACATTTAACCGAATACTTTTAAGTTGTTATACAATGATATATTAGATTCTTTTCTGTTTTCTTAAACATTTTCTCATTTGACAGAAATTCTCATCACCAATTAAACGACTAAATGGAGTAGCCTAATAAAATAAACAGTTTATTTGTGATCATGACAATTAAATTTAAATCGTTTGCAAAATTCAGTTACTTGAGAGGTATTGATTAATGAAGTTATCTAATATTTTTGATAGAAGATATTAAATAATATTACATGATGAATAAGTTTAAAAATATTTGATTTTTTTTTTAAATATTATTGTATATCTATGCAGTTACAAATAAAAAAATAAAACCCAGTTATTTCGATGTGTCATTGTTTTGATTCATTTATCTATTTGATAATACGAGACAAATTATTTTCAAGTCATTAGAATGTCACAAGCAGTTATTTCCTATGGAAGCTGATCGATATCTATTCAGTAAATGATTTTAATTTCTATTTGACGGTGAATGACAAAATTTCTATCTACGTAATTATGGTCAAAAGTTTAAGATATGTATTGAGAATATTTATATGGTATTAAACTGAACTTCATAAAACCATGAATACTTCAGTCGGCTCTATTTACATTTAATACTATGATATCGATTATGGTAACTCACAATAGTTGTGTCACGGTTTTCAATAAACCATGCTGGACATTTGTTACTTTCTAAACATTTTCGTGTACTTGGTGGTTTCGGTAGAAGTTTATCAATACACACTTGATCATTCAGAATTTGATAGAATCGACTGTCAACTTTTTCACATCTGACTACACGAAACTGTTGTCCAGCTTGACCACAGCTTGTAGAACAGGTACTCCATGGTCCAACAACCCATTGAATAATTTCGTGGTTTATAGCTATTGCTTTAGGATCATCACTAAGCATACCCTTTGTCCATAATCTATTTCTTTGCACCCAATCATGGAATCCTGCTGCAGGAGTTCTAGCTGTTAACGTCACTGTGGCATTCATTGAACCAGCTATGCACGTCCAATCACCTTCATCAATTAAACGAAAGCTTCTTATGTGTAACCTTCCTCGTTTATCTACTCTTATTCTATCAGATATTGCTCCGGTATAGGCTAATATCCCGTGGTTCTGGTTAGCCCATTGTAATTCTTGTGCTGTGAAATACTGTACAGGACATCGTACGGTTACACGGGTAAACGGTATTACGAATGCTTGCTGACCAACTTTTAAATCGATCACTTTTACCTAGAGTAAAAATAAATCACAAAAGTATTTAACTGCTCAGCTGCAAACAGTTAGAATTGTTAATAGAAAAAAAACAGTAAAATGTTTTATTTATTCTTCAATAGGTTTAATGAAATAAGTTTGACAGTAAATTTACTAATCTACTCTTGCCTCAACGTCAAATAAACGTGTGTGGTATCGGAATGAAGTTTAGGCTGATACATGAGTAGCACCATGGTAAATAGATAAACAGGAAAATGTCATACCTCATAATTGGTATTGCTGATTTTCTTTTTACTTGGTTTATCTTATGCTCTCATTCTCGAAGAAAGTACTTTAATAGAGTTTGAGTTAGACAGTTGTGAAATGTGTTAAGGAAACTAAACTATTTATATTATAGGCCAGACAAAATTGTTCGTATTGCATTACACATCCAACGAGTATTAAGAATTGTGACAGTTAAATTCTATGTAAGAGACAATTTGACTTTTATATTAAAAGACTCCGTTATTCAGCTTATTTATATTTTGTCCATTAAAAAAATCAGCTTCAAAGATATTGATATGCAATACACTATGGATATAGATTAGTTTCTTATAGTAGAGTCACAAACGTATAGCTTCATATCGTCATTGTTTGATAAGCTTTTCTTAGTTGACTGTTTGTATATTTTATCTTATAGTTAATTAGTCTAACAAATATAAGAAACAACTAAGGAAATTGGTACGTATAGTTTACTTAAGTCTTTTACATCACGTTTTAAGTAGAACATTGTCAGATGAATCAAAAATGTCATGACATGAATAGAGATTTCTTCTAGTGATCGAATCAGCATGATAAATAAATTATTACATAAAGGCTAGTCTAATGGTATGTTATGACAAAATTTTAGTTCATTACTAATTAGTTGTTTTTATCTAATACATAATTTTGTAGGCGTTGGTGTTTTTTTTTTAAGAGAATTTATCTTAAATATTGAGAGTATAAGAAAGCTAGTGTTTAAATTAAGAAATGTTTAGTGATTTTTTTTCTCACAGAGTATTAGATTATGAATATAGTGTGTAACCTGCATGCGATACCATCACATAAAATAATGTGTGTACGTAAGCATCTATCAGATTATGGATCGAAACAAGAGAAGTGAATCAGTCTGACCATATTAGAAAATATAATGAAAGATTTGATAATAAGGATATCTAATTAATTATTTAGATTATCTCTCATGAGCAGTTAATTATTCAAAGCTATGATAATGCAACCGAAAATATTTGAATAGTCTAAAAAATGATTATTCTATCCGAGTTGTCTAGAACTTTGTTACATTTATATTATCGTATATAACCAACCATAAAAGAAAAGTAAACAAGTAGAAAATTTCTTAGGAAAAAAAACTACTTTTCGCATTTGAACAATAGTTAAAGTGTCAGTATTGATCATTGGTGGCTTGCTGTCACACTTTCTTGAACTTTCTTCAAAGCATCGTCGCCATGTTGGTTGAATAGCTTTGCCAGTCATGTAACAAGCTGCCATTGGTAATTCACGAAGTGATCCATTGACTTGTACAGAAATACACGATAATTGACGTACTTGTCTGCCTGGACGACATGGATCACTTTGGATACACTATGAAAAAAAGATAATTAAAAAAACTCTGATATATATTCTTATTGTATTTAATTTTTTAAATAAATAAAACGGGGTTGTGTAGTTGACTGAATATGGAACTGAACACCGAATGGAAGTAACTAGTGTGATATAACTTACCAAAAACAAATAATCTGTTAAAGTAGTCCTTGAAAGACTAAAATAGTAAGAAAGAAAGGAAACTTAAATGAAGACAGTGCGTTTAGAAATCTAAGGGTTTGTTGACTTTTTATAATAGTGTGATAAGAGTTTATAGGGATACGTACATTATTGGTCAGAAATCTTGTTATTTCTTTCAGATTTTATTCACTTTAAGTTAGTGAAGCATATCTTCTGTATTTTAATAAGATGTTTAGTCAAGTATATGATACAACTAATTTGGTTAAGGAATCAGATCCTTTAGCAAACACAATTACTATGTTTTCATATTTATAAGGTTATAGTTTTATATGCAGCCCAACCAAAGGCATGACCATGATAGTTTCTTATGATGATAGCGTTCTAAATGTATTTGGAACTGTCCTCTTTTTAACCAAGTGGTTGAAAAACTTACGTAAAGCATAACTGAGTACTGAATGTCCATCTTGGTCAAATATTTCTTTTTCTGTAGTTTACGTTCCTAGTTACATCTCGAACTTATTGAAGTCACTGATCGATCAATGTTAGACCACCATTAGAAACCCGAAAGCACTGAAAGCTCATTTCTTCCTAGTATGAGACTCATCAACAGTGTGTAGTCACAAGTCCAAAAGTGGCAGTCGAACCCAGGATATTCGGGACCGTACTCGAACGCATAACCTCTAGATCACTGAGCTGGCATCCAACTGTGTTAATATCTGGCTTCAATCAATCCACGATATTCTGCAACCTCATCCATTTTCTTCGGTGGGTACCTGCCCCGAACCCGACTCAGCTGGACTTCACTAATCACAGCTTATCCCTAGAACTCACTAGAGATATAATGACAATTATCATGTCAGTCAGTCAGTTACAACGTAGAACTTCGTACATGACTGACTTTACTCATGGGCGACTAGCTTCAAAAGAGAATTCGTGGAGTTCTGATGTAAAGCCATGACTAGCGGAGTTAGATAAAGTGAGTGTTAAAAAATGGTTAATCATAAGAAAAAATGCCATTACATTTGCTTTTTCACTTGTACTGTTGCCCAGAAACAAATTCTAAATTAAACTAAATGTCCTCTAGAAAACTAAAAAAATATTATATAGACACTGTTAAGTATCTAACACAGTTTAGGTATTTATTTCAAATGAGCTGGCATAACTAAACATTGTTATACTTTGCTAACTAATCACTCAAAACATCCATATTTTGTAATACCTTACAAGTTCATTGATAAAACTTACGAAAAGAACAAAATAAATGACAGTCAGTTTATGTGTTCACCAACTAATAGAGATACAACTGTTCGTATTAAATACACAGCTTATGACTTACCTTACCCCATTTTTCCGGGACAAATTCAGGCTTACATGCAAATCGATTGCATGATGCATGTCGCTCAGGTTGACGATAATTGCCACAATAGTAAGATGCATCAAAATCTGATATCACAAGATCGTCATCTTTGCCTGAATAAATACATTGTACATCACGAGACATTATACCAAGTCCACCGCATGTTTGTGAACAATGTCCCCAGTTAGATACTCTCCATCGATATCCTTTACCACACGGTCCAAGTTTACATGCTCTTTGATTGTTTTCTGCGTTCTGTGTAGTGGGATTAGGTAGATGTTGACATTGTGATTCATCCAACACTGTAGTAGCATTGTAATGATCATTTTGAACACATAAAAATCTACGCACTTCAACGCCATCACCACATTCTTTAGAACAACTGGACCAACTTTCTGAAGGCATCCAGAAAGGTGGAGTGACACTGAAAAAAGATACATATTTTTGTACTTAATATATGACAAAAAGCGTATTAGTTGCAAAGATGTGTAGTTAGAAATGAATCTATCCCTATGAGGAAGAGTGAACAAAAAATTTCTAACGATTCCCCGCATAATATTTTCAAACAAAATTATTGGTCGTATTTTAGTTATTCTGCGCTGTGCATGAATACAGAAAGCTCCAAGAGTTTCTTTGGTAATTTTATGTTATCTCTCAGTACTTCTTTTTTCCATCTTTTTTCAGAGTATATTTTGTTTACAACTCATTCTTACCTATTGGACTGAAATGCATTGGTCAGAGAGTATGAAATAGAAGGAAATTCTTCAAAGCAGTTTGATAAGTAACGGAATGAAACTGATAGCTAATTGATAAGGTAGATTATTATACAACAAAGATGACTATTATCTAAGAGAGCTATTTGTCGAATCGATTAATTAATTAATTATGTTCAGTGATCTGACCTTACGACTGTTTACGAAAACGTCTATAACTACAATATTTGCTTCACCTTTAATTATTTTCCACAATATGTTTTTCAATCCATGAAGTGTAACCTGAAATCAGCGTTACATAATAAATATGCCTCGTCATTCTCTATTCCTGGGCCTTGAAAATCTATCAGAGAATTTAATTTAATCCATCTTCTAATTTTTGTGATCAGTGGCTCGATCCAATTAACTAACGAAAGAAGAACTACGTGTTTAATCAAGTTGACTGATCATTAATTTAATTGATGATCTCAGTGTCGACTGAAGAGCTTAGAACTTTGAGTTATATATTATGATCTACTGAGAAATCGATATTTTAAGAGTACTAAACTAGAATGAAACTTCTCTACATAACTTCAATATTTTATGTGGCTCAGTTGTCAATCTCGGTTTACAATAGAAACTGTCATTCTAAATTCACTAATCTTAATAAATACTGTTTATTGAATTATTATTTTTATCAATATTATTATTAAAGAAAAGTCTTTTCAAACCCTTCAATCCAAACCATGTATTTCTTCAAGTAAGTCCGTTCTTCTCGAAGTTGGCTTTTCCTTGGAATTACAAGTCGGAAAACCATTAAATACCAGCGAGTGTTGGATAACTCCATATTGTGTAATTTTATGACTTCTCAGTAGTAGGTTTTCATGAAACAAAATTCAACAGAACTCAAAGTTTTCAGATCTCCGAATTATAAACTGAGTCACGTAATAGTCTCTCTCTTAGCTTATATAACAACTTAAAGTTAGGAGATGGATAGTGGCTAGAAGTGGAATCCAGGATGTATGTTTCGTCCTACTTGAGACTTGTCCACTGGATGGATTCGTTTCTCAGAGTTGATGTTCAGTTCAAAACTGGAACACACTACCGTTAGCATAGAACGTCATCGCATTATCCACTTATCTACTTACTGGACCCAGATAGCCTCTGGCTTAAAGGATTTGGATGAAGTTTAATTCATTTGTATTGGTAGCCTGTTGTGTTTATTGTTAATGGGAAGGTTCAAACTACCAGTACAAAACGAATGAAAGTTGAGATGATTTTCTAATGAAAACTTAGTCAACTAATAACTTTATCATTAGTAAAATTTACTTAAGCTTAGTTAACAAAAAGTAGCATTTAGAAACATGTACTAAACTGATAGCCATAAAACGTAAAACTAGAAACATAAACCGAATTGAATGACGACGACGTTGAAATGTTTTAAAATGTAGTGAAACCTAACTGTTAACTAAGCCAACAGTCTTTCAACTATATTTTAATCCAAATAATATCTGTTAAGAGTTTGTTTATTCGTAGGATTAATGAATTAAGATTGTATATTTTTTTAATAAAACTTTTTAAACACCTTCTCATAACTAAATGAACAAAGAACTATTCATTCTTTGTTACTTAAATTCTAACATTTGTGTGATACGTTTTAGCAAATTGATTGACTGTGTATTTATTGACATTTTTGTCTAACGGATAGTAATGAGAGACAAATGAAAATATTTTACCATTATTATTTGATAGAAATTTTTTGTACTAACCTAAATTGTTAAAAATCAAAAAGAAGTTAGTTAATAGATTAACTAAGAAAATAAGAAATTTTAGTACACCACTATTTGAAATTTACCTTGATATCATTTTCTATTGTTATTAAGAAAGAATTTCTATGAAATGAAATGAAATATAGATTTCAATAATTTATCTGTTCATTTTTCTATTCTCTTTTCTATAGGCCACACCAGATAATATTCTGAAATGTGTTCTGGCAAAAGTTTGCTTTGTGTGAACAATACAGCCGATTTCAAACAAAAGCAAGTAAATTCATGACATACATCGATGTGGTTTAAAGAAACAGTTTATTTTTAAAATATCTATGAATAAGAAGGAGGCTGGAGATGATAATGAGAAGCTTCGCAGAGATTTCGAAATTTTTTTTTTTTAAGATTACCTCTGAGTTATCTTTAGTGTTCATAACATGACTTTTCTTTCCGAGTGCTAGCGATTTTTTCACATTTTTATCAATGAAACTGTACAAATAATCGTTTATGAAGCGTATTGTCGGATTGTTAGAAGTTTATCACCAGCTTTCACTGAAGTATCATTACTGAGGCGTTCTTTCTGCTCAGTGATTATAGTAAAATGAGTTATTTGTTTGATTGTTTGTTGGTTGATTCAATAAGGAATATGTATACAAAAAGCTTTGTTCAAGTTTTCAGTTAAAGCAACAGAAATTTACTTATTACTTATTTACTTACTGAGCTAAAGTTACAGCTATCAGTCAGATGTGTTTACAGCTAGATCGGTTAACTTTAGTATCTGTTGTGGTATGTTAGAATACGTGCAAATTAATGATCTATAATAATCAGTTTCATTCCGATGATTTATTTTAAGGAACTTGATATTTAATTAACTGGTGGTGTCACTGGATCAGGTTTCATCTACTGAGATTTGTTCTTTTGTGGCTTAATTAACTGATTAGAAGTAATTTGGTAAACAAAGAAGTGAATGGTAAAACTTTGTATCCGCTCTTAATTTTAATATATTTTACTGGTTAATTAATGAATATTGCATTTATTTATTTATGAATCATATGAATGACCTAAATTTTATCTTATTTATTTACTTCATATGACGCCGTGGTATTTTCTATGAGTTATAAGTTTATTTTAAAGATATTTTACGTGAATTTTGAATCATTGATAAGTATCCTGAATTATCTACTAATTGGTAAATAAATATGGAGTTATGTGATGTCGAATCGTTCCTATGAGCATTTAAAGTCTCCCTTAGTGTCTAAGAGTTAAAAGGGGAAGAATAATTCCAATGTCCTGAATACTTCATACTTGTTTACTCGTAGTTTGAGATATTTGAACTTAACACATTTACCTTCACTTCTAAGAAGCCAGCAGTTTATAATGTAGAAAAGTCTGAAACTTCAACGACACAGATTCTCTACGTTCTATGGTTATCAACAATGTTCAGATTAACATTATTTTCTGAAGAAAACGTTCTTTAAGTGAAAAAAGTAATGCAACCGCAAACGAAGAACTTGAAAAGACAGTTCTCTAAGTTTGATCGAACAATACGAATTTCCTGGACAATTACGGAATGAGCAGTGAATAAGAAATAACCATCACAACCTTGCGCAAGCTAAACAGGAAATATTTACCAGTCATCTAAATATCTTGAATTTGAAAGTTTGTGTCATACTACTTATAAGTAGGTAAAATTGTTTGACGAAACAATTCTTCCTAATGACTTGGCGTAACTTCGCAATCTAAAATCTACTGTTTACGAATCTCAAAATCATTCTGCCTTACATTCCAAATATTCTTCACTTTACTGTGAATTATTCCTAAATAACACAAATTATGCTAAAGAGTCGGAAGATACTGTTAATTTCCCATAATTCTCTAAACGTCGGAATGATTCAAATAATAACTTGATCGAGAAATTATTTATAGTATACTGCTATTTAATACATTAAAAGCAATAATAAAATCTTCAATGTTAGCTGATGAAATTCAAAAAGATCCATTCAAAGTTCTAGAATCCAATGAACCTAAAATCCTCGTTCAAATAAAATTTTTACTTCATGTTAGTGGCCTTAGTTAAAGCTAATTGAGCTTCCATGAATTATCTGCCTATAACCGTTCTTGATATGTGAATGATGGCTAACTTTTGCAATGATTGTTGATGAAAAAAGCTCCTTATAATATATTACCATAGCAAATTTGAAGTACTAGGATAAAAATCTGTTACTGAACAGTAGGAATTCATTTACGCGTAATTTCTTAATAACAGATATCGATGGTCTTACGTTTGTAGATATTCACTTCTGAATATTCTCAGACTAGAACGAAACTCCTATTCAGTGTTTTAAGGTTTTTCATGGGTTTCTGACTTTGAGTGACATTAAGCAGTTTCCACAACCACATACTGACAATAATTTAAAGTAGCGATCACTTAATAAACATGCGAATGTTTATTAAGTGATGTACGAATGTTTAAGATAACTTAAAATGCCATAAGAAAATCTCCAGACTATGTTCAAATTAATAATCATGAATCTGGTTATCGCTCTTCTATATATTTCTGAATGAAGGTAATGAAATTCAAGTTCCTTAATAAGCCACTTTTTGGTTTGTATGTTTTGATATTTTATAAAAGTTGGTCCTTAGTTCTATATTTGAGTTAAATCAAAAGTTTCCAAAGGTGTCTTAATTCTTCTTGAACACTTAAGAAGTGATCCATTATCAATTTATCAATGATATGGTTTCTGTATACTGCTTAAACTTTTCATTATTAGTGACTTATTTACTTGTTCAACCATTACTATTTGCTTTCTTAAATGAAGTAATATGCCTGTTTCCACAGATGAAATCAAACTTGAGGTATTTTTCATGAAAATTTCGCATTTTTGAAAGCTATTCATCGATTGTGATTAAATTACAAAGAAGTAACTGTTTAGTCGTCTATCATTTGAAATAAAATCATGCCATCAAATAATAAACTTCTTTCATCGTCCTCAAGCAGTTGATAATGATTTACTGTGATGTAATTAATATGATTAATGTTTTAAAGTATGCTTTGATGAAGCCGAACAAATGTATTAGAACTATTTCTGTATTTCAGAAAAATTATTTTGATATTTTATTGTTTAATGTTTTTTTTTGTTTTTCAGCTAGAAAATGTCATCAGCATTAGGTTTAGTGAATTCACATAGAGTGTAAAGAATTCTGTTATTTAGCATAAAAACATTTTCTATTATTTAGTGAATGTTTTTTTTTGAAGATTTAAATCATCTACTTAGCTTGCTATTGGACACATTGACAATGGAACACAGATATAAGTAGTCTTGATTTTACTGGCCTTGTTGTTTTTAATACTTGTATGTGTCTAGACTTCACTTGACATAGATTTTAGACATGGGAGTTATTTTTTTAATCAGATATTTTGTGCAAAATTCATTGAGTTTACTTGATGACAGATAGATTTAGCAATTAAATACCCTGTTTATGATGTAACTAATCAACATTTTGTGTCAGTAAAAAATTATCATGATTTTGTTAGAAAGCGTGTTTGAAAATGGTGTGTATTCAATATAAAATAATATAGTTTCGTATGAACACCTGTGCTACAGTTCAGTTACTCAAATAACATTAAATGATATGAAGTTTGTACATAGAAGTCAAGAATTTTTTTCACTTTGAAAGTGAATCGTATATATGTATGTATTCATTCGACAATGAAAGCAATCCCTTATATTTTTTTTTATCATTTGGTAAACGAAGAACTATAAGAACGTGAATTTAATAGAGTAAAACAAAATGGATGAAATTAAGGAGTCGAAAAATTAGTTAGTAGAAAACATCTTACCAACCAGCTTCTTCCGATCAAACCCTAATGTTCTCCATTATTGCTAATACTTCTACCATCGCTACCACTATTGAATTTGAACTGACAGTTGCGTCCCTGTGCTAATGCGGTATGGCAACCTGAACTGATGTACTTACGTACAAAGTTCTGCGTTGTATCTCTCTGTCTGTCTGAAACATTTTTCATTCTATTCTTTGAGTAGCGGATATGAAGTATCATGGTATTCAGTAATAAAATACAAATGACAAATCCTTCGTTCATCTTAGTTCACAGAAGTTTCTAGTCACATTAACTGATTGATGATACACATAACTGTGTACACATAACATTTAATAGTGAAATAATATTGATAATATAATAAATGAAAAAGAAACTTACATGGCTGAAATTTCTACTAGAAATAAACTCACCAACATTGATAATATAAATGATTTATTAATTAAAGTATTATTTATTTGTTTATTAATGTTCTGATATAAATATAACGATGTTTTAAAAGGATATTTCAATTGTAACATCATCAATGTATTGGTTATGTTTTTAAATTTTTCTACAGTTGAATATAAAATTGATTCCATGTTTAATTGAAAATACATTATTTGCAAGGATTATGAATAAGCGGAATTGAATTCTATCTGTTTTGCCAATATTTGTAAACTTGTTTGTTCTACAAATGAGAGAAGAGAAAGTAGAAATCCTAATAAAATTGTAATAAAATTTAAAATAAACTTTATGTTTGCATTTCTTGAAAGTTTTTGAACGAATAGGAAATGTAATAGCAAGATATGACGATCTGGTTAAACTTAAAATCTGTTGCATTCAATGGAATCACATTATAAAGGTGCGTAGTTGTTGGCTGAATAGTACAATCGTAAGTTTTCAGTATACAAATTATAAACAAGATACTTTTAGGTTGATTAACTGATAACTGATATGTAAATATTTTAGTTTATCTGTCTGTTCAGATGATAATTTTTTCTTTGATATTCATAAACAATGAAATTACTTCTTAGTATTTAATAACAATATCGGTTCAATTCTATTTTAGATAGAATAATCGACTCCTGTTAGCAATTTACATTTAACAACAAGTTATACTTATATAGAAATATTAAACAGATAAACATGTTCGAATATATATAAATTGATAAAATGAATTCCACGTAGCTAAGATGATTGGATGGAAAAAAGAATGAAATTTTTGAAATTGATATGCTGTATACTACTACAGCTATCTAATTTTACTACTCTAATCACACTTTATTGATTTGTTACGATACTCGTAATTGGTAACAGGAGAAGTTAAACTATAAAAGAAGACAGAGGTGATGCAGAATCTGCAAGAATAGATGATATTAAGGTAAGCCAATAGTGAGTTATATTGATGTGATATTTGTGTTTAAATTTATGTGATTTAAGTCTTATAATATTCTATAGAAGAGATGGATCCTGGTAAGCAGTGGAATGTAAAACACTTATTTCTTCCTATTTGAGACTTGTCAGCAGTGCGACTCGAACGTTGTAACCTTTTGTTTCAAATGTTGTACTCAAAATGAACATATGTCATTTAAGTTTGATCAAAATTCAATCAAAAAGATAAACAATGATTGAATACAAGACCGTCATAAATTGAACTTATTATCTGTGTTGTGTATTGCACTATAATCCATATAATTTGACACTTTGTATTTCTTATATATAAAATGGAAGTTAGTGCATAATCAGATTATTCAAGATATATTGCCCTAAAATACACCATGTCAATTGTTATAAGTTGACTTTTTAATTGCATTATGTAAGTTTATTCAAGCGGATTAATTGCAATAAATATATTGAAGTTCATTTAATAGCTGGTAAAAATCATTTGAAGAATTATTGAGCTTCTAGTTTATTTTTTGACGTTTTTCGGTAGTGTAAACTTGCATTATGTTAAACTGATTATTGTTTCCTTAAAAAAATGTTGCTTTGAAAATAAATTTACATCGCTCACATTATAATTTCGATAATCCACTTTTAAAACACTATGTGACTACTTTAAAGATGAATATACAGGGTGTGAGAATAATTACTTTCAGAAAAGAGATGAAACTAGATTTGTTATATTTTTAACAGAATGGAAAATTTAGATTTTAGAAATTCTGTAAATTTCTGAAGAACTTCTTCTATTATCACCATTGAAAAATGATTTTTTAAATCTGTTAAGAAAAAATCATCTATTAATAGTTACAGATCTTAAAATTTTCAGCTACACTAAATTGTATATTTCAAGCCTTTTTTTAATGGGCTTCAATGTAAACTTTGAGTCAATAAACTACTCAGAAAATCAATGACAGCTTATCAACAACAGATTCGTTCACCCAGCTTTGAGTGATACTTTATGTACGAGTGCTTGAAAGTTAAAAGCCTTAACTCTAAAGAGTTACCATATGTTATGATTATTATTATTCAATTTAAAAACCACTAACAATAATTTTTATTCCTTAGATTATTATCCTGAACACTATCTTCTCACGCTATGAATAATTTGATCAGTTCTCTAACAATCTAATTTCCTTTCATTTGTTATTCTCAAAATTATAATGACGAATAGATGAGGAGAGTTTTGCTCTATTTGTGTATATTTATATCCAATCAGTTGATTTGTCTTTATGAAATACGCTTAATTATTAATAATTAACAGTTGGTTACTTCAGAATAAGTATGTCTAAGTTATGAAAAAGCACTTAAATGAAAATGCTCACACAAATACCTTTTGTATTCCAGTAATCAATATGTACAAGTTAGTTTTTTAAAATACCATGAAAATCAATCAAACATTTATTTTGTAACGTTCTCTGCTGTACCTTCATTAGTTCGAAACCATAAATAATAAAATTTTCGTTGTTTAATTCCATTATGACAATTCCATTTCAAGTATGAGTTAATTGTGAAGGAAATGGTGGCTAACATGTGTTCGGTTCGTGTGGAGGAGACTCTCCTTATAAAAACTCCTATATATTTAGCGAGAGTGGATCATGACTAGCACTAGTACAACTAAAGTGATCTCAGTACTCTTAACGACACGCTAATTTATACTTGTTAGGTTAATTTGGTTTTTTTTAAACAAGAAAATCGGTTCTACTTATTATCATTATTAGTACCATCATTTATATCTCTGATTATCTGGGGTCGGACTGTTCACTTTGAAATTTTCTTCTCTACCAAATGTTGTTTTAAATTTCAATTTTATATGTATCCCTTCTTCATTTTCAAGCTTCTTTTTCCAATTTTATCAATCAAACTACATCATTCTTTCATTGATGATCTGAAAACAATTGATTACAAATTAAAAGTTTTCAAGGTAGATAAATAGCTTTAAATGTAAGTAAATTTTATTTTTTTTTATAAAAAATATATTTTTATGATTGAACCACTTCAAATTCAAATATTTATGATACTTTTTTATATTGAATCAATAATTCTTCATTGTTTAACTATTACAACTACTGATAATTCATGTGACATAAAATCATTTTTAAATATTCTCTAGTTTGACAGTGATTATGCAATACCTTGAACTGAATACAATGAACTGAAAATATGTGGAATAGCGTAGTCAAATAACTAGTTATTGAAAATATTTAGACAGATTAGTTCGTGATTTGATATGTTCTGAATTCAAGAAAATAATTCATTGTTTAAGTTTTTATATCAACCAGTAAATGAATGAATATTGTGAATAGCTCCTAACATTGTACTAATGAAGGGTACAATTTTAAGTTTAAACAAAATAAAGAATTCATCGAATTTTAATGCTGAAATTTGTAAATTAGTATATGCTTCTGTTTGATTAAAGTAAAATGCATACATTGATTTAGCTTCTGTATGTAATAAAACTACAGAATCTATACTGTATCATTGTTTTGGTTCGGTAATTTAATCGATTTCATTGTTTATTTTAATAGATATCTACTGTTAAGTTAAATTTGATTCTATCAATTTAAATAAAAATGAAATGTGAGAAACACTGTGCGAAAATGTGTGTGTAGAAGTTGTGCAAAATACAATGTCGGGTTTGATGTGGTTCAATAGTGTTCAATATTTTAATTTCAAACTGTATCTTTAACTCTTATATCTCTTTAAAATTTATTTTCAAAATGATTTCTGTCAATTCGATAATCCATACTTGTGTCACATGCTTGATTCTCTGCAAATTAGTGAATTTCTGAAATTTTTACAGTGTTACATTGATATGATAATATTCAACCGCCTGGCATCGTAGCACTCGATATCAAGCTAAATTGGAGCTTCTTCAATAGGATCCATTTGGTACTAAAATGGATTAGGCAAATCTGATATCAGCTACTACTCAGTGACAGATTAATTTCTCATATTTCTTTGTCCTACGAAGTATTGGTCATAGGTTGAATATCTCAGTGGTAACATCTTAGACATTGAAACTGGATGTATAGAAATCGAATCTTCGAAAAAGCAACTCCTCTTGCAAGAGTAGAGATACACTTTATTGACTGGCACCACATAACCTGAAACCGGTATCTAGAATTTCCTGTTGAATACCTCAAACCACCTGAATATTGTTTATTATAAATACGTGACTTTTAAAGCTTCCACAGTGTGATGAACTGTAGTAAGAGATGTCTTAGAGACCATGTGTAATTCAACTTGACACACAAGATATAAACATTTTCGTAAGTCTAAGTGAAAACAACAGATCAGATCTTCGTCATTAGTGCATTTTGTGGTATTTAATAAATATTTATTCATTCTTGCGCATTTTTAAATGATTCAACCGATGCTGAAAATCGACTTCCGAATATAAAATATTCGATAAACCAATATACTGGAGACTAGCTAGCAGATAAGTTCCACACGGACCTAACCGAATCCCAAAACTAGTACCAGTAATCAAATCAGCTATGGGAAAATTATTCACTGATTTTTTTGGATGGTCTTGATAAATCATTGGTTTTCAGGACTTGGAAGTGAATTTCATTTATCATTCAGGTGGGTGAAATTTTACCTGTTTGGTTTGTCTGAAATCCCTTGACTTGAATTCTGATGAAGCGTTACAAACGAAAATTAGGGAAAAGTTCATTGTGTTTTTGTTACCGGTAATCGTTAAAATAATGTTTGATTTCAGTTATTATAGGGATTAAGATAAACAGCTTGGATTAGTCGATAACGAGTACATTCATTCAGTCAAATTTTTAAGCTATCCTAATCAACAGTAATTTCTAACTCAAGCTGTCTGATTATCGGAACTAATCCCTAGATATATTTGAGCATCTTTAAACAAATCGTTGACATTTTGCCTATTTCTGATTAGATGCGAAAAAATGATCAGAAGGTTAACTAGTATGCAATTTTATACAACCATAATCTTAATCGTTATGAAAACCTTTCAGCGAATTTATTCATTTTTGTGGCCTACTAGTGGATCACACAGTTTAACGGCTAAAATTACATTTTTATACAGTTAGTTTATATTTTT
This sequence comes from Schistosoma turkestanicum, assembly GCA_944470395.2. NCBI lineage: Eukaryota > Metazoa > Platyhelminthes > Trematoda > Strigeidida > Schistosomatidae > Schistosoma > Schistosoma turkestanicum. The sequence goes on along the minus strand of OX103973.1, from coordinate 36,064,869 downwards.
TTTGTATTTCGTTCACAAATACTGAGTACATTGTTATTGATTAACCTATCATAAGAGCAATAAAACAACAACAAAAAATTATGGCAAGTCTTTCAGTAACTAAAACAGTGACACTCAATAGCAATTCTGTCTATGATCTAGATAAAAAAAATTGAAAATTACGAAAACTGAATGGATATGTCAATTGAAGTTCAATGTTCCAACAAAATCGCGACCTAGATCAATGAACTTATTTGGAAATATGTAACAATGAATGCCAGTATTTTACGATTAACTCCTTGCATAATATGCGTACTTTTTCTGACAGACATATAGTTGTCTTTTGTTTTCAGATTTTTAATGGAGGTTAAGCAGAATTCATTTTATCAAATTCATCTGACTATTTATGCGTTGATTTTCTGCATTTGTGACTTTACTTTCTGGTCGAGTTATTGTTGTCAATAAATGTAGTCACTATTCTTCAAAGTTAATCCAAGAAAAGACTTTCAAAACTAGAGAGTAGCAGTTAGATATAATTGCTTATAACTACACATTTTCTCATCTTAAGTAAACGTGTAACTGTTATGGTTGTCAGTTGATATGCTTGAAACTATTACGGGTTCACCTTAGCCGATAAACGAGAACGAGGTATTGAACCAGTGCCCGTTGCCCCAAAGAAACTAACGAAAAAGTCTTGATATAGAGCAGAAAGTGTTTTCTACAAACACTCAGCAAACACTATGATATCAAGCACACAAATCGCGTTTATTTATGTACCATAGAAACTTTCTTGGGAGAGTCACAAAAATAACACACTAAAATAACACATCAACCAATCACAGCCTAGGATTTTCTTGGTGGCAATTGTGATCTCAAGGTCAACTGATCAGCCCGTGAATAAAATCCAAAATGATGACTTTTGTCGAGCTAATTCTGGGGATATAACGTTCCCAACAATAACACAATTTAATAAGTCGTTTGTTGAAGTTAATATTTATAGAGCAATATGCATTCCGCAGAAAACAACCTGGCTATAAAAACGCTAACCAGTGATGAACTGAACAAAGTTATCTAATCGGAAAAATGAAGTTACGCTTGGGAATCATAACAGTTTTAACTTGATAAACTGATAAAACACTGGAGTAAATAAGTGCATGAAATAATGAGTACGAAAAGTTTTATATACTACAAACATAATCATCCAGATATGGAAGGAATTAGAAAAAAGCTATGAAGATGGATGGGACACACATCTCGGAAATCATCTAACTGCATCATGAGACAAACCCTAACTTGGAACTCTCATAGTCAAAAGAACATAGTATGCCGATAATTGGAGACAGATGTGGAAGGAATGAATAGGAATTAGTTAAAACTGGAAAGGAAGTTCCAGGACAGAGTTGATTAGCGAAAGTTGGTCAGTGGCCTATGCTTCATTAGGGTAGCAGGCATAAGAAATTAAGCATAATTGTCATCAAAAATAATTACAAAACAAAATGATTGTCTAGAAGTTGGTATCTTTAGATTAGATAACATGTTTGCAGTTATTTTTACACCTGTTCAATCATATTTGATTTTTTGTAAATGCGTTTATATGAATTCAGTAAAATTACAAAATGATTTCATTTATTTGCCTCCGCAGTTGATTGATTAATTAAGTAGTAAAAGTGAGAATAATAAAAGATTAAGATGTGATAAAATCAAGATATGGTATTCCAATAATATATGTTTGTAAATTAAAAAAAACCAGCCATTGAATTTATATTACAGATTTTACGATGGTCAACCTATTTCTTGCTATGATTTTTAAATAATTTCCTCTCACATTGATCAAGGGATATTTGTCTTCTGTAATAGGGCATTTAGTTAGACTTATTTTCATTAACATACATAATGATGTAACGTAACATTTACTTTCCAAGACATATTTCTGGTTTAGTAAAAAATTGTATGGGAAGTTAGTGTTGTACATTTGTTTTTTTATGCATTATTTTTATACAACTTAAGATTTTCTAAGTGTATATGTCTATGTAATTATATTGAATAATGCGTAAGGATACAATGAATTAAATCTTATCAGCATTAATGATATTAATAATATTTTTAGGAGTGTCAGTTTTTTGAGAGATAAAACTGTTTTGGTATGTCATTTTTTCTTTCAGAATACCTGTTACTTACATTTTACAACTGTAAATCTACTATAACCGCAAGTAATTTTGTGAATCTGACAGTTAGATCATCATTTACTAACCGCATTTTTACTATCGTACTACATCAGGTACTTGATTGAAACTACCGTTTATGTTTTATTGTACGATTAGTTATGAAGATTTTGTCAGCAGTTTTAAAGTTGGCTGATTAGTTTATAAACTGACTAAAACTGTTTGTATCAATCCAATATATTGAATCACTTTTAATCCTTACACCGTTATAGTGATGAATATATCTCATATTTTCTTGAGACTTGCACAACAAATCTAGCTAACCATATATTCGATGTGCTTGACTATTTTCATATTGATCATGTATGCATGTTAAAAACAAGTAATTTTCCATGAAGAATACAAAAAAGACGTAATTTGTTTTCTCTCAGACTAAAGATATTGAAACCGCCCACTGTTTTACAGAATACTTAATTAGTAACTTGCATCAATTCATATCGGAGTTTCTTTTCAATTTAATGAGTTCATTTAGAAACTTAAGTTTAAACCATCTCATAACCTCCTTGGAATTCGTACGAAGACTGTTTAGTAATTGAGCACAGGCTTTTAGTGTCAACATTATTTTATAACTATGCATAATAATCAGTTTATAGAAACTCTATGAGTTCTCTGGTTCTGTTTGAGTTAATTTCAAATTTAAAACAATTAGTCCCTTTTATAAATTTTGATATAATAATGAGAAGACGTAACTGATCTGTAAAATGTGATGGATTTGCTTTGTATATTTTGTTGTATATGTCTATTTGAACTTTTATTAGGTTGACCTTTTATTAATCTTCATGTTAAATGCCTAGTTAGGCATATGTGTGACCAGACTGTTCGAAATGTATAACGCAAATCGATTACATTTTCAGGTCAGTTACGTCTTCTCAATGTCTTATAACTTAATTCTATCAAATGACGAACTTACTGATTCCCTGTTCTTTTCAGTAATGGAAATTTCTCATGCAAACTATACATCGTTGCGTCTACTTTAACTTTCATCAAGGGTTTGAGTTTCAGTTGATTTATTATTTTCACCATTATTATTATTAAGCAGTGATGTTATCAGTAACTGGAATATCAAATGTTTATTCAGTGAATAATAGTCGGTACAGTTATGTTTGTGACAAACTAAAGAGTTTCCCAGTTTGAACTATCGACCAGTCTTGGTTAGATCATCAATGGAAACCTGCGTGCAATGAACCACTGTGTCATCCTAATTTGAGAACCTTCAGCAGAATTCACTCACAACCCAGAACCTAGGACTGAAATCCAAGATCCTTGAAACAGCAAGCGAACTCTTAACCTTCAACGATGTTAATGCCTAACCATAATCAACTGACGATATTTTGAAACTCCCATCCATTGCGTCTAGTAGATGATTGTTTTACATCCAAAATTGTTATACTCAATTGCTCATGGCATCTCATTAGAAGTTGCACATGAGGTCAGTTACTAGCCAGAGCAGTATTTATTATAACAGATGGAGATTTGTACACATTGAAATCACCAATCAGTCATTTTTAGATCACCATTAGAGACCTTGAATCACTAAATGTCCGTTTCGTTCTGGTATGGGACTCATCAGCAGTGCGCAACCACGACTCCTGCACCTCGCAGGATTCCAATCCGGGACCTCGGGTTTTGCGCGCCAACTCCTAACCTCTGGACCATTGAGCCGGCATCCAACGGTGTGAACGTCTAACTCTGATTGATCTAGAGATTTTGCGCAACCTCATCCAATGTTCTACGGTAGTTACTGCCTACACTCGACAGGGTTGAACTCCACTAGTCACGTCTTCTCACTAGATTTGTGGAGGTGCAAAAATGTCTGTTGGATCTATGTTATTTTAATTTTAGAAAAGGCATGTTTTAATAAAAGTTCTTTCTAAAGTTACATATTATTCTTTCAGATCATCCTTCTGGCATATTATTAAATTGTTCTATCTGCTAATATTTATAGAACTCCTTGCATTTATTTGCGTGCATGGTATTCAGATTTCTATGAGCATTTTTTCGATTTTACAATAAACTGCACTTTGAAATCTACTGATGAATTGTTTCAAATAATGATCGTTATAAAAGCTCATGATTAAAGTTTTCAGAAAACAAACAAACGAACAGACCTAATGGTCCTAACTTGGTTCACTACACAATAATACTGCGTAATTATCAATGTAGACAATATCACTGCTCTGGTGGTCCTTGATTTTCAGTGAAATTAGTAGCTAAGATTAGCATTTCATAACATGTATTTCGAAGGTGGAAAAATATTAATTATATTCTGATTTCTATAACATAATAGTTGTCATCATCAACATCAAATATGGTTGCCATGGTTAAAAGTAGGCATGATAATTCATCATAATTTCGAAACCAATAAGGTTTAACTATATTTATTTATTTAGTTAACTTTCATAAAGCCAATACATTGAGATTATAATATATTCTAAGTAATATATGTAGCTGACTGTCCAAATTGTTCTACTTCTTAGTTAACACAAGGTTTCGGCAAATGTTAAACTCAAAATCATACTATTTTATACAGGTTTTTCATACATCAAAATGTTTGGCATTATCATTTATTTATTCAGTGTTTCCATTTAAATATTTTCAATGACTAATTTCATGTTATCTTGTTTAGTATTTAGATGTATTCATTTAAATTGAATTATTTTAAACAACGTAACTAGACCTACCACAAATAATAATTATGTATGATTTAATATACAATCAATACGTTTATTGCACGATTTCACCATAGCAAAAGAAACTAATCGTAAAATGCTTTTAAAATTACATAAAGATATTGGTACCGAGTCGTATATATGTATTCATATATTGCCTCTTTCTTCTCTTTACTTTTACCGTTATTTATTATGACATGAGATGTGACATTTAGTTATTAATGAAGAATGTATTTTAAAAACACATTACATTACGCTCATTTAATATCTCAAAAATAGAGTGTATCATTGACAAGCAATAAGACAATAAAACTGAAATTAAAGTAGATCATGAACATTGAAACGACATGATGATGATGATGATGATGATGATATTGATCACTGAAAAAAATGAATTACTGAGAAGATTTATTACAATAATTCAACATCCAATAACTGTTTGGTGTTTTCCTTTAAAATTGATCATCTGTAGATTGTCATTGATGATAAATGTGAATTGTGATGGAAAAAAAGTGAAAACCTTTTATTTTTTTCATAAATTTTTCACTTTGAGAATAATTCTTGTTGTCTCGTATTCTCGAACCAAAATGATTTACTTCCGGTTTCGTTCTTAATTTGTTCTTACCATAATAAATTTCACTCATTTGTGATTTACGAAAGCAGAGAAATGCAATTATATATATGGATATATATCATATTCAGTGGAGAATAGGTTTCAAAATATAAATACAGATGATTAATAAATATTATCAGTTACGTTAATCAGCAGGATATAAACGTTTATTATAAATTGTAGTTAGATTCATTTGTATTGAAGTTAGTTACTTAATTTTTTTTAGTAAATACTAAAATTGTATTGTATTCTATTTCAAATAAAGTTTAAGCATAGACATTTGTAAATTATTGCATCTTTATATTTTAATTGTCATTCTATTTAATCTAAGGAAACTGAATTTTGGACTACATTTATATTGCCAAGTATTGGTCAATGACACAAATATTTGACAGGTTAATAATCTGTTAATAATATTATATATAGATATATATATTGTGGTTTTATTAGTTAACTGTTATTATTATAGATAATTTGTGAAGTGCTACATCTTTTAAATGCTCGACATATCCATATTTTTTACAGAGTTAATAAAAAAATGTTACTTATTTCATAATTAAGAGTTAGCATTTTACTCATGTAATCCTGAACAATATCAAGTACAAGTGAGCTGTGAAAAAAGTCAGTGTACCATAGTATCATTGCACAATAATTCAGACATTTGAAACAATATTCGTAATCTTGAAGTTTGCCTTCCGCTATGGTTTGAAAACTGGGCCATAATGTTTTTACTAAGCTTGCATTGTTGTTATATTTTGATAAATTTACTAGTTCGTTTGGAAGAGCACAAAGTATTTATTTTGTATAAACAAAAGAAGATCAAAGTGAAGAATAGAAAGATTCTATTTTCATGAGTAAAGATAGTTGACCAGTTTCTACAGAATTGACATCTCAAATAAAATAGAGAAACGATAATGATTACATGAAAATGTGAGTTTTCTATAGAACATGAAATGCAAGTTGCAATATTTTGGGTCGGTTGCTAGAGTGAAATCACTCTGTTTTAATATCTGATTATTTAAAAAGTGTAATACTCATACCGAATCACTCCTTAGAGCAAATATAAATCTTACTAGAAAGGATGAAACTGAAAAATTTAATTGGCGATCAAAATAATTAGGAAGATTTAAAGAATATTCGTACACTTCATAATTTTATATAATCGAAATCAAAAAAAGTGTTCATGAACTGCTCTGCCTTTGATTCACTATGTGTGAAACAGAATTAAAGTAACCTTATTAAAATTTTGACAACAACAAACAGTTGATATATGTGAATGATATCTTACCAGCCATAATCTATGGGATAATAAGTGAGATTTTTTTAGAAAGTAACCTTCAAATCTGAAACTTCTCTTATCATATTCAACTGATCATTTACTGAGTGAAAATATAAACCAGGTACTTGACCACCTTTTCTCGTATTTCTCCAGTAGTTGTAGATGACATAATTTTTGAATATCAAGACTTCAAAACTTGTTATATAGCCTTTAAAACATTGAGGATGGTAGAAAGATAGTTCTTGATGCCTAGAAACGCCCAAGTTATCGAATAGGTAACTGGATTATTTAATTAGAGCAGTACCCTCTAGTTATGAAACCATATACTACATTATGAATAACTGTATTCTGAAATAACGTTTGGAGTTTTCAGCGTTCAACATTTTCTCTAACAATAATAGTCTTGAGCTTTGTAAATTCTTGGTGCTTTTTATTAGTTATATTCTAGACATCAATGTAAATATCTATATTAATTCTTGTCTTTTGAATGAAACTTGTCCAATGAAAACAATAGGATTTTGTATCAACGAAATCTGGGTTATCAACATACTCGAACGTTTATGTTGTAAAAAATAACATTTTTGTCCTACAAAAATTACCAGACTCACCTACGGATATACGAGTTCAAAATATCCTGCTTGAAAAACAGTGTTAATTACACAATACATTAGGAAGTATTGTTTCTATTTTCATGAAATAATTGTTAAACTTCTAGTTGTGTTTATTATTGCATCATTATCTACTAGATATACTAGGCGTCTTTTGTTTTATGAATTTGATACACGCTAACAATAACTTTTTTGTAAGTGTGAACTTACAATTTTGCACATATTTTCGAATGTACTTTAAAAAAATTTCCAGTCAGTTGTTAACACTTCATAAATGCCTTTATTAGGTTTTCTGTGTTATTATAATTAACAAACTGACTTTCGTCATAGTATGTATTATTCCAGTTCTTTGATTCACCGAATATTATTTTATCTGTTGTATGCTTTGGGTAAAGACTCAGTTGTTTCCAATTCTAGTCACCAAACCCTCTGTATTCTCTCAATCTGAGTTACTTTGAATTTGGTCATAAACAATAACTAAAGTTCCCAGTCATTGTATTAGAAAAGTGTTACACATGTTTTACTGTTGATTACTTGTGTGATTAAGAATTTTTTTATTTTTCATATTACTTACTCCTATATCACCGAAAATTCAATGTGACATTTTAAGATGTTTCAAAATTAAAATAATCATACATTTATAGTGCAGTTATGGTTACAATGTGCAAATGAATTTCAAATAATATTTACATTATGTCCAAATTAGACAAATATTGAAATTGCAATATTTTATTAATGGCTATGGAATTTGTTTACAAATTTTTGAGCCTTACGTTAGAGCAGTTTGTTACTTTCAAATCATATAATACTAGACACTTAGACAAGATAATTCGAGAAAATCATTGAAATGACGTAACTTCTTTAATCAGCTAGTAAAACATGTTTACAGTTTTACGCATTGTGTTTATCGACTGAAATAAGTTATTTTATAGAATAAATGATTTAAGTTTGAATGTAATTTTCTAAAAGTATATAAAGTAATGGCACTAATATATTAAATCATATAAATTTATTAAATAAAATTTCTACAGAACATTAATACAACGTCTGAAAACAAACGAAACTACATTGAATAAAATTTTGAATTGTGAGGAAAGTTAAATGTAGAATAGTAATAGTTATTAACACCACTCATTACTATTATCACAGTTACAGAAAGTCAACCACAGATTCTTCTAAAATCAAAACATCACCTTTACTTTGTCTTTTCAACTCCTTTAAGAATAGCAATCAGTTAACTGAGTAGTTAAAATGCACAAATCCAATTTGCCGTGTATTCCGTTTTTTTGAATGTTTAAAATACTGAACAGAGAGACAGAAGAATATAGATTTATAGATTCAGTATTACTTTAAAGGTTTTTTTATGCTGACTCGTCTATTCAAACAATCTATACTTACCTCATGATGTTGTTTATTGTTGGCTTTACAAGGTTACTGAGATTTTAAAAAGTATGAGCAAATTTTGTTTATTTACTAGTGAAAAATATTTGTAACGCAATAACAAGTACGTGTACATTGTTTTTTAAACTGATTGCTTACTTTTATTAAAGATCTACTTAGAAATTCTACTTTAAGTGATTTACCAAATGACCATCTAGTTGAAAGAAGTTATGATCACTGTTGTCATGACAGCATTGTCATCTATGACGTATGTTTTGAATTTTGTTAACAGGATAGCAATGTGATCACACGTTAACTGTAAACTACTTTAATACAACTTCAAAGTAATAAAAACAGTACAATAACATTTTATATAAATAAAATGAATTGGTTTGACAAAAATAAATTTCTTTTATTTTGTAACGATTCCTAACTATTTGGTTACTGTAAGTTTCAACTGAGTCAGTGTTTCATTAATGTTTATAATTCATAACGGTGAATTAAATACACATCTGTTTTATTTTTAAAAATACTTGTTTCAGTTAGTCAGTGAATTGTAAGAATGCAAATAATATCTATCCACATACTTTAATTTACAATATAAATTACAAATTTGTTTACTAAATATGTCATTTAGTAAAAAAATAGATTATTTAATGGAAATCGTACTGTTTACAACTTATTGACCATTATCACATTGTTACGGATAAATAACGCAGCTTCATTATTTGACATACAGAATAAACAAAATTAAATTTATCTCCCTACCACAGGGCTTAACTCTATCATTATATAACAGATTACATTTACGAAAAAGGTTCTCATGACAAACGGGCATCGATTGGGAGGAAATGATTTAGGATAATAAATTATCCAACTGTTGTTTTGTACTAGTTTGAAAAGCTGCTATAGTTGGTTCATAGTTTCACTTCGGTGTTCACAATATATAATCACCTCGCTCAACTGGAACAAAATTGTTTATATACTGTTATATATATATATATATATATATATATATATATATATATATATATAACAGCAATCCGCTATCCAACCGTCTGTTTTTGCATGACACGATACTGTTGTTTAACGCCAAATTCAGAAATTAGATATCACAGTATGAATGTGATTCACACTAGTTTATATTAACCTGTATGTATTTGTCAACAAACAACTTGATGCAAAATAATACTTAATTGTATCTAGATATTTAATATATACTTCATTTGATCTACTTCTTGTCAAATAACTTATGAAATGCAAATGTTTAGTTATGTATTTCGAGAATAGTTTATTAAAAAGTCAAACATACAACTCACGTAAGATTTGCCATGAATTTTAATACTGATAGGCTAGTTTATACAATCAAACCTAAGAAAAAATATGGAATGGGGCTATTTGGAGTTTGTAGCTTGATGCATAATGCGTTAGCATTTCTGGACACTAGTACCAGAGTAAAAATCATGTGCTGGATAAAAGTGAATTCAATTAACGAGCGTCTAATAGTACAAAATACCAGTCCTGGATTTCATGGGAAGCCACATTCCAGCCATTAAGTATTGACTTCTTAGAGAGTGATTTCGTCGAGGCGATTCACATACGATTCACATGTCAGCTAATATTGGACAAAATCCAATTAAAATGTCAACAAACAAGATAATCCAAACCGTTACAAATTGGCACTAATCACAGACTGTTTACAGATCAATAAGGATTAAAGTATGTACCAAATCGACAAATACGTAAAGTTCATTAAAAAAAATTAATGATATAAATGACAAGTGGACATTCAGTGTTTTACTTGAATACAAACAGATTGTGATATTCTGTCAGTCATTCACTTTAAACTTTTCAAATGAATGTGAACATTGAAAATTAACAGCGAACGAAATTTTAGATTATTCGTGACTAATTTTTTTATTAAAGAATATTCGAATTATTTTGTTAATCTAAATACACGACATTTCTATTTTTGAAAATCATTGTGTCATTTAAGAAACAGATAAATAAGTGAAAAGAGTGACAGCAACGTAATTTCAAACTAGGTTGTTATTTATGTTGAATAAGCATGTATAAATAACTATTTGTAAGATCACCTTTTGGTGCTACGTTGTTTAGTGCTTAAACTCAGTTTAACAATACATCACTAGTCAAAATGACTTACACTGTTATGAATGAATTTAAACAAAAATGAAAAAATGTTTAACATTCTTTGCCTAATATGACAGATACTCGGTCATCTAAATTCTTAGTCAATATAATATTTGATAATGTTATGTTCTTATATATATAACAAATATACGTCTGTAGTTATCGTTTCCATTGAAACTAAACTATTTCTAGTCAGTGCTTAAAATCCATACTTATGACATGTAATGGTCTCTTTTCAATAGAATTTGTTACAAAAATTAATTTTGAATATTAAATGGTCGGAAGTAGTTAAAAGGAAATGTTTCTTGACATTGGTTTCATACTTACTGGTACTCATCAAGTAGGCTTACTTGTAATCTTAAGATAATCGGCACATCCTTACACGCTCGATAGATACCATTTCACCCAGCTTCACAGACTCTGACATTATGACTGACTGAGCTATAACTGGCTATGAATGAACGATAAATAAAATTCACTGATCACTAAGTAGTGATTAATGTCATGCTTGTCTTGTTCACTTCAGTGGTGACTGAAGTCTATCGTTCAAGTTGTAATGTAAGCCTAAATAACTAAACATACCGTTCACTATATTGATTGAGTTGATTAGGTTGTGAAATGCATGTAAAATAAAACTACCTACCACATACTTAGTTATTTGTTTTCATCAACTAACGATCTGACAATTTATGGAAAAAATTAAACAGACAAATAAAATTTAACCAAAATTTAAAAAAATAAAACATTATCTTCAGATTTTTTATTTAAATATGAACCAGGAAGATATTTTCTCATGTATTCTAATTTTATCAACATATTTTTGATGAGATATAAATGGCCAGTTATGTTTGAATTTTTTTTCACTTTATTTTATATTTAGCTAACATCTGGAGCTTGTGATTCTTTGATGAATTTAAACTACGATTATAACAATTAGGAAAGATTGGAATGTTCATTCACTATCATCTAGATTTTAGTGAATAATTTTGAAACTTTAAAATGGCAACAGAATGGTTACGAGAAACCTATGTATATATTATGAGCTCTAGTTTGAAGTTGTCCTTGGGTTGTTATACAGAGAGCAGAATTATAAAATGTCATTTATAGAATCCATTCAATTTGGATGAACAAAGAACATTTATCCTTAATCACACAGGACATCAAGTAGTCGGAAAGGTTTCGAGTTATCCACTGTGTTCCATCAAATGCCAAGTATGGTTTACTTGTTTATCTTTTGGAGCAATAAATAATTATATCCACAAATCGAAATTTCTTTCGTCCAGAAGCATCATATACAACTTGTCTCTCTATCTGATTAATCGCCATGAATTTATAAATTATTCTTTGCTGTTCTGAATTTTTAACCCTTTATATTCACCACATAATTCCATTATTCGCCTTTTACTTTACTATGACAGTAGAAAGTATTCTACTTGATTTGCATAATGTGTTGTTAATTCTTTTCGTAGATATTATGAAACTTGTCTACCGTTCAAAATCTTGTTTTGATTTCTTTTCAAATAGTTACTTAGATTATTATGTCACTCTATCATCTTTCGTTTAATTACATCAGTACTCATTCAATATTATTTTCAAATCGAATCCTGGAATAGTAATATAATTATATGACAGTACTGCGGAATGAGTACATCGTTACAAGTGTATGGTATATATACGTTAGCGTGGAGCTACGATAAATAACTAATCAAGGAGAAACACTTCATTTTCTATTCACTTTTCATCGAATTATGTGAACGAGAATTTTCGTAATAATATAGTTTGTGATTGTTTAGAGATGATTCTGTTCTATTACTAGTTTATTGTCGGTGCAGGTTCGTGAGGATTGTTTGGCATCATTGTTTGGAATCATGAGCCAATCAATGTTAGGTCAACACTGAAAACCTGGAAGCACTGGATGGTCGTTTCGTTCTAGCATGGGAATTCTCAACAGTACATCCACGACAGTACGAGTTGAATTTGAACTCAGAACTTTTGGTTTTAAGTATATATATATATATATATATATATATATATATATATATATATATATATTTCAACAATCAAAATGATTTCCAAAAGGCTATCTAGTGTAATATGTAACGTTATGTTTAACAGGGCCGTCCAAATGATGACAGTAGTAGTATTGTTCAATGATCGTATTAGTGAATGCTTACCTTATTTGACAGATGTTAAATAAATAGTTGACATCAAAGGATATGAGATCAGCTGATTTCATTCAAAAAATAACACGTATACAGATGAATCTCGTGATTTTAACGAATACGTTTACTGTTCATACACGTACAGCCTGGGTAAAATGGTTGAAATTTGACATGTGTTTTTCATTTTTATCTAATAATCATGTTAAACAGTAGCATATCTTGACCACTTTAAAAAGTGAAACATTTTTAGAGAGTGAATCCAGAATATCATTTTTAAAAAAACAATATTTTACAAGAAACTAAGATACAACAACAATGTTTTTATTGTCATCTCTTATTTGAATGAAATCGATCTTATTTATTTTCAGAAAAATGCTTCAATGAAAAAAAACACAGTAACAACCGAAGGAAATGTACCACAGTTTAATCACTTATAATTATCTGTACCTATTAGAAATGTTAGTTCAGTGTTTGAATTCGCTATTCAATATTCAATAGTAGCAGCTGATTTTGAGACACTTTAATTAACAGTAGTAGTTAATTTGATCATTTTTGTTACTGATTGAATACATGTTTAATTTGAACAATTTGTTTTATTCATGTTTACAAAATTATCTTATAGTAATAAAATTTATTTCACAAAGTAAAAATATTTACATGTTCAATAATAATAATGATATTATTATTATTATTATTATTATGTCGAGAGGAAAATATAAACTAATCTTAAAAACAAAAACAATGTTAATAGTCAAAATAACAATAATAAAACCGAATAAATCATTAAATGAACAATGAAAAGCATTAGGTGTGACACTTTAATAATTATGTGTAGTGATTATGTTTACAAAGTTCGATTTGATTCTAAATTTGTTGATTATGTTTATTTATCGAAATGAATATGTTTATTTATAAGTTATGAATGAAATTTGTTGCATCACTGTCACATGTAATTAAACTAAATGAAGAGATTGTTTATTAGAAATCAGAAGTAGCCAGACATTGGACGACTGATAACTGAGATTTGTGTTGGTTATACGCCCCTTTAAATGAGGGGAACGAAGCATTCTAGAGCGCTCTGAATTTTTTTACATATGAATCTCGAAGTTTTTGAATCGATGTTGTGTATACTTCATTAAAGAAATTGATAAAACTGAATCGATATTCAGTACGGTGAATACTACGTCATAGTTTATTCACCTATTCAGATGAAAAGGAATGTTATCAAAGGTCACAATTAGTTTTAAGCGATTTAGGCGACTGACTTTTCTAGGGTCGGGTAACTTTTTTTCATTTTTCATATGACACATTTGCACCATTGATAATTTAAAACCAAATCGAATTCTGTTTCAACCATGTTACCTGTATGCGCGACTGGAAGTTGTGCTATGGAAGTTATACAATTACAATCAAACAATTAAACTGATCATCTACAGGAGATCATATAATCAATTCATTTTTTGAGGTTTTAATCTATGAGATTCAAAAGGCATGTTGATGAGAAAACGTTGAACAGACCTGTGATGACAATTGCTAACTTATTTCAGCTTCTGTAAACAATTAATAAATATATCTATGTAACTACATATTATTTCATTCCAACCTAATTTATTATGACCAGCTAAAAAAAACATTTTTTGCACATATTTCATAATATTTAAAGTTTCATTGAAATGGTTTACATTTACTAGTTTACTACTGTAAACACAATATCCTAATGTGTTCATATTCGGTTTTCTAGTTTCATTAAAGCCAATCAATAATTTTTATGTGTTCATATACTTGATTTAAATTAACAGTGTTTTATGTACTTTAATCAATAAATTAGATATCCTTTAATCTTTATCACACAATGAATATAGGAATTTTTTATATACAAACAAGTGTTTATAGTTATTTTTAATTTTTTGTTTTCATGTATGTTCAGCCATACATTCTCTATTTGATAGTATATCTAAGTAGTTAATTATAATTAAATCTATTTTGTTAAAATGAGTAAAGTAGCTCTCGATAGAATGTTTATTAATTCACATCAGATACCACAAAAAGACAGTTAATAAACACTTATAATTAAAACACCTTTTCCTTAGATTTTATGGTTACTGGTGCATACCTCAGTGAAGTCCGATGTGGTCTAATCTTGCTAGGAAAGTAACTCAAGACACTAGATAACTAAATTTAGAAAGTTGAACTGTTATCTAGGAACTCTTAGGTTTGATTGCGATTGTGATCTTGATTATGGTTCATAAGTAATACAGTGAAACAACTCACGAATGCTTCTTGTGTTCCATGAACATCAAAATGTCAAATTTTAAGTTGATATTTTCACTCTTTTTTTCTAGTCAACTAGTTTATTTCTAAATAAATTGTTTACTACCAAATGATATTAACGTTAAAAACTATGCAGTGAATATTAAGCATTCATTGATGGATTTGTTGAAAAAGAAGCAAACAAACAAATTCATTGAATTTTACTAAAAAATAAGTGATTTATTTTTAAAACTAATATCAATAACCATATTTTAAGCATATATATTCTCAAAACAAACGCTGAGTTTATGCATAATAACGAAGGTCACTAGATGGAATAACTTGAAAACTGGGTTAATTTTATCGATTTAATGCATAACATTTAGTGGGTTAGGGAAATAGTATTTAGTGATTTTATACAATTCCATATGTCATTATGTTCATGCTAGTGTAACAAGCTTTTATTTAAACTTATACGGCATGCACTTAATCCTTTTTTCTCGTTAAATTTAGAATAAACACGATGGCATACTTTAAATACTTTTGTTGTGTTAAAATATTGAATGATCTAATTCAACTATTAGATTTTCTTTGACCATTTCGTTAATTATTCGATAAAATTTAGTAAGTTGGTTGGTTGAATTTCATAGGATTAAGATGGCATTTAGATTTCGAGAGAAAGAAACGAAAATTAAAATGAATTATATTTAATCCTGAATGGTAATACTGTATTTTTACCGAATACAAAAACAAATATCCTATAATGGCTTAAACAAAGACTATGTTAAGACGGAGTGAAAGTTTAAGCGATACTTTCATATTTATTCGAGGCTAATTTTTACAGTAAAAGGTATAGAGCATAGTCCAAAATTGGTTGGAACTTTAATTGGAAACTTTAATTTTGTGTGACTGAACACTGTAACCAATGTTATGGATGAATTTTAAGTACTTGCTCACTTGCAATGAAACAAGTATACATTAATGAAACATCAACAATGTAACATGGCTTCAACTCTCTGGAAAAACACAAGTTAATAGAAGTTTCAGAGCAGAAATCAGTAATATATTTTGAAATGAGGTATTTAAAGATTCCAAATGTTCTTGATCGAAAACATTTTTTTAGATTATCCATAATGTAAACAAGGCTTTTATTTGAGATTCGTATTGCTAGAACAGATTTATATTTATGGAAGGACAGTGAAATCTACAATCTTCGTCATTTGAAATAATTAATAGATCTTAACACACCATAAACCTCTGGAAACTTTGTAAGTGACTGAATGCATGGTAGACTGAAATAATAATAATAATGATAATAATAACAATAATAGTGATACTTTCTGTACATTAACTGTAAATTGAGTAACGGACATCGAATTTCAGCTACTCAGGTAACTTATCATGATTATTGCATTTCGGATCGCTCAAAGATTCATACCAAGCTGTGATTGGTATCGTATACTACTTGCACCGCATTTGGGGTGTAAATACAGGCTTTTTGTGATGCTTTTTAATATATTTTAAGTATTTAGAATTTACACAGGTTTCTTCAATAAACTAATGCATATATATAGATATCCACGTTATTTCCGCCTAAAGAGCAAAGATCCCTCTTTGGATTGAGAAACTCTGGGATTGAAAAAATTACAACAAAGAATAGCCTGAGTGGCACTCAATTTTTCATATTAATTCAGACCATGTTTAACTGATCATAAAACGGTTATTATCTCTATTCTTAAACAAATTGTACTTCTCAAAGCATTGCAAGAAATTAACTTTAAATGATATTGATAATTATTTTTGATCAATACATGATGAGAATGGAATATATCAATATTTTGAAATTTCAACACTAAATGTAAATTTGATTGTAAGAAGTTTATGTTTAGAAAAGACAGACATCATAGACAGAGAAAAATTAACTTATCAAAAACCTGTTTTACTAATCATATGACGAATACAGAAAGCAGCAAATTGCAAAAATCAGGTGTCTAAAAAAAACTGTTTCTATATAACTGGAATTCTTAAAAAACTTCTGATTAACGTTGATGACTTGATTTTTTTAAACTGTAGATCTAATCAGTGCATATCAAATTAATTTACACAATCAATTAACACAATTAAAAAGCCAAGTAGAATAAAGCTTGATAATTCAGTTTGATCAAACAAAATTTGAAACAAAGTATGGTAACAAAATTTATCGTTTTTTATAATTAAATTTAGCAAACATTAGCTAGTCTGGTATGTTACTCGAACTGTTCATTATTCAGTTTTATTTAATTAATCATGCATAATTCAAAGTTCATCTACACTTATCACTTACACAACAGATGCGTGTAACTAGTGATCTCCATGTAAATACAATTATAATGTTTCTCATAGTCAAACTATTAAAATGAACAATGAATAGTATTTTTCTGTAATAACAATTGGTATAAACCGGAAAATAAACTGAAAAATGCAATATTGTAAATGGAACTTACCAACAAACAGATATTTCTTAGAATTTCAACTCGAAACCTGTGCTCAAAATGTATGTAAGTTCTTGCTTAGTTTGAAGAAAATGTTTATTTATTGAAATAGTTCCGTGAATTAATTAATGCTTATTTATGTTTCTTGTTCTTTTCACTGAAATATGTTAAAGAATAATCATTTCATCAGTGAGATATTCTTCTGTGTTTATTATAAATCAAAAGCTGACTAATTCAAAACTCAAACATTTATCTATTATTTAGATAATTTTAAAAACGAAACGAATGAATATATGTAAAAAAATTCATTTGAAAACAAACATTTTCAATTTTTGTACATTTGTAGTTCATTCCAATAAATTCGAACAAATTCACATGTAGATCAAACTTCACAATTTATTCTTTCTCAATGATTACAGAACTTTTAGTTGTTTTATTTTAATTCAATGTTTATATATATATAATCGAGTATTGAAATTCAAATAAATTTTACTTCTGTATTTTTAAAAAAAAATTTTAATAGCAGCTAGAGAGATTATGTTAATATCACACGAGTTACCATATTTTTATCTCATGATAACAATGAACATAGTTAGTTAATATTTGTACCTTTAAAATAAATAAATGTTTAAGATTAATATGATTCAGTTTATTATTGTTTCTTTGATTAAAAAAAGTATTCCCTACAAAATCAACTATTAATAAATGTTCAAGGTCATACATTTATTCTCAAGGTTACTTTTCTGGCACCAAGTATAATAATACAACAAAAATAATTTATAACCAATCAGTGAAATGACAAGATTTCATTTGTTATTCATATGGATAGTAATCGGAGTATATATTTGTAGTATAACCAGTACAAAACGTCATTCATTGATAATTGTAGGAAATCAATAAGTAAATAATTATATATTGTTGATTGGTCATTAAGAATATCATAAGATGTGCTTACTTAATTATAAAATAATACAGTAGCTATAAACAACTCTTTAATTTTTGCAAGTAAATTGAAGAATTTTTGAGTTCATAAAGTTCAGCGGATCAATTTTACAATATGACAACAATATTAAAAGTGTTTTGTGATGTGAAACTTTGATAAATTTCATGGAAACTATTTCAAGTACTGCAGACTGCAATCTACACGAATATTGTTATTTTCTTACGTAACATGGGCGAACTTCAAATTTACAGGAGTTATAGAAAGTAGTGTATTGCTACAGTGCGAAGGAAGAAGGGCTTTCACTTCAGCATTAGTCAGTGAAGTCATTTTCATGAAATTTAAAATAACTTTTCGATATAACGATAACTGGATATGAATAATGTAATCCACTAGATAAATAGTAATACAAATTTACGAGATACTTGTTTGTATTTAAGATCCTATGTGAATGACATTAAAAATGGCCTTAATTAACCTAGCCTCTTTGAGACATGCACAACTATTCAGATGCTATAACTCTTGGACGTTTTTCAGTAGACACAACGTCATTTGTGAGATGTAGAATATTCTTTTTGTTAAAACATCAACTTGGGCTTTATTGCAAGAGATATACTACCACATAATAGTTACTTATAGAAAACAGTACTGAGAATAGACTCGAAAAATTTTTCTTCAAGCAACAACTGCAATTCTCTTATATGCATTTTCTTAGAGCTCTTTCCTGAACATCAACATCTATCAAGCTGCAAATGAGTGACAAGAATGATAATCGCAAAAATATTTGGAGCACTGGAAACATTTATTTTACCATTGTTGGTCCAACTTGTGGTTCCACCCTTAAAAATCTTTCGAAACGTTAATAAATGTCTAAATAAAGTCAAACCACTACAATCAATCAAAAATCATGACCAACTCTTACACATCCAAGTTAATATAGTGTTAATAGTTATAGGGTAAATGGCATTAGGTGGTTAGAAGAACTTTGCGAACTCAGCGATGACTATAACTAGAGTCGAATATTTTTGAAATCTGTGTTTCCATTACACTAGTATCAGTTGACCGTAGTGCATAAATACTTCTAGTTGATAGCGTAATAAAACCTTAAACCGTTTACTTTGACAGCATGTAAGAGACTATCGGTAAGAATTTAGTTGACTGGTACTGCTTCACTTCTAGAACTTAGTTTAATTTTGACTTCAGTAAAATTTTAACAACAGTACAACAGAAGTTATTATGAATTCATTCAGAAATCTTTGAAGCTTCGAAAATCCGATAATTTCGCGGTTTATTCTTAAATTCTTTCAAATGCTGATTACCATAGCCAATATCATGGATGACCATTCACTTTGTGTTTGATTAGTTTCATTACAACTTCAGAATATTCACGTGAAAACGGTCACTAAAGTGGATTGTGAAAAGTGTATTTTTTCATAACAGTTGTATTCGTTACGTAATAATTGCCACCGTTAAACCATTAAAAAGTTTAAAACACTCATACATTTAAGTTATTTTCATAATACAAAATTTACAATTAATTTCAAAGCGCTGTTCATCCCAAGATGTTCTTTTTTAGCTATATTTCTTACAGATCTAAGCGACATATATATATATATCTTGTCAAAGAAATATTTTTATGAGATTACCTGAATGATTTAGTGTGGATATATTACATGTCCCAATTTATTTTATCTGGTCATTATGATTTTTAGGTGTAAAAAAACTAGACTAACTACAGTTTTAATTGTTAAAATGGTTCTGATTGCCTAAAAGATCAACTGGATACTAACAGATTAGATAAATATTTAGTTTATTCATTAAACTGAGAGTGTATTATTTCCCTATACCTAAAACTCAATAATTATCTAAATAACATTAAAATTACTGATTGTTTGTCATGAGAAAATGAAAATTTTGTTTGCTACTTGAAACGTATGATCAAGCATCCAAATAAGGAACATATTTTTTTTAAACTGAGTTATATCTCGAATTTCACGCATCGCAAAAAATTATTCCAAACATTACGCAACTTTTTGTTTGATACAGTTCAGTAATTATTATCAACCTATTTTAAACTGATCTGGTTTTAAATGCTAACTCTATTGGTGATTTGTATATAATAAATTCCACCAACTAACCTGTAGGCTGAAGTAAACCTGTTTGGCCATCTTCCAGAATATGTTTATCTAGTCAGTAAAATCATAAATCAAGCATGTGAAATCCGTAGTTCTATGTTTTATGATTACAATAAATGCAATTAATTTTTAAGTAATGATTTTTTTCTCTACACTCTCAAAATTGTTTAAGTGACGCCAAGATAAAAAGTGAAAAATACAGTATTGTGCTACCTTTGCATGGAATTATCTATGTTAGCTAGTTTTGCATGTTTTGGTGCATTATGAATAAAAAAGTTAGTGGTTTCTGTCATTTGTTTGAATCCCATGTGACGTAAAAAAACGTTTTGAATATTGGAAAATTGAGAGACAACAGCTTCTATACGAATAGAAGTGAATGGAATTTTTCATTGTTTTGAAATGTTTTATTGAAAACTTCTGGTCTTCAAAATCCCTTGCGTTGATAAAGTGCTTTAGGAGACTACCAGTCGTCAATAGAAACTCCAATGCCCACTAGAGATTACCTTATGATAAAAACCAGTAAGTTTCATTTACACTGGTACAATATTATATAACATTAAACAATAAAGTGTACACTAGATAACTGTGCTCACTTTCCGTTTAAGCTCCATAATAAATGCATTTAAGTAGGACAACTTTAATCATAAAAGCAGCATTTTTAAATTAAAAACCGCAAACAGATTTCCTTTGTGCTTCATACAAACGATAGCTTATCAGTTATTTTTTATTGTGCATACAGCCAACACATTCTGGTATCTGATAATTGTATCTTTTTTAAGGATACAGCCGTTCATTAATAAAAGCATCAATATTGATCCACAAAACAGCTTATTTATTCTTACTTTCTTTCGTTAATTTTAGTTATGAATGCTGAGAGTTACGCTACAACTCTCTATGGTTGGTAATTAATTTTCTAAGTTCATTTGGTTATAGAGTTATTATCTGAATTCTTAAATTGATGCAAAGCTCTAGACCGATTAGGAAGTAATTATTCTGGAAAAAATATTCTTTCAAATCATTTTGTTGACATTTCGTCTTACAAACAGATTTCATGTATTTCTATTTTATTATGTATTGTATCAGCTGACAATTATATTCTGACAAAGTTTCGGTTAGAACAGTTCCTATAACTATCCTTCTACGCGAGTGAACTATACTTCACTTTCTAAGCAAATATTTCATAGATAACGCTTTCATTATTAAAAATAAACTCAAACAACTACTATTTAGATATTATAAATTGTTTAATAAGTAGATATGTACAAAATTAATTTTTTAAAGTTTGTATTTAGATCCGAAATTTCAATAATAATTAATTTCTTATCTATTGTAAATCTTCAAATTGTTCAAGGTCATCGATGTCGTTTATAATTTGTTTTCTTCCTCATTTTCTCTTTAAAACAAAAGCTTACATTATAATTATGTTTGATGGTATTTATAAAACTTTTATCATAAAAACATACACTGGAAAAAACATAACTGATATCGTACTTTTATGTAAAAATTCCACCTTAATAATACTAAGTTTCTTATTCACTTATCAAAGAATTTTACCCTTTTCGATATTTATTGTATTTTGATTATTTGTCAATCATCACAGCAAGAACTGAATTGATGAGATAATGTCAGAAAAGTGATGAATTGATAACCATGAATTAAGAAAATGACAAACTAGATAATCTTCTGTTTGATACTTTAAAATAGATGTACTTATTTGAAATAATAATAACATTTCTCGCAAGCATACAGTAAAAACATTTTCTGAAATCTGTGAAAATTTAGGAAACAATTTCATTTTCCCGATAAATTATTTTATCATACCTTATTTTTAAAATATGTGACTTGAAGTAAAAATTAAAGTTTTATCTTCATGTTTCTCACTATGTAATTGAGTTTTACTCCGGTATCCTCCTGGTCAACTGATTTCATTAGTATTTTGTTTTATTCTTTGAGAAGTATAGTCGTATCATGAAGCGTTCATTATTCTTCTGAACAATATCATCGACACCAACTTCAGATAGAAATGAGGCATTGCAATTGTTACACATGGCCGACAGCTTATTCTGTTGACCCTTTTCTTGATTGGTTAATGTTAACTTTCAACCAGTGATTGTCTACGTATTTATTTTGCTTGTTTCTCCTTTCAATCTGACTCTTAAATTTTTATTTGTTTATGGTTTCTTTAAATGATTCACAAATGAAACTAAATCATAACTAACCATCTGAGTTATAAATCTTCATCATCTCAAATTATTGTTTGTTTAAGTACATACTGTTTTTAATTTATAAATATTGTATTTATTTTTCTACAAGATCATAAGCTCTCAAAATCATTCTTTTTTATAACTGAGACAAGTACATATTCCTTGAAGTTTATCTTACATCAGTGCTTTATTAAAATTACTACTGATAACTTTGATTGCTACACTGTCATTACGTTTACACGTTACCATCTTTCAGTGTTAAATAGCACAATCTCACATAAAATATAAAGAATAATTAACCGGGAATACTGATATAATGCTTTACGAAATCCTCAATTTAATGGATTATAGTATTTACTAAGGTAGCCAGGATTGAAGTAAACTGTCAGACGATAACCTATCAAAAACCTCCCGCCTTTTTGACTGTTATTCTAGAATTTGTGAATGTAATTGCTTGTAAAGCAAGAAATTCATTTGCGCGACCGAATTTTTTTCAGTTGACAGTCTGTCACGCAAATAATAGGTTAGGTTACATTTAAACGCGAACTTTTATTACTCATTTAGTATCTTGATTGGCGGTTGCGATGTTAATTTCCTTAGAAAATGTATGAACGACAAGCGATAACGGTGATGACGATGATAGGCACATTCTGCTTCAGTAGGAAGATAATTTATTCAAGTTTTATATCAGGGATTCTGTGTTAAGTCCGCGTGGTATCTTGAATATAGTTGAAATGTTCAGGTGACTACATTTTATGACAACTGACTGGAATTTATCAAGCAACCCAACATCGATAAAAAATTCGTAGGCACTTTGTTGATTTAATTTGCTACTATGACACTACAAATGAAAATTGGTAAATGTATTTAATTTGAATCATTAAACAACGAAACATCTATAAACTTTGAAAGCCCTTAACACTTAATTATATTTAATAATATTTCAATATAATATATGAAAATTGTAAGATAAGTATGATTTTAAACTAGTGTCTCGTAATGCACCTCTCAATTTTATTTTGATATTATACAGAATTTAATGCTAAACTAGGAGGACCTAATTCTCAAACAAACATCACTTCTACTTGAAAACACGGCATCCTTTCGACCATTTACTTTCTGATTTATTCGATAACTGATATCTGGTTAATAAATTGAAAATACGTTCTAACAGAAAATGAGATGACATGCATAATTAAATTATGCTCACAAGAATAGCTTTGCTTTGCAGGTTTATTTGTACCTAAATTCCTTTTATATAAAGTTTAAGTGATTGATCATCATCATATATATATATATATATATATCTTATAGTCTTCTGTGTATTTGTATTTGTATGTGGTAGGCGATATTACATAATTTCAGAGTTAGTAAAATAGTTTTTGAAGTAAATATGAAACCTGAGATTTTTCCGAAATATGCAAGTAACCGGGTTATAGAAGAGTTTAAACTCACTGCTTCATCTAAAATACAGAGATAGTATGCACTAAGAATGATCTCAGCTGACAAATAGGGAGTATTTTTATTGAACCTGTAACAGTTGTAATACCAGGTTTGAAATTATAATAGTTACATATTTAGCTAAGTCATCTTTAATTGTGTGATGTTATCATCTATTATACTTCACAAAACTAATTGTTTAGACGTTAAAAAGCCTTCATTTGAAAAAGCAATTCCAAAGACTTTCCTTATAACTTTAGCTGCAGTTGTTTGGCTTACGTTATCCTTAGATAATCAGTTTTATGTTTCTAATCTTGTTCTTTCATAAAGAAATAATTTTTCTGTTTCTTTGTCAATCGATTTTTCTCTGTACTTAGAACAGTTTCCAAAAGTGTCGGCATACAGTTTATTGTACCAGTCCAAAAATAAATGACTTGTAGCTATAGGAAACATGTAGTACATCCAACATTGGGGAAATGATCGAGACCAGTTATATAAAAACAGTGCTAGTGTTTTTGCTTCTTCAGTCAGTCAAATACACTTATAAGTAAAACAAAAGAATAACAGATTTCAGCTGATAACATTCACTGCAAAACTAAAGCAACATGAAAATTATTTGAAACCCATTTATTTCAAATCAATTTTTGGACTTAAATACTTTAGAAGAAATAATATTTTTAATGAAATATGGATTGATGACAATCAGTGACTTTATGGACTGAACTTTGAATAAACCAAATCTGTTTCTCGTATAAAATAAACTACAAGAGAGAAGTAAAAGTGTAGGTTTAGTAGTGAACAAGGTATTTATTAGTGCAGTTCTAGTCTGTCAGACCATGTAACAAATTCAAAGTTTTTTCTTCAAATTTATGACAGCCTTTAATGAATAGAAAAATGTAAGGATTGTAAAACATTTTATCATTGATGATATAAAATAAACATCTTTTCATTTTCAAAAATGTCTCCAAATAATCAACTAAGAACTATTGCAGTATTTGCAAAAAACCTGATATTGTGTCGAGATGTCGACAAAAAAATAAACAAGATATTAATAAAAAGATAGTTCCAAAATATTTCAAATCGATTCAGTAGTACTAGAATAGAAAAATCATTGGAAATACCTTACTTTACCATCTGTCAGTGTTTCGTAAAAAATGATATTTTTTATTGGATAAAATGGTTAGAATTTAAATAGAGAGATTTGGTGACATGTTGTACGCCAGTCATTATAAAGACGACAATATTTTGAGCAATAATACTTGGTACATGATATACTATTACTATACGCTACATATTAGATATGTAGTTTCAACTATCGATACATTGTTTATACATTAGTTTAGTGACAAATTAAATTTTAATTCTGAAATCAATTTACCATGGGATCAAGTTTAAGTGTTTAATGCATGCACTTTTATTGGATATATATATATATATAGCCTCACTAAGGCAGAAATTATAGATCAGAGTCACTTGAACTATGGCTGGACTCCTCAGCAAAGAATTCTATTCTACCATATATGACGAAGTCAATTCATAATCTATAATTTCTAATGCAAATAACGTTACCATTATTAAGTTTTTTAATTATATGACAATTGTCTAGTAGTTGAAATATATTTTCTAGGATTGTTATATCATTATTTTTCATGATTTTATTGTAATTAATATAGATATATTTATTTATTTTGTATTATGAAGAATACATACTCCATCCGTTAGTTTTTAGAAAATAAAGATAATATAGTTCTACAATTAAAACAGAAGTACAACAGTTATTAATGAGTCTACAAATGGAAGTCAGATAAATAGAGAGTATACTGAACACGTTACATAGTAGAGATTAATAAATGATCGAGGCATAATAAAGGCCGTTTATTTCTAAGAATAAGTAGGGAAATTTCGATCAGTGTAAAATCAAAATTATTAGTCATCACAAAAGTAAACAGGTTGAAAATCAAAAGAGATCTTAGATGAATGAAACAAAGAGCGATAGATAAAAGTGACATAAATTCAAAATATTCTAACATAGCATAGGTTAAAAACTAGGGATCTGAATAACGATTACATGAGTTTATTTTATTCTGTTTATACTTAAGAGTTTAATACAGTTATGTTTCAGTAAACCTGCAGAGGAGTTTATGAAACAGTTATGAACTTTTATAAAAATATAGATAGTAGTGAAATCCAGAAGGCATGTTTCGTTCTGTTTGGGGCTCGTCATCTTGATGTACCTGCATCTCAGAGTGTATGTTAACTCTGTGGCTTAAAGTTAGTACCGTTCGCTTCTATCTGTTCCATTTAAACTTAAGTAAAAATGATTACGCTGACAAAATCCGCCCAGAATGTCCATATGTCAACCAAGACTGATCAGATTTCAGTCAAAATATTAACACTGGGATAATCCGAACCGTATCAAATTGAATTGCTAGCTTCGATCGGAGTTATGCAATAAACATAGGGTTTTGATGGGTTGATTTGAAAGTTAGTATTAATACTCACAGGAGCTTTTTACTTCCTAGGTGTCCTTCTACGAGATTAATCGTACCAACACCACAACAGTGCGTGTGACGAAGTCGAAATGTCACAGGATTTAAGACTCAGAAATAAGCGTCATTGAACTTCCGATTAGTCAGCGTATGGTCTAACACTTTGCAGTTATATAAAATAACTCCTTTAATGGCTTTCATAATTACATAATAATATAACAGTACAATAAATTCTAGCTCATTAAAAAAAATAAATTATTGAAGTTATTTCAAATACTACTAATGAAGAATTTTCATCAATATGGTTTCAATTTTATCTTGAATAGAGTGGAAATAGATATCTGAGCGAACCATTACGAGCTATATCATTTTGTTGGGTTCCAATCAGTTGTTCTTAACTTGAGTTAAAGAATTTCAAGTAATCATAGCTAAATCCCATAAGTGCAAAATAATTTTTAGCGAATGCTGCTTTTGGCCGTAAATTGACAGACATTTTATCGATATAAGATTTTATTCAATGCTTATAGCCTGTGCGCATTTCGGAGTCAAGTAAATAGTGAAATAGTAGGCAGACAATCGACTATTTTTATTTGGTAAGCACTGAAAAAGCAATAATTAATGTTTATAGAAACATCGTTCAGAACACTTAAATTTGTGAAATCGAATATACAGTCTTTTGATATAGTTCTCTCACACTTTAAGATTTACCTAATATTTTTATTATTCAGAGAATAATTTTGTTCGTCACATGATCACAGTAACTTTTGTTATCGACGTTCAGTTTTCTACTGGGCATTTAATGGGAAACCAAAATTTTCTATGCTGTATCAGAATCTTGAAGGAAGTATATATAAATATACTACTGACTTGAAATGTGTATGCATAAAATCTATTGTTTCCGATAATTTATTTTTTAGCGCACTATGTATTTGTTGTTCGAAGAAAGTTCACAGTTCTTTAATATTTAGTGTATTAAAAATAAATTGCTAGATAGTGGTTTGTTTATCTGAATTATAATACACTGTTGGATAAATTTAACTGTTAGTTTATATTCGAATCACACTAACTAGCGGCTCGTTTAGAGAATATTTTTTAAAAGGTGCCCACCTAATTAACATTTGTTCGTTAATCTCTGTATGTTTGATTATATAAGTTGCTTCATCCAAATGTGAAATTGGCAGTTTTCTCAAATGTCGTCAAGGTAACCGGAATTTTATGAGCTCCCTGAAATCCTGTCTTGCAGTTAGTAATCTTTTTTACTGACGGAGAGATTGATATGCATGTGAATAACTGTTTTTCATAAATATCCATTTTGGGATTGTTTGTATTTTCGCTCTACTGCGGACGAATATTTTACTGAGTCACTGCATTCACAGAGAATAGTAATGTTACAAATCTATAGTTTGTCAAACAATTAAGCTTAAAGCTGGAAATTTTTGTATTTCAGTTTTCTTTTACTCCTTCAGTTGTTTATAACTTTAAACGGTCACACAACATTATCATAGTTGGTTTTCTTGGCAACTAATAATGAACTTATAGAAAACAGTCCAATGTTTTCGGTAATAAATGATAGATCAAAAATAATCATTAGTTAACACTTAAATGGCAAATAAAACTGATGTTTCATTGTTTTTTTCTATTGTTTAACCGCAAATTCTTTTTTGATTATATTTCACTACAATAGTTAGAATTTTAAATTCTGTTTCAGGATGAAAGCAACACTATGTAAATCTCACTAAAGAATTATAAAAAAAATAAAATCAGTAATTGCAGCAATTTATCATTATAACTTCATGCAACTGAAATTTGTTTACACTATAAATGGACAGCTTTATCACATGTAAATTACACATGTACATATTAAATCAAAGTATAGTAACGAACGTATGCTTGCTATTACATTGTTGTTAT
Organism: Schistosoma turkestanicum; assembly: GCA_944470395.2. NCBI lineage: Eukaryota > Metazoa > Platyhelminthes > Trematoda > Strigeidida > Schistosomatidae > Schistosoma > Schistosoma turkestanicum. Next base: position 36,035,966 of record OX103973.1, on the reverse strand, counting down.
TGTTGTGAAATGTAAAAACGTTTGTAAAGCATGAAGATTTTGTTTATATGTGAAGATGATTTTGTAAGCATGACTTGTGTTTACAGTGGAACTTTTAAATAATTAACGTTTCATGCGTTTGCTAATCTTTGGGTAAAAAATGTTAAAAAGTAAATTAATGAGAATTTATAATGCCGTTTAGAAATTTTTTCGGTCACTTTACTGAACAATTAATAACCCTTTCTTTGTTTTATCGCCGCTAACTGATATTCTTCAACGAATCTAGCTGATTTACCTATCAACTGGGAATTTTTAATTGCATGTTTGATATTCTGCAAATTTTAAACTAGACGAAGGAATCTATCGACTTCATATTTATACTTCATGTTGATCAAGACTCTCTCTCTCCCTCTTGGTTACATTACAGCCATTCCTTTTGATAGAGTAAGACAAACTAAAGAATGAACCAATATTTTCGGACACATTTATTTTCAGTCCTAATTAATACTACCTTCCAAGCTTGAACAGCGGCTAGTTAAGAACATGTGTTTTATCCTGTCTGGAATTTGTCAGCTCTGAATAACTTCATATCAGTGTTGATATTCTTAAAAAACTCCTAACTAAAAGCTTTTCATTTGAAATGCTTCAAATGTTATCCATATAGATGTTTAGTCCAGGTAGACAGAAGCTTGTGTAACGGATTGTAATATTAGTTCTTAGTGATTGTTTGATTACAAATCGTTAACTTGAACAACGGTCAGTCAGTTACAGCGTAGAACTTCGTACGTATGTACATAAGTTCAAGTTGCCATACCACATTAGCACAGAGACGCAAATGCCAAATCAAATCCCATAGTAATAGAGATAGTAGACGTAATGATGGTAATGAAGAAGACTAGAGTTTGAAGATATTATTCAAGAAGTATAGTTCAGTGAGTTAAGGTTAGAAAGACAAAAGTAGAGGTGCTGACGAATCCAGAAGATTAGGATTTGAGAGAGCTCAACGAATGGATGCAGTTGCGTCATTGAAAACGATTTTGAGCCATGTCGTTTAAGGTCTCTAACTACCAGTGACTTCCGTCTCGCGGACCCCAACCAGGTAGTCTACATCTACCAACATGACTAAGTCCACTTGTCAGTGACTTCATGGATTTCTGACATTTTTTGGTCTGACCGCCCCTACCTTTCTTCCAACCTACTCCTACATCACACAACATGGCTCGTCGAGGCAGTCTTTGGTCAGGCATACGCAGCACATGTCCCAACCACTTCAACTGATAAAGTTTCATTACTTCATCTATTGATCTACCAACCTTACCTAGTACTCGTTTCCCAACGACAGCATTGCTTACTTGGTCGTCCCACGATATACGAGCAATGCTTCTAAAACATCTATGATCGAATACTAGTAACCTACGAACATCTACTGTTAACGGCCGTGTTTCGCATCCATAAAGGAAAACGGAGCGAACTGCTGTGCAGTACACCCTTCCTTTGGTTAGCGAACGAATATCTCGCCTACGCCATAAACGGCGTAAATTGGCAAAGAAAAACAACAGATATTTTCTAATAAAAATTTTTCTGTTTGGAATAGATCATTTTTACTTATTACATTCTTATGTTCTACATCTATGATACACTCACTATCAGAAGTAAGTGGACCAAAGAATAGTTGCTTTTACGTAGTACGGGTCACATTGTATTGGATTAATCAGTTGAAAAACAGTACTACTATATCTAATGAATATTAGGCCAATACGCAAATCAATTATGTGAAATCCGTGTCTAATCTTTCTGTATGTCGATTGACCAAAGCAGATCAATTTTGATTTAACTGTTCAGTTAAATTTTATCTGATACTGTTTTCTAAATATATACTGATTATATTGTTAATCAATGAAATTTATATGGAGTAACGCTATCAATCAATAACAAATATCAGATTAGACTATCATTGATTGACTGAAACAATTCTTCAAATACCATACGGAAATTTAGAGAATAAGATACAAACACTGTGTCTGTCAAACATTTCTACAAAAAAAGTGCTTACAATGTCAATGATTTGATAAAAGTAGGTTTTTCGAAATAAATCACTTGCTTTTTAGGGCAAATATTTTTGAACACTAAACTGCTAAAACTTAACATTTACTTGTAAATCTGTCCTTTCAAACTACTGTTTAAAAATCAAAAAGAATGATAAGCATTCAGTGACTAAATCGCTTTTTCCATGCCAGAGAATTTCTGTTCTGAATAAAGACGTATTAATATAACAGTTTGTAGTGACTTAAAAATGAACAACTAATCAATACTTTCCCGTAAATTCGTCTTTAAGAAAATAGTCGATATACTTATAAATTACTTCTTCTTTTGTTCAAAAGTTATGGGACTGAATTTTTATACAGCAGGACAATGAAGATAGTTATTGGGATATTTAAATGTGATTCATTTTCGAAATGGTGTACAATTTAGCTTTTCATTTGTCTTAAAAATATACATCTAATGGTTTATGACTTATTATGAAATCTCCAATTTTGAAGCGTAGGTATGAATTAATCATTTTTATTGAATAAATGTTGTATTTCAACAAACGTGACTATATTATTTATGAATCATTGTTGATTATACTGTGGTAATAGCCAACAATTTGCAGCGAAGATTAATCAATCTCACTCTCAATGGACATTAATTTTCATTTGGGCAGACTAGGCATTCAGTTCAACAATTTCATTCTGATTATTTCAAATTAAGATATTAGGTGCACACTTTTGTAGAAGAGGGTAAGTCTTGTTTTATGTGGAATGTTTAGTGAACATAAAATAGTAGTGTCATCAAGAATAATTTGTCAAATTATCACGAGACAAAAAATTTTGGAGATGAATTCTTCTCAGTTTAATCGTGGGAACAACTGTAAATTTAGAGCTTTTTTAATTGATACTTGCGTATGCGTCTTATAGTAAACATTACCAATGGTAATATTTTTTACAAGATTAAAATAATTCAAGGCCTGCGCAATTCATTGAGAAAACAGTATAGACTAATAGTGAGCTGAATGAAGCAGATCTTATATTTAGCTATTACATTGATTTTATAAAAGGTTCTCTTTAAATTAAATTTACGCTTATCTTGTATGCATAAATATAAATCTTATCAAGGTAAATGGCATGAAAAAAATATAAACAATGCACAACAGCTAGCAAATCAGCTCATTCTAACAAAATATAAAACATTTCCTCTCTTAATGTTTACGAGTGAGCAGAGTACACATTGAACAATACGAAGTCGTTTTGTTTGAGTGACGAATTACGAAGTTTGCCACAGGAAACCTTATTTCTGACGTTCTGTTTCAACAATTAAATCTAGTTTGATGAGTTCTTACAGGAAATATATATATATATATATATATATATATATATATATATATATATATATATATAACAATAACAGAAAATAGATTGCTGACAAAAAAAGAAAATTCTGTTATCAATAATGCATTTAAGTTGATTTTCCTGTATAATTTTGTTACAGATCTAACTTAAGTATTTTGACAGATTCCTTCAAATGTACACCATCTGCTTGTATCATTTTACGGACATACATAAAGAAATATTATCAACTAGTGATGAATCCAAAATTATTATTCAAATTTTTATTCTCATCTTTATCAAATGAATAGATTTGAAATTAAGTAACTGGTCAAATCTATGTAACAACCTGTTTTGTATGTTTAATATGAAATTTCACTAAAAAATTTGTGCATAATAATGAAAAGGTATACGACAAAATGGAGAATGTATTTACGAATATCAGTTAGATTCTTGTCTGGTAGACAAAATATACATTACAACCTATTAACAGTAAATTCAATAACTAGGTTTACTGAGATTTACTTAATTTATGGATTATTTTCATCAGGCGACAAATTATAGGAATCTAGAAATTATTTCTTTGGATAACTAATGTAGAAATCTCTAAAATTATGACTTTACATGTAATTTATATTGGCCTACGTTTCCAACTAGAAAATGAATCATATGCCTGTTCCTTCTTATTAAACCACTAGATCAAATGTTGAATAGACAAATACTGAAGACATAATCTGTGAGGATATTTCTTCGGAATTCTTACGTTTTGGTTTATCATATAAGTTTTTATGTAACGGAGGTTATAAATCAATTTGTTTGTTTAAGGTATTCGATAAATAATAATCTTTGTTAAAGTCTATAGGTCAAATTGTTATTATGTTTTCCGACTGGAACATAGTTCTCTCATTCATACCTCCAACTTAATAAACATACGTTTCTGAAAAAGTTTTTTTTAATTTAACTTAAACAGTTTAACGTTAATTTAATGAAAACCAAAAAAAGTACTCTCAGGATGTTGTACACATATGATTTATTGGTGTTACAAATGTTTTGTGACACTGATTTTGATGGATTTTTTTAAAAGCTGCTTGAATACATTTTGGTAATGACTAATCATAAACAGTGAAACAGTTTTAGGGATCTAGCCTTCGCTTCCTAAACATAAATGAAAATAAAATTTGTGTTCAATTACCCAAATAATGCAAATAACTATATGAATGGATTCGCTATATATTTTCTTGGTTATACTATATTATTTATACCTTAAACGTGTAATTAAATTTTATCAAGATGCTGATGTTTTTTGTTTGGTTAGATACAACAATAACAGGCAACATCAAGCTTTTTTTCTATTCGGTTGATTTAATTTTTTTCTTTGTTTATGTAATTTAGTCACACAGTTCAAAAACCTGGTCTCATGAATTTACCTAACTAATCATGCTTTGGCAACAATTTAAATAAAGTAGTTTAGCTGAACGCTTGGATCATATTAAGGTTACCAAGAACGCAGTATTTACAACTCACTAGATATATTTGAATTTCCAGTCACAATTAATTAACTTTTTCTATTAGTTTTAAGTAATTTTTGATTTTTCACAATAAAAAAGTTGTATAATTTAATAATAATGCCTTTATAAGTATCCATTTGTTGACAGACGTGAAGATAAGGTCAATTGCTAAGGGCCTATTTTTAATACTATTTCACCGGTCTTCCAACTTGTCTGTTCTGTCGTATGCATAAAAGAATAAATTCGCTAACTTAATTAATTGGGAATTTTCATTTAACTTATACATAGAAACATGTCGATTAGTCTTTGTAATTATTTATGCTACTCCATTAACAAAAACATTTCAACCAGTCATTTGAACATTATCAACGTTTTAGATTTCAGGAACAAGAATCATATGATTTCACATTAGTTTAATCAAATGCATGCAAATAATTATTTAGTTAACTGAATAATTGATTTTGATTCGGTGTCAGTCAAAAATAAAAACGAATTTTAAAACTTAAAAGTACGTGAAAATGATTGTCTTAAATGAACTATTTAGTGACAATCAATTTAGAAAATTAATTTATAATAATAAGAATAATTTTTTTTTATATATTTACTTGTCAAAATTTATGAGAATCTAAATAATAAACAGATTTAAAACAACAAATTCGATGATGTGACATGAAATAACAGGTAAGAATCTACTGAAATTACCATTGTATTATTTATACTTTTGAGGTAACACATGTTGACCATTAGACTCGTGGTGACATCACTGTCCATCCACAGGGGACGTTAAATCCGTAGAACTCACTTGAAAAGGTCCCAATTTCGTGGTTTTATTCCGAAATTTTGAATTTCCATGTTTTCTCGCCAGAGATGCATGCAGGTATAATTTGTAAAATATGGTTCCAAACGTCACTCATAACTAAACAAGGAACATTATGAAATTTTTTTAATTCGCACTTATTTAGTAAATAATTTTAGAAGGAATGATTTGTTTTCAATTATTTAGAACGTAAGTACTGAAACGGTTAGCGAGATTTTTAAAAACGTAATAAAATTGTAAGGCACAAACTGAAGTTGAAAAACTTGTTTAAACTGTCAATGCCAGCCAGCTAGAATGTTAACAATGTATTTCAAGCAGTTGTTGAAACGTATTCTTATTTTTCTATACTTTTATTGAAAAAACGTTATATCCTTCGCCAAATTTAAATATATTGAAAGTCGTTGATATTTCAATAACATATTCATCAACTCTTGTTAAATATTCATTTTATTGCTCCAGAATGTTAGTGAACATTGAAAAATTGTTTAGTTTTATCTTTAACAAAAGCAATAAGTGATATTTCTTTTTTTATGAAACCAATATAATGAGGATTGTTTTTGTATCATTTATCAATAGTTACTTAACTATTGATTGCGATATTCGTGAAGGTTATTAATTAAGTTAAATTAAATACATTGGTTTTTTAAACTAATTTCGGTACGTTAACTTCTATTTACTGATAGAATAGTAACATACTGATACATAATGCTGGGAGTATTACTAAAGGAGGAGGAAATTTTTACACTAGATCTTCCATATTTGTACAAATGACTAGAATTATTTTATCTTAGAGTGTGCTACAAGTATATCAGCAACTGGAATGCTACTGGAATTGAAAATGAATATTTACTACTATCAGGAATGACTAAATTAATAACCTTCTCACTTGGTGTGTTCGATTTTGCTCTACTACTTTATTATCACTCATTATTATAAGTTTAAGATAACAGTATAATTTGTTCATGTCCAACAAATGAAACACTTTTTATTTAGACATGAATACATTTACACAATTCAGCACAATTCATTTTCTCATAAAATGAAAAGTAAATAACTTTCAATTTACAAACAATAACTTTAGACTTATCAAATATAACTTTAACAGAAGTGTGAGATCATTTGGCAACAAACTGCCATTTATTTAGTTCAGTGGATTGCAATCATTTACAAAAAGGCTATGAATCTCCTTTGTTCGTTGGATAATCTAAGAGCCACCTAACTCAGAAGATAACACATTGAGTGTATGATTTGAAAGGTACTGGGTTCTAGTCAGAGAGTGAACATCAACAGTGAAATGTAGGCACATTCATATGACAAGCCCCAAATAGGATGAAGTAAAATTGCCTTATTCCTCTTCTATTGTAGTGTGCCTATAACTGCGTGTTCTTATTGCTCCGTTTATAAATCAGAAGGTGAACTCCAAGTATCTTATACGTTTATTTGAGGCACACATACATACAGACCGAGCAGATACATTAGCGAGCGAATATGCGAATGGGCGAAGCGAATTGGAGAAGGCTAGCGAGCCAACTCAAAAAGATAGAGTATGACTAAGAATATATAGTCCGATAAAAATAAGACAGACATATGACAAGCGAAATAGATATGCACACACATGAATACAAGCGACGAATGACTGACAAGGTCAAATGCAAGCGATACAAATCATGTGAGTTCATGGGAATACTAAGAGATTAACATTAAAGCGAAAAGGATGAGTAAGCGCGTAGGCGTAAGCAATGCTCAGTCGTATAAGCTCATAAAAAGCAGATAATAAAAAATAACAATGGTACATATCAGTTGTTGCTATACAAATGGCTTGGTTAAATAAATTAATCGAAAGGCTTAACCAAGTTAGATGTGAGAGAACTGAAATATATGTGGAGGCACTACAATAGCCCCCTTCCAGCAAACAAGGTTACGAAAATGTCTTTGTTTGCGAGAAAAAAAAAATCAAAATCGTCGGAAAACATCAAAAGTTATGAAAATTAAAGTTACCTTGTCCGAGTACGTTCGTAAGTTCGCATAGTAACAGATCAAAGATACACGGTAAGCGTTTATTGGCAAAACAAAATCGATTTCGAATAGAATACATTAGGAGCAGTTGTACGATAAAAAAATGTAATACAAATGCTGCAAAATATCTAATATCGTTTAGGCATGACAGTTAGGACGGAATTCGATAATCGCATAGACATTACGGTAAGGCTCATCGATAAATCGAGTGGCTGCACATAGGCGAAGAAATTGCGATCGAGATTATCGTGGAAAAATTTGGAGAATAAAGCTGCGTACAGATGCGATGCATGGACATTAAATGCATATCGAAAACATAAGTTACTACCATTGAGTATACGACTCCAAACTTATGTGTATGATAGCGTTGCCAACCGTTGCCAGCGTTGGGGTAGTCGAGAAACATGCGAATATCAGCGTGCAGGAGGTTCGCTCGACTGCTTGAGCTGCTGTTTCGTATGCATGTACGTAAGATCATACCACCAATTTACTTAGCAGGCTGCAAGATTTTCGAGTACGTGCAGCTGACGAGTACATAGAAGATATCTCCAATGCGATAATCGTATAGCCACGGAAATATTAAAGGACAATAATTGTCGTTGAGCCATTGCTTTGATAAGCGATTCGAGACATGATAATGCGATACGACAAAATAAATGGAACGAACTCACCTTAATCATGAACGTCGTTCGTTTTGTCGAAAGAAGTAAAATAATTCCGTGAGTTACAAATGTCCTGCCATGAACAGAATATTCGAAATGCGATTCGATTAGCGATTAAGATAATTCCATTATTGTCATAATATCATGATTCATCATAATAATGGTTCTTTCACATTAATACGATAATGATAGCGATAATTGGATAATTCGAGAAATAGATTAATGCGACAGGTTGGTACATAATCAAAATGACGATAAGATAATGCTTGATTCGTTCAGCTAATGCATTAAGTAGGAGAGCTGCTTTGTCGCTGAATGGCGTCGGGATTTCCAGTTAGCGGTTCTGTTCGATTTGTCCTCGAAATTACCAACTGGTTGGTTATATTCGATTTGTCATCGGAATCGTCGAATTATGTAGTGAGAGTTTACTGATCTTCTGTGAAGACGTATGGACGAATGAATCGAGCGAAGCAAATAGGGAGTGATATGAATGAACGACGGGTTCAACATTTTGTATGGTGGCCGATTTCGCTGACGTCGAGATAACCATTTTGTAGTGCACTGGCGAGCGAATGCACGGAAGAATGATTGCATTCGATTCTACGTCGAAATTACCAACTAATTGGAAGCGTTCGATTTTTCGTCAGCATCAGGAAACATTCTGAGAACGGCGGGATCACCATTACGTATGGTGGCCAATTGTGTTGACGTTGGGCTCACCATTATGGATGGTGGCCAATTTTGTTGACGTTGGGCTCACCATTATTTAGTGTGCCGATAACTGCGTGTTCTTATTGCTCCGTTTATAAATCAGAAGGTGAACTCCAAGTATCTTATACGTTTATTTGAGGCACACATACATACAGACCGAGCAGATACATTAGCGAGCGAATATGCGAATGGGCGAAGCGAATTGGAGAAGGCTAGCGAGCCAACTCAAAAAGATAGAGTATGACTAAGAATATATAGTCCGATAAAAATAAGACAGACATATGACAAGCGAAATAGATATGCACACACATGAATACAAGCGACGAATGACTGACAAGGTCAAATGCAAGCGATACAAATCATGTGAGTTCATGGGAATACTAAGAGATTAACATTAAAGCGAAAAGGATGAGTAAGCGCGTAGGCGTAAGCAATGCTCAGTCGTATAAGCTCATAAAAAGCAGATAATAAAAAATAACAATGGTACATATCAGTTGTTGCTATACAAATGGCTTGGTTAAATAAATTAATCGAAAGGCTTAACCAAGTTAGATGTGAGAGAACTGAAATATATGTGGAGGCACTACACTATTCACATACCAAATCGACCATACTATTCTTCATTTGGAAATTCTGAGATGCTCTGAAAAGGTTATGACTTCATTGTATTATTTTTGAAATTTAATTTGTTAAACAAATCCAAAGGAATGTGTTTTATAATCTTTGAATAAACATATACAAATGATTGACATAATCAATTTATTGATTAATAAAATTTATATTCCCTAAAATTATATTATATTATTTGAAAAACAAGTAAACATCAGTGAATGACTTTCAAAGAAGTAAAATATCGATCAAACCTAACTTTAGATTTCTTCATTTGACAAAATATTCCCATAACTCTCATCTTTGAAAATTCATGTGATTTTGAAAGTTTTGTTTCCATTATATGAAGTATACTACTGACTATTTGGTAATCCAAAACAAACGTAACAAAGACAATAAACTTCAGTTTCAAATTAAATTCAGCGTAGCGATTTTGACATCGATTCACAAAAATTTACAAAATATTTACCTTGATAGTTCTACTTGATTAGCAGGGTGTTGTTAGATGCATATGAATGGTGATTCATGGGTTAAGAATTGTGTATTAGATAATATAATTAAATTGTTCTCTACTATATATCATAGTTTTCCGCGTGGACCGATCTTAGATATTTAACCATCGAGAATTATGAATTAAGGAATATTTTGTTCAGTCTGTTATAGGACTGGTATAGGACAGCAGATCGAACTTAAGAACTGTAGATATCACAGCGACTGTTTAGGCTTATTACCTTTGCATCGGCATCTAGCGCTTTTCACCTCTAACTCCAATCAGTCCTAAAAGTCAATCACTTGCTGATAAACCCTTGGGGGTTTTGGGTTAATAGGAGTTTGTAGAGGAGGAGGAAGTTTGTAGATACGCAGTGGTGAGTAGTCCAATGCTGGGGCAAATATTTGTCCAGAGCTTCCTGTAGGTATCAAGTAAATTGATAGGTACACATTGAAGTGTCTCAAAGAGTCAATTTTTACTTGGCAATATATATACAAAACACAAAAAAATTACTAGTTTTTAATTTTTACAGAACATTTCGAAAGTATTTTTGGTTGTTTTTTCACTCATGTGATAAGTATTTTGATTACGCATTTTATATGTAGTATTTATTTGGCTGGTAATTAACAGGCTGTTTATGTAAAACAGTATTATTGTTTATTATTTCTAAAATTGTTATAGAAAATAAAAACAAGTCATTTTATTTGTTTTTATCTCGGTTTTCGTAATAATAACTACACTTTTCGGTTGATAAATTATGAAATCAAATTTGAAATTAGCAAAATTGTGCACACTTTTTAAAATCACGTTGTAGTTAGTAAACAACTTAGTCATAATATACGGTAAAGTTATTTGTAGTGACTTTTTCACAATAAATCATCTTATCCAACGAATATCTAAAAAGCGTTATAGTGTACGAGTTAAAAATCAGATTTAAATGATTTGCGTTGAATGACTATTGTTTATTTTAAAATTCAGGAGTAATTGTTAAATAATACTTATTTCCAGTTTACAGTATATGGTTGATAGCATTCTTGCAAATCATCAGCTGAATGCTTATTTTCAGTTTATATGAGATTCATGTGAGCATGTTGTTCTATGAATTCATAACTATCATGATTGGAGTAGACCGTTTCCTTTTAAATTCCCGATATGGTTAATTAAAGCTTATCTAAATGTGTAGCATTGCATTTACAAATAAAAACCAAGATTTTTGGAGCTCATTCCTAGAGATGGCTTGGAGATTTAAATTCATAATTTGAAACAGTTTTTTTTAATATTCAATTGGTTTTATCTGTTTAAAAATGTCTTCCAGAAAGCTCAATATGTATAATCAAAGCAAGTGCGTGGTCTCGTTGACAAGCACTCTGACTGTAATCACTTCCAGCAGATTTCTCTACTGACGATAGATATTATTTTGGATAAAATGATTTATTTTCTGTCGATTGTAAGTTATATGATGCAATGAGGGAAAAATTCACAAACTATCAAAATATGCAATTGATTCAACCAATCATTTTGGTAAATAGCATTGTATACACCACACATACATTCATACACTCATGAACAAATTAAACTAATAATCAGTTCACTTTTCAAAAAAAATAAAGTAGAACACACATCATACACATTCATGTGTTTTTCACTACTAAATTCAACATGGTAAAATTGATGATCAGTTAAGAACTTAGCAATCAGTTCTAATTTTTGACTAAATATAGCTAATCAAAAATGCACCGAATACGTATTTGTCAAAAATTCAGAGTAAAAGGCAGTAGTGAAAGAGGGAGAAGAAACCAAATGCAGTAGATAATAGTTGAAAGTATATTTACACCAACGAGCACAACAAACACTAATAACTTTAGTAATAATTATAATTGTTAGGTAATCATAAATACTTTTAATACCACTTTTAAATGAAAAAAGCCTCAGATATAACATCTACATTAAGTTAGTAAAATACCTAGAAAACTAACGGTTATAGAGTCCTTTATAAATATATATATATATATATATATATATATATATATATATATATATATATAATGGATTTTCTGGTATTTATCAGAGCATCTTTGTCTCTACTTATCAAAATACAAATAAATAATGAAAATAGAGTTCCTGATTACACTGTTGTGAAATGTATGAAGGAAGGCGGATAGTTAAGATGAATATGTTATTTATTTTAAAAGAATTAGATGATGAAGGAATGAAGGAATTCCTTATAATCAAGCAGTATAAAGTTGTATCAGTGTACGAACACAATTCTGAGAGTTCATAAATGTCATTCTTTCATTGATACTGAAAGGAATGCAATGAAAATCAGTAGAGTAATCAAAATAATAATGAACTCAGGAGAAGACCAGAAAAAATGCGCTCAAATGGCCGTTTTCTAGAATTTTAGATACCTTTTACGTAATGCATTAACAAGAAGAGAATCTGAAGAAAAGCTATACATTGATGGGCATGGAAGATTTACTCAAAGAAGCTGAAAAACCCTTATTCCAATTCATTGGTGAACATGAGTTCCAGGGTTCTGTTGGAGGAGATGGAATATGAACTTATCGTTGGTCACCGGTTACAATTAGACTACATGTCCTACGTCGCCCTATAGCTTTGCTCATTAGACCCATGTGTCAAAGGCTTGAGATATGTCTCCCTGGGAAACCCCTTGCTTCGGTTTTAGCGTCCATGCATTATCTCACCTCAATCACGGATTCAATAAATTATTTGCCACATAAATATTTAGGTGCCATTTTTTACTAATGTTTATCTATTGTAATGAAATAAACTGCTCAACAGCAATAACTTAACATTAGGTCAAGTGGAATTATTCTCCAGATTTTATGAATTTGGTAAACAAATTAGATATCTTTTAAATTTCTTTGACTTAAAAATTGACCTATGTTTTTATAAGATTTTTATTTAACTTTTATTTATCGATCATGGAATAATAACTAGAAATGTATGCACATGGACGAAATTATATTCAGGGATCATATCAACATAACGTAGATCCTGTGACATCCCATTGGTCAGTATGTAACAGGATCTTCAGTGGTTGTGCAAATACTCGCTTACGCCTGCATCTCCTCTAAGGACAAAGGCCTCCAACCAGCAATCTCAAACCTACTCTGTCCTAGGCCTTCCTTTACGGTTCTCCCCATTCTCTGTGGACTCTTTGATGTCTGCTTCAAAGTCTCAACGTAATGTGTCCTTCAGGCTTCCTCTTTCCTCTGGCTTTGGGGATTCCAAGCTACGGCTTACCTTGTGACTCGATAGAGAAGTTTGTGCGTATTTTAAGTGTTTTTCAAGTTCGATAGTAAATTGTTTTGATTCATGTGAAGATGACAAACATTCTTTTCCCTTAGGCCAACTGCAATAAGAAACATATATTTAATAGTAATTTCGACAAGTCACCTACGACTTTTTAAAGGTAAAATAACGTTATCCTCAAGATGTTTTATCTAGTGCGAAATCACATGCTTACTGTCTGCATTAAAAAAAGAAAACCAATATTATGAAACCTACATAAAGTCAGCATCAGTAGAAAAATAATGAATTCAAATACCGAACACTATTTTTAAGAAAAATAACGTAGAACGAAAACAAAATCACGATAAAAAGAAGAAGGTAACCCATTCTACAAAAGTTACAATGATCAACATATTCATACATTAAAAAATCAACAAAATATTAAACCGAAACATTTAGGATAAGGATTTTAATTATTATAACAAATATTTTTGTAATGTAAACTAGGATAAAACCAATGTTAACATTTTCCATATATTAGCCTAATTATTAGATATATATATATATAAATATATATAAATATATATATATAAAATGTTCTTTCCTAAAAAAGTTTCTAGTTTTAAAAAAAATATACAATCCAACAGGTTGATTAAATACTTGTTCTAAAAATGGAATGGGCTTTTACGTAAGAAAATAAAATGATAATAATCTTTCATAGATTAACAAACTCTGAACATTTTATAATCATAATAAAATGTTTAAACGATTTGACATCGTACTGTCTAATTCTTCTATCAATATGGTGGAGTATTGTTCTGTGAGCTGGATGTTGTAATTATTATTATCCAACCAACAAAACTCCATAATAATTTTTTTATTTTCCCCAGTTGATCAATAACTTAAATCTACTAGCTATTTAACTTACATTTACGGTGTTGAATACTGATTGTTTTATATTATTTAATCAGTCAAGAATGAGATTAGAAGACATTTCAATCAAAAATTATATATCTTAACAAGTATTTAAAAGTTTTGCATACAGTAGTTATTGACTTAGTCAGAATGAAGAAACCTAATGATCTAGAATTGACTTTTGATTACCGCTGTTCGTCTATCAACAAAGAAACTTTCATATCAACAATAAATTCATTAATCGAAATCATTTTAATGTTATAATCCAAAGTATTTCAAAATTGTGTTATTTATATTTCAACAATTTAATGTAGAACTGTTTTTGTTTTATATTTGTTGTTATTTACTCTCCATTATTTATTTTAATATAAACAGAATCAGTAACAAACTGATTCCATCGTTTCTATCATAAGTATTGATGTAATTAAACCATTTGTAATACATCTCCGTGATATGTACATAAACATGCAGTAGAAATTTCATTTCAAATAACTTTTTTTTGAAAAAAATCGCAATTTTCTTTCATGTGACCACTCCAAGTTTATGAGTTAACATTGTGATTTGCGTCATGCGAATGTCTTTCAGGAAACAATAGATCTTTCTTTGACAACAAATCTTTCTGTGAATAAAAGCAGTTTTTTCTTAGATTAACCGCTGGTGTATATCTTCAAGTCTGATCTTTAATTACCACAGAAAAAAATATAATTTCCCATATAAAACTACTAGGGGGTTTTAAATGCAGGAGAACTACCAATGTCATTTACCTTTTTCTTGATCATTTTACAGTCAATATGAGCAAGGACAAAATAATTAACCATTGCGGGTTATATATATTGGTAGTAGTAAAAAACTATCCATCAGCTTCCATGAAACTATTTACCGTAAATAATGCAAAATATTTTATTTCAGGACGTTTGTCTATTATTGAGTTTAGAAATAGGACTATACGAAACGTAATATTACTTTTTCAATGTCTATGAAAAGAAAAGTAGTTATAAAACACAACAGCATTCTCAGTTAGTGATTCATAAAATATGCATGAAATATGTGTATAATCACACTACTACAGTTAGACATAAGTACTATAGTTTACTGTTATTTGATTTGATTTATTTTTACTTGTAAAAGTTTAATCAAAGCTGTTTTAGCATATAATCAAAGTGAATCGATAGTATTTCAAATAGTTTTGATACTTATTACTTTAACTTTAAAAATTGATTTGACTATCATAATAAAATAACTAGTGACATTGTCATCAAGTTCTGATTCGCATTTTATTTTTAAGTTGATCTCTATTAATTTAATTTTATAATAGCTAGCAGTGCAATCCAAGACGCAGAGTTCGGCCTATTTTGGACTCATCAGCTGAGTGTATCTGCATACTAGAGTTAACTTTAGCTTCGGCTACTCGAACCCAGTAAACAAACGCCATTGTTCCTGGATTCCACTGGTAGTTACTGTCCAGCCTTGTGACCTGAATACAATATCCAGAAAATCTGCACAGAACACTAATGCCAAAATTACTGATCTAATGAAGTCCTAAACATCACTGGCAAGATACAAACAACTAATACAAATGAAATAAGTATCACATTATTTCACAATTTTAAATTATAACAAAAATGTTATCAACACTGTTACGCTATAAATTTAGTTAAAATCGTTCAACACTGCCAATACTGTCATGTACTAATTTATTGGTAGCTTATAAAAAATTATTTCAAAACTATTTTACAGTCGACCTAAAGTAATATCTCATTACCTGCGTAAGCATTTTACAATGCAACCATAATTGAAGTTTTGCAATAACGTGTCAAAACTTAGAACTATACTTTACATGTGATTTTTTTTTAAATACCTAATTGAAGACGATAAACAGTTATGATCATTCACATACTGCAAAACAAACAACAGTGATTCTACTGAAAATGTTCTGGTTGCTTCTAAAGCTTTAATGGTTAACAATGTACAGACAAAACTGTAAATGCATACTTGATTTTAGTAATTTAGGCAGTTTGAAATGTGATGAAACGACTGCTGACATCAGCAAACAATGATTACTTAGATCTAGTTAAAAATTTTCACACGTACTCATGAATGTTTTTATCGTGAACAATTGCTGGCTTTCTATCAAATATGAAAGAGATTACTTAGATTTTAATAAACAGTTATATTTTTTTTCAGTATTCACATAGTTTAGTAATGACTTACCAAAAATACTTAAACATAATACAATGCCAGGTAAATAAGCATTTCTTTAGCCGTTCATTATATTTGAAGCATGTCCAACAATGCTCTATTACTGAAACGACATCAGAATTTTCTTGTCAACGAATCACCGTATTGATTATCAAGAATAAATCAACGATCTTCAACAGTATTTCAAAGTATGCTGTGTTTGTAGTGAGGCAAACTTTTGTCAGACGACACCTTTTATTCCGAACAAGTGCTAATAAAACATTCCATGCAGTATTGAATACAATATTTTCATGGAAATTAACATGTTCTTGAATCTCTTAGTTTATTTACAATCTTATTCAAAACTGGACACAATATTGGATCGATATATATATAAATATATATATATACATATACATATATATAGTTTAGACAATTCTACTTACTTTATAACTGATTTACATAATCAGTCAAACATAAACTCAGTGAAATACAACTATAGCGCCCAACGTATTGTAGGCATCAGTGATGTACATATGAAATGAACCGTTTTGTATGAGACGTACATTACTAAAAAAAAACCGTCCTATGATACTTGATGAAAGTCAATTATTTTGTTTTCAAATTAACTGACTGATACAAGTTTAATTTAAATATGTCATAGCAAACTTACTGACGTTTATAATGATTAGTTAGTGAAACACAATTATTTACTGCTAGAAATCATGTGATCATGTGATACCGACTGTAAATATTTGCATTTTCAACTAATAAACATACGCGGACACATAATGGAACACAAGAGATGCATAATTTGGGGCTCCTATGTATTTAGAAAATATTTTGTGTTGGGAAAACAAATATCACTGCTCGACTACATTGTATAGCATTTCGACATCTGAAGGCGGTTACTCCACTCTGGAATTCGTACAATTCGACAGTGGTAACTCGGGAAGATTTTTGACGTTTAGGTAAAAGAAGGTAAGAAACACATCGAACAGTTATATTTGAAATGACGACAAAGAATGATATAGGCTTCCAGTCATTAACGAAAGAACCTATTACGCCAATTATTATTAACTAGTTAACTGTAATAAAAATAAATCAAGAAGTTTATCAGCAAGAATTTGTTAGCAATCCACACACCAATTTCCCAAAATATTAGTCGAAATTAATCAATTCGCACGCAGATAAAATTTCGTTACACATATCGGTAGGTTCAATCTACCGGTAGGATAATATAACGCTTCAAAATACCAGTGGTTACTCACCTTTTTTGAAATCATAAGTTAACCATTTGCAAAACTTTCCATAGATGATGTTTCAGTACTAATGGCTTAAATTATATGACTACCATTCTACTTTTTGCGACGTCTAATACAAAGAATATAAGAGATATGAAGTCTAAATAACTTTCTAGGGAAGAAAAGCATCAAGTAAGAATTTTTACCCGAATAAAAATTTTAAATGTCTACAGTAAATCCATAAGACCGTGAGTTGATCGAAGTTAGACATTAAAGACAGCTCAATGTCCAGAGGTTAGGCCTTCGCGCGGGAAACCAAAGGTCCTGGTTTCAAATCCTGCGGGGTGCATGAGTCGTGGATGTGCGATGCCGATAAGTCCCATACCAGGATGAAACGGCCGTCCAATGCTTCCAGGTTTCTAATGGTGGTCTAACATTGATCGATTCACGATTCAAATAAGTAACTCAACAATCTCCATAACCCGATAATATAAAATAAATCTAACAAAGGTATTAAAAACGCTTAAAAGTTTATAGTAGAGGAAATAGTATTCATTCAACATTATATTATTTATGCAGCTACTAACTAACGCATTTAAGTAATGTGATTATTTAGTCATGTTTTTCAACAAGTATACACATCCATAATCTAAAATATTGAATAAGGTTAAAAAAAGTAAATCATCACATATTTATTCTGCTTCATTATGCATAACATTTATGAATTTATTCTTACTTACACAATATAACTTTTATGTCATCTTTAGGCATTCGCCCATGTTTCATTCTCATAAAATTCTAATTAAAAATATAACAAGTCTTTTAATGAGTGATCAATATAAAAACCTTTTTTCTTTGAAGAAAACAAATACATGTAAACAAATTGTATACAAATATAGTTGTCTGTTTTTGCATTGAAATAACTTCCAATTAAAAGAAACACAATGATGATTTAATACATGGATAATGATGGTTGAATGATTGTTTATAGTTGGGAAGCAAAACACAAAACACAACAAATTATAACAAAAATAAAAAAATCAAGATTTGATTAGTATGAACTATAAAGAGGAAATCAATTGTGTCAGTACTTATGACAAGATAAATTAAAACAACTTACCCGATTTCATTTCGGGTGTTTGATTGTATTACCATAGTGTAGCTGGCTGAAATTTAGATATCAACCTTGTTTGATTTATCTTATCATTGATAATTTTGTTTTTGAGAATTAAAGTTTTCCCTTTTGACGATAAGTTAATTCTGTCAAAATATTTGCTTCATCATATGTTATAATAAACCTCATTAAAAGTGAACTATGTACATATATATATGTATACATATGCACTTAGGTCGTGTTAGGCTTTAATCTTCTGAATACACTTGATGCTGCTACTTTAAAATTGGCAACTGATATTGTTTTATTAGTTATCATGTGTGCATATGTGCATGATAATCAAGGCTATTCAGTACTGCTTATTTAAGAACTAGGTTACATTATTATCTTTCATTCCATTATATTTACAATTTTTTTAAACTAAATCCAAGTTTGATTCCCTTTTTACTTAACCGAAGTTAATTAGATTACAGTGTTAACATTTGTTTACAGTATATTTATTTCGAGTCAACCTACTAATTTTGAATTTTATTTTTTTTCACAAACCTAAGTAATTTGTCTACCAGGGTATAGGGTACCTGTGTGGTTGAGTCGAACTGTTCACTGTGAAACGCTAACACGTGAGCAGTCTCCTTGGTTTTCCTGAAAACCAGTGTAAAATTACTCTTGACCATTGAGTGTTAATTTACAATAGTTGTGAATAAAATAAATAAATAAGCAATTTGTTATAGTTATAATGAATAATTTATAGTACGTTACACTTTGCAGTTTTATTTTTTTTTAAATTAACTGTTTTATTTTTTTATTGCACGCATTCTACGTTTATATCAACACAAAGCGTGTATAACACCATCACGTTTTGAAAGATGAATGATTAAGACATTAAAATTCCTTAGCATTTTTAGCACACACTTGAACTTTTCTTTACTATAACATATTAATTATTTATCCTTTAATTAAGCAAACATTTAACTCTAATTGAAGTCACTCACATTTTTGTTGAATAAATTATAGATCGTGACTGTCAGTAGGATTAGTAGCCTGTATTTTATCCTATTTTATCCTAGTCAGCTGAAAGATTTTATTTGAAGAAACTGTATATCTATAGGTAGAGCCGATAACACAAAATTTGCTCAAAAGGTCTGTGTTAAAAGAGACAGACAACATACGGTCTTAAATATCAACAACGAAACAATAGAAATCTGTACAAATAATAAGATATATTTTTGTGAGTTGGGTGAACAGACTGAACCAACCAACTTTGAAATAACAACAACAAAACAATGACTAAATAATGTGTATCATGAGAAAAGTTATAAAATTTTCGGATTATGAATCATAATGTAACTAAAGTGTTGAGTTCACTTTTCAACCGATACTTAGTAAAGATATGTTAGTGGAAGTAAGGAGTACAACATTTCATATTTTTAATAATAGTTAGTAAGCATTTAGTCAAAGTTGTCGATTAATTTTATACACTCTTTTTTTCTAAAATGAGTAAGAGATAGATTTTTATGTCTGCATTGAAATATTGATTAGAAATATCGGGCTGATATTTCGTTCTCTGAACTGGATGTTTCCGCTGTGAAGCTTTCATTGTTCTTCTGAACAACATCATCATATCTGAAGTAGCTGTGAATCTGACTGACAGCTTTCAGTAATTACACGTTTCATAAACTAATACTTGAAAAATCATGTTAAAGATGTTAATACAACCAATCTTCAGAAAACTAAACCCACTATTACCATGATAGCTGAACGGACAAATGAGTTCAAAATTCAAACTGGCTTAGGCAACTTTATAAAAATATGTCGATCAGCAATCATGACAGATTTTATAGCAATTGACTTGACAACATGTACGATATCCAATCATCTCTAAGACATTAATCGTAGAAATTCGCTCAATTCTAAAGAACATAAAAGCTGATTGTCACTTAATTACTGATTACTTTTAACAGTTCCGCAGCACATCGTTCAATGAAAGAGTTTCTTGATGATAACATCAACGTAAACTTGAATGATGTGAGCACAGAAGACAGAAGTAAACAAGAAAACAAACAGGCTTTGTTATTTAAATCAATTGATATTGTAGTCGAATTTCATTTATATTATTGTCATTAAGATTCAAATACAATCAGCTAATGAATCCTGAAATGCATATCCCTAATTTTAATGTAACTACAATCCGTTGTCCAGCTATCAAGTAAACAACATTTTCCATAATTGATCTTAAATTTCAAATTATATAATTTAACTTGAACCTTCATTAAACAATTTGATGTTTATGTTACATTAGTATGAACATTTTATTTTACGTTAAAATAAAACTGAACTATTGTAAATTATGATGTAAATGAAATAAACAAGGAAGATGATTTTCTGAAACACTTTGTATAACATACAATTTCAGGAGTTAAAAATCAATAATATCATTATGGTCAAAAACTGATGAGCAGACTTGATTTAGCACCTAGTTGAAAGTTTATCTAATCTTTTGTAAACCTAACACAAAAAATTTAATTACATTATTAACTGCTCATATTGAAGCAGATAGACCACATTCCAAATTTATAGTTTAATCGTTGAAAGTTGACGATGAGTTCATGTAATGCAAAACGTTTTCCCTGATTCATAAATCTTTATTGAAAAAAATGAGAGAAATTACATTTTGAATTTCATAAAACTGTTTATCTAATATAATTAAATGAAAATCTAGTCAAATCATGACTTTTAACTTATTATCTTCCATTCGCTACCATCGATCTTTTCTCTTGTCCAACAATTATCTGTATAAGTCCAATTAACGATAAATTAAAAATATGAGATAATTTTTTTTCATATTAGAACTATCTGTATCATATTCATTCTTTTTGCCAAAAAAAATTAAATCCAATTTTTCGACATTAGAATTTATGCTGCCTGTAGATGTTATCTCTTTGTCCCAAACACTTCGCAAACTTTGTCATTTGAATAATATAACAGATCAATTGGTATGAAAATGTATAAAATTTTGTTAATTTGACACACTAGTGTTGATGATGACATGAACAGGTTTTTTTCCTGTTGGCTTCTTTCTGTGGAAAATAGATGGGCCTATCTTCTTGACGAACCTAGTAAGAAATAGTACTGGAGTTTCACTTCCTTATTCTATAGTTATCAATAATTTTACAGCCATAAGTTAACAATTAAATAGAGCAATTGCGATAATCACTTTTCAATATACTCTACTTCTTTTTTTACCTACTTCTTTATATTCATTTGAAACTTCTGTTTTTTTCTTTATTTCAGATTAATTTTGAAAAAAAATTGCTCGTAATTATTGTTGTATTATTTTAAAATTCAATAACCTGATTACTGTCTACTGACTAATCTGTAAAATTTAACTTTTTAACATGTTTTTTTGGCTTGGGCTTATTGAAAGTAGTAGACAGTATTATTAATAGCATTTATATACATTGAATTCATTGCACCTGTTAATAATTGTTATGTTAAATATTCGTAAAATGAAACTTATATTAATTCAATCAGTATCAAATAACCTATTTTCCTTGTCATCAGCTGATAATATAAGTAGTGAATTATTCTGATTGAGATCGAAATTCACAAAAAATACCAAATTCTCTCAATGAATAGTTGGATGAAATATTACTGTTTTCATTAGAGAGTAATAATGTCTAATCACTTTGTACAATGAAAATCATAGTTCTGTGATATAGCTTCTGTCCGAAATGGTGCTTTCGTGAGTGATTGATATAAGATGAGAATTTGCCAAAATATAAAATGGCATTAGATACACAAAAATTTTTATAAAGCTGATTATGATTTTCTTAAGTGATAAGCCTATTGCATTTAAACTATTAAGTAAAAATGTTACTACTGACATCCACAGTTGATACCATGAAACTTGTATTTATAGAGATTAACATGGTATGAAATGACAGTTTTGTCCTAATCCTCTATTTGTACTAACTCTATAGATTGGATAAACTTGAAATTCAAGTTAATTTTTAGATTATTTTTCAACAAAAATCTTATTTAAAACAATTAGTCCCTTTTATAACTTTTGATAGAACCGTGAAAAGACGTAATTTATGTGATCAAACCTGACTAAGGTTCTGGAGTAGTTGTAATGAATAAATGTGAATACAAAAAGAAAATGTTATCCATTCGTAGTGATGAAAGGTAGTTTTTGACACTAATGTTTCATTTAATAATGAGGTTAGAAATTTAGAATCGAGAGTTAACTCTAATCTAATGAAGCTATTCAACATGAATGTTATCAATAAGGATGAATTTAATATGTTAAAACCCACCGGTTCTGAACTACCGAATTTATATGGACTACCCAAAATTCATAAACCGAATAATCCACCAAGACCAATATTACTATGTGCAGCTCGCGTACACATAAGCCAGCCAAATGGTTAGCTAAATTACTTAGCTTAATCCGTAATAAATTGTGTAAGTTTTCCCTGAAAGATAAATTTGAACTAATTGATTTTCTTGGCGACATTAATATTAAAGGAAAGACTATGCATTCGTTTGATGTAAACTCCCTTTTTACCAATGTACTTCTAACGAAAAGTGTTAACTTTATTTGTGACTATATATTAAGTAGTTTCCTTCTTTTTCGCATTCGGTCAACTATACTAAGAGAATTAATTTTACTATGTACTGAGAAAGCTCATTTCACGTTTGATGATGAACATTTCCAGAAAGTTGATGGTGTTGCTGTGTGTAGTCCTTTGGGACCCCTCTTAGCCGATGTTTCTATGGCATATGCTGAAAATTTGTGGAAAGAGCACATCAATAAGTTTACTCTGTATAGGAAAAATATGGATGATAATTTAGTTATATACGATAAATAACTCACTGTCTCTCAGTTACTGGATAACTTCAATAGTCTTCAGAACGACATTGTACCAACCCACGAAACAAAAACTAATAGCCAACTGCCCTTTTTAGATATACTGTTGAGTCGAAGGGAGAATGGGACTATAAAGCATTCAGTCTATAGAAAACCAACCTGGACTGGGCAATATTTAAATTTCAGCAGCTTTTGTCCACTGCAAATTAAGCGAGGTTTGGTAAAATGCCTCTTCAATAGGGCTCAAAGATTTTGCACCACATATACATCTGAAGATGATTCGAAATTCTTAACTGAAACATTGATTTCAAACGGCTACCCTCTAAAGTTCATCAACGGGTGTAGAAATCAGTTGAGACAAAAGCCTGTTTTTCATTCTGCTGAGAAGAAAAATGTTTATATCACTTTACCACTTAGGGGTAAATCAAACGATCTGATCTTCAGACAACGAGCAGCCATATAGATAGAAAACTGATTATAATAGAGGAGACTAAGCCCATGACTCCATATAGAACTAAGCGTCGCCCGAATGATTACATCACATCCTACTGCATTTATCAATTTACATGTTCGTGTGGTAACACATACATAGGGAGGAGTAATCGGAATTTGCAATCAAGGGTTATGGAACATGTACCTAAGTGGCTTCAAAATCAGTTAACGTCAGATGAGCCGATAAACATTGGAAATAGAAAACCATAATTGAGACAGGGCAAAAGATTGACATCAAGACAGACTTCAAAACATTGTATAGAAATGTTGAAGGACGAATTTTGAGGTTTATGGAGACCTTGATTATTCGATAATTAAAATGCCCCTTATGTGTACAGAAACAGTTTGTTATAACCTTGAATTTACCCTGGTAATCTTTAAGCCTAGGGTAATGTGACAATTTTCCTACCCTTTCTTATTCTTTTCATATTACGTTAACTTTGTCTCTCTATTTTCGATTATCTATTCGAACTTTTACTTAGTTGACCTTTTATTAATCTTCACATAAAATGCCTTGACAAGTAAATATGTGTGACCAGATTGTTCGAAATGTATAGCGCAAATACATAAAATTTTTCAGACCAACTACGTCTTCTCACTGTTCTATCAAAAATCTTATTGCTTGGTTGTCGGACGTCTAAGTAACCTCTTACATGGGATGCTGTGAATTTCAGTGGATAGAGAAAAAAACATTGTATTGAAAAATATGTACATTTAAAGAACAAAGTAATTTTCAGCACAGTTGTTAAAAAAAAATACAGCCTACATTGAAATTTATCTGCTTTTAACAATAACCTACATATATAAATGCTTTAAAGAAAATTATTATAAGACTTTTTATAGGTAGTTTACTTATCGATTAACAAAAAACTTAATTCTATCTGGTAGTTTTTCATTTAATTTATACTGACATTCATGAGGTTCTCCCGACATTTTTTTTCTTTTACTTTGGAAAAGTAATTATTCAGTTTTCACTTTATTGATTTAAACTACACAACTTAATTAATCAAGTTCATTCTTGAATATTGGCTTCACGTAAACTGTTTTGCATTCTTAAAAACTAAATACGAATGTTTATGAATTATTCTAGATAGAAGATAAGAATTACTTTCATAAACAATTGAAAATAAACAAATATTTGCTTTCGACGCCTTAAGTAATCATAAATGTTTCATTTAGATTATATTTTTTATCATCAAAATTTAGTGCATCTTCCGTTGGTTTGATTTTTACTGGACATACATGTAAATTTATTGCAAAACATAAGCAGAGACTTTAGTTGATTCTTTAAAAAAATGTTTAAATAACAACAAATCATTGTCATCAATATTATCAGAGTCTTGTCCGAAATTTTCACCATAACATTTGAAATGTTTACCATTTAAATTTGTAGATAGATATACAGAAAACAACTATATCTGTGTAAATAATTAAACTGTTTAACGATGTTTAACGATACGATCGAAAATTATGATTAATTTACGATTGATAATAGAACAGTTATTTTTGAAACTCGTTCGTTGTACTGAAGTGACCAAAGCTCCATTGTTTACTCAAAACCTCATTTGGAATTCTTTCTATTTGTACTCGAAAATACTAATTTATACAGAATGAATTAAAAATTCAGTTTGAATTAAGCCTGAACATTGCTTACTTTAAGAAATATTTCGGTTACTTGGTTTGTTTCAATGTTTGAAAGTGGAGTAATTACTAACTCTTTAGTTGCGGCAAACAGTTCTTTAGACTGATTAAAATATATATAGATTTTTTATCCTAGATAGGTTTGAATAAATCTTGCTCATAACAAATACATTCAACAGTAGTATGAGTAATATTCAATAAAACCTATTTATTTTTTAGTAACAAACGAAAAATGAGTGTTACTCAATAGGCTCTGCAAATGCTATTTGATCGGTCACGTTCAATGTTATTATTAATCGTATTCAACAGCATTTTCAAGATAAACATTGTTTTTTTCTATCGGATATTTTTGTATCATAAAAGCCTTTATTAATTTACGTTTCTTTCATCAAATTCATTTAGACTCACTTAGATGCGTTATGGTATTTGTTACTCCTGAACTATAACCTGATACATCTATATTGTTTTTAAAAAAAAATTTTACAATTAATGAGATTACCGTCAACTGACATTCATCATGAGGACACATAACTGTCCATCTAAATGGACTTTTTCGAAACACTTTATTTTCTATCCTACTCTGAATGTAGTAATATTAAGAGATTACTAAAATATCGGTCAAGTAGCTGTTACTACTTCTTTCAGAAGCCTAGCGGAAAGATAAAACTTTTAACCGATTCCATAAACTTCAGTATAAAAATGCACATTTTCTATAATCGAAAATTGATTTATACTTGCTTCTTTGAACACAGACGAATTTAGAAACTTTTTGTTTCTGGGAAACTGGTTAAATTAAAATTTATCATTAGTATGATTTACAAGGAAAATGTATTACTTGTACAAACTGTAAGATTCTCACTTCTAACCACCTATTGTTTATTTATATATGTAATGAAAATTATTATAATTAATATTATTAATAATTTATAACTATTTTTATCTTATCAAGTAGCCATAACCAACGAACTAAACCCCAGCTGAAAACTTATTTCAATTCAAAGTAACATTTTCAGTTCATTTCTTGTTTATAATCAGTTAATCATAATATTAAAAGGCATTATAATTTGAAAAGAATCTCGCTGAAAGGAGAATTTCTTTACAGAATTAATACCTGTTTTATGAAAATGAAACCTAAACACTCAAAACGAACCTTAAAATCTTGCCATCATCTTCTTCAACTGTTTTTCTTTTAAATACAACAAAAGCTTTAAATTCATTTATATTGGTTTTTTTATTTACGACTATAATTGAACAGTCTATTCTCGTATGCGTTTATTCGTTACTGCTTGTAATACTTATAACTTAGTGGTGATATCAAGTCAGTTCACACTGAATGCACATGTGCCAAAAGATACTGATCCACACCAGTTGTAAACAGAAATAGGCAGATTCAAAAAGTCAATACAAATGAATTGAACTTCACTATATCAAACAAGCCAGTGGCTATCCGGACTCAGTAGGTAAGTACATAACGTGATGGCATTGAAAGCGAATGTTATTGAGTTCAAGTCCCGGATTGAACATCAACTCTTGCATCCAGGTAAGATCAGCTGACATATTAAAAATAGGACAAAATGCGCATTTATCTATCTGTACTAGTAACACCCCAAATTGTTTCAAGGAAATTTCAATTATTATTAGAAAAGATTCATTATATGAAATAATTTCTTTTCATTGTTTTTAATATTATTTATTTCTGTTATTGCATGTAGTCATATGTTCTGAAATGAAATATATTTGACCGATTGATAGATTGTAATGAAAAAATTAGCTACTATGGTGCTGTCAGTTGTAGTAGTAATTTCAAATCGGTAATTTTCAGGAATCTCTCTCTCTCTATCTTACTTTACTAAATATCTTATTATGCTAATCTAACGATAATAATATTTGTAATTGTATTAATATTAAAATTATAACCACACGTTGTCCGTATTAGATTATTAGAAAACAGAACAATATTCCCAAGTAAACATACACCACTCGTTGATAATTGTATCAAAAATACCTCTTCATAGAATTATATAATCATCATCAATAGGCACCATAATTTTTTCTATCAGGTGTTTTTTTTTATTGTTGTGATTACTGCTACCGCTATTTATATCAGTTTGATCATTAATTTGATAATATGTCCAATTGTAAAGATTAAGATTGATAGAAATAATTTTATATTTTGATACATTTATCATTAAACAGAATGACAGAGATAGAAGTTTTTCGGTAAATAATATTGATATTATTATTACTATTGTTTAGTACATAAATAAATTTAAATTCAGAATTCCGAAGAAACTTTTAGAAATTGAATTTAATGACTACGTATGACAAAAGATATCCATCAGAACAATGATTATCAAAGATTAACAATATGGATAATTATTTTGTTTTCGAGTTTATTATTTATTTCAATCGACTTCACTTTATATAATTTGTGTCATATGATTAAGAAGTAATATAATCTGACAAATATTATCATATTATTTTGATGGATTAATGTTTGGGTGCGTCACTAAGTATGCTTGAAACTATTATGGGTTCACCTTAGTCGATAAACGATAACGAGACAATGAAGTAGCGTCCAGGTAGGCTACCTTGATCCGTTGACTCAAAATGGCTAAAGAGAAGTCCTGATATAGCGTAGAAAGCATATTCTACAAACACCCAGCAAGCACAATGCAATCAAGCACACAAATCTAGTTTATTTATACATCATAGAAACGTCCTTGGGACAGTCACAAAAACAGCACACTAAGATACACAGCAACCAATCACAGCCAAGTATTTTCCTGGTGGGAAATGAAATCTCAAGGTCAGCTGGTCAGCCCATGCTCGCAAACGTGAAATCCAAAATTAAGACATTTATCAAGAGAGTTCTGGGGATCTAACGTCCCCAACATTTAATCTATTTTTAATAATTTGTATTTATCAAGTTATATTTTGATGTTACAATAATTTATTTTAATAAACTCTTTTCTTTTATTGAATCAAATGTAATTATTATTTTTATTTGAGCAATATGACTTAGCTGCCTCTACTATGCAACATGTGGAATCGCTGACTTTGCTTCCCATATTTTAATTCAAGCCAGCATGCTATCACATAAATGGTGAAACATTTAATACATTATTAAAGCTACTGACAACTTATCCACTCGTTACATCAAAGTTTAACATATATTAAACATATAAATATTTCTAGCTTTTATCATATTTTATGTACAGCTTAAGAAGAACACGGTATAGCTATAGTTTTTGAATTGATCATCTTTGTTTTATTATATTCTGTTCCGAGACTAATAATGATAATAACAATCCATATTTTGTGGTCATGCATAGAGTGATGGTGTACTACTTTCAAGCATTTCAGTAGTTATGTAAATACTGATTCTCATAATGTAAAGGACATAGCATAACTAGCATAACTATTCACTTAGATTGTTTCAAGTAGTTCAAATAAAGGAATGATTCTTATTGCTGAGAAGATGATCGAATTTCATAGTTTACATTATTTACTTACTAGCAACTAACATTGAGAATTCTGGTGAGACCCCAAATGGTGGAGTCTATCCTTGTCTAATATTAGGGAAATATCACCTATAATTACGGATGGTTATCTTGCAATTTGGTTGATCGATTGAAGTTAGAAACGTTAACAACTGGAGGACGAGTCAGTGACCCAACGGTTTAGAGCTCAGAGTGAAACCTGAACGCCTAGAGTTCGATTCCCCGGTAAGGTTGGGTACATCAGTCCCATATTGGAACGAAATAGTTGTCCAGTATCTTCTGGTTTTCAATGGTTGTCTGATTACGATCAGTCGATGAGAATTATGAAATTTATCAATCTCCATAATACTTTCTAATAAAAGCCGACATCCTTGTTTTAATTGGTGAAACCCATATGTGATCTTAAAGTTAAAACGAAGAGTTGAAGTAAGACAAAATAATTCTTTGCTCATTGCATTTTCTAAATAGCCAAACTCCTTATTGAAGTATTAATGGAACCTAATGTACACAATCAATCATTCTCAGTCATTTTGTTTAACTGCATCAGTGTATGCATGTTCAACTTTATATGTATCACATAATATCCCATTACATGACATTTTTCTAATTTAAAAATTAACCATATTTAAACAAAAATACATTTGATTTATTTCAGCGAAAATTCTTCTTAATATATGTTTGTATGATTAGAGAAAGAATGTAATGACTCAGTGAAGTGTTCTATACTTCAATGAAACTTTGTCTAGAATATCGCTATGAGGAAGTAATCATCAATGGTGTTTAAAGTTAATAAGCGAACATTATTTTTCATTCTAAGTGAAAAGGTAATGAATCATTTCAAAACATACCTATATGAAATACGTTTCGTTTATTTTTCTAGTCTACTACACTCTTCAGCTGTTCTATATATGATTTCAATAAGAAGTATAAACGTACAAGTCGTCAATGTTACAAAACAACATTTTATAATTTTCCTTTTTGGAAAAAGTAAAATTAAAATATTTGTTCATTTTCAACCTTCCGTATTTTAGACACTTGAAGTTGTTTGTAAATAGCACTTCAAAATAAAAGGTAAAAATCTGTTTCAATCTAATTTAGGAATCCAAGACTTTGTGTAGAGAATCGATATAATCGAAACCAATACATTTAAGAATCACAATAAGCACAGGATCAAACATCGACTAAGGATTCAATGACTTACCTATTTTCCGCTTGTTAATTAGGTCAGTGATGGGGCACTAAATGAGAAACATTCTGTTTTTCGAATTTGCCAGGGTTTAAAACTGGAAGTCGCTCGTTTCCAGCTCAACAAACAAACGTGTGACCCGACCGTAGCTGTTACATTGACGTGGAGGTCGGGTTTGACTATCCTCATGACAGAACCCAACTATACTGGCTGGAACATATGTTCCTGAAGGTCCTACCATGCCAGGCAGGTCGACTGAAGAACGATGAGACTAAAAGCAGCTACTCAGGGTCTGAGGGCGAAGTCGTACGACTGACTGCAGAGGGGTGTGGCAGCAGTCAGGTGTTTCCCTCGGACAACCAGCATCTGCAGCGATGCTGCCTTCTCACATGGTAGGAAGGGTTAGAAAAGGTCGACCTTAAAAATGTCACATCTCACTTACCTCACGGGGTAGCCACTAATGGCTTTTAAGAGCGGAGCTAATACTAAAAAATCCTTTCATAATAAGGCCGTGCGTGACGGGCCTCAAGCAGTTGTCCGTTGGACTCTGCGGTCACGCTCCCAGATCTCCAAGACCAACACTAATCTACCTGCATTTTCAGGTCCCTCATGAAACACTCTTCCACGGTGTGGGCAGCCGGAAAGTGGCAACCACCCTCATTCCCGTAACAGCACACGGGCCCAAATTGGTCAGAATTAAATCCTTTAACATCCCTCTTATTTCCACGACCGACCAACAAAAATGTGACATCAAGTCAACTTAAGACCTGAATAATGTATGTTCATTTCTGCATCCGGTTTCGATATGCAACCCTGTGATGTCTTGAAGACAAGAACGATGAATCAACCATTTGGTAACCGTCAACTCAATTTAGTTCTTTAATTTATACCAGTTTGCGACCCAAATTACCTTCAGAATGAATAAAAATCGAATAAGTTAAGTTCTTTTTACAGCAAAGAAGAATCTAATGAAACACAGAATAATTTATTGTAAAACAGTAATGAAATAATTTATCTTTGCTTAGATGAAAGACATAAGTAACAGATGGTAAAAAGGATTTTTAAATTTAATAAGTAAGCAAAACATTAGACACATCATAATTTTTAAACTCCTGCCAAATTTTCAGCTACCTTTAATCAAAGTCGGTGTATCTTATCATTTTATCTATGAAAAAAAGGTTTTTGTTTATTGACCAAATATATATGAAACATAGATGAAACAACACTATACCTAAACAAGACACCCAAAAAGTTCCGAATCGTATGAAAAATGAGTGATTTTCTCCTAAAAGCGGTGGGTTACTCATAATTTGTATGCATAATGAATGTTAGTTTGTCATTCTTCAAAGTAAATAACTTCGTTATAACATGGTCGTTATGGTTACATTATTTCATTAATTCTAATGATCAATAATTATAAAATAACCCATGAAGTCACAATGTATGACAAAAACATATTTTCTGACTATCTAGATATGATTGAATAAATCTGTTACATTAAAAATTAAGCATTATTAAAAATGATATTATGCAGAGCGTGATACAATCTCTCTGTATTCATTGCTTACTTACTTACTTACTTACTTACTTACTTACTTACTTACTTACGCCTGTTACCCCCAAGGGAGCATAGGCCGCCCACCAGTTTTCTCCAACCAACTCTGTCCTGGGCTTCCCTTTCCAGTTCTGTCCAATGTTTGTTCATTCCTCTCATATCTTTCTCTATTTCTCGGCGTAGTGTGTTCCTTGGCCTTCCTCTTTTCCTTTTGCCTTGAGGGTTCCATGTGAGGGCTTGTGTCGTGACGCAGTTAGGTGCTTTTCGTAGTGTGTGTCCTATCCACTTCCACCGCTTCTTCCTGATTTCCACCTCCACTGGAATCTGGTTTGTTCTCTCCCACAGTTCGTTGTTGCTGATGGTGTCTGGCCAACAAATTCGAAGTATTTTACGTAGACAGCTGTTAATAAACACTTGTATCTTCTGGATGATGGCTTTGGTTCTGTATGCATTAGAGATTATTTTTTAGTCACTCAGAAAATGATTATACGTAGATAGAATCTGATCAACACTAAAAGACTAGATAAAAATGACATTTTTCAATATAGCAGTTAATAAAATTTAGTCCTAGAGAAAGTTAGTCATGGACAGTATTGTACAATGTTAACTTCTGAGAGTATAAGGCTAAGTGATGCAGATTCGAATGATACAGGTTGCTTCAGTTTCCTTATGATTACAGAAGTCCCTTACTGATAACTTTCAACTAGGACAAAACCTAGACTAAGCACGGTCCCTTGCCATCCACTTCCTAATATTGAATGCTTTGATATATCTTCCATACCTATTTTGAGATCCATGCCAACATATAATGCTGTTTGTGAGATTCATTAAATAGTCTTATAAAGATGACAATACCATGCAGTTCTAAGTTCTCCTCAAACCTTGATTTTATTTCAAAAGTTATGAGTAAATAGACGCCAAGAAAATTATACTATCAAATAAACTTCAAATTTGTATTTCTAAAATCAACTTTTGTGTTGAATACTAAGGATCATTTCGTTGTCAATAATACTTTCATCACTATTATGTCATCTAAAGGATACAGCACTTATATAATTTTGTTTATACAAAACTCAGTACATTATCAATCATTTACTTTAAACTGTTTTCTCTATACAAATCAATGATAATACTTTTCCTCAGGCTACATAAGTGACAAATTTATCAAAACTTCTCTTCTTTTCTCCACTCTAGTCCACGTTTTCTAAGTAATAAGAACTATTCAATCAACAAAAAGTGTCATCCATAATTAAGTTTAGATTCTGGATCTAAGATTTCATCCAAAGGTACAAATACTGATTCAAGTAATTTTCAAGATCACTACATAAAAAACATTCATTTCTGATATAATGTTTATAGAGTACTGAACAAGTAATCACTTTTCCTTTTAAATTTGTAAATTAACTGGGATACTGCTTATTAATAACTAACGTTTCAAACATCTGCCCAATCGAACTATCAGAATCGTTTGATACATGTAACAAATAACTTCTCATTTTTATGCAAAGTCCCGCTTAAATTACAATGAGATTGAAAAAACTAAAGAAGTTTCAGTTAAAATATGGTGCGAGTACACTTAAATTATTTACTGATAATTTGGTTTAACATTGTTAACAGAGAATTTGTAGCTGAGGTGTCCTAGATGATAAAACTTGATTAATAAAAACCTCAGTATAAATGGAGCAAAATAACTCATATTGAGCAGCTTTCACCCTCAAAACACTAAACACATTACTTACTATTCAAAAGTTCAAAATAAATTAAAACAAAGATGAATGAACTAAAGGTAGTAGATTTATTAAATTATGGGCGGTACCTACAATAATAAGTTCAGTCTGATGGTTCACAGGAATA
The DNA here is from genome assembly GCA_944470395.2 of Schistosoma turkestanicum. Taxonomy (NCBI): domain Eukaryota; kingdom Metazoa; phylum Platyhelminthes; class Trematoda; order Strigeidida; family Schistosomatidae; genus Schistosoma; species Schistosoma turkestanicum. The sequence goes on along the minus strand of OX103973.1, from coordinate 36,002,002 downwards.
GCCAACTTTAAAGGAAACATACTGATTAAAATTATACATGTGAATTTAGAATTGTTGGTATAATAAAACCGTTAACGCTAAAGTCGACAATATATCATGTTTACTAGCATTGGTTTAAAAGACAATTGATACTGTAAAACAGATAATCAGAATGTATATAAATGTATACCCTATATATGTGTGCCCTATATACATATATATATATAAAACATAAGTTAAAAGTAATATTAATCTAATTATATATTCAATCAACTGTTGGGTTTAAGGCTACATGTGCACACGGAAGGATGTACATTAACACTCGGTGTCGCTTAAAAGTCCCATGTCAGGACAAAAACTTTATACAATTCGCCGATATCCAGTGATACTCTAGCCGAATACCATTCATTTGCTTAGAAAAGCGGTTATAATAAATAAGATAAATTCAAGTAATGAAAACACGTGAATTCTTCTTCTTTCCTAACTTTTTTTCACATTCAGTCATCATCGATTTTTTGTTTATGAGTTATTTGTGTGGTTTACTACCACCAGCCAGTATGCTTCAATTTTAAATTCATACTAGATGATACTTGAGAACTGTTTCTTAAAACACAGATTGTAGTGAACTATAAACAGACAATAACGTACATGTTATTACCAGACATACTGCAATGAACAAAGACGTTAAGATCAGATGGAATAAGTGATTTATGGAAAGAAGATACACTTTACAAATAAAATATGTACATCATTTATTCAGGCTTCCATTTAAAAAGCAAGCGAATTATTGCCTCTTCTCTTATTTGTGTCTTCTACTCTTCAAAACAATTCGATCGTACCGGATTTGACTTTTCTCTTCAGCAGTAACTTCTGGATAATAATACTTATAAGTCGCGCTGCGCGTAGTGTACACCACCAACCGATTGTACAATGTTATCAGTGAGCTGTGTTTCTTCCTACATGTTTGACTGCAACTGATGAATGAAAACACACTTGGATATCAGGCTCATGTGAAAAATTTGAACCGCTTGCCTTACCATACTTGTTAACGACTTAACAACTGAAATTTATTTGATGTTTTTAAGGTAAGTTTCAGTTTTTGTTCAATGTCTAGTGATTGGTTGCATGATATTAATGAAGTCTTATCAATGATATAATGAAAATAAGTAATAATCATTATAACACAAAAGTGAGGTAAATCTACACAAGGGGAACAGCTACATTTTTATCATTTGGACTGACATAAACAATTGAAGCTTATGAGTTTAGATTTATTTCTATTATAAAACCAGTAATCCATACTAAATGCAAGTCCAAGATAAACATTAAAACTAATATAACCGCATAAAGTCTAGTTCAAATTTTCTCTATTTTGAGTGGTTTTTCTAAAAAATCGATAAATTATAGACTGACACCATAGATTCACGCCTGACTAGGTAGAAACATTTCAACTAGAAATTTTAACTAATGTTATTTGTTTGTTTGAATAACCTGAACAAATAAATTGTACTGACGCTAACTATTCAGTTGTATCCTCATAGTAATTTTAAGCTGTTTACAAATCTTTAGAAACAGTTGTATCTGCACTAACAGATAATTATCCATATAATAAATATGTGATAATCCTGTAACTGTATGATGTATAAGATTCTGTCAGCAAACAATTTTATTTACCTTCAATGTTGTTATTCTCATCAATGTTAATCCTTTAAATCACATCAAGTTTCTTATTGATAAAAAACAAATATTCTCATATTATATCATATCATATAGCCAATTTCTGTTGCAATATATCGATAATAACCTTTCAAAATTGTGGACCTAACATTTCTTTACTTTTTAACTCTGATTTTTATTACACTTGAAATGATACTTCTAAAAAGTCATTAGCTGCTCCGGATATTCTTCAGAAGAACACTTCACTAAATAGTAGTTTTCTAATTAAAAGAGAAAAAAAATTAAAGTTTCTTATATCCAGCGGGTACTTATAGTGAAATTTTCGTTAAGTGACTGTTAAACTAACAATTAGTGCTCTTAGATTACTAGCCAATTTTTAAAAAAAAAATGAAAACTAATTAAACAGACTGTTGAAACTTTCAATGGAATATAAGAGAATATTTAAGGAAATATTATCTGAATAGTTACAAATATTTTAGTAACTTGAATGATTATTCAAATTATAGGACCTAAAATTTATTAGACGCATTGTAGAATAATTTCATTCTAGTTCAATTTTCTCTAACTTGATGTATTTTTAACAGAAACTTGTGTTTTCTTTTTTTTTGAATCGAATCAATCTTCATTTTCTCTTTAAGTCATCAACTTTTGAAAACAGTAATAGATTAACAAATCAGACTAACAGCAAGCATTCCATGAAGACAATTTCTTACAAAACGTATTAAATCTACTAGGCACAAATTTGTGCGTTACAGTTTTTTGAGAAGGAAGAAGAAACTTTGAACAAAAAACACATGGTGTAACTATACTATGATTGATTAAAATATCCATTTCCTTTTGAAAAAGAAAAAACTGCTTTTAACGATAAAAGCGTAAACCGAAAACAGCAAAAAACAATCTAGACATGAATTATGATAGCGAAATTTCATGTTTATTAGTCTTAAACAGTTGCCAAAAGGTTTTTTTTTATCAAATGCTCATCTCTTTCATTGCAACGCTGAAAGCTATAAACAAGAAACAGAAATTAAAGTTGGTAAATGTTTTAAAATAAAAAGTACAGTGTTTCAATTGAAAACTAGGGACACGTAAAAGAAATCGACAAATTTCTAAATGAACACGATGACCTTTGTGTAAGTATTCAAATCAGAAAATGCCAACTAATATAATCAGTGAAAAAGTTTACTTGAATTAACTGAATGTAAAATATTGGAATTAGTATTATCTAAAAAAACGAATACAGCCTGTATTTTACGCCATACAAATAGAAATGTTTAATTATGGGACAAAAAACCTCAACTTTATTTGTAAAATGAAGTGTTTCATCTGGGAATCAATAAACTAGAGATGATAATTGAATTACCACTTATCTTGTCGTTTATATCAATGCATCAAGGCAATTGTGTACATGAATACTATCGACTAAATGTTAAAAACAAGGGTTGAAGTAAGGTTAAAGTTTTTATTCCAGAAGTACACTTAAGCTATCAGGCTAAACATGATTATGAACTGATAAAATTATCTTAAAAATCCTTATTTTTATTTGAAATTGATGCAAAAATAAAAGCAACACCATCAAAGTTATTCAAATGACCGACGATTCCCTTGCATCAATTTAAATCAAGCATATATACATATCTCATCTTATGTGGGATCAAGATGAATGACATGTACACAACTTCGAAAAATAAGTCTCCTATATTCATTACGATATGAAAAATAATAGTACCAAATTTATTGGGATCATGTTATAGAGATTGAATTAGAAATGAGTATGAACGGGAGTGTTGATTAGTGCGTAACTAATAACTACAGAGAAATGGCTATGATTAGGGTGTTCTACATTCTGACATCAGACCCCAGGTTGAAATTACCTATCATTCACTTGCGTTTAGTGAGTCAGATAGTACCACTAGACTTAGGACTTGAAATGCAAGTAGAAACTAAGTACACAACTTTTCACTTTCTAAATGAGTTAATTATAACCCCATAGGGGTTCGGAAATCATAGTATGAGTTTAAACTTATCCATCGGTCAATGATTTTTAAATGATTTGCTCTATTAATGCACAATATCAGTTAACTAACATACACTACATTGTAAAATATTTTCGGTAAGTAATTTTTTTCTTATCAACGTAAGATGAATTTATTATATCCAATCGATTTGTCTACTGATATTCATATTTATTACAATTAAGAAAATTAAAAATTATGCACTTCTTTTCAAAATTATCATTTCTCTGATCAAATTAACTTTGATAAATCATTATATTCCAGTTCGAATTATTTTCTGATTATAATAAACTGTTGTAATTTGCCTACGCTTTATCCGTAATAGTGTGGCCGAAATTCTACAATCATTGTAATTTCTTTTTTTGAAATATTCACATTTATTTAAATTTAAAATTCTCTAATAAATATTATATTTGTTAGAATATATCTGTATAGATTACTATTCTTCTTTAAATACTAATGATCTTATCATAAAATAAAATATGAGAGTCTTGTTACATTTAGGATGAATGGAATCAATGTACATCATAACTTGTGTCATATTATGCTGATTTCCAATGGGGGTAAAGAAAGATTTGCTAATTTCCTCCACATAACTACATGCTAGTTGAATTTTTATGTAAATAATAGATTAAATAGATTGTACTTTACAATTAATTCAGAAGGAAGATTTTTTTCGGCAAACAGTAAAATGTATAGATAACTTGAAAAAAAAACGCTGACAAACAATTAGGCAATGTACATGAAATTTTAATCACAACAAACATGTGTTATTAATATGATAACGCCCACGCATTTTTAATGGCACTACAACTGGTGTAGGCTGATAGGATTCCTTTTTCTGAATTATGACTAAATTTTTCCTATTCTTTTCATTTTGATAAGATGATCAAGATAATTAGTTCATACTTTTAAATGAAATAGAATGCTACGTCATTAAAATATGATCCTTAAACATTTGGAGCACAAAGTTCCTTGTTATTCACATTGTACATACATTGTTACCCATAAAACAGTCGTTCCTTACTGAAAAGTTTTTTGGATACACCCTTGCTTTTATTTAGCTTTACGACTTACACTACTAATGAGTAGGTTGTAAATATATACGTCATATTTCGTTTTCAGTTTCACAAATAAGCCAAATGTCCCACGACTGCGATGAAAAACATGGTTGAAAAGTGCTTTCGCAAACATGTGGAACAATGCATCAAGAACATAATGACATTGGACTCAAAAGTGCTTATTGCACTATTTTTGTGAACAACAAGTCAAGTATGAAATATTTCTCTGATATCGTTAAAAGAAAACCTGAAACTCATCTATAATAACCTGAACTGCAAGTGTTTTCTGCTATTGAAAGATACTTTTAATGCAGCATTTTTCGAAATTAAGAAAATTTTACTTACTAAGAGGTTTCATCGAACAATATACTTTTCTTTTAATGAACCTTCATAACAAATGATTTTACCATTGAGGATTAGGTGTAAACTACCTATCATACAGAAGGATGAAAAGAAAAGTGATAAAGAAATTATGAAGTTGTTTAATTTTAACATACTGAAGAATTACACACATACAGTTACAACTAAACGATAACTGTTGAAATTAACTGCCTAGATAGGAATAATGAACTTAATACGAAAAAGAGAAAATGCTGAACAATATGGTAGAATAGAATAAACGTGATTTAATCTGTAATGAATAGAAGTGCCATATAAAAGGTTATAGGTCAATCGGGTAAACGTCTACCTTGTTTTGATTTATATAATATCTACCTTGTCAAATAAGCATTTGAAAATTGGTCAATTTTTTCCTGAGAAATTACTGTTAAACAACAAACAGAAACTACCGAATTCTATGAAAACTCACGGGTATTTTCTAAACTATCTAATTTGAAAGCTTATTTTGGAGTGAATTTTCTCAATTATAAACAACTTCTTTATTAATGATAATTCACCACAGTTAAACATCAATTGTGTTACTATTGAAAGTCGTTACATAAATAAACAGATTATCAATAATCCTAGAAAATCAATAACTACCAATTATCGACAGTTCTTTATACTTGTTGTAAATACATGAAGGTAAACTGGTAAAATTTAAAATGATCTATCTAGGTTATTGGTATTACTCACCGAAATTCATGTCTGAACTTATATTTTCATCCTTTTTAACTTAGGGCAAGGATTCTACTTCAGTAATATCAGAATAATGTGTTCTAAAAACAATTACTGAACTAAATAGCTGATTATTATTACTGTATCGCTTCCGTTTTGTCTGCTGGTTTACTGGATATAGTTAAGAATCTGGAACCATTGTGATTCTCACGGAGTAAAACAAGAAGACGAAAGAATATTTCGATGATGATTTATTAACTCTACAAAAAATCGACTTCAATCACAGTATGGAAGTAAATACACTCACTTATAAACTGATTTCGCAACATCTGATGGTTAGTTAATAAATGTCATATCAATGAAACGATACCAATACACAGGATTACCGATAAACACATTCATACAGAATATTAAAATCAACAAAATTGTCATGCTGGATAAAGTTCATACCTATCATACTGCATATAATTTACACTTTACTGAAAATAAAAACATCTTGACCTGAAATTATGTTACATTGGCAAATATAACCCAAATATTAAGTTGACTAAAATTTTATACTGAGAATAAAACTAGTGATCCGTGAGAAGCCCTCGTGGTAGTTTAATAACACTGAATTAAATAGTTAAATGTTAATGCTGAACATATGAATAAATGAATTGTAACGGATTCAAAACTTCAGTCTAGTAACCTGTAGTTTCGATTATCAGACCATCTTAACTTCATGCTAGTATAATTGCGGATTACTGTCTCTTCCTTTACCTACTAAAAATAAGTATATTTTGTGAGATTGTTAAGCCGGCTCATCGTTATCCTTTGTTAGCTCACATCACGTACGCTACTATATTCGCTCTCCTGGAATCAAATATACTTTCAGGTTGAAAACAAACAGTTAAAGAATAGCTGCAATCCATACTAAGAGAGAATAACAAGGAAAATTGATTCAGTGATTAATATAATATTTGGCTGAAATTTGATCAGCCTTGGTTGGCATATGAGCATTATGTGTGAATCGCCTCGATTTACCAATTATGACATAAGTTGATATCGAGTACATTCCGTCTATTCTATTACAAGTCGTATCATTTTGGATATATCGAGGCGATTCTCATAGGATACACGTATATCATCCGAGGTTGATGATATTTCAATCAAAAATATCAATAAAGAGACTATCCCAACCATTCTGAATTAAATTTAAGGATTATTGTAATTGAAATTAAGATTCACAAATAAAAAATTTTATACAAAAGTATGTTCTTAACATAATTTTGCATCGCTTTTAATATGCAATACCTGGCTATGTAATTAAACTATCAACTACATTAATAATAGTTAAAATAATTGTTTACATTAAATGAAATGGCTAAATTACATTAACAATATAATTAACTAGTAATTTTCCATTAAAATACAATTACAGATGGATGTTTGATCCGTCGGTATTAACAAATAACGATATGGCGGCCATTGACTTTGATGTCTGAAAGTTCCTCAAATACTACTAATATGCGCTATTATAAAGGACAGTGGTGATTTTCTTCTCTGATTTAAATTTATACTTTTGATCTCTATTACGCAACAAAACTACTAAGAATATTTTTTTGTCAAGCGTAATTTTGTCATTGCGTTTTACATTGTCTATAAGTTTTTCATTTTCTTTTTTGCACATATGGTGTATCGAGTCGAGATTGACTATGATCACTCTATTCTAGTTTTCAGTTTTTGTCTCTACATGTCTGTTTCATTTATAAACCTATTATCCATGACTGAGGAGTATAAAAAAGCATATGTCAACGCTGGAGCTATCGATATCCTGTTTAAAATGGCATGCATAGTGATGAGTGCGAAGAGTGCTACCACGTAGTTTGCACAAATATGACGGTTCAGCGCAGATAATGTCCTTGGTTATATCATCAGTTCTACTTGAAAAAAAAGAGCTTGCTGTCCGGTGCTCTTTCAATCGTGAACGCTTCCAAAAAACATATTAGTATGTGATAACGATATTCCTGCTCCTTCATCACACAAATCGATGTACAAAAGTCCCACTCAAGCCTAGGGTAGAATGACTTAAATGGGTCAAAAAAGAGAAGGCCGATCCCAGAAAAAATCCATGAAGAACCAATCTCAAAATAGCAGGTTTCTTCAGTTCCCCTTCCTGTAAGTGGCAGCAACCAAGGAATGTCCAAGAAATCTGATAGGAAGTCTAGGTCTCTCTCTGATAGAATTAGCACAATGACCACTCAAATCACTTTAAATCACCCAGTATATCATACCGTGCACAATGCAATTGCGATTACCACTCCACTGACAGCTGATGAATGGATAAAAGTGGCGAAGAAGAAACGACTAAGTGTCGTTAAAGAAACACCAGTTCCTACAACAGCAGTCCCAAAACTGAAGACTGGTCACAGTGACAGCTCAGTCACCTTTCGCAGGATAAAGAACAGCATAGAATCCGCTTCGAACATGACACTGAGTTGATAAAAGGTCTATTAAATATTTTGATGCCTCAGAACATCTCTGGGGTGGCCTTGCTGAAAGTTTATAGACTATGAAGCCTGAAGGATTCACAAAAAAACCTCACATAAGCTGATTTCCGGGTTCGCAAAGCTGAAATATGACGAACGACCAGCTGAATTAAACTTAGTTACCTTGTCAGATAGAAGGACTACAGGTGACTCTATTACTGTTTTTAAATTACTTGACGACTAATTTGCATCTGACACGCCTTCAGTTTTCTTGCCTTCCAAAACAACACAGAGTAAAACCTGTATAAACTTATGGATACTGTTATAAGGAATCAGTGAAATGGATTAACAGTGACCGCATATAAAATTGCACATGGAATTACTTAGTTGTCTTAAGGTTCAATGATGGGAATTTTTTCTTAACCAATGCCAAATATTACTCTTTTTGACTACAAATAAGCATAACAATAACACAATAATGATATATAGTATGACATAGTTATACGAGCAGCGTAATACAAAGTAATAACATAATTATGCGTACCAAATAGTTATCAGTAAGCATAAACTAGTGTTTACCATGAGTATTTTTAGTTACTTAATGACAGTTTTTACCAATTTGCATAGTTTTTTATACATACCATAAAATTTACTACTGGTATACGATAAAAAAATTGCGAATTTCGTTTTCACTTTGCCAGAATGAAAGACGACAATGACGATTTACTCATTGATATCCACTATTAAATTATTTTAGATAATTTTTCTTTGACTATTTGATTTGATTTTATGAATAAAAGAGGAAATTAACTCACTCAATTTTTGAAAATTTTGATTAAATAATGTTCTTATTTACATAACTCTTAATGCAGATAAAAATAAATAGTGGAAACTTGTAACTCAAAAGAATAATATGAGTAAAATTAAACTCTTTGGACTTGGTTACATGGACTTCGGCGGCCTGCTTGAATATTTGAACTACCTTTGTCCTAAAATTAAAATATTAAACAAGTTACATCTTCTTGTTTGTTTTAGCAGATCAACTGTGTCCGTTAATCGTATAGTCTATTCATGAAAAGTTTACAAGCCATTACTTCACATGGTATAAGAAAGCACAATCCGAGACCGCGGTGGCTGGCAATCAGTTGAGCAAAGAATGAACGATAGTTGGATGCCAATTACTAAACTGTTTACTTCTAACTGCTAATTACTAATTACTTTGTAAGGGAAAGTTGTTGAAATGTCCCGTGCTGAGAACTCCATATTTTACTAAATGTTTATCAGTGAATAAAGCCATGATTATTAATAATTGTCTAATTAATTAATTATTTAAATCCAATGTCGATGGGACAATAAGTTAATCATAATACCAGTATCTTAATTCGTTTTCGAAATAAGTATTAACGATAATTGCCAAAAAGACAATTAAAATTTCGTAATCAGACAATTTAACTCAGAGAAGTTAATTGCACCAAAATAAATAAATATTTTCAGTACTTGTTAAATCATTTAGTGTAAAGGAGAATGAATAATGTATACAAGATGTTAACTAGATGAGATATAGGTGCTTGTTTTTTGCTAGATTTTCAGGGCTAAACACTGATGCAAATCACTAACTACAGATTCGTGAATTAACTTTTGAGCCATGCTTTGTGTTTGGGTTTTCGGTACTATTCGGCCCTCCTAAATACATATATTAGTAAACGAAAAACCTACTCACATCATTCAAGATTAAATAAATCCTGAACAGAAGGAAGCTTGATATCAGTAAAGACTATTTTATGACGCTCCAGGCAGAAACAATAAAGCCAAGATATGACAATACTTGAAAAATCATCACACTAAGGAATATTTTTTCATCGTTTCTATTAAATTTCAATACATCCGAACTAAGTGCCAGACAAATAGATTTCAAAATATGGATTAATAACTGTGTTATTTTTCCCAAATATTAATAAACATTAAACTGAAAAAAGAAACGGATATGAAGTTCTCATGAACAGATTTATTGTGAAGAGTCCGAAATCTCTAACATTAGTGGTGGAGAGATGAATTTTAGTTAATTCTACTCATAGATATCATTTTAAGTAGAATTTGATAAGTTAAATTACTAATCTCAATCACAGGCTTATATTAGTTAGACAACCACTAAGAACCAGGAAGTATGGTACATCTCAGAAGTCCAAGTTTTCGACCTTACGAATGATTGAACCCAGGACCTGGGCTCCAACATTTTGCATATCTAACTTAAATTGATCAGCAATACTGTCCAGTCATCTAGAAATGTCATCGATGAGCAACTGCCTCAGACCTAAATATGATTGAACCATGAGATCCAACAATTTCCAGAACCCTTCTACAAAAACATAAATCGAATTGAATTAGTTAAATAGGGCTGACATTAAATGAGGAGACTCATAGATTGCACCAAATGCACTGATTAGCACATCAGAACTATAGATGCGCGTTTATGTCTAACATTAACTGGAAGTAGTCGACAGGAAGCCTTGTTTAAACTAAATCTCATGTTACTTTGCGCTCACCAGCAAGATTTGCCTGTAATCTTGAGGAGACTGGTGGTCTTAAAGAGGGTTTGGTTCCTGAAGATGCAACTTCACAGTTACAGATGTTACCACATTACTAGTGAGCAAACACAATTCGACTCAAAATACTTTATAGCCTTTTAAAATTAATAATTCTTGACAGAAGTTATAACGTTGCTAGGCTTATAATTTACTATAGTTCTAAAAACATATTATCATATTCAAGTAAACTTGCCAGCTTCTGATTTGGCTGCACCATACAATCAATTCATTTAGATTTATTGCTTATCTTTTATTGAAAATTGATTTTTTCGGCGCTATAACTCGATGATTCTGTTATTTTGTTTGAACGATTTTACTTGTTATTGAACAACATTGACAAACTTCATGCAAATATATGGCATAACTTGTAATTGTATCCTAAGTTATACTTGTGCATTAATAAACGTCTACATTCTTATTGAGTTGTTCAATATACCTTCACATAAATAATGCGAGGTACCTAATCATTAATCTACTATTCGGGATTCTAGTAACTTAGTGTAATTTTAAATAACTTTATAACACCTTAGTTTTATTAATTTAAAGTTAATGCAATGATTTCCTTACAACATAAGAAGACTACATCATAAAATATCACAATGAAATTATTGTATTTATTTTATCGCTTTTGTATCAGTTAATTAATTAATTTTTTTCAATCAGCTTATGAAACGCTCACTGATAATAAAGAACGTAAACAGTATGATAGAACTGGACATGATTAACACACATAACATCCCAGTGGAGGTGATGCACTAAATTTTGATTTCAATAGTACAGACGGTTTAAAATGTTTCTTCACTATAGACATACTGATAAACATGACTCATTCTCCGATTCCTATGAATTATTTGATGACGGTAGTTTCTTTTTACAACTAACTTAGAAGTATGATTCATTTGATGGATTCAAATATCGACGTTGGTTACATAAAATATAGCCGACAGTATACACAGATGCTATGAAAGCATTGTCAATGTACGTATCTTAGAACAAGCGGGGTGAGCAATGGTGAGGTCATAGTCAAGATAAAGAAAATAAATCATTTGATTAAGTTAGGAATCTTTATTGACTGAGGTACGTGAGACATGTTTCACACACCCTAAACCGCTGCCTACTTAAATCAGTAATGTTGAAGGGGAAGGCTAGAAGGAAACTAGTTGCGATGAGACCTAAATACTGCATCTGTTGAATAAGTTATCGACTACTGGACTGAGCCATATTTGTATGTGTGTGATTATCCTAACCGACGGTTGAGAAACGTTCAGTAGTACGGGTTAGAATCGGTGTTAGTGATGCATATGCAGTAGGTTTTTGTATCCGCTAAAATCTTGAGTTTCACTTTTTATTCCGAGCATTTATTCTTCTCAAATCAATGATAAAACCACTAATTTGATATTTATATTAATAATTTCATTTTATTATGTTGATGTGATGTAACAACTTGAGCCGGTGTATATTGATCAGGTTCTACATAACTTATTACTAACTAACTAGGATAACATTACACAAAGTAGTATATCGTTCAATAAAATAATCTAAAAACAGAACTTTACGGTATAAAAATAGACTTTTAGTATCATCATAGATTTATTCTAGGATAACATTTTATATGTATACAGATTTATACAGTCTTACTCAATGAATTGGATAAACTCTCGGTTATGACATCAGTAATCACAGTTCATATATATACATATATAACAGTCGGAAAAATTCATTTCAATAAAATAATTACAACTACATCAAAACAAACAAATCAATAAAAAATTATCTTCGTGATTTTTTAGGTCGAATTGAAAATTTTTCAGGTTTACAATTAACATCATGATCATTTAAATAATTCATTATAATTTGTTTATTATTTTCTTCTAATAATTCATCGGTTGTTAATTGATAATCTGATTCACACCATTGTTCACGTAGTTTAAATAAAACTGGTCGAATCAATTTATCTCGTATACCCCATTGATTAAGAATTAATGTCCCATTGATTGGACATTTCGGTGATTGCCATAATAACCATTTATCAATAAATAATT